>FR989927.1:0-679165 GCA_905404155.3 Plebejus argus | reverse complement strand
AAGTAGAGAATTAAATCTGACGTAAAAATGACGTTTGAAAACCGCCATATTGGCGCTGATAGCAGTAGTGAGAGTATTTGGAACTAATACTAGTGATGACATCTGTTGCACGTTGTTATTGGTTGTGGTTACGTCAAATTTTGTTCTCTACCCGAATAATGGGGATTGGGGGCGCTGATTCCGCTTCAAATAGGCACAAAAAGCAGGTCTGTATCAGCAATCCAGCGTACTTGTATAATAGAGATCAGTGTACAAATTAACAGACAATAAAATTATCAATAGGCAACACTGACTCTGAAATGTCAGTGGCAGAGGTTACACGATCAGTATTTCATCAATCTGATTGACGGAATACTGATGGTTTTAGAAAAGTTAATATTATTCGACGACCTCTGTGGCTCAGTGGTGAGCACGTCGGTAGCTCAAGCCGGGGGTCACGGGTTCGAATCCCGCTGACGGAACAAAAAGTTTTCAATGTTCCCTGGTCTGGATGTGTATTAAATATGTGTATGATATAATAAAAATCTTAAATATATGTATAGTATTAAATATATTTCCGTTGTCTGGTACCTGTAGGCTGTAACACAAGTCCTTTAGGTACTTAGCACAGGGCCAGACTGACGTGGTGTGAAGCGTCCATAGATATTATTATTATTATTATTAAAAAAATGATCAATCCATCAATCCAGTAGGCAGTAGGTTACACGATCAGTATTTCATCAATGTGATTGACGGAATACTGATGGTTTTAAAAAAGTTCATATTAAAAAAAATTATCAATCTATCAATCCAGTAGGGATGATCAGTATTTCATCAATCTGATCAGGATTGATGGATCAGATTGATTAAATACTGATCGTGTAACCTCTGCCTCTGGCAACTAATTCTTATTAGTCTGTGATCTTCTGTCATGCTGTCAATGATTGTCAATGATTTTCTATAATCATTGATGAATCTTGAATCATTGCGATATAATATACTTGAATGAATCCCAGTTTGTGAGTATAGTCCGACAAGGCTTTACATGAATGTGGCGCGAAAAGGAACTAAACGCTTCTAAAGTATTATTACCTCAATGCTTCTATCATACACAAACTTCATTTTTGACATGTGTTTGAGTTTGACAGTTCTCCTTTAATAGCAGCGCCTTTTGACATCATTGACACATTCATCATTGATCCCAGTCAAACAAATCTCTACTCTATAGGGACCGTGCAGAAACTATAGAGGGCGTCGTAATTCGACAGCAGCGCCACGATGCGAGTAAAAGACGTAACTTGTGAGTGACTTTGGCTTCGCATTATCCTTGACCCTGGCTAGTTTTTAAGTGTTTTTTTTATGTTTTACACTATAAAATGATATAATACTTACACTCCCAAGTGGCCACATGCGGCCGCGAGAATAACGACAGATTTCTAAGAATCCGCGATCGAAGTATTAAAGTTAAAGACTAGATGACGCCCGCAACTCCGTTGCGCCAAAAATCATTTATCGCGCGAGAACCGTACATTTTCCCGGGATAATAAGTATCCTATGTCCTTTCCCGGGGCTCAAAGTAAATCCATACCAAATTTCAGCAAAATTGGTTTAGTGGTTTGGGCGTGAAGTGCTAACAGACAGACACACTTTCGCATTTATAATAATATTATGTATATTTTTATAATATTAAGTATAATATTAAGGGTTTCTACTTTCTACCCGTAAACAAGAACGAAAGAGTGAATAAAAATATATAAAGCTTATCTAGTTAACTAAGAAAATATCTGAAAAAGTAATTAATAGCATCCATCAGCATAGAAAGTTAAAACTTGATAAATATTGCAATAAAATAATGAAGCTATGCAAAAATACTTATAATCTTACTGAAAATGCTTGTGGATTAATAAAATAAAACAAGTTCACTAAAATAAATGCTTTTATTTCATCAACCTTCTGTGATTCGATCGATACCATCTTCACAACTTTTGTCTGTCACTATTTTTAACTAATTTCAGCTTGGACCTCATCAGTGCAAACACCATTTATGTATCCTTTAAATAACACACAAAGACTGCACTACTAATCTTTTTCCAACTTGAAGAATCATCCTTTTGAGAACCAACACTTTGACAAGATGGTTCAAGTTCAATACTATCCTCAGTGTTGAATTCCTGGCAGGACTTCTCCAAATTATCCTTACTTTTGATGCAACTTTATGCCAATTAAATGAGCGGTGCCTATCAATGTATATCAATTTAGATTGAAGCCAGTTTGGATGTTTACTGAAAGAAGCAACGGTTATAGGTTATGTTCATATCGTTTTCATAAAAATGAATTTACGGTTATAATCTACAAAATTCAGTGTTTTTACGAGTCTACACATAACATTCATGGAACTTTTTAAATACTTACGTATGTTTTTACCGCCTTTTATCCATTTCTTTCGTTTTTCAATAAACAAAGGCATGTGAATACTTTGGCAGAAAAATAGTAAAATTTTACATCATTCGATTTGCCTTTATATTTCTTGAACATCCGGGAATAGAACAATGCATTTCAATCCTTGCAAATACTAAAATTTTTCAAGAAATCTTATAATTTTCCGTAGCTTGACTAGACCTTGACAGTAAAATTTTCGTAAAAGTTTCGGCTATTCGCCACTTGTGGCAGTGTCGTCGCTCTGCACGGTCCCTATAATAGGGACCGTGCAGAGCGACGACACTGCCACAAGTGGCGAATAGCCGAAACTTTTACGAAAATTTTACTGTCAAGCTTTATTCAAGCTACGGAAAATTATAAGATTTCTTGAAAAATTTTAGTATTTTCAAGAATTGAAAATTGAAAAAAAGTTCTAATACATACAAGAAATATAAAGGCAAATCGAACGATGTAAAATTTTACTATTTTTCTGCCAAAGTATTCACATGCCTTTGCTAATTGAAAAACGAAAGAAATGGATCAAAGGCAGTAAAAACATACGTAAGTATTTAAAAAGTTCCTGAATGTTATGTGTAGACTCGTAAAAACACTGAATTTTGTAGATTATAACCGTAAATTCATTTTTTATGAACACAATATGAACATAACCTATAACCGTTGCTTCTTTCAGTAAACATCCAAACTGACTTTCATCTAAATTGATATACATACATAGGCACCGTTGGCATAAAGTTGCATCAAAAGTAAGGATAATTTGGAGAAGTCCTGCCAGGAATTCAACACTGAGGATAGTATTGAACTTGAACCATCTTGTCAAAGTGTTGGTTCTCAAAAGGATGATTCTTCAAGTAGGAAAAAAATTAGTAATGCAGTCTTTGTGTGTTATTTAAGAATACATAAATGGTGTTTGCAGTGTTTGCACTGATGAGGTCCAGACTGAAATTAGTTAAAAATAGTGACACAAAATTTGTGAAGATGGTATCGGTTGAATCGCAGAAGGTTGATGAAATAAAAGCATTTATTTTAGTGAACTTGTTTTATTTTATTAATCCACAAGCATTTTCAGTAAGATTATAAGTATTTTTGCATAGCTTCATTATTTTATTGCAATATTTATCAAGTTTTTACTTTCTATGCTGACGGATGCTATTAATTACTTTTTCAGATATTTTCTTAGTTAACTAGATAAGCTTTATACATTTTTCTTCTCTTCCGTTCTTTGTTTACGGGTAGAAAGTAGAAACCCTTAATATTATACTTAAATATTTTAAAATTATACTTAATATTATAAATGCGAAAGTGTGTCTGTCTGTTAGCACTTCACGCCCAAACCGCTAAAACAATTTTGCTGAAATTCTGTACGGATTTACTTTGAGCCCCGGGAAAGGACATAGGATACTTTTTATCCCGGGAAAATGTACGGTTCTCGCGCGATAAATGATTTTTGGCGCAACGGAGTTGCGGGCGTCATCTAGTCTTTGACTTTAATACTTCGATCGCGGATTCTTGGAAATCTGTCGTTGTTCTCGCGGCCGCATGTGGCCACTTGGGAGTGTAAGTATTAAATCATTTTATAGTGTAAAACATAAAAAAAACACTTATAAACTAGCCAGGGTCAAGGAGAATGCGAAGCCAAAGTCACTCACAAGTTACGTCTTTTACTCGCATCGTGGCGCTGCTGTCGAATTACGACGCCCTCTATAGTTTCTGCACGGTCCCTATACTCTAATCTGTGAACAAATCCCAGTAGTCTGTGCTGTCCATAGATAATACAATATATATATACGTGCTGTCAACAGCTGTCAATGTCAGTCTACGCACTGTTTTTTTGTAAATAAATTGGTATTTGATTGCAACCTAGGTATTCTTTTTCTGATAGATTTAAAATAAACGGTTTGTGAATTACTAAAATATGGAATTATAATTTAACTAGTAAGAGTCCCACTGCAAAAACCATTTTGCTAAATATTCGCGGACAAAACTATTTTGTGGTTATGTAACCATAATGTTGTTATAATTGCTTGTAAATGATTGGTTTTAGATGGGCGGGCACGGGCACGGACCTCCGTATGTTGTTACCAAAGCCAGCGATTACTCAATTAAAGGAATATGGGAGCTGGAAGAGCTAGAAAAAGCCCTCGCTCGCAAAGGCTTAAAAGACCCATGGATCAGGTAAACACTGCCTTAGCCCTTATTTCTATACTTATAATATTATTATATGTATAGATCAGGGGTTCCCAATCTTTTTCAGCCTGCGGCGCACTTACATGTCAATATTTTGTCACGGCGCGCGCCCTACTTTTCCTAGCTACAGGGCCCCCGCTACCATATGTGCAATGTGTGCAATGCACACGGGCGCCAAATTGCCATCTTTAGGGGCGCCAAAACCAATGTCCCAAGAAATTTGCCTTAGAAAGGGGCACCAAAATCCTTTTTTGCACACAGGCGCCAGTAGCCCTTACGGGGGCCCTGCCTAGCTATTACAAAAAGATACATAAATAAACACCTTTAATGATTATAGTTGGGTTAGGCAAGTTAATTATATATAAATAAATATATAATCATCTGCCTGCTATGTATAGTTCATATTATAATTTTATTTTATAATTTATTTTGTGGTTATGGTCATGGTAATGATGCAGGATCAACTTACTTTGGGAACCCCTGGTATAGATATTATATCCAGTGTTATATATGTATTTCTATCTTGTATTCTATATTATCAGAGCGAGCGAAGCGAACCCTAGTAGGTATATCCCACCATCTTTACACTTTGTGGTATACTTTACGGAAAAACTATCACGCCTATTGATTTGTGCTTTAACATAATCATTTTTATTTATATGTAGATGTTTTATCATCAGTCAGCCAAAGTGTGACGACGCGAGCCCTCACAAAGCTCAGCTTTTAGCTAGTTATAATAATTTATAAGTATTTGTTTCTGAATCCATAAAACATATCAAATCATTAAATCCATAGAAACATACCTATAACCTACCACAATAATTAAAGTTTACCATATTTAAGAAAGCTTTTGTTTATCATGTTATTGATCAGTAGACAATAATAATATAAATATTACAGAAACGAAGCCTGGCGTTACAGCCCAGCATTTGGAACAAAATGGATGCGAGCTCGTAAGCTGTTCTTCCGCGGCTTCCCCCTGGGGCTGGGGCTAGCCATAGCCACTGTTGCCCTTGGCAAGTTGTCCGGAGACGATCATCATGGACATGGACACGAGGGCCACTAAACCATTTAAGTTATAAATAAATATAGTCTGCTAATATTATAGAACTTGTTAATTGTTTTCAATAATTTAATAATAATAATTTTACCAATATTTGAGTTTTTCTATTTCAGAAACTTGAGCTAATTTGGCACAGCCAAAAGTGCTTGATTTAATTTAATGTCAACAAAGTAATTTGTCTGTGGTAAACTTAAATACACTACAGTTTTTAGACCTAAAGAAAAAAGTGTAGTAGAACAAAGTCAACATTTTATTTGAAAAATATATTCATTAATTAAGGTTAATAAAAAAGGGTGTTGTAATGCTATGTAGTTCTGGGCTTGCAGTCGTCGTAGCATGGCCTCAAGTAGATGTAGTTCTTTTTGGCGGGATTGCAGTGCTCGTGACCCTGTAAACAAGATAATTTATTTATAGGGTGACATTTTAAAACTTTGGATTTGAGGTACCATGTTGTTTCAAAACTATAATATTAGTACTCTAGTAGTAGTATATAAATTATGTGTTTATTAAGAAGATATTTCAGCAGATACTAAAAATACTTTTGAAGTATGATTATTATTACTAGCTGTTTGTGGCCCACTGCTGGGCAAAAGCCTTCACTATTTTTTTACTATAAGTATGATTATCAAATTAAAATTGTATACTGTGTCTCTCAAGCTACTAGCTACAAACTATTCACAAATCAAAACAATAATAGGTAAAATCATACTTCATGAAGAATAGGGTAAAGGAGATAGAAAACTAACCTTGGACCAGTCATATCCGGCGGCATATGCGAAGATCTGTCCATTGTGGTTGAAAGCGCATTTGGTGAGCGGCTGGTCTAGCAGCTCGGAGGATTTGAGCTTGGTGCGCGCGTCCTTGTCCCAGAAAGAGAATGAGCCATCTGAGCCAACCGTCGCCAGCGTGCCGTGCACCGGGTGGAACGCTATGTCGTTTACTGCGTAAATATCCTGAAAATTAAAAGTATACCTTCACAGTGCAAATAATATCCAGTAGTAACTTCACGTCAAATAATATCCAGTAGCAGTTCACGAAGTTGTGCTTCTAGAACCAAAAATGGCATTCGCAATAGACAACTCTGATAGGTATAGACGAATTTTAAGATTTTTATAATGTGTTAAAATGTTGTTGCAACTGATTTAAAATTTCGTCAGTAGTTCAGTTTTATATCCATATTTAATACCTCTGCACGTCCAAACCGCCGAACCGATTTTGCTGAAATTTCGTATGGAGATACTTTGAGTCCCGAGAAAGGACATAGGATACTTTTATCCCGGGAAAATGTACGATTCCCGCGCGATAAACGAATTTTGGCGAAACGCAGTTCGCATCTAGTAATTGGTAATGGGTACCTGATATCCACCCGGAGTGCCGGCGGACCTGTGACACTTGAAGGTGAAGTTGTCCTTGGGGTTGGTGGGGTTGACGTACTGTATGGCAACCCTGCCCTCCACGCTGCCCAGAGCGTACCCCGTCGGCTGCTTCGTCTTCTTGTCCTTGAAGATGGTGATGCAGCGGTGCTGGTACTTGAGCGGGGACTCCACCCGCTTGTACTCCGTGGGCTTGCCCTCCAGCGTGTACAGGCAGATGCCGCGGTCAGCAGTGCCCACTACCGCCATTGGGTAGTCCTGGAATATATTAATATCAACTAACCAGATTCAAGTTACCTCATAATTTAAATGTTACTATCTGATTTTTCATGGCATTTTATGAGATAAAATATATTGAAAGTTTCTAAATTTTACAGTTTAGTAACACTGATATTTGACAAACAATAATAACAACAAAGTTAATATTACATCTAAAGGTTCTTTGGGGTTACTCTTGTGTTTTTTGAAATATTTTTTATTTTTTACTGTTGGGGTCCAAGGGGAAGTTTTAGAGTTCCAAAGAGTATGTTGTTTGAGCACCTTTATTAATGTTAGTTTACACAATATGTTAGTTAACGTGTTCACAAGTACGAGTTGCTAAGTGCACTGCTATACATTATTACAATAAAATAATTTGACACCACATGCACAATGACGACACGGCGGGTCAACGTATTACGTTTACATAATATATTGTACAAACCGTACATCTTGGCAACCCAAAAAAGCAAGAAAATATCGATTAACAATAAATGAAATAGTTCATGAGTTAAGTATAAATGTAAAAAAAATATAAAAAAGTTACAAAATATAAAAGTTAAAAATATAAAAGTAAAGGTAAAAAAATGTATAAAATGTCATTTCAAAACAAAATTACAATTAATGAAAATTAATCGAAATTAAACGCAAAGTTAGTTTTAGTAGTGGTAACGCTTCGTGGTGGCTTCGGTGGTGGCACGACTTGGGCTTGAACACCATCATCTCGTCGGTTATGGCGCCGGTGAAATGTTTGGAGTTCTATATCTTCAGTGGGTGCAAGTGGATGGTTCTTTTTTTTCTTTAAACAGTGGGGATATTTCCTCACAACCCACACGAGGCCAATTACAAGCGCTGCTGCTAATAATAGGTATGTAATGACATACTGGTGTATGTCATGCGCTGATATAATAGGAGACGGAAAGTGTTTTTCCCGCTCCTTTTGCTCGGCAATTTCTTTTGCGATTATTTTTGTTTCACGTGCTGTAGACTGGAACAGATTCGGAGTGTAGTCGTATGTTAAATTTACTATTTTGTTAACTGAATTGTCCAGCGCTGTACTTGCAACTTCATAGTCTAACTTCAAACGGCTATTATAATGATTATGCGCATATATCGTTAAGTCATTCGACTGAAGTACACATCCTTGTGGCAGCGATACTATTCCCGATGACGTCATAGTATATGAGGACACGTCACTGTCGCATATGGTTCGTAGAGTACACGTATCGCAGCATATGACGAGCCAATTGTTCGACGAATGTAACTCGAGCCACGCGTCCTTGCATGACGCGCTTTCGACGTCACAGGGCTCGAGGGTTTGATGTGACAGTAATTTCGCTTCGCATGGAGCTCCGCTGCTATGCAAGTCAAAAATAGGTTTATTTGTTTTGCATATCATTTTATTTGAACGTTGTTGGAGACAGCTCTTAAAGTCATCTCCATTTAGCGAAATGTATACATTTTTCTCTAAGTTCACTGCGATATATTTCGATGAAATTCGTATATATGCGTGGTTTCCATTGTTTTTCACAGGCAATGGTATCGCCTTGTATAAGTTAAAATCTTCATTCGATACAAGCGGTATATGCATTTCGAAAAGAAAATAGTTTTCAGTGACTCGCGCCTTCACATAATATATCAACGTGTAGAGATCCTTTATATCATCTTTGTAATTTTCTACGGGTAAAGATAAGTCTTTCGGAATTCTCCCAGATATTTCATTCAATTGCTGTATAAGATGAGCTGGAGATATCAGGTGCGCATCTATATGTCCTTGGTAGACGTTTGTAAGCGAATTGAACAGCATGTTTTGGAAAGTTTTTAGGCTGTTGATGAGAAGATGTACGGTCAGTGACGCCGAATTCAAATATGTAGTGGCGGAGAGAATCTGCATTTCCGTTTTAATCGTTGCCAAGTTTAAGTTAGTTTGGTTGACAAAGCGGTCCATCATATCGAATTGCCGTTGAATGTTATCTTCACTTTTCTTCAGTACTTTGTTTTCTAATTCCACGATGCTAGTTTGGTTTTTTATTAGCTCAAGTAAATAGTCTTCATTAATCTGAATTCTTTGTATGTGATTTTCATATTTTTCAGCAAAACGTTGGTCCAATATTCCAAACAAGCTATTGGCTACGTAGCCCACTCCGTCCACCAAACCACGTTTTTTCCTGCTAGTCAAATGTTTGTGCGGATTTATCAAAATCGAGTTATAATGACCGAGCATTTCCATCTCGTGGCTTAATTGTTCTACGGTAGTTCTGCAGTTTTGTATGTTTGCACTGTGACACAAATCTTTCAGGGTATTAAAATAGTCTTCGACACGACGAGTTCCTTCCCAGTACGTTGTTACGTTGTAATACATAATTAAAGTCCATTCATTGTGTACCATCTGCATTTTACCGATTGCATCATAATAGATAGGGCGCTCACGTTCTAAGGTTGTAATCTGAGCTCTTGACCCATATGATCCCGATAAAAATGTAAACATTGTCAGCATCGTCAGTAAAAAACTCGATAATTTGTTTCGGCCTTTTCTGTTTTTGTTTTCAGATTTTGACCTTTGTTCCTCCTCCGTTGTGGGATCTCCTTCTTGGTTTTCGATTTCAGAGTCCAACGGTAAAGGTGATAGTTTTGTTACAGGACGTTTGATTACACCTGTTCGAGTTTTGATGGTCGTAACTCGGACATATCCGTCAGCGCCTGGATGAGTTTCGAGCACCCGCCCCAGGGCCCATTTTCCAGGAGGTAAGTTGTTGTCCTTGACCAGTACTATATCGCCGACGCTGATATTTTTCGTAGGTTTGTTCCATTTGCTCCGAGTTTGCAGTTGTGTTAGGTATTCGTTGGACCAATTTTTCCAGTAGTGCTGAAACATTTGTTCCACAAGTTGCCATCGACGACGTACACCAATGTGAACATCAGTGTAATCCGATATTGGTAAGGTCATTATCGCGCCGCCAGTGATGAAATGGCCCGGTGTTAAACAGTTGTAAAATTCTTCCGGATCTTCTGTAAGAGGACACAAGGGCCTCGAGTTCAAGCAGGCTTCTATTTTTGTTAGTAGCGTTGACATCTCCTCGTAGGTGAGTTTCTGGTCACCTAGCACTCGACGTAAATGTCGTTTCATGGATTTGACGGCGGCTTCCCACAAACCGCCCGCCGTCGGCCAGGCAGGGGCGTTAAAATGCCACTCGACTTCTAGTTTAGCTAATTCATCAAAAAATTCGGGTGTCATAATCTCTTTGAAATCTTTGAATTCCTGACGTAGCACCTTTGCAGCGCCGATGAAATTAGTTCCACAATCTGAGTACATATGCTTAGGGGTGCCACGCCTTGCACATAGTCGTTGAAAAGCTGCTATGAATGTTTCAGTGCCGAGATCGGAAACAAGTTCAATATGTACGGCTTTGGTAGCCATACATATGAATATTGCAATATATCCCTTAGAAGTTTTAACGCCTCTGCCTTTGTTTATTTTCAGTTCGATATAACCAGAGTAGTCAACCCCTGTAAATGTAAAGGGTCGACACGGAGTTACTCTCTGTTGCGGCAGATTACTCATCAGTTGATGGTTGTCGGTTTGTGTGAAACGGTGGCAGCGCACACATTTCCGAAGTTGAGTTTTGACAGCCCTGTTGCCGCCGACGATCCAATATCGCTGTCGTATGTGACTCAGAGTCAGCCGAGCTCCACCATGCAGTGTAGTTAAATGCGAATATTCGATTAAAAGTTGAGTTAATCGACTTTTATGTGGTATGATAATCGGGTTTTTCATTTCCACAGGTAAGTTCGAGTTTTGGAGGCGGCCGCCCACGCGAATTATCTTATCTTCGTCTAGGTACGGGTTCAGCTTCATGATTGCACTCCTTTTCGACACATTCTCGTTTTTCAAAAGTTGTCTATATTCTTGATTGAAGTTTATTTGTTGTATGTGTTTAATAATATTTTTTCTCGCTGCAGTTAGTTCTGTAGTAGTCAGGTACGGCGACTCAGGTTTCCCTTTAGCGCTCATATTTGTTATGCAACGTAATATCCAGGCAGTAACTCGGAAAAGTTTTGTTAATGAACTGCATTTATTTATCAAGGTTGTTATCCAATTATCATTTTCCTGATTTGACGAAGTCTCATGATTTTCCTTTTCTTTGCAGCCAATATTTGTGTAGTATGTTTTGTAGTTTGCAGTATCATCTATTTCAATTTTTTTCAGAAATTCAGGACCTTCAAACCATAGATCGAAGGTCATTAATTTGGTAGGTAACATGCCCCTACTTGCACAGTCAGCAGGGTTAAGTTCTGACTTAATATAATGCCATTGCGTTGTAGGTATAATGCGTTTTATTTTTGTAACTCGATTGGATATGTAGGCCTCTCTTTTAGTAGTGTCCCCTTGGAGCCACGCGAGAACTACTTGCGAGTCACACCATGCTTGAATTTTCAGATTGTATTCAGATAAAGCTTTCTGAGTTTTTTCCATAAGTTTAGCCAACAGTAAGGCACCACACAGTTCAAGTCTCGGCAAGGTGGTTTTTTGAGCTATAGGAGCCACCCGTGTACGAGATATAAGTAGCGTAATTACCGGAGCTCCGTCGGAATTTGTTACGCGACTGTATATAACACAAGCGTAAGCTTTCTCGCTTGCATCACAAAAACCCAGTAATTCTATATCTTGTTTTGTTTCGCCAATCCATCTTTTCAGAGTTATGTTATGAATGAATGGTAATTCTATTTTTAGTTTTTGCCATTCTTTCTCAATATTTTGGGGAATTTCATCGTCCCAATTAATGTTTAGAGTCCAAACCCTTTGAAATAGTAATTTTGCAGTAATAGTCACCGGAGACAGCCATCCCAACGGATCATAAAACTTCGAAATTTCGGATAATAATAGTCGTTTTGTTAATTGTGTTGTACTTTCTTTTACAGGCCATTTCAGGTGAAAGGTGTCGCTGCTGGTGTTCCAGGTAAGTCCCAACGTTTTTGATGTTTCATCAGTTTTGAAGTCGAAGTTGTTTGTTGTTGAAATTTGCTCTTTAGGTAAGTCTTCTAATAAAGTTGGATAGTTGCTGGACCATTTTCGTAAATTCATTCCTGCACCCTTTAGCAAATCGATTAGGGACTGCTGTAACTCCTTGGCGGTTTCGAATGACTGTTCACCACTCACAAGGTCATCTACGAAGAAGTGGTTCTCCAGCACCTGTGCAGCTGCAGCCGGGAACTTATGACCATCATCCATGGCGAGTTGTTTGAGTGTACGTAAGGCTAGCCAAGGAGCGGGTTTGGTACCGTAGGTTACCGTACAGAGTTTATATTCCTGCAGAGGCTGTTCTGGTGAATCTCGCCAGATAATTTTTTGCAGGTGTTGCTGATCTTCATTTATCCACACACATCGATACATTTTTTCGATGTCAGCAGTGAAGGCAAATTTGTATGTTCTCCACTTCAAAATAAGCGACTGAATATCCTTTTGAAGGTTCGGGCCCTTTTCCAAAAGGCTGTTTAAACTGTGACCACTCGATGTTTTTTGAGATGCATTAAAGACTACTCTCAATTTGGTTGTTGTAGAGCTCTCTTTCAGAACGCCGTGATGTGGTAAGTAACAGTCGGCGGGTGTTATATGAGACGAAAGTTTCATATGGCCCAGGTCCGCATATTCTCTTATAAATTCTTTGTACATAGTTGAAAGTTTTTTATTTTTAGCGAGCCGTTTTTCCAGTTGTAAAAATTGTGAGACCGCGATGGGTCTCGATGAACCTAATTTTTCTTTAAGGTCTGGTCGGAGTGGCATCTTCACAATATATTTTCCATCCGGAGCTCGTTGTACTGTTTTCGAATAAAATTGTTCACATTGATCGTCATTGGAAATATCTTCAGCATTATGTATTTCTTCGCTTTCCCAGTATTTAGTTAATTCGTCAAAATTCACCAAGGTCACGTGGCAATTAAAAGTTTTCATTTTCCCACATAGGATCCATCCTAGATGTGTCTGTTGTGCCACAGGGGATTGACAGCTTCCTTTTAAAACTCCATCCAGTATAATGTTTGAGTAAACATCGGCACCCAAAAGTAAGTCGACGGGGCGCGAAATATTGAAGTCAGGATCAGCCAGCTTTAAGTTTTCCAGATGAGGCCAGTTCGATTTTTCGAAGGTAGCATTCGGTAAGTTATTTGTAAGTTTTTTCATTATAAGTGCTTGTACTTCGAAGTCATATTCAGAGTGTATTGATTTACAGGATAAGTTTAGTTGACCCCTGCAATCACCGGATACTGAACCAACCCCCGAGATGGTAGCAGCGAACCTCTTCCTCGGCAGGCGTAATATCTGAGCAGCATTTTCTGTTATCAAGTTTACTTGCGAGCCCTGATCCAAGAGGGCCCTAAGTTTTACATAAGTGCCATCATAAGCCTTTATTTTCAGTAGAGTCGTAGTTAGTAAAATTTCAGTTTTATCCGATGATAAGTGATTCGAAGCTTGTTGCTGAGAGGAGGAGGCTTGTTGTCCAAGGTTATTTTTATTATTTGCAGGAATTACCCAGTTCGCGTTGTGCAACATGGTATGATGTTTCAAGTTACACTCCTTGCATGTTTTCGCTGATTTACATTCTTCGTTATTGTGGCTATAAAGACAATTTTTGCAGAGTTTCAACTTCGCGACGGTGTGGTTCCGCTGGGCAATATCCATGTTAATAAATTTAGCACATTGCATTAAAATATGATTTCCATTACAATTCGGGCATTTTCCATAAGTAGCATGATAGTTATAAGTTTTCTTAAAATCATATGTAAATTTTTTTACAGGTTGTTTGTTGTTAGCAGGTTTCCAATGAGGTGTTTTTTCGGATGTGGTATTTTTTACAGATTTTGTTGACTTTGCAGTTTCATATGCCATAAACTTGCACTCCAAAAAATATAAAAAATCTTGCAAATTTTGTAATTCTCTGTGATCCCGGATTTCGTTCATATAATCATTTAAAGTTGCTGAATCTAATTTTGGTAACATTAGATGCACGATCATTGGATCCCAAGTTGCCGTATCCAGCCCGATGTTAGCTATGCCGTTCATGCACTCCTTAATGGCGTCATGCATTTTCTTGAGATTGTTG
This sequence comes from Plebejus argus, assembly GCA_905404155.3. NCBI lineage: Eukaryota > Metazoa > Arthropoda > Insecta > Lepidoptera > Lycaenidae > Plebejus > Plebejus argus. The sequence continues at coordinate 664,772 of FR989927.1, read as the reverse complement.
GCGTCAGGTTGCTGTATGACAGGGAGACTCATCATTGTGTTGAAAAACGATGAAAATTGTAGGCGGCGATTATCATATCGTTGCACTAAAATGTCCCAGCAGGAGTTGTAGTTTTCAGCACAGACGGATAAATGCTGTACCAGACTTTCTGCTTCCCCCTTCAATTTTGTTTTCAGGTGTTTCATTTTCTGTGCTTTATTAATTGTTGGGTTGTTGTGAATCGTTTCGAGAAACAGATCCTTAAAAGATATCCACTTACTGTAGTTTCCGTAAAAATCAGGTATTTCCATCTTCGGTGCCGACTGCTGATAGTGAGCATTCGACCAAATTTTAGATTGAAGTTGTTTTCGCAAGTCATCATATTTTTCTTCAATATCTGAGTACATCTGGTAATAGTGTTCGTTTGACCCCTTCAGCTGAAAGTCAATTTCCCAGTGCAGTTTGTCGATGGACTCCCACTTGGATTTTAAAATGTTCAAATTATCTTCCAGCTCCCACTTTTCACTAACTCTAGTGATGTCGATTTTAGACATTGCACGATAAATCGCATTAAAATTGCATTCTTGTCTATTTAAAAGTTGTTGCAATTCATCAGATTTTCCGTCCTCGCAGACTTGAGCGTAATCCACAGAAATGTCACTTAAATCAAAATTCACACTATGTTTTTGCTGCTGCAAGTATTTAAGTCTGTTATTTATGTCTGTTTTTGTAGCTAGATACATTTCTTTAGTTTTGTTGTAGACGTCTTCAGAAAAATAATTTATAGTTTTGTCTTCCAGTTCCAGTATTAATAAGGCATTTCTCGCCTCGAAGTCTCTCCACTGCTCTTCCAGAGATGACAAACGTATGTTGAGGTACTCTTCAGTTTTCCGAGACGAAGAATCTTTGCGGTAGTTTGCACACAAAGACTTGATATTCTCGAAACAAGTTGATTGAAGTTCAAGTTTATCCATGTTGATGTTATGAAATAATGTGATAGCTCACCAAACTTGGCACGTAGTTGACGGTGACAAGTACAGCTAGGCGTAGTTTACGACACGAAGATCCAATTTCGATGAATTGGTCGTATCCAAATCTCGCTATGAATATGCACTCTTACCCAGTGTGTGCGCCCTTGTCTCAATGCAGCTGGGGATTCTCGCTTGTGAGAGGCCAGCCGCACCGATTCGCCACTGTCGTAAGAAACACACAAAACACGCGAGAATAACCTCGAAGGACCAAAAAAGGATGTTGGGGTCCAAGGGGAAGTTTTAGAGTTCCAAAGAGTATGTTGTTTGAGCACCTTTATTAATGTTAGTTTACACAATATGTTAGTTAACGTGTTCACAAGTACGAGTTGCTAAGTGCACTGCTATACATTATTACAATAAAATAATTTGACACCACATGCACAATGACGACACGGCGGGTCAACGTATTACGTTTACATAATATATTGTACAAACCGTACATTTACTTTTTATTATGGATCAATCAACATCTTATACAGAACAGTTGAAAATCTAAAATACCCTTTTTTTGTACAGCCAACCACAAAAATTAGTCTCAAGTCTCAACTTAAAATATTGTTTGCAATAAACACATCTTATAGCCTCTTAGACAAAATGAAAAATTATTTGCATTGTCTTTACAGCAATAAAAAAAATTACAAAATGTAAATGAATACTCACAACGTCTGCGCAGTAACACCTCTCAGACAGATTCATCGTCATTATTGGTACAGCACTCCGAGTATCCCAGAACTACAATGACATTATTATAATCATAATTAGAATAAAATATTATAATTCATACAAAATAGCTAAGAGACAAGGAATGTCACCTCAACGTCTTGATAAAACAACATCATTGTGGCATTGGATCTTAGTCTATAATATTATGTGGCTTTTCAGACATTAAAGCCACATGGATTAGCATAATATTATGTCTGCAGCTAACATTGATCTAAAATTTTTATGCTTAAATTATAATAATCCCTAACCAATAAAATATCTCCAGAGAGAGATCTATGATTTACCTTGAGTGTTTTATCCCAGGATGCTGTCATGAGGCAGGTGTAGTTCGGTGCTTTGATCCAATGGCACGTTTTTACAGGAGCATCGTGTGCAGCCACCTGAAAAATTACAAAAATAAATGCATTTTTCATTACATCACCATAATACCTCGTCTAAAAGAAACCATTTACAGCATGGCGTCATAAAAGGAAACAACATTTCGTATGGATAGTGTGCTACAGGGATCAATGAGAAAATTGAATCATAATAAATATTTGTTTTTTCTTAAAAACTAAACAAATGACCAATAACAGGAGCAGCTAAACCTCAACTGTGGGTTAGTGGTGATGAGTTCCTCTCACCTGCATAGTCTGATTAGCAGCCAGGTCCCAGCATTTGACACTCTTGTCTGTTGAGGCCATGAAGACCTTAGACCCATCCTAGACAAACATCATATAATTACTTTAATTCATCAAGCCCCATACGGGGTCACCGGTGATCGAGACACAATAGATATTCTATTGTGTCTCGTTTTCTCACGATCTACGGGTTAACATTTCTTATACTTTTTTATTTTTGAAGAAGGCTACTCATCAAAGGAGCAGCCTACAATATGTAATGATATAATAAATTTTATAAAAAAAGACTCTTACATCATGCCATGCGACATCTAGAATTGGTCCGTCCATGCCCTGAGCTGCTTTTGGCACTGTCTTCCCGGAAGCCTCTACCTCCCAACATCTTACCTGAAAAAAATTACTCTTATGCTGAGATGTACAAAATTAAAAGATGTCAAAATAAACTACCTACTCATAAAAATAATATCTATATTGGAATATAATATTACCTTCTTTTTGGAAGTTGAATTTAGCAATTTACTAGTAAAACTGTACACTTCACTGTACCGTGAAGGGAGATGAGAGAATATGAACTAGAACACATTGGTGTTACATTGTCTGTACATTTCACTGCACAGTTCAAATACACAGTAGTGAACTCAAACTGCACAGTTTACCTGAGACTGCACAGTAGCAATATTAACCACACAGTTAACATAAAACAATCTACATAGGATCCTAGAGATGCATCCCTTCAAGACTAGGTAATTTCTATGTAAGTTTATTAACTAGGTATAGTGGCAATTAAGTATATTATGAGAACTCTGCTCCAAAATTTGAGGGTGTGGATCCAACACCTGCTACACAGGACGTAGTACTAGTATTTTCTCAGAAGACCGATGACAAGGAATAAGTTGTTTAATTACCCGGCAGTCCCAGCTCCCGGCAATGAGGAAGGTCTGTGGCACAGAAGGCGGCGAGAACTCCAGAGCCGAAACTGTGTCTTCAGGTGGTGACGCCACTTCCAGGTCTTTGTTCGGATTGCCACCCGCGGCGCCGATTTGATTGAACATTTTCTCTGATCTTTACTTTCCTTGACTGTTATTTAAAATAAAAGTGGCAAAGGTTAAAAAAATAAACCAAACACGGTTAGCGGAATGCGATTGTATTGGAATTAATAAAAGATATATATGTTCTTTGGCGCGAGCAATGCTACAGCGAAGCTTTTTATATTCAAGTTTTAGATACTAAAAGATGATTTTAATGGTTACTTTAGAAAAATGTTATCAAAAAAATATTCAAATGCCGCACTGGCCACTGCACACACAGGTGACAGGACCAACAAAATATTGTCTTTGACACTGACATTGACAGTTGACATCAATCTTTTTTTTTAATTTTAAATGTCACCGAGGAATGAGGATGAATAGGCGATAAAACAAAATTCTCATGCAAATATTTTCAGCATCGTTTTAGAAAATCGCTGAATCAAAAGTATAAATGTAGTATAAATCGTCAGAGCAGCCTATGAGTCATGACTCATGAGACCTTATTCTTTAGTTTACTATAACTTATTCGCCTTACAAAAAGGACGCTTTTGCAAGTCGCAGGCCGCAGTGGGCTGCCATTAATAAAAAAAACAAGTAACTGCTAGATCAGCTGATTGTCAACTTTGAAGTGTCAACTGTCAAGTTGCCTCAAAATTTGCAAAATTCTGAAGCTATTGATAATTTTATTTACAAAAGTTTTTATATTAATTTATGTTCCTGTTAGATAGTAATCAAACCTAAATCAGTTTTGATTTTGGAAAAACTGAACTCTTAGGCGTGTAAAATGAATACTACGGAATATGTTCAAATAAAGGACCTCAAGCCCGGACTGAAGAACATCAATGCCGTTTTTATAGTCCTGGACGTGGGGCCGCCGACGCTGACGAAGGAGGCGCGCGAGGTGCGCACGCTGCGGGTGGCGGACGCGTCGGCGTGCGTGAACCTGTCGGTGTGGGACGAGCCGGGCGCGCTGCTGCAGCCAGGCGACATCGTGCGCCTCACGCGCGGATACGCGTCCCTCTGGCGCTCCGCCCTCACGCTGTACTCCGGCAAGTCCGGGGACATACAGAAAGTTGGGGAGTTTTGCATGTTGTTCAACGAGCAGATCAACATGAGCGAGCCGCAACCCACGCCGCCGCCGCCCACCAACCCGCCGCAGGACAGAAGCAACGGGACGCACCAGCCGCCCCGGAGCATTTCCCAGTCGCAGACTCCCCCCACCGGACCCTCCTTAGCCCCGAAAAACGAGAGATTCGCCCAAAACAATCAGGAGCATGGAAACAAGCATCAGCACAAAACATATGTGCGGGGCCGGGGCCACCAGAGGGGGAACAATAGGAGATAGCTGACTGAACACTTCTAGGACATTAATCTATATGATGTTAGGTTTTGAAGTTAAGGGAGATTTATTTTTCCATTAGGATGTAACAAACTATAACAACAACAAATTTTTTTCATCAGTGTTCCATCTTTGTTTTGTCAATGAATATTGAATTCAAAAGCACCTTAAGCAATGTGCTCTAATACATATTTATACATTTAGAAGATATACATTTACAGTTTTGGATAGATTTTACTGTAATCCCTTCCAACTTTTTAATGATTATTCTGTAAAATTATCTATTATTATGAAGTTAAATAAGTATCATTGTATTATGTAGTACTTAATATTGTATATGTACAAACGGTGTGAAACAGTTAACTCTCTCATACATTATAATTAATATAACTTTAGCTATATTATTTTTACTAATAAAAAATATTGTAATATTTTATAGTATGCGTTGTATGAAATCAAATCTCTCTGTGTGTGTATTTAGATTTTTTTTATTGCAGTGTTAATGAATCTCAAAACGATTTATACCCAAACATTAAGAAACTAGTAGAATAAGGACATAAGATTTAATTAAATAATTTATTTCTCTCATATTCTAGGTACTATCATACTTCACACTAATGCTATAATGTTATAAAGGCGAAAGTTTGTGAGTGTGTGTGTTTGACGTTTGTAAATTCTTCACCCTTAAGGCGAGGCCAGTTCGAAAAGACTGATTTTTAAGCTTCCAGTCTGAAGAAATTATGTGGAATTCTCTTACACCAAAATTGATGTAAACTCAAAAAGGAACAAAGTAATGAAATAACCGAACAGAATATTGAAAAATTGCATAGTAATAATTCTGAAAAAAAATCTTGAATATCACCATAAAAATAGACTTGAAATTCGAACATCTCGTAATTTTAATGATATGATTTTTTTACAAAAAGAATAGGTTTTTATAGTTCTTATGAAATAACCGAATAGATTTTTAATAAATGATTCGGTTATTAAAAAAATAAAAGAAAATGTATAATTTTCTCCTTTTTCGCCCTATCAAGAACGCGACGAGCGTCGTAACCGCCACTGTAGAAGGCGCGCTGTTATGAATGTTATTTTAATGTTCTTAACGTCGATATTCGTACTGACAGACAATAGATATCGACCTGCTAATTTTACGGGAAGCCTTAAACAGCTGGAACGATTTCGACAAACTTTGGCATGGATTTAGCTGACATCCTAGATCAACACATAGGCTAGTTTATATATTTTACTCAAAAAAATTATCATTCCAATGGAAAACAATGAAAATGAATTCGCGAAAAATCATATGACAATAATTATACTTCATACACGGTACACCATACTTTACACTAATATAATAAAGCTCTAACAAGTATAACAAAAACTGCAAAACAAAACCATTCTATTTGAAGTTAAGTTGAAAATTAAACCACGCCTAATTTCCGTAAAAACTGGGAAGATAATAATATTATAAAGGAGCATTTTGTATGTAACCGAGCTGCAGCATATCTACAGACTACACAATATAATTTCTTTTAATTACATCCATGACCCGGGAACATTGAAAACTTTTTGTTCCGTCGGCATGGGCGTAGCCAGCCTTGGGGCAGCAGTCAACCTATTCACCCCCTCCCCCGGGTATTTTTTTGGAACTTGAGCCGTTTGGGCGATTACTTCAGGAGAACCCGGCGTGGGTTCAGGCAGAACGTATATTTAGCACTTTTACAAATTTATTTTTTGGTCAGAGCCAGGGTGGCCAGCTTGCCCCAGTGTGGCTACGCCCATGTCCGTCGGCACGGCAGGATTCGAACCCGCAACCCCCGACTCGAGCTACCTCGTGCTCAACCACTGAGCCACAGAGGTCAAATTTACAACCAATATTTTGCTAGCACTAACATAATATAATGGAGTAAATAAAATTTTAAAATGTGTCTTACGAACTTTAAGGACATAAGTTTGTAAGACACATTATAATGACCTAATGTATTTTTAAAACCATAATAATATTTACATTTTGATCGACCACGTTGCCTGACATACACTAGGCCGGTTTATGGCTAACAAGTTACATAATAAGGTGCAAGTACGACTGGTAAAACATATAAAAATTATTTAAAGTACCGCTAATGGTCGTGAAATCATTACTTAAATTCTCTTTGAGCCAAGGCTTCAAATATCGTTATTTTTTCATAACGTTACTACGGTAAAGATAACGTTAAGAAAAATATCCGATATACCTACTAAAGAAATAACGGTAAAATTTGATATAAATAACGGTAAATGTTATATTATAACGATATTTTTTCGTTATGCTACTAGATAACGTTAAAAAAATTACCGTTATCTGGCTACCATTATGAAAATAACGGTACGTAACGATATTTTTTCTGCTATTCGATAACGTTATGAAGCCCTGCTTTGAGCACCTTTGAGCCCCGCGGGCTCCGCCCCGCGGCGTCGGCCTCTTGTCAAACTAATCATTTTCCTATTTATTTACATAACTTCCTGAGGTAAAATTGTTTTAAATGATTGACCTTTAATGTTTAATGTTGGGTTCTTCGCTCCTACATCTCACTAGCACAGATTACTAATTATAGTAGGTACGTACGTACCTACCTACTAGTCACTAGTGTCACAAAGTAATGTTAGGTGTGTGAACTAAACCGTACGGGTTCCTAAACTCTTTTATTTAAAGAACACCTTCAAAATGTTGCTGGATCCGATATATTATGCACTAAAAGAATGATCTTTACATCTTTAATATTTTTCTTATGAACACAAGGGTTATTTTATGTACTTTTATTCCTTTTATTTTCTTGAATACCGGATACCGGAGCGGCACCGGTCAGGCGCCGTACCGCCGCGCGCCGCGCCGCCGCACCGCATCGTGTGGCATCTCCCTAAAGGGCCATAATATTATCTGTACGATCCGTCGCGTCAAACCGATCGAAGCGATGAATCGATGCCGGTGTATGCCAAGATCGTTAACGATTTACTTAATCGAATATTTAAGCGACATTTTTGATGCGATCAATCGTCACGATTTTCATTAGATCGATCGTATAGACTAGCGGTCGGCAACCTGTTGGCAGGCATTTAGGACCACAAGGTGGCAAAACAAACTAAAGGCAGCCGCAGACCTCATACTCGTATTAACCCTAGAAGCTCCAAGTGCCTACGACCTACACAATATAATATTGAAAGGAAATAAGTTTTTATTAAAAATGGCACAAACAGCTACGTACTTAAGTAAGTGGCGATAATTACTGGCAGAAAACATCGTTTTTGATTCATAATAATAATTAACTTATTCACAAAACATTCATAGGGCCGCAAGTAAGACGTTCACGGGCCGCATGCGGCCCGCCGCCCGCGGGCCGCGTGTTGCCGACCGCTGATATAGACTATAGACGAATCGTACCGTATATTAAGGGACGCTTTACGGGGTTCGAACTTCGAATTGAAGAAATTGATTCATGTCCGCCATCTGCCTATGGTGGTAATGAAATTCGATGTTGACCTGCGACCTCCGTAGTACCACGTAGTACCACGTAGTACATTACAAGCATGCTTCGATCGTTTTGCAACGGAGATGCGTTCATCAATAAGACTTTCATAAAATGACCTGACCTCTGCGTGTACGGTCAAAATTACTACCGCTTCTCGATCTTATTATCATGGCAGTTAGGTTCAAAAGTACATCAGATTTGTGGGTGTTTGTACGGCTGCCTCGTTAGAAAGCCCAAAACAATGAGGACCTTTAGCGCGGATTATAGTTACCTCATAATATCTTGTAAGATGTTTTTAGGGTTCGGCGTCTCTGACGCTTTCAAGTAAATCAAGCGCAGGGTTCGTGACTTTTACTTGAACAAGTTGGCGGACTCGTTTTCATGTACTTGATATTTACTATTCTTAATAAATGTATTTTTGATAAATTAAGTATAATATAATATAATTATTAGTTTATTTATTATTATTAGTTATATATAATTTTATTTATGATATGTTTTTTATTTAAAGTATATAAGTATAACAATAAACAATATATATTTTTTAAGTATAATTTATATATTATATACAATGACATTTTTTTCTTTTTAGTTGTGTAACTTGACTGGCACCTATACATTTTTGTTCCTGTATCGCCCAAAGGTTGACTGGTAGAGAATGCCATAAGGCATTAAATCCACCTTTGTACTTTTATGTGCATAAAGTTTTTAAATAAATAATAAATAAAAAGTTGTTGCTGCTGCTGCTGTTGTGAGAGCTGGGTATCAGGCGCCGGAAAGGACAAAGGACAGTTTTCCCGCACAATAAGCGAAGCCCCTGGGCGATGCAGTAATTGCGGGCAGCTTGTATTACGTATCGTATACTATGTAAGTATCACAATTATTATGATTGTTGATGAAACACAAAACTTAGATTAGAATAGCACATGCAAGCCTCATATTGGTGGTGAGTGCTATTTGCGAGGCTGCGAGGCCTCCGTAGGCCTCCAAGCGTTTTCCTCATTCGGCGGCGCCGGTGCCATCATTGCTACTCGACGAACAAACGGGCAATTAATATGTATTTAGGCCGTAGACAAAGTCCCTTTCGTTAAAAACGATGACGAAATTCGTTATCAAAATGTATGGGATTTGACATTAGTCTTCGCAAGCGAAATGTCATTTAGCGATGACTTATGTCAAACCGCATACATTTTGATAACGAATTACGTCATCGAGTTTTGTCGGGAATGTGAAAGAGTGATGTTGTGATTTTTTTGTATTATTTTCCTAAAATTGTGGTTGGGTTTTTAATGTGTAATATTAGTAGAATATTAACCATTAGATATTCGTTATCGTGCACAAGTGTAGGAAAGTGATCCATTATCCAGAAAATTGCGATTTTGTGTTCCCTCCAAAACTCCATTGAAAGTTTCAGTAAAGCGTCTACCACTTTACTGAAACGACCGACTTGACTCCTTGACTGTATTGACTTTTACTTAGACTTTGACTAGACTAAATGACCTGATGATATTACATGAAAACGATGCTGAAAATTATTATAGGAGGAATACGGTTTTCCCGCCATATTCCTTACCTTTTTACCTTGTCTGTGGCACAACATACACATGATACACATACTTTGTGTCAAGTTGCCAAAAACGAAGAGAAAGAAAGAAAAAAGAAAGAAAGAATTACGTCATCGTTTTTAAAGAAAGATATATTGGCAGTGATGTTTTGTGATCGTACATAATATTATCATTTCGGTTCAAATGTCAAGTGTATTTTGCTCACTAGGGGCTCCTCACTAGTACTTTTAATGCTTTATAGACTATAAGGCTGCCTTCACATTAAGTCGCGAGTAGTGCGGCAGCCGCGCGACTTAATGTGAAGGCAGTCGTTTAATCTTGAAGATGATCTGAGCAGTAAACAATTTTAAAAGTTTTTGTTCTCAATTTTAACCGAATGAGTATTTTTTAAAGGTTAGCTAGCTATTCCAATAATAATAACTAGCTATCGCGGCAAACGTTGTTTTGCCATTTAAGTATTTCTACTTCATCAGTTGATACAAAATCATGGTTCTCTTAGAGCCTTAGGGGGGGGGGGGGGGTAATTTTATACATGAGTTGGAAGAAGACAAATATATCTGCGAAAACCACATTCAAATCGGATCAGTAGTTTTCGCGTGATGCTGGAACAAACATGCAGACAGACAGACAGACAGACAGCCTAGATGCAGGGCGACGGATTTTGTAAATGGGGCGGCAGAGAAAAGTGGCTTAATCTCGTCCAAAATATAAATCCGGCACTGTAACATTACATACTTTTAAGTCTTTGTCCGGAGAACTAGATTAGCTTAGTTCGTTTTGAGTTATTGAATTTAGCGAAAAACGCTAGGATCCTGGAAGTAGAGGTAATGTTAAATGTACAATTTGAATAGAGCCTGTCGCACGCGCCGGTGTCTTTCGCTACCAAGTACCAACTTAAGGATTCTCAAAAAGTTTCCACGAAATAAACAAACATAGTGATCTGATACTGATTTCCCATCGCGCCGACCGCAACACGACCTCGTCAGTTACGATAACATTGAGAAGTCAAAAGCCGTAATAGGCTGCCGATATTCTAATGTAACTCTATAACAGAAGTCACCAATTAGTTTCGCTCGGGGTCCATTTTAAGAAATAAAATGACCTACGCGGTCCACACATTCAAAAATATATTTTTTAAACAAATATGTAATTAGTAATTACGGAAATTACTAAGGTATTTATTTGTATCAATGAGAAAAGTGATAATTTTTGTTGCTACATGTTCATCAGTATGTCGAGACCGAAATTAATTTTTAAAGAAGTTCATCTTCGAATATGCTTGGTCCGTTATACACAATGGGTCGGCGGTCCGGATGCCGACCGCGGTCCGCCATTTGGTGACCCCTGCTCTATAATATTTCACAAACGTAGAGAAGGACGTTTTGGTTGTTTGATTGCCGTAGAAATAATCTGCTCGTTTTGATGAAATTTGGCGCAGGACCATAATTGAGACGAGGCAAAACGAGGATTATAAAAGCATGGCATGAAGCAAAATATCTGAGTACGGCTGTAAGCACCTTGAAATCAGGAATAAGGACGTATTTTGTCGAATGCTGACTGCTGCTTCGTACATATTATACTATGTACTGATTTTTTTTTGTTAAACTTTAATTTGTTTATGGCGTATTTAAAGTAAGTACTTATATATTTTTAATTTTGTTAGTCTCGCCAAAACTTAAATTAGTCTTGAAATAGTCGAGGAAATCCGGGGAAATATAGAAAAACTGCGAGTAAAATATTGAATACGACTATTTTATCTACCCATTCAAACTGTTCCTACATTATGACAAACTTTAATTAATGTGATACGAAATTCAGCAGTCATCTAGTGAAAACATAAAAATTAGTAATTTACATACTAATATATCTTGTAATTTATAGCTTGTATTATTATCTAACATAAGATCAACTAGGCTAAACTTGATCTTTTGGCGATCTTGAAAAGCAAAGGTCACGGTTTCGACAAATTTGGTCTCGATCGATCGTCTAATAGTTCTCGGACCGCAAATATCAGCTCGCGGGAGCCTCAAAGGTGCGAAGGGTGAGACCGAAGCCCTGCCCGCTGGAAGGCTGCTTATCTCTTACTTATCTGCTATCTTTTGATAGATCCCAGCCCGGAATCCATCTCTATTGTAGTACCCACCTAATAGTAATATCTCTGAGCTGACTGTGTGTTTTTGTATTTCTCGCCGTAAGACGTTAAGCTAAATTAGGCTGCGTTTCCACCAGAGATGTGTTGCGAGGAATATGTTTTTAAGATCCAATAGAATTGCTGCGCTGAGCGAGGTCACATCATTATAGCGATTTTATTTGTTCTCAAAAACACTGTATTCCTTGCAACACATCTCTGGTGGAAACGCAGCCTTAGTTTAGGGTTGAAGCAGCGCGGCGCGGGCGCCCCGAGTGACGTAATATGTTACCAACTATAATACGTTCTCGTTAAGAGGAAACACGGGTACGGTAAAATTTGAACGAAGAAACTATTGCCATTACGCTTCACCCTGCGCTGGCACGTGTATTGTGATAGAGACAGATACAGTAAATCGAGGTAACGTATTCCTCTGATTCCTCCTTCAAAATAGAGCCTATCAAATTAATTTCTTTTTAAATATCTTCAGAAAGGATGAGTCTATGCCTCTACGTTTTTATTTTATCTTAAAGATCTTTCAAATTTGTTTTATGGTCGGTTGATTGGCGGGGTACGGAACATTCATTTTTTGCGATTTTTGAAGGGTCATATTTTTTAATTATTAGTAAATTAAAAAAATATCGAACGTAGAGGCATAGCTAGCTTCCACAGATCCCAATATTGTATCAAAAAATTATTTGTCTAGACGCATCATCCAGGGAGGAAATTGGGGAATACGTTTGAATGGAAAAAAATGTTAGCGTATGCTCTTAACGTCATCAACATGACAATCATATCTATGGGTAATATCTCTGGACGTTTCACATCACCTTAGTCTGACTCTGTGATAAGTTTTTTTATATTATGGTACATTTATATTATAATTGATGTAATACATCCATGACCCAGGAACATTGAGAACTTATTGTTCCGTCGGCGGTATTCAAACTTGCGACCCCGGGCTTGGGCAGTGGGCACTGACCACGCGCTCAACCACTGAGCCACAGAGTACCAATACGCAGTCCACACTCTTGTGTTTATACTGCTCTATTTTATAAGATTTCTTATTTTGTTCTGAAAAATATTATTTTTAGGTTAGTATAACATACAATATACACAATGTTTTTGGTGGCAAACATCACAAATATTAGTTATTTAAATTAAATATTATATGAATGTATAATATACGCTATATGCACCAAAACAACATTTTTTAAATTTTCGTCTGTATGTCTGTCTGTTTGTTCCGGCTAATCTCTGAAACGGCTGGAGCTATTTTGACGGGACTTTTTTTGGTAGATAGCTGACTGCGGATGTAGTAAGGAGTAACGTCTTAGGCTACTTTTTAACCGACTTCCAAAAAGAAGGAGGATATATTATTCTACATTGACGCGGGCGAAGTCGCGGGCAACAGCTGCTAGTATATTATACATTTAATAACGTCAATATTTTTCTTTTGTCAATTTCAAAAATACTTGAAAAAGACTTCAACGCGCACGAAGCAACGGACACTCTCAGGACTTTCAATTGATTATGTTGATAGATCGTTGAAATCCTCGTAGATTCTCTTCAAATTTTCCTGAAATAATTTTAATTTATGAATTTCGATTAAAAGTACAACACAATAATTATTGACGATCTCAAACCGATTTTTTTGGCGTTTTGATCGGTTAAAACTATTATCTCAGTAAAATTGGGTTCAGACTTCAGATCTATTATGTAAGGTAAAAATAAATTAAAAGAATTTGCAGACCGGATCTGATCGTGATAGCTGTTTATGATCAAACTGGATTACTGGTTCACAAAATCTGGCGTTGGTAATTTTTTTATTTTTGTTACAAAATAGCCCCAAGTTATTTCTGATATTATATTATGTTTCTGATTTAAAGTTTCAGTTAACAGAATACACATGTTTCGACACAATATTATCTGAGTAAGCAATAAGCATATAAAATAATTAAATTAATCTACATCTCACAACGGCCTTTCTCTCGGCGCCTGACATTTACAAATAGAGGTACCAAACCGGCGGTCAAGCTGATGGGCTTTGATGAGGATGAGTCGGCGCCAGTTCCTCGCGAGATTCGGTCCCGGCCAGTCCACCAGCTGCCGCCAGTGACTGTGATGAGGGTTTTCGTGGTGATATGCTGCTTAGGTGAGTGGGCGCGATGATGATGATAAATGACGGGGTAATCATAGTTTTCCACAGGAAAATGGTTACTATAATATTATTATGTACCAGACAATCAATGATTTGAAAGTGGCTGAAATATTTATTAAGTAACCGATTTCATTTAATATTTAATTATGCCAGTAATTAAATATTGCCGTAAAATAAAAAATAGTAGTAGGATATATATTATGAAAAACATGCGAATCTTAATAAGGGTTCCATTTTTTGCCATTTGGGTACGGAACCCTAACAAGACTGCAGGATTAGATCGCTGCCTGAAACGCTCTAGCAAAAGCTCTACGTACGAAAATCGGACGAATTTAATTTTACAATAAATTTTTGATTTCTTATTGGGTTGCTAGATTTATCGTTTAACATAGGTTTATCGCGTGGCATCCGGAAATTTTTTCGGGATAAAAACTATCCTTTGTTCTTTCCCGGGACTCAAAGTATCTACATACCAAATTTCAGCAAAAACGGTTCAGCGGTTGGGGCGTGAAGAGGTAACAGACAGACATATTTAAAATATTAGTATGAAATTAAATTATGTAATGCAAGTTGTATACTTAAACATACTATGATACTTATCTTGGGCACCTTCAGCTCGAATCGTTGTCACTAACAAGTAACAACATAATATTTGATATTATAATTATACAGTGGGTTCCACATACTATATTTAACCTTCTACTGTCATCACTCGGCACTCATCAACGGTCGTCATTAGAGTGGTCGTTTTTAATAAAACTGTTTTGCAATACAACAAAACAGATATTATATGGACAAGAAACACATAATATTATTATTATTGAAGAAAGCTATCCTATTCATTGCCTAATATGGTCAAATATCTTCTGATTGGTCAACTTACCCGTGGTGTTTTGCTATCTCCCTCGCTCTCATGGGAGATATTGGTTACCTTTCTCTTTCATGATGCAGCCAGCAGCGCTTCCGGCGAGGGCTTCCTCATAGGAGTCTCCAATGAACCAGCAAGAGCTTGTTCCATAATATTATGTGTTTCTTGTCCATATAATATCTGTTTTGTTGTATTGCAAAACAGTTTTATTATATGTCCTACGAAACACATAATATTATTATTATTGGAGACCTGTTTGATTTCTGCTGGTGAAAGAGTAGAATTGATTATTCTTATCTACTAAAAAGACGCTATGTGATTCTGAATTCAATATTTAATAAAATGTACAATGTCCTTGACCTTCTTCATTCATCCTTGAACCTCTTTAAAGCAAAAATAATGTTACTTATCCTCTAATATTATATTCCTTAGCATCCAGATTCCTTTGAAAATCTGAAGATAAACATGGTAAACACTAAAAAAGGGGAGAAAATAATTTACATAACTGGTAACCTACTACCTATTATGTTCCTAAAATCCTTCTGGTCCTCTGCTTATTATTCCCTTATATTCGAATAATTATTGTTGTCTCTTTAATAAATACAATACTTACCTACTATTTCTAGTTTTATTATTTCAATCTCCTCTTCTATCTGAGATCGCGAAATCTTAATTATTTAACTACTCCTCATAATGTTAGTTTACGAGGTAATTTTTTATTTACTATATTAATTATAAACAAAGCCTTCTATTGTTATTGTCTAGCAGCCGTACTCAGAGTGGGACATAATTACTTAAATGTAGTTAATTCAAAATCTTGACGCAAGCCCCCCACGTTATCTATCCAACTCTTCATTCAACTGAAGGTTAGTCACAATTAAATGTCTCTGAGTGTGCTGGTAAGGACACATCTTGCTCTTTCTGTGCTACACTCGGAGTGGTACATCAATTAGGTACTTAAAATATTGTAATTATTTCAAAATGTTAACCTAAGCTCCTTACCTATCTGTCAAACTATTCATTAAACCGAAGGTCACTTATAATTAAAACTCTCTGAGTATGGCAAATAGGACCGTGGTCACCTAATATTATTAGACTAGACAATCTACTATTTTTCAAATGGTAATTGAAATAAAATAAATCAGCATTCAGCAGTTATAAATTTTGAAAATTTTCTCTTGGTAGCTTCTCACTACCCTTGTCATTGTGTCAACTCATTCTGACATTGGCAATTCACTAAGCAGCCAAGTTCTTTAGAAAGAGGAAGAAGAGGAACTACTTTACAGAGTACTTCTTCTATTTATTATTATATTTATTCAGCCAACTCTTAGAGGCAACTGCGGGTCTGAATGCTACCTGTAGGAGCCGCTGCATTTACCTCTTTGAAAATGTATCTGATCCCTCTTGCTACTATTGATTTAGTTGCAATTTTAATCTGACCTGATACGCTACCTGATCTCCTCAGGATTGTGTAAGATTTATTAGTCTTTCAATATCTATAACTTACAAGACCTATTTCTGTTCGTGTTCAGGACCTGGTTTATTCCTTTCTACCCTGGTTATTATTGTGGGGTGAGGAATTATTACTCTTTATAATTTGTCTTGAATTATTTACCCTATTAGATGTTGTTGATTATGTAGGTATTTTTATATCCTATCTATTATATACCTGTCCTGTCTAAAAGTCGCTAACCCTTCTTGTGCGCCTCCTAAAGACTGTCCTAATGGTTTTAGTTTCTCCTGACTAAATAAATATTCAGCTCTTCTACTTAGGTACCTAGTGACTAAATTTCAGAGTTAGGGTTTAGATTCTGTACAGCCCAGTCTACGAAATTCTGCATGTCTTGTTTTTTATTAATCTTTAACGCCACAAGGGTTCGAGTGGCAGAGTACGCCTCTTAGGCTAGATCTATAGAGATCCTCTATACATTCTGTTCTCGCCTCTGGTATCCTGTTCTAAACTTGTGTGTTATTACAATTTGTTCTAGAGTTTACCAGAAATGGCTGAGACTAAGACGTTGTAGGTATACTTGGTTGAGGTGTAACTCACCTATTTCTCTAGGTTATTGACATGGTCGGAGTAACGCCAGCTTTTGTGCCTGGGGCTGATGTCTGAACGGCCATCCTCCGAAGACCGAGGACGATGAGTTCTGACTCTCGTCACTCCACTTGTATCTCGAAAGAACACCTATCCGCTATCACTCACAGAGTTCTTTAACCACTCGCGCCACTCACCTGGTGACCGTCGATAGGTCACACTTGAGTGGTATTTGCTCATCGCCACGTGCACCGCTTGTTTACAAACAGATGAGCAAACCAAAGTGAGATAAAAATTAGATTCACTTTAAATTTCTATAAAAAGGAATTGATTTAATTTTACTTTAGGTAATTTACACTAAAATTTTAACAATTTGACCGAAAAAGGCGAAATTCGATGTTCGCCATTGCAATGAAAAAGACGCTATGAGGAAGCCCTCGCCGGAAGCGCTGCTGGCTGCATCATGAAAGAGAAAGGTAACCAATATCTCCCATGAGAGCGAGGGAGATAGCAAAACACCACGGGTAAGTTGACCAATCAGAAGATATTTGACCATATTAGGCAATGAATAGGATAGCTTTCTTCAATAATAATAATATTATGTGTTTCGTAGGACATATAATAAAGCGTTGAGGTCAATGTGTTATGCTGGTCAAAGATGTGGGCTACATCTCGTATGGATAAAAAATTAATTCATACTAAATATTGCCTACAGGCTACATCTTTGTTGCGACGACGCCGTTTAATTTTTCGGAACAAAATCTTAATACTTAGTCCTTTTCTGGGACCAAAATCACCTTACAAAATTTAATTTAAATAATGCATTTTCAAGGTTACGTTGTCTGTCTCACGAGGGCAAAAGTCACTTCGAACACTAATAAAACACAATATTTCTTGCACTTTTTCCACTATATTAAGAAATTATTATAAAGTTAACAAATTACACGACCGGTTTTGTTGCGATTTTTTCTTTAGCTTCAATTTTAAACTTTTGTACAGTACCAATAATTCAGCCGTGCTTGCTGATTTAATATATTATGTAATTATATACTGGTACTGTACAAAAGTTTAAAATTGAAGCTAAAGAAAAAATCACAACAAAACCGGTCGTGTAATTTGTTAACTTTATAATAATTTCTTAATATAGTGGAAAAAGTGCAAGAATTATTGTGTTTTATTAGTGTTCAACATGAATTTTCACCAATAAGAACCAATGCAACAGTACAATCAATTACATAAAGTCACTTCACCACGTGGGCAGTCTCACAGTATGTAATAAGATCGCAACCACCGAACTAGACGGACTGGCGTAAGGGACTCGGTAGGGGCCTCGCCTTTGGCCAAAAGGAATGGAAATATTGTATTATGTCTTTTTTTATGAAAAAAGGGGGCAAACGAGCAAACGGGTCACCTGATGGAAAGCAACTTCCGTCGCCCATGGACACTCGCAGCATCAGAAGAGCTGCAGGTGCGTTGCCGGCCTTTTACGAGGAAATTGGGTAATAGGGTAGGGGAGGGTAGGGAAGGGAATAGGGGAGGGTAGGGAAGGAAATGAGGAAGGGTAGGGAAGGGAAAATTGCAGGGGATTGGGCCTCCGGTAAACTCACTTACTCGGCGAAACACAGCGCAAGCGCTGTTACACGCCGGTTTTCTGTGAGCCCGTAGTATTTCTCCAATCGAGTCGGCCCAATCGTGCCGAAGCATGGCTCGCCCACAGTAAAAATGCTTAAAATTATTTAAGCGTTTCGTTGTTTAAAATGATAAAAATTATTAAAACCATAAGTGTTTCGTTAAATCATCTATAGTCTAATATTATGCCTAAAGCTGAAGAGTTTGTTTGTTTGATCGCGCTCATCTTAGAAACTGTATCCGGGTTGAGCAATTCTTTTTGATTTCAACGAAATTTCGAGGAAGGCTTTTTTCTATCTAACATCTCGCTGTGACCAATAATAGCGAAGAATCATTGGAAAATGTGGAAAAACGGGAAAATTTCACATCTTTTTGCTGTCGTGGACAAAGTCCTACAAATAGAACAATCCATATTTTAAGACCATCAAATCATTATTAAATCCTTTCTATATCTGTTAGCTACCACTTTCGAGATCGAGAGAGGAAATTGCGTGCAATAGATACCAACTGTGACAGAAAAGTAGTTTCAGGATAATTGGGCATTGTGGGCCACTGAGTCGCATGCTCTCTAATTGGAAAACTAGGTTTTTTAGCGCCTTGGGAACAATAATTAACGATCGAAGTTTTGGTACTGTCAAATTGTAGATAATTTTGACAGATAAGTTTGGAATTGAATATGAATAGAATATTCTTTGAAATCTAAAGATCTATGCTTTCAATATAAAAACAGAATATTCTTCGAAAGATCTTAGATTTTAAATGAAGTGTTCTTATATAAATAAACTTGACATTGAATTTAGGCTACAGATTTATGAGTACCTGACCTCATCTTGACTAAGTTTAGATACTCTATCATAGACATTTTTATGCAATAACAAATTATGCCGATGACGAACCAACTCGCCGGGGTCCGGTCGTTTGGCAATAGTTTAGATTAATTCGAAACGAGACGGGCCGTTCTGGTGAAGGCCCAGGCGGCAGGTGACCACGCAACACTAGGGCCAGCAGTTGAAGGCCACACCTACACGCTATTGACAGCTTGACACCATAATTGTGGTAAAAAATAATCGGCCAAGTGTGAGTCGGACTCGCGCACGAAGGGTTCCGTGCCGGTATAGAGTGAAAGTAGACAAAAATTGTATTTTTTGTATTGGAGCTCCCCTTAAATATTTACTTTATTTTAATTTTATTATTAATTATTAAAACACAAGTGTAATTAAGGATTTTGTGAAAATTTCAAGTGCCTAACTGTTACCATTATTGATTACGAGCAAAAAAGGCAAAATATAGCAGTTCTTGAGATACAGTCTGGAGACAGACGGACGGACAGACAACGAAGTCTTAGTAATAGGGTCCCGTTTTTACCCTTTGGGTACGGAACCCTAAAAATGTTTAACATTGAGTTGGTATTTAGTACAATAATAAGTTGTGCCATCAGTATTGATTCGTAGGCAGTTGGCGGTGTTTTATTTAGTTGGTTTATGAATAATTTATTATGTCAATGCTAGTCGTGAATCGTTGTTGCAAGGGTGTGATATTATAACCAGACCGAATTACAGCTGCGTCGCGGTAGCGTCGTGTCAATTAATATTACTATTTGATAGTACAAATAAATAGAGCTTTCAAATAGTTTTGGTACTTTGACTTAAAATAATTAGCTACTAAACTAATGCTTAGAACAGCCCCGGATTTATAAATATGCTGTATTATGTATAGGCCTCAGCCCATGGGCGGCAGCGTTCTAGGGGGAGAGGCAGAGTCCATAATATAAATTATAATATTACGTACCCCATAAATTACGTACATGGGGTGGTGGAAATAAAGTGGACTATATACTCTCATAAAAATAAAATTCGGCCCACATCACCGCTCGGGTCGCCCCCTGCGCCTGGGTGGTATGCGTAATGCATTTCCCCCTCCGGGGGAAAAAAAAGGACCGCGTGTTGGAATAACTAATGACAAATAAATTGTAATCGAACAGCGCGACCTGCTTCCGTACTATTTTTCCCATTTCCCTTGGATAAAGCATTACCAGTTTTTCGCTTTTCTGTAAGGCCTCATCTATTTTCATGATATACGATTAGTCCTATGACTTTCCGTGACAAAAATCTATTCGTGAATAATTTTATCAATTACCTATTTAATGAATGATCAATTGGAAATATCATCATCTCCTCTCTACATCAGCCATTCTCAAAATGTGCTCCGCGGAGCCCTGGTGCTCTGCAAAGGCCTTGTAATGACTCCGCGTGCGATAAATATATATATTTTTAATGTCTTCAGACAACAGCATGGAGATCATTAAAATACAAAACATATTTTATTTTTTGGGGGTTCGTAAAAAATTTCACTTCTTGAAAGTTCACCACCAATAAAGTTTGAGAGCCGCTGCTCTAGGGTGTGTTTTCAGTATGTTTTATCGGAGGATGGCGCGAACACATCGCACCTCCGTTGCGGGGGCGGCGCTCGGCGACGTGATATAATATCGCTAGAACAACACGACGATCCGGATTCTTGTGCAGGATCCGAGTGAATGTCACGAATCACGATTGTCAAGGCCGCGCCAATAAATTACCAACTTTTTTTTTGTAAACATTTAAAAGTGACAGCGACTAATGCTATTTTAACTTTGACATTTAAGGCTCGTATTGCTGAATGCTGACGCGCGTGTACGATCACCAAATAACTTATTCGTCTGGATGCCTAAGATGTTGCCTACTTTTTAGGGCATATGGCATAAGGGAGATTCGGCCTAGAGTATACGAAATTGGCTATATTAAACACATAAGCCGTTTCAAGATAGCTTCACGAGTGCAGACGGTCTAATGACAGACGAGGCGCATTATTCGCATAACAGCTTCCCTCTAAGACAGGGGTTCCTAAACATAATACGAGTATTTTGTCTACTGCCCACTTTGAGAAAAAAAAATGTTTTTGTTATTTCAATTTAAAATGCAACCAGATGAAATGAAAGTACAAATCACACCCCACGCCTCTACACAACGCCCCCATTTTTTCTGGGTCCCACACCTTTAGACCTTCAGCGCCCACAAGGGGGCGTTATCGCCCACTTTTGGAAAGGCTACTCTAGGACCTAGGTGAATTGCCAGCCAAGTCAAAGGAAGGATGGATACTGGATACTCTCGCTCGCACTGGGGATTTTTGGGGAAGGCCTATGTACCGCAGTGGACGTCACTAAGTTACAATAGATAATATGTATTATGTCGTATGAATCATTATAGGTATCTACTTATAGAGTTAGACAAAAAGCGTATGTAAGAATATTAGGAAATTCCACCACGGGAGGCTGATCTAATGAAACCGCAAACGCTGAGAAACAACAACAAAAAATAAACCATATTGATAGCGGTGACGAGTGGAGGAAGCATTGTGATCGGTTTTTTAGGGTTCCGTAGCCAAAATGGCAAAAAACGGAACCCTTATAGATTCGTCATGTCTGTCTGTCTGTCTATGCGTGTGGGGTATCTATGGATAAGTCTCCAAAAATCATATTAAGGTTTCTCATATCATTTTTTTCTAACCTGAAAAGTTTGCGAGAGAGACTCTTCCAAAGTGCTAAAATGTGTGTCCCCCCCCCCTCTAATTTCTAAAGTGGGGACATGATAATTCTAAAAAAATATATAATGTAGATTACTGTAAAAACTACCAACGAAATTTGGTTTGAACGAGATCTAGCCAGTAGTTTTTTTTATACGTCATAAATGGTAAAATTTAATCTAAATTTCATGAAATCGACTGAAATATAAAAATAAATCAAAAACCTTTTAATTTCATAAAAATAAACCTTATTGCTGCTGCGGAACCCTTCATGGACGAGTCCAACTCGCACTTGGCCGCTTTTTTTGGTTAGTATAGTATCCAAGTGTTGAAATATAAACAAAAATTTAAAAAAATCCTCGCTCATATACAGAAATCCATACTACATAATATTATAAATGCGAAAATGTGTCTGTCTGTCTGTTACCTCTTCACGCCCAAACCGCTGAACCTGAGTCTGACTGTCGAATAATTTTTTTGCGACTACTAACAAGCTATTTTTTGTGAGTAGCTACATTTTCATAAGACGAACAACATTTTTCTTTTCGAAAAATCTCTGTGATGTGAAAGTGGTAGCTAACAGAGATAGAAAGGATTTCATACTTTGACTTGATGGTCCTAAAATATGGATTGTTTTATTTGTAGGACAAGGTTACTCCTAAATTATATAACTATTAACCTACCAATATACGAAAAATCTGCTGGTTAGGGTTCCGTTTTAGGGTTCTGCAATCAACAAAACTTGGTTGACTACTGTACCCTAAAACGGAACCCTAACCAGCAGATTTTTCGTATATTGGTAGGTTAATAGTTATATAATTTAGGAGTAACCTTGTCCTACAAATAAAACAGTCCATATTTTAGGACCATCAAGTCAAAGTATGAAATCGTTTCTATCTCTGTTAGCTACCACTTTCGAGAGTTTTCGAAAATAAAAAATGTTGTTCGCCCTATCAAAATGTAGCTACTCACAAAAAAGTAGCTTGTTAGTAATCATAAAAAATTTGTTCTAGGGCTCCCTGACTATATTGTTTGGACATAAATAAAACTTGCTCCAGCGGTGCTAGCACGGCGTTGCTCAGTCGATTCTTCGGAAGAAAGTAATGGCAGTTTCTTTCCCATGTCTACATATCTTTTTCCCGAGCATGGCGCCACCCATAAACCTATAATGCATAGACGAACAAAGAGTGCGAGAGAGAAGAAAATCCTTTATGGAATTATAACAAGATGAAAAGAGAGAGGCAGTTTAATGTGAACTGTAACCACTTTTATTTGACAGGTCGTCACAAGTCGACACGCGTTTTTGTGCCCTTTCAGTATTTGAAATTTATTGTTTAAATCGTTTGTTATTTTTAACAAATACTATTATATATAGCAATGATAACTTGTTCTGTGAGTGATTGCAGTGTAAATCATAGGAATAATTCTGAAAAATATACGTTTCACAGGTAATTAATCTTCATGTCCTAATTGCTACGATGTGTTTATTTTTGCTATATTCTGTCTTTAGTTCTGTATTTCAAATAAAATAATATCAATCCTCCCTTTTACTTTAATATTTTGCGTAACTAAAGGTACTATTGTTCTTAAATTACACAATTTTTGAAGAAAAATTTTTCATAAAAATTTTTTACATATACGCTAGTGCTTGAATCAAATTTATCGATATACTAATCGGTATTTAACAATAACATAAAACCAATCTAAAAATGTAATAGGTGTGTAAGAGTATTATGATATGTATTTAATTTAAGAATAAATAAAATACTAAGTGTGTTGTTTACTTTCAACATTATATTTGCATTTCTAATAATGTAAGGCCTGATTTTTCAGATAGCTTTTACCTGAGTAATAAATAAGTAACTTTATAATGTGTATATTATATTTTACCCTTATAAGAACCTCATGTCATAACATATCCGACGATTGAAAAATCACCCCAAACGACAATGTGTGTCTTAGATACTTTTCAATCGTCACCTTTTTTTCTGCCAAAAAAAAATATGGTACCTAATTTGAAATAGAAAATCTGGCAAAGTTGTGTATTATTTATTTCTCATAGAAACTCAGGTAAACTAACTCGAACGCACAGTGTATTTTTTGTCCAAAAAATTGGCCATGCCATTTTTATTACTTAATTTTAAAGGATTTGTGATTATAAATGCAGGACGAGAGTACCTGACTGCCCAATTCCTATAGAAGAATGCAAATTAGTACTTGAAAAAAAATTTCTATGATTTCCAGAAAAAAACATAGAAACAGCTATAGATATGATATTGAATGTACTGTCACTTCTTGGTGGAAATTCATGTTGAATTAAATGATTATACACTTTCCTTGCACTTATTCCACTTTATTTTAATAGATTTATTACAGAATTGAAGACATGAGTGCATGAATGAGGTAAGTAACATTTTTGAAAATTTACGTTTTATTGCATAAATGTAGCTTTTAGGACTTGGAAAATGATTTGCAATCAAAAAATTTTGAATTTTACGTATACTTATAAAGTTAGCCAGATGATGAAGCAGGTAAGTTACAAGGTTCGTCCAAATGACTATGCAAGAACCGGGTAATTACATCCCATATGCGTTGCAGTACGGGAGATCGCTTGAATATTTTACTTTTTTTAAATAAGGAATATTATGTCGACTTTTTTATTGTTCTATTCATTGAGAATACTATAGTAGGAGAGAGCCTTATACCAGTGTATAAGCGTCAAAAGCGTGTAATGTTATGTCCTACTTACTAGGACATAACAAAGGAGTCGGTCTGCATATTTCATGTAATAAAAGTGTTAATAAAGGTTTTTATTGAACATTTTATGCTAGATATTGTTGAGTTCTATGGTTCCGCTAAATTATAAACCATAAGAATGGCCAAAGAATGCCTCAAACACGTGGATTTAACATTAAATATGTAAGTTTTGAATAACGTTTTTTGGGCTTTTCAATCGGTATTTTTGTAAGCTAAAAAGGATAATATTTAAGTTTAATAATCCCTTATTCGTGCTATGTAAGGCATTAGTGCTAAAAATGTCACATTAATTAATAATTTGACTACAAAAGTTGCATAGCTTTTTACGTGTGCTTACGGATTCTCATTACTTGAACTATAGTTTATCGATATCATGAACTAAATGACTTTCTTTTCTGGATTTTAATGTGCTTCGAAATGATCGAAATCGATATCGAAGGATATATAGGTAGATGTAGTCTTAGCCCGTCATCGCGTGGCCATTTTGTGCTTATTTTCATACAAGTAGTGTGCGTTTATTTTCTTGAATATTTCTATTTGTCGATCATTTCGAAGCACATTTAAATCCAGAAAAGAAAGTCATTTAGTTCATGATATCGATAAACTATAGTTCAAGTAATGAGAATCCGTAAGCACACGTAAAAAGCTATGCAACTTTTGTAGTCAAATTATTAATTAATGTGACATTTTTAGCACTAATGTCTTACATAGCACGAATAAGGGATTATTAAACTTAAATATTATCCTTTTTAGCTTACAAAAATACCAATTGAAAAGTCCAAAAAACGTTGTTCAAAACTTACGTATTTAATGTTAAATCCACG
The DNA here is from genome assembly GCA_905404155.3 of Plebejus argus. NCBI lineage: Eukaryota > Metazoa > Arthropoda > Insecta > Lepidoptera > Lycaenidae > Plebejus > Plebejus argus. The sequence continues at coordinate 639,015 of FR989927.1, read as the reverse complement.
TGTTTGCGGCATTCTTTGGCCATTCTTATGGTTTATAATTTAGCGGAACTATAGAACTCAACAATATCTAGCATAAAATGTTCAATAAAAAAACCTTTATTATCACTTTTATTACATGAAATATGCATACCGACTCCTTTGTTATGTCCTAGTAAGTAGGACATAACATTACACGCTTTTGACGCTTTTTATTGTAAGTACTTGACTGTTTTTTTTTACTAGGTATTATGACGTACAAGCCATAGTCGTGAAAACGCAGTTAAAAGAAAGTTAAAACTTGAATTAGTATTTTGTTCTTTTAATTGTAACATTTGAATAGTGCATAATTTAAGTTATTATTATTAATATACTTAAATTTATTTATTATGTAAGGGTTCATTTTAAACAATCTATAATATATCAACTTTGAGAAACCCAAGATATTTTAAAAAATTAATTGATCTTACTAGTAAACTATAAATTGGGAAATCGTGTTTGTATGATCTTAAATGCTTCTTAACACTTAAACGGCTGAACTGATTTCGACGAAATTTGCTTTGGAGATTATTACTTTCATCATCTCGTTTTCTCTACTTAATTCCTACTAGATGACGCCTACAACTCAGTTTTGTTTACATTTAGTTTTCTAATGCGGAATTCCCTTATAATCTTTCCCGTCTTTCAAAAGTATAATCCATTTTTGTTTAAATCTCTTTGGCCGTAAATTTATTGCCTTTTAAATTGAGTCTTGTTTCATCTCAATAAAAAAAAAGTGATTTATGTGTACTTCATGCATTGACAGTCTTTACAGATTTTGTTGCATTTAAAAGTGAAGAACCGGGTAACTTCACATTTTTCCTAATTTATCCTAGAATGGAGATTTTTTTATATAATTTTTAACATAACAATAAAAACGGAAGATATTTACACCTCCTGATACAATTAACAAAAGCCCTTACTTGATTTGTGATGAAAAATCATAAAAAGTTTTTTCAAAACTTTAAACGCGATTTACTCGAAATTCGAAATGTGTTACATACCTCATTCATGCACTCACGTCTTTAATTATAGAGTACACCTGATGATGAATTTTTCGAAACCGGTCGTGTATATTATAATTCTGTAATAAATCTATTAAAATAAAGTGGAATAAGTGCAAGGAAAGTGTATAATCATTTAATTCAAACAGCTATAGCTCAAAAGTTTGATATTCTTTTAAGAATTTATTAATTGGTCTAAATAGTGTCTTAAAAGCCCTACGATAGCGAAAAACATCCAGGCTTTATTTGTTCAAGATAACGTATTTATGACTGACTTTATAAATTTATGTTTTAATTTTTTTAACGTCATGTCTTTTCATATTTGGATTTGAAACTAAGACTGAAATATTCTTTTTATTGATACTTATAACCCAAAAAAAATGGGATCCAAATGAGGCGGGGCATTGGAGTTATTCAATTTTGTATAATTTTGGATAGGGTTGTCACCGCATAGTTCACATAGTTTAATAATATTTGAAGTTGGTTTTTATATGCTCAAAAAAAACAAAGTTCAAATGAGTAAAAAATGTTGGTACAGAAATATTGACAAACCTAAAACCATAGTTACCAAGAAAACTTTAGAAGCCTTTAACTTCGGTGCCCTTTATTATTTGGATCTAAATTTTTTTACACGAATTTTTGTACATTTAAGTAGCAATTCTGTAAAATCCAAATAATTAGAAATACGTTCATAATAAATTAAAGAAAAAAAAACATAAATCGTAAGTAAATCTTTAAACACTTATTTAAGAAATATGTAAATCAGGTTAAATTGTGAGTTTTTTTTTATTATTGTCGATCAGAATAATCAAGAAGACAATTAAGTAAATATTTAAAAAGTTATGGCAGTTTTTAATTTTATTGAAAAAAAAATTAAAAGTGTTTTTTTATTGTTCATAATAAGAAATTAACACATGTAAATACTAATAAATTACTTACATAACATTTCTGTTCAAGATTTCCAAAAATAAAGGCATGGCCAATTTTTTGGACAGAAAATACACTGTGGAACGGACTATACTATCGATAGTAAAAGATACATCACTAGCACACGCACACATTGACAGATCGAAAATCGTCACGCATTTTCGGGTTGTCAGGTGGTCTTTACGTCAGTATCATAAACCTATAATGCATAGACGAACAAAGAGTGCGAGAGAGAAGAAAATCCTTTATGGAATTATAACAAGATGAAAAGAGAGAGGCAGTTTAATGTGAACTGTAACCACTTTTATTTGACAGGTCGTCACAAGTCGACACGCGTTTTTGTGCCCTTTCAGTATTTGAAATTTATTGTTTAAATCGTTTGTTATTTTTAACAAATACTATTATATATAGCAATGATAACTTGTTCTGTGAGTGATTGCAGTGTAAATCATAGGAATAATCCTGAAAAATATACATTTCACAGGTAATTAATCTTCATGTCCTAATTGCTACGATGTGTTTATTTTTGCTATATTCTGTCTTTAGTTCTGTATTTCAAATAAAATAATATCAATCCTCCCTTTTACTTTCATATTTTGCGTAACTAAAGGTACTATTGTTCTTAAATTACACAATTTTTGAAGAAAAATTTTTCATAAAAAATTTTTACATATACGCTAGTGCTTGAATCAAATTTATCGATATACTTATCGGTATTTAACAATAACATAAAACCAATCTAAAAATGTAATAGGTGTGTAAGAGTATTATGATATGTATTTAATTTAAGAATAAATAAAATACTAAGTGTGTTGTTTACTTTCAACATTATATTTGCATTTCTAATAATGTAAGGGCTGATTTTTCAGATAGCTTTTATATGAGTAATAAATAAGTAACTTTCTAATGTGTATATTATTTACCCTTATAAGAACCTCATGTCATAACATATCCGACGATTGAAAAATCACCCCAAACGACAATGTGTGTCTTAGATACTTTTCAATCGTCACCTTTTTTTCTGCCAAATAAAATATATGGTACCTAATTTGAAATAGAAAATCTGCCAAAGTTGTATATTATTTATTTCTCATAGAAACTCAGGTAAACTAACTCGAACGCACAGTGTATTTTTTGTCCAAAAAATTGGCCATGCCATTTTTATTACTTAATTTTATAGGATTTGTGATTATAAATGCAGGACGAGAGTACCTGACTGCCCAATTCCTATAGAAGAATGCAAATTAGTACTTGAAAAAAATTCTATGATTTCCAGAAAAAAACATAGAAACAGTTATAGCTCAAAAGTTTGATATTCTTTTAAGAATTTATTAATTGGTCTAAATAGTGTCTTAAAAGCCCTACGATAGCGAAAAACATCCAGGCTTTATTTGTTCAAGATAACGTATTTATGACTGACTTTATAAATTTATGTTTTAATTTTTTTAACGTCATGTCTTTTCATATTTGGATTTGAAACTAAGACTGAAATATTCTTTTTATTGATACTTATAACAAAGTTCAAATGAGTAAAAAATGTTGGTACAGAAATATTGACAACCCTAAAACCATAGTTACCAAGAAAACTTTAGAAGCCTTTAACTTCGGTGCCCTTTATTATTTGGATCTAAATTTTTTTACACGAATTCCTGTACATTTAAGTAGCAATTCTGTAAAATCCAAATAATTAGAAATATGTTCATAATAAATTAAAGAAAAAAAAACATAAATCGTAAGTAAATCTTTAAACACTTATTTAAGAAATATGTAAATCAGGTTAAATTGTGTGTTTTTTTTATTATTGTCGATCAGAATAATCAAGAAGACAATTAAGTAAATATTTAAAAAGTTATGGCAGTTTTTAATTTTATTGAAAAAAAATTAAGTGTTTTTTTATTGTTCATAATAAGAAATTAACACATGTAAATACTAATAAATTACTTACATAACATTTCTGTTCAAGATTTCCAAAAAAAAGGCATGGCCAATTTTTTGGACAAAAAATACACTGTGGAACGGACTATACTATCGATAGTAAAAGATACATCACTAGCACACGCACACATTGACAGATCGAAAATCGTCACGCATTTTCGGGATGTCAGGTGGTCTTTACGTCAGTATATTATAAGTCTATGGTCAGTATATTATAAGTCTATGGCGCCACCCATCGACTTGAGTTAAAGAAAGAAACTCTTTCCATAGCAACCATCATAGCAACGGCAATTATTTTTTTTGACATTTAGTTTCTTGATTTTCCTTTTTTTATAATGGCACTTCGGCTATAGAACCATGGCCAGTGTCGAGTAAATGGCGGCAAATTCAAAAAATCGACGTGTAGCAACTGTCTGAACTGAACTTCATTATTCGTAGTTTGTACTTTGTAGATCAAAACTGTAATTCCGGCTATAGACAGGGTTGCTATACCTACATCGATATTTTGAATTTGCTCGACACTGGCCATGATTTTATAGCCAAGTGCCATAATAAAAATAAAGAAAGAATAAAGAAACTAAATGTCAAAAGCGGATAAAAATAGTCGTCATGCTTGACTTATAGATTTTCAAAAGCGGAAGAAATCGAGATACGGAAGAAACATTTTCTCCTGTGTTTTTCCGGGCAAACTGTCAAAATATTAGATTCTTTCGTTTGTCTACAGCCGTATGCTAGCCCCGCAGATGTAGCTAATAAAGATTTTAACGAATAAGAAAATTATCGCAACAAGCTATATATCAGAATAACTTTAACTCGGGTTTTGAAAGACATTATATAAATCAAAAATAAAACAAGGCCTTTGCATCCACTGTGAATGATTTATACAGTGTATTATTTTTTAAATACTGTACTACCTGGGACAATATTTGAAATGTCCGTATGGTTGCCCAATGCCCATAACGCATTCGGCATCTCGCAATAATTATCACAATAACAACATAGTCGGCGTAGTCGTCCATACGTCTGGGACTAACCATCTAGTTTCCTCACGATTTTTCTTTTACCGTACGAGCTCTGAAAAATGTCTCATTGGTACCCGGGCATAGAATATATATTAGTAGACCCGGTATCGAACCTGTACCCACTCGAGGCGAACTACAAGGCCACGGACGCTCTTTGAAAGACATGCAAGCTTTCCTTTCAAAGATTTCATTACATCGCCATCGTTCCACGTGAAAAATATACCATTCTTATCACCTTGATGGCCATCTTCCACGTAATTTTCTGCGCGCACCGTAAAACTCTGGAACGAACCGTCGCCAGCAGTATTTACCTGCGGACCATTACGACCTGCAAACCTTCAAGACGAGAGCGTATCATTCCCTCTTAAAAGCCGGCAACGCACCTACAATTTTTGTGGTGTCGCGAGTGTCCATGTTCGCTCGTTTGCCTCTTTATTAAGGTATGTCATTTTATGTTGGACGTCAGTTTGAAGTATAAACTGTGTTTTGTTGCAGCAGCAGCGGCTTCAGCGAGCAGCTTGCCGAGAGCGTCGAGGGACGCGGAGCCCGCGACCCGGAGCGCGCGCTCGCCCCAGTTCAAGGTGCAGTACAAGCTAGGTGAGTGCACGTACTCCAGACCCTTTATCCAAGACCTTTTCTTTATCGCCGAAGTTGACGTTCGAATCGTCTAATGTCAATTCCCCATACATTTCGATCGGTGATTCTATAAAGAAGCGATAAAGAAAACGTCTTGGCTACAGGCCCCGCTCTGCTACAGATTAAGGAAAAATTATAAACACAAATAGGTAGTGCGTAAGTATTACTAAACGTTATACCGTGATCGGCGGCTTGTTTCACAAAACATTAAGGCAAAAACCTTGAGGAGTGAAGGAGAAAGATAGACTACTTAATTTTTCTACGGTTGTCCCAGCGTTGGAGTCCAAATCTAATATTGCTAAAATTAAAACTGTAACTTTTTACAACATAATAAAGTCGTGAATCCAACGTCGTACAGTTGAACTCTACAATTAACTGGGGACATGACATCTCCCTCTCTTTTATGCTATATATCGTGCCTATACTGTAACCACTAACGTTCTCCATGTCATTCTAGATGCTAATGAGTACACGCCGGAGCCGACGGCGGCTGCGCACGCGCAGTTCAGCGCCAGCGCACAGGCCGCCGGCTACACCCCCAACTGGTCATGGAACTCGTTCGGAGCCTACGGTAAGGAACTGCTAATAATAAATCTCATTTATTTAGTTAAGTTACTTATAGTTTATCGTTTTGCATAATCGATTACAATGTTTCTAGTTCACTGCTGCATATGCACAGTATTTTAGCCGGTAAACAATATAACTATTATTGAGAATTAATTTTGCATTAATGTTTTTGACTCATTATGTTAATTTAATACCCACAATAATGTATTATTGTCAGGCAACATTTTTGCCGGTTTCGGAAACGTCCCGCCCCCCGTGCTGCTGGTGCCAGTGCCGGTGCCCGTGACGGCGTCAGCGCACCTGCTGGAGCAACCGCATCCGCCAGGTCAGTACTTCACTATCCTGGTACCGGTTCTACTCGCCGGGTCATTGCATTTTATTCCATTCTTTCCGTTTTATTCCAGTCCATATCATTCCATTGTATTTTATTCCCATTCATTTTATTCCTTTTCATATAATTTCCTGGTCCCTATTCTGAAGGAACTCAATTGAAATTCTAATTTTCAGCTTCAGAGTACGGCGTGGAGAAGGTGAAAGAAGTGATTATCGAAGTCCCCGTAAAGAAGCCGTCGAAGCCGATTCGACCCATCGTGGTGGAGGAGGCCAACGAGCAGGGTCTGAAGTTCCCCTCGTACGTGCGCCCCGACCAGCTCGACAGACAACCCGTGCCCCCGTCCGTGGAGAAGACCGGTATATTAAATAAGCATCAGCTGATTAATCCACCAGAACATCCTGTTAACTCGTTACCAGATATAGTTTTTTTAGTGCTGGTACTTTCACAGTGAACTCTATAAAACCAAAATCACCTTGAGTTTCCATATACAGGATGTAACAAAAAGTCTTAAGTGATAATACTTTAGGGTGTGTACTGTGTACGTGTTCCTTGTATAGAGTTCACTGAAAGTAGCAGCGTTGAAAGACCGAATTTTCTTTTCACTTTTGTATGGGGATGGAAACTCGTGACGCTCGGGCCCTTGAACCCAATTTTAGAAGTTACCTACATATCCTATCCTATGATCAAAATATTGCCTTCTTGGTAACCGTAGCACCAAATACATACACACTCTAACCTGCTCTAAAGTATTATTGATTGACAGAGCATTTACAATCACAAATGAAGTTATTTGAATATTATTAAACTAATAGTATAATTATTCAAATCACCACGGAAAATCCCAGAGCTTGTGATGGAGCATCCCAAAAGATACATTATTAATATTTCCAGCGTCATCTGCGCAACTGTTGCAAGATTTCCTGGCCCAGCAGGCGAGTAGCCCGGAGCTGCCACCCATCCTGCTCTCCGACCACGACGCCAGCGAGCGTATTCCTCTTCCCGATGAAGACATTCTCGGCACCCGAACTCCCGTACTCCAGAACTACCGGGACCTGCTGACGCCGGTCGCCAGCTCCGGGACGAAGGGCTTCTATCAGGGACAGTTCAGCTTCGGCAGCTTCCGGCAGCAGCAGCCCACGCGTCCGCGGTTCAACCCCAACTTCGTTATCAACGGCGAGCTGACCGTGCCCCGCGCCGGCTACACCGAGACTTACGTCGCCAGGTGAGGAACAAGGCTATAGTTAAGGCTACCTGTAGTGTAATATCGACGCTGTTCAGTATTAACTCAGTGTCGTATACGCTATTTTTACTTATAGGTCCAACTTGTTCTGATTTAATTATTTTAATGTTTTAAAAAATTGCTCTAATACCTACTTTTCATATTTGAGTTACCACACTTTGCAGATTGGACGCCGCTACCGGATCATCCCGTGTAGACTACTACGGTGGATCCACAGTCACGTTCAAGAACCCGGTGGCCGACGGCAGCTTACAGCGCTTGGTGGTATGTAAATACTTTTATAACAAGTCATTACTAAGCATTAGTTATTAGGTTCCTTAAAGTGTAGAAATAAACTTGTGGGGATAATGCGTGGAGGCCCAAAGGAAGATCTTCCGACCGAGCGAGGTGTTATGCTCAACCAGGCCGGAGCCCCACGTGTTACATTTCAGCTGTCGTATATATACTGACGCGCTCAGAAAACTTCGATGGCGCGATGCAGGAATGTTAGGCGAATGTGGGTACCGCCACATCACTCCCCCCCCGAAGACTGGAGGTCGAATCTTGAAGTCTTGTCGCTTGAGTCGCCAGTGCCAGTGAGTTCCAGTGAGTCGGAACTGTAAGCTGCTGCACGGGATCCAGTGAGTCGGATAAGCTGCCGTGCGGGGCCGATGCTACGTGCTGACCAGGAGAGATGTGCTCTGCTTGCTGACCGGTCGGTGTAGTGAGAAAGCCCGATGATGCCGATGCGGAGTCGCCCAGGCCGCGGTACATTGCAGCGGCTAGTGGATGATGTAACCGATGAGGCGATGCTGGCTGGCGCGGTGCAGAGGGGCGGGGAGTGATGATGATGAAGGAAGGAGGCGTGTTCTGTCGAGGGTCACCAATGTGGGGATAATGCGTGGAGGCCCAAAGGAAGATCTTCCGACCGAGCGAGGTGTTATGCTCGGTCAGGCCGGAGCCCCACGTGTTACATTTCAGCTGTCGTATATATACTGACGCGCTCAGAAAACTTCGATAGCGCGATGCAGGAATGTTAGGCGAATGTGGGTACCGCCACAAACTGTTATATGCCCCAAAAGCTGTCAGCAGCTGTGCATAAATTTATGTAAAGCTACGACTACTTCGATCAGGTGCGCGTGGACAAGACCGGCGAGAACACGAGGCGGGTCTGCAGCACGGCCAGCTCCCCCGCTCCCACTTCCGAGGACCTGCGGAACCCCGCGCTGCCCGACCTCGAGCTTTTCGCCTTCATTGGTAAGGCACTCAGCACATCCGCAATGTCATCTGATCACTGACATAGTTTACAAAGGACGTTTTATATCTCGATTCATTACTATCTAATGGTGCTTAACATTTAGATAGTAATGAATCGAGTTATAAGACTCTGGAGTGTACGAAACGAGTCATACTTGTTAATAAATTTGGTCAATTGTTATATTCCTAGAAGTTTTATATGTAATTTGGCACTGTTTGTTTTCCTGAATAAAATAAAATTAAAAAAAAAATTCTCCCGCTTACATTTTAACGGACTAAAACAATAGATCTACCCTCGACACTACAGCAGTAGGACGCTAGCCCCGACATTGCGCAAATATGCATTCCTAAAAATTGAAGATGATCAGGCTAACCGCTAATTCAACCATGTTTAACCCAGGATACAACCAGACCGAGGGCGGTCGTGTGGAGCACTGGGGATACGTGAACTCAGGCCGGCCGGGCGAGCTCGGCGGCGCTGCGGGCGAGGCCCTCACCTTCCACCACGACCTGTACCTGGTGCGCGCACAGAACGATATTGCCGTCCCACTCTCGTGAGTGTCATTTTGTGATTTCCCCTTTATGGTCAGTGATAATGTGATATTCTACTCCAAAAACAAGAAATGTCGCAATCCTTTTGGTTTAAAAGACTCTCAGCAGCGACAACTTTTAAGAAGGAATTTTCACTAGTTTTTCTAAAAGACCGCTATATTATTAAGATTCGCTATAGAGCCTCACGAGTAAGCCACGGTTGCTGGTAACCGGTTGGTAATATTACGAGAATATCTCGATATTGGCATTGAACTAATATGTAGATTGTAGGCCTTATGCCGATAAAGCGGCAGGTGATATGAATACATTTTATTAACAATTTCAACTTTGTTTTGAAAATTAATAATTTGAAGTTCCTTCCTTTTGACACAAATAGAGGCTCAAAGCAGAGGGAACAAAAATAGGCCTTAATCATAATATTATGTTAACCCTAATGTCCTAAAGGAATAATTGTTATAATATAATTGTAAAATTGAACTCTTAAGCCGACTTAATCTTCAGGATGTAAGGCTTATATAAAATTAAATTAAGAAATTTAAAAAAACCCCCGCCAAAAAACTTTAAAAAGTAATGAAATAACATTTACTGACTTTAAGTTTAAATCATTCCTATGAGTAAAGTAATATTTTAGTCCATAATCGTTGTCAAGGTGTGTCGGGGGACCGCCAAGTAAACTACCACAACTTTTGCATTTTGTATCGCCTTATTAGTCGCTGATTCTCTCGATTCGGGTCGCTGTGAACAGACCCTTAAACTATATTGTTATGTGAAATCAAACATCTAAATTAGCGGTCCCCCGACACACCTTGACAACGATTATGGACTAAAATATTACTTTACTCATAGGAATGATTTAAACTTAAAGTCAGTAAATGTTATTTCATTACTTTTTAAAGTTTTTTGGCGGGGGTTTTTTTAAATTTCTTAATTTAATTTTATTTTATGCTTTTTAAACTTGTGCAGAATAATTCCTATCAACTGGATACCATCTATAAAATATGTCCTCTTGGATGAGGCCGTCAATATAGGCCCAAACATGACACCTCCACTTTGGGTTCATACGGAGCTCGGCTCCTATAGAATCCAGGTGAAGCTGCAGCAGCAGCATGCAAATATTTACTGTTTATCTACGTCTTACTGGTTGTCGCAATTAAAATGAGCCCAAAGTCCAAACACGAAACCTCTGCTCTAAGTTGGTGAGGAGTTGGGTATCCTATTGCTTACCAGGTGATGCTGCACCTCCAGGTCAACTTTCCAATAATGTGTATATATTCATAAGTGTCACGAACCAGGATGCAAAATATAAAACCCATCAAACGACTGCAAGTTGCTAATCGTCCTATCACGAACCAGATATACCGTGATATTTCAGCAATGAGCAGGCTGATGATGATGAACTATAGCTAAGAACACTCACCGTCATGTCAGCTTTCAAACAAAAAAACTAGATCAAAATCGGTCCACCCGTTTGGATGCTACGATGCCACAGACAGACAGACAGACAGACAGACAGACAGACAGACAGACAGACAGACAGACAGACAGACACGTCAAACTTATAACACCCCTCTTTTTGGTCGGGGGACACGAAACCTCTGCTCTAAGTTGGTGAGGAGTTGGGTATCCTATTGCTTACCAGGTGATGCTGCACCTCCAGGTCAACTTTCCAATAATGTGTATATATTCATAAGTGTCACGAACCAGGATGCAAAATATAAAACCCATCAAACGACTGCAAGTTGCTAATCGTCCTATCACGAACCAGATATACCGTGATATTTCAGCAATGAGCAGGCTGATGATGATGAACTATAGCTAAGAACACTCACCGTCATGTCAGCTTTCAAACAAAAAAAACTAGATCAAAATCGGTCCACCCGTTTGGATGCTACGATGCCACAGACAGACAGACAGACAGACAGACAGACAGACAGACAGACAGACAGACAGACAGACAGACAGACAGACAGACAGACAGACAGACAGACAGACAGACAGACAGACAGACAGACAGACAGACAGACAGACAGACAGACAGACAGACAGACAGACAGACAGACAGACAGACAGACAGACAGACAGACAGACAGACAGACAGACAGACAGACAGACAGACAGACAGACAGACAGACAGACAGACAGACAGACAGACAGACAGACAGACAGACAGACAGACAGACAGACAGACAGACAGACAGACAGACAGACAGACAGACAGACAGACAGACAGACAGACAGACAGACAGACAGACAGACAGACAGACAGACAGACAGACAGACAGACAGACAGACAGACAGACAGACAGACAGACAGACAGACAGACAGACAGACAGACAGACAGACAGACAGACAGACAGACAGACAGACAGACAGACAGACAGACAGACAGACAGACAGACAGACAGACAGACAGACAGACAGACAGACAGACAGACAGACAGACAGACAGACAGACAGACAGACAGACAGACAGACAGACAGACAGACAGACAGACAGACAGACAGACAGACAGACAGACAGACAGACAGACAGACAGACAGACAGACAGACAGACAGACAGACAGACAGACAGACAGACAGACAGACAGACAGACAGACAGACAGACAGACAGACAGACACGTCAAACTTATAACACCCCTCTTTTTGGTCGGGGGTTAAAAATAAATAAGATTAAAAATATTATTAAATTATTGTGTGACATTCATGTGTAAACGTTTGATTAAATAAAAAAATGTACATAAAAAAAATGGTATGGTAATATGTAATAGGTAATAAAGAAATGGAAAAACTGAATAAATTGCAGTTTTAGATTTCTAAATTAACCGCCAATATCAAATCAAGACGGTAAGTTGATAGCAGTAGCGTAATCGTTACTAGGTCAGGAATACGCATAACAAATAATATCGGTATCCAAAGTTCAACGAGTGCAGCATGATGGAAAATTAAATATTAATCTAAGAATAATTATGATTTTAATAAGTCAATCTTCGAAAGAAACGTTTTGATAAATGCAGTTAGTAAAGTAAATATTGATATAAGCTGGACAAGCAATATCCTATCGAAATAGCGATCCTTGCCTAATGCCTTATAGTTATAGGGTGTTTTGTCACCAGGGCCGAATATATTATATACGAACTCTGTCGCCATCCTAGGACGCTGCCGCCCCCTCTAGGACGCCATAGGATGATAGGACGCTGCCGCCCATAGGCCTATACTCACACCTATACATAAATCCAAAGCTGCTTGTGACGTAACCGTCTGCGACTGCCCCCCAGGTACAAGGTGACAGTGGACAGCTCGGTGCTGGGCGCTGCCACCGACGGGTACGAGCACCGCTACTACGTCACCGAGGAGAGCCAGCGCGAGGCCAAGTTCTACACTCCCAACCTGAGTAAGAATCCATACTTCCATATTAATATTATAAATGCGAAAGTGTGTCTGTCTATCTCTTCACGCCTGATCCAATTTCTATTAAAATCGCTGAGCCAATTTTGCTGAAATTTGGCATGGATATACTTTGAGTCCCAGGAAAGGACATAGGCTATACTTTATATCCTGGAAAAATGTACGGTTCCCGCTCGATAAACTATTTTCGGCGCAACGGAGTTGAGGGTGTTATCTAGTCTTAATCATATAAAACATTGTGAAAAGTTAAAAACACTCGAATAAATAGTGGGTACAGGCTGCTGCTGTCAATAATAATTAATAATCTATCGTACATTAAGCAGCTTCCTCAAATGATAAATGATACGCAAATGCAACAAACAAAAATCTAGTCATTGAGAATGAAAAACGAGCAGTTGGAAATAGTGTAGAGTGAAAGTGTTATCCACAACGACGATGATGAGGATTTTGACACTCCTGTGTTCACAGAAATGATATGCGACGTCGAGGAGACCCTCAACGAGACGAACGACGACGACGCCGCGCGCCTCAACCCCCTGCGCGAGTACACAATGCCAGCCAGGGACTTGCGATACGACAACATCTTCTCAAAGTAGGTAGAGACCATCGACAGATGCAGAGACTGACTGATAACTTTTAATCTAAGTGAGATGAATTCAGAGAGAGGGAATCACTTTTGAGGTCTTAGCATAGGTGACAAATGAGCCTTGCAACGCCTGTTTTATCTCAATGGGTTGATACATAAACTATTTACAGGTTCCAGACCGAGTACGGCCGCCAGTACATCGACAACGTGGAGGAGGCCGTTCGTAAGAACCTCCTGATCCAGCACGACCGTTTCATCGCGTCCGGTAATCGTGAGGGAGCTCCCTCCCTGCTGGCCAAGAACTACCTCACCGACCGCCTGAACAAGGAGATCGGGAAGCTGGCAGGAGTACAACCTGAACCCGAGAACTTCAAGTCTGAACCTTTCCCTCACGAGAGATCCACCCTCCGCGTGGCCGAGTCTAAACTGCCGAAGAAGTTCGATTGGCGTCCCCGCGGTGCCGTATCTCCTGTCAAATGTAGGTTCTACTTTGCTTTTGTGACCGACTAATAATTATTTAACTTAGATAAATTAGCTGTCTAATATTTGGAATACATAAATTCGTCTGAAGCGATGGTCTTTGACGGAGTGTCTAAATTTCATAAGCCTATAATGCACTTTAGGCCCTCGTCTTAGAGGATTTGCTAACTGTGACCGTGTACAGTCCAGGGCGCGTCGTGCAGCTCGTGCTGGGCGTTCAGCGTGGCGGGCGCGGTGGAGGGCGCGCTGTTCGTCCGCCGCCGCGAGCTCGTGCCGCTCTCCGTGCAGTGCCTCGTCGACTGCTCCAACAAGTGCGTATCTTTTTCTCTCCCTTGACATTTTCGAAGACATAAATTAGTCTGTATAACATTAAAATAACTCAATGTTCGTAGGTTCGGAACTAAGGGCTGCGGCAGGAGCTGGCCGAGCCACGCCTACGACTACGTGCAGAACATCGGTCTCCCGGCTGAGGCGGAGTACCCTGCGTACAAGGAGAAGGTGGGACCATTATTGATGGCATCAATTTTGATGCAATGAAAGATACTAGTTAGATTGGAATTGTACCGGAGTGTAAATACACAAGAACCATCTTAGTGTGATCCAAATTAATTTATTTTAAAGCACCTGCACCGGATGGTATTCTGTGTATGCTACTAGAACAACTTCATTATATAGGGCAATTTTAAATTAGTAAATAGTAGGTACTATTATTGAAGTGTTTATGTTGGTTCCAGGCTGAGAAGTGTCAGGACAACACCATCCCCGCTGTGACGCGCATCAGCGCGCACGTCAACGTCACCGCCAACAGCGTGCCCGCGCTCAAGGTCTGTGCTGTAAAATGTCCTAAAAGCTATAATATTATCAATTCTTTTGCAGCGAAGCCCACAGCCAAACATAATTTTTATATTGAACTTTACTCGACTCTCCTTTTGTACATAAATTACGTTTTTGGTAGGATTTATATATTATTGTTTCTGCCAGATCGCGATCAAGAAACACGCCCCCACTCTAGTCATCGTGGACTCCTCCTGCAAGAGCTTCCAGTTCTACAAGTCTGGATACCTGTACGACGACAAATGGTAAGGGCTTTTTACTATCTCGAGTGTGACTTATGTAAATATAGGTGTTATTTTTGGATTTTACCCAACCCTTTACCTGACGCTTTCAGCGCGAAGGGTCCGAAGAAGTTGGACCACGCCGTGCTGGCCGTGGGCTGGGGCGAGAAGAAGGGCGAGCAGTACTTCATCCTGAAGAACTCGTGGTCGGAGGCGTGGGGGAACAAGGGGTACATTAACGTGCACGGGCCCTCCAACGCCGCGGGCGTGCTGGCGAAGCCGTCCTACCCGCGCCTTGAGGACTCCGACGTCCTCCGCGACGTGGGCAAGAAGGCCGACGCCAAGGTCAAGACGAGAGACCTGGATCTCGACGACGATTACGAAGACAGGGATTAAGTCAATAACGCTAGATAGTCAATAAATGGTCTCGATTTTGTTAGTTTATGTCCGTGGTTTTCTTTGCTCTCGCTTCAGAAACCCTCCAGCAATTCGACATTAAGTATATCTAAATCTTACAACAGGGATGATGACAAGGTCAAATATTAGCGAATTTTGTTCGACCGTGCCACTTTTTTATAGGTATTGTGACGTACCGATGATAAGAAATGTGCCCATTATCTAGGCCAACGTTTCTATTTGAATTTCCACAACTCAATACGGCACTTTTAGGTATTTAGGCATTTTTAAAATTTCGATTGACGTCCGATTCCGATAGCAAACTAAACATGACTTTCGAAAGACGAACATTGCTCGTCATTTGGGAGCGCGATATGGCACGCGAAGTACATACACATGCGGTATAGCTATCATGATCTATGTCAGTGGTTTCCTAAATTTCAGCTTGATAACTTTTGTATTTTTAGGGTTCTGTAGTCAACAAGGAACCCTTATAGTTTCGGTTTGTCCGTCCGTCTGTCCGTCTATCCGTCTGTCCGTCTGTCCGTCTGTCCGTCTGTCCGTCTGTCCGTCTGTCCGTCTGTCCGTCTGTCCATCCGCGGTTTTGCTCAGAGACTATAGGACCTACAAAGCTGTAATTTGGCATGAATATACATATTAATAATGCCGACAAAATGGTACATAAAATATTTAAAAAATATTTTTTTTATGGTACCTCCCCTACACATCAAGCGGGGTTGAATTTTTTTTTTCGCGCCCACCCCATCGTGTGGGGTGTCGTTGGATAGGTTTTTTAAAAATATTATAAGTATTCATAGATCATTTTCCGGTTTAGGGATCCATTTGTGAAATATTAAGTTTTAAAGTGAAAAAAATCGTTAGAGTCCAGTGTCCCCCCCTTCTACCAGCTAAACGGTTGCTTCTGGAAATGTGAAAAAATTCACGGAAGTAGGAAATATGCTGAATTTAAAAGGAAAACTATCACGGCTAAGTTGACTTCATAAGTTATTGAGTAATAGTCGATCAAATAAAAAATGTATTCGGCGAAGTATAAAGGAACTTTTCGTTCAAATTCCTTTGAGATGATGTTGTTAGTAGTGTAAAACATGTTATAAATATACATTCATTGACCATACAGAAATTTTCAAAAACTAGCGGTGCTACGGAACCCTACATTGCGCGTGGCCCGACACGCACTTGGCCGGTTTTTTTTTTGTTATGCGCCTTTAAAATTGGATATTCCAGGTGCATTTTTTAAAATTATTGTTTAATATTAGTATACCATTCGATAACTTATGTAATTTAAAACAACTTTTGTTATTAAACCACTTACATAAAAGCAATACTTAATTAGTATAGCTATCGAACAAAGTTCTCCCGCGATGCGTACAAGCTACTCAACGGTGACGTCACAATTGAGTAGCAGTTTGTAAGGAGCATTTCGGGCAGGTCTAGTTTATGAGATGTTTGAATTGTCAGAGTCATTCTTTCACAAATGTTTTTATTTTTTACCTTAGGGCCTGTTTCACCACTTCCTGAAAGTTACAGAGAGATTAATATGTAATTAAAATGTTTGACTTATATGGAGGCCGAATAATCCTTCGAGCGATAAGTTTTATGACAGTTTATTGAACTGATAAAACGTAATTTAGTTTGATAATGACAATTGACATGTGCGAGTGTGCGAGATACTTTGAGACTCATGTGGAATGTGGATTTTGGCGCGTCGATAACACTTTTATAGGAGCGTGGTCATCGGTGGTATAGGCCAGTGTATATCAACCTGTTAGTCGCGACCGCCTGGTGCTTTGTGAGTTGTGACCTGTTTTTCTGTAGGCTAAGAGAGAACTTTTTCAGAAAAAATTATTAGAAAAAGGTTAAGAAGTACTTAATATGTAGGGGAATTTTAACACTAAAAGAACACGAATATATATTATACAATAAAATACATGATGGGTTAAAAAACACTGGTTTAGACCTTAGGGTGTGTTTGTTGCCGCGGAGGTCGGAGGTTCGATTACAATTTGGGAAGACGTGTTTTCTACATTTGGTTAGGTCAATGCAGGGCGATCATCTGATTATGACAAGAAAGACAATATGACATCAATGAATATTCCAGGAACTAGTCCTAGGCGGTCTCGGTCGCTCCGGTCATGCGCCCCAATATGAAGGAAGACTGAAGAGGAAATGTTCACGGGTAATGCCCACATGCTTAGGCATTAATAAAATTACTCCTACATAGCAAGCTGCATGCATAGCAGGTTTCAATGAAACCGGCTACCGTCGCAAAAACATCAAACAGAGGTGGGAAGTATTAGTGTAGGGGGGTATGCATAGCACTAAGCAGCCGTTTAGCTAGCGTTAGTTTTCATTTCATTCATTTGGAAAAAGATTATGGTTAAATATGGTTGTTGTCCCGCCACTGTACCGGGATTTCAGAAGGGAGTTTCTCCGGCGAATTAGGACATCGGCCGATGCTATGTGGGATATAAATTTTTAAAAACCAATGATGTAACTTTTAAAAACATCAAGTAGTTTAAAACTCTATAACAATTATTATGGTGCTTCTCTGGAAATTAAAAACAAATAATCTTCAAAATAATTTGCTATTGTTTAAGTATTTTCTATTGTTAACACTTTTAAGGAACTTGCTCGCGTTATCAGTCCATATTTATGGGACCTAAAAATACAACCGATAACACTAATTTTAATACACATAAGTACTATCAAAATAGTTTAGACTACGCCATGAATCATGATCACACCTACCGAGAAGAGTGGTGAGACACTAGACAGTGGTCTCGGCCGAGCACTCGGCATGTGTAATATGGATGTACTCTCCCAGGGCACTGTCTCGCTAGTCGCTACTGTACTCGGTGTAATCAGGCCATAGGTGTACACGTGTTTGCAGTAGGCACTGCCCATATTAACAGAGTCACCTTGACCTGATAATGAAATATGAGATCTAGGATCCAAAGGTATCCCACTCAGGGCTGCCACATGCCAGGTGTCTATAATACCTAAGTCATAAGTATCCGACTTAATCGAAATTAATCGGAGTCCGTCTTTTGTCGAATTCTGTGTCCTTAGATACGAAGATCCTCTTAATGATAGAAGATTCTACATCTTAAATGAGACTTTAAGGCTCGATTTCTGCTTCCACTCGATAGAGTGGTTTGGCCGCTACATAACGAAATCACAAGCAATTGTACTGAGAACTTGATTCCTAGGCAGATTAGGGACCTACGTAGTATGGTCGCAAACCCAGCCGACAGATCACAATTAACATTAAATTGAAATAATGGCCTTATTCCCAAACGACGTAGGTCTGTCAACTGCCTTGTCAATTTCCTCGGGTATACATAGCGGCGCATTTAAATATTATAACATTAAATACATAATATTTCGTTTGTGATCTCGTGTTGTAGCAGCTAACCCGCTTCGTCGCGCGAAAGCATATAAATCGAGTTGAAAGTACGCCAAGTACGCGCTATAAGTTATAATGAATTCTATCGTTATACTGCTGGGAGTCGGGACGCGATCCTCCCCATAAGGGGAATTCTCAATAACGGGGTATCCGGTTTTTGTGTACATTCCTGGCTGGTCCGGCTACTAGGCTCGGCGATCGACTAGCCCTGGTCCCGCCCGAATTACATAAACTTCATAAATGTATTATGATATTGTGATAACGATGTGATTATTTATTGTGAGTCGTTATCTCCAGCAGTCGCAGAGATGTGGGGGTACGGAGTAGTCGCATTGTGGTGAGTATTCATTTACGAAATACCTAGTCCAGGTATTTGAATGAATGAATAAATGAATGAAATGTATTTGGTCTTGGTTCTGAAGTTTTGAATGTATACTCCATATACCCCATAGTTCATACCATCTGGTATGGACTATGGAGGTATTATTTGCGTAGACTCTTAACATTATAGTTTTGAGTAGCAGCAGAAGATGAACATCAAAATTTTCTTGATTGATTTTTGTAGAGTATATTAGTTTTTTTTTATTTAGGCCTTTGCGATTGATTTTGATTGGATGAATTAATTATTATTTGTTGCCACTTGCCTAATCTATTATATCGTATATATTACTAAAAAATAAGTAGTATAATTATTGTTGTTGTTTTCAAATAAAACACTCATTTCGAAGAAACATCGAATAGCTATGTCCACATTATGCAATTTCATCTTCAATTTTCGTCATCTTCTTTTTATTCAACTTATGTTTGGCATATTATACAATAATTGAATGCGTTAAAATCCACCCGCGCTGAAAGAAAAGTGTCATAGCGAGCGCTACGATTTCAGCGCGCGTCACGGGCATGCCTCACGTTCGCTGTTGAGTGCGCTATAACGCATGCCCTTGATGAACAAAAAAGGCACAGTGTGGACAAAGCTAATGAGAATTGGCTGCTATACAGGGAATCAAAATACCTGTAAGGTAATGGCTTTGTCCACATTGTGCCTTTTTCTATTCGTCAAGGGCATGCCTTGAAGCGCTGTCAACAGCGAGCGTGAGCCATGCCCGTAACTTATGACACTTTTTTTTCAACGCGGGTGGATTTTGACGTGCGTCACGGGCATGCAACACCTTCGCTGTTGACTGCGCTATAACGCATGACCTTGTTGAACAAAAAAAAGGCACAATGTGGACAAAGCTAATCGGTGACATTAACGGTGTATTCTAAAATTTTGGGAATTTCCAAAAAATACCTTTTTTAGGGTTCCGTAGTCAACAAGGAACCCTTATAGTTTCGGTCTGTCCGTCCTTCTGTCCGTCTGTCTGTCTGCCCGCGATTTTGCTCAGAGACTATAATATGATCTACAAAGCTGTAATTTGGCATGAATACACAATATAATATTAATAATGCCGACAAAATGGTACATATAATATTTAAAAAATATTTTTTTATGGTAAGTACGGGAGGTACAAAACCGGCCAAGTGCGTGTCGGGCCACGCGCAATGTAGGGTTCCGTAGCACCGCTAGTTTTTGAAAATTTTTGTATGGTCAATGAATGTACATTTATAACATGTTTTACACTACTAACAACATCATCTCAAAGGAATTTGAACGAAAAGTTCCTTTATACTTCGCCGAATACATTTTTTTAGTTGATCGACTATTACTCAATAACTTATGAAGTCAACTTAGCCGTGATAGTTTTCTTTTAAATTCAGCATATTTCCTACTCCCGTGAATTTTTTCACATTTCCAGAAGCAACCGTTTAGCTGGTAGAAGGTCTCTCTAAGGTCATCTAACGTTTTTTTCCACTTTAAAACTTAATATTTCACAAATGGATCCCTAAACCGGAAAATGATCTATGAATACTCATAATATTTTTAAAAAACCTATCCAACGACACCCCACACGATGGGGTGGGCGCGAAAAAAAAAATTCAACCCCGCTTGATGTGTAGGGGAGGTACCATAAAAAAAATATTTTTTAAATATTTTATGTACCATTTTGTAGACATTATTAATATGTATATTCATGCCAAATTACAGCTTTGTAGGTCCTATAGTCTCTGAGCAAAACCGCGGACAGACAGACAGACGGACAGACGGACAGACGGACAGACGGACAGACGGACGGACAGACCGAAACTATAAGGGTTCCTTGTTGACTACGGAACCCTAAAAATGAGTTATAAATGTACATTCATTGACCATACAAAAATTTTCAAAAACTAGCGGTACTACGGAAACCTATATTGCGCGTGGACCGACACGCACTTGGCCGGTTTTTTTTCTGTTCAGTTTGTTGGGTATGGGGGGAGTGTGGGGGGGCTACGAGTTCCCGAAGGAGTTCCAGTTCGGCGCTGCCTCCTCCGCCTTCCAGATCGAGGGTGCGTGGAATGTCAGTGGTGAGTACCATCCAGTCAGTTATGACGGCCTTACTCTTTGCGAGGCCCCGGGCGGCAGATTTTTGCGAGGCCCTTTTTTTTTTACGAAAAAATGATGCGAAAAACGAGACATAATAGATATTCTATTGTGTCTCGGACGCCGGTGACCGTATGGGGCTTGATGATTTAAAATTGATGTTTGCGCTTTTACTAAGATAATGCAATAATCTTTCTTGATGCGAGGCCCCTGCTGGAGCGAGGCCCCGGGTGATTGCCCCGTTCGCCCTCCGCCACTGACCATCATTTCGCACTCCTTGTCCCTTTTCTTCTTTCTTCCTGCCAGGTTAGGGCTTCGAACCGATGGTGAATACGTTTTTTTTATGAAATAAGTGGGCAAACGAGCAAACGGGTCACCTGATGGAAAGCAACTTCCGCCGCCCATGGACACTCGCAGCATCAGAAGAGCTGCAGGTGCGTTGCCGGCCTTTTAAGAGGGAATAGGGTAATAGGGGAGGGTAGGGATGGGAAGGGAAGGGAATAGGGTAGGGGATTGGGCCTCCGGTAAACTCACTCACACGGCGAAACACAGCGCAAGCGCTGTTTCACGTCGGTTTTCTGTGAGGACGTGGTATTTCTCCAGCCTGCCCATTCGTGCCGAAGCATGGCTCTCCCACTTAAATGTTTCTATATTATTGAATTAACTAATACACGAGATACTATAACTCCACGACGAACACTAGGTCTTATGCAATAACATACAAAAGTCCATTAATAATAATTATTCGAATGGCGGGTTCGCACTTCGCAGTACAAAGTAATATCGTGTATGGTCAAAACTATAAATGGAGCCCATTTACAGTAATTATGGGTGATTTTATTTGGCGTTTGTGGAATTAGCCTTTTCAAAATAACGGCCCCCGTATGGCTAGCTATTAAGCTGGGAGTGCTGGGACATCCGACATCTAAAACCATGCCCCATTTGAGGAGATAATTGAACACACAACTGTCGAATTTTAACTACAATGCGGAGCGACGCGATTATTTGTAAATTGTATCAAATTGTAAGAGCACCGCCACCACGGGGCACAAAATATACATAACAAAGTGAGCATCAAATTGGACTTATTCGTATGTCCTTTGAGTGAGTTCACAAAAGTGACACTATCATATCGGTCAAAATATTATGCTATGCACAAGCTATGCACAATAATACAATTTTTTTTTATAAAAATTATAATCTATTTACTACGCTATCGATTTGGATATCAGTCTGTAATGATAGTTGTATGAATGTATAATAAATAAATAAATAAAATAAAACGTTTAGGCCTCATAGGACAGACAGACTACACTTCCATTTTCAATTTTTTAATTTTCCTCCATATTCAAATTTCAAATCGTTTATTCTAGGCCCTGGCTATGAATTCGAATTTCAAATGAATGCAATATATCCGTCCATACTAATATTATAATTTTATAAATGCGAAAGTGTCTGCCAGTATGTCACCTCTTCATGCCATAACCGCTGAAACGATTTTGCTGTTTGGAATAATAACTCGTACATCGGTTTTGGTGACGGTGGCCGGTTTCATTGAAGCCAGGCCAGTTACGCAGGAGTATTTTTACAGTGTCTAAGTGTGTGCGCATAACACAAGAGCACTGTCTATTCCTTTACTCTCATAAAGTCATAACCCAGTGGGACGGCAGACCGAAACGACTGGCGAGAGATCAGGCGCAGGACCGACTTTTTACATGCCCATCCGACGCATGGATCATCTTACTTGTTTGTCAGACAATCAGGTGATCAGCCTGCATTGTCCTAACCAAACTTGAAAATAACACGTTTCCAACGCGGGAATCGAACCCACGACCTCCGAGTCAAGAGCCATGCTCTAAATCACTGGACCACGGAGGCATTAATTTGGAATGGAGATACTTTGAGTCCCGGGAATAGACATAGGATACTTTTATCCTGGAAAAATGTACGATTCCCACGCGATAAACGAATCTAGGTGCAACGGGGTTGCGAGCGTCATCCAACGTTACTGAGAAGACGATATTTGAGAAGACGCATACGTATTACGTCCTACGAGAAGCTAATATGCTAATGCTAGTGACTGAGTCGTACAGTATACTACTCTGCAGCTAGTGATAGGCATCAGCCGGCCTAGCATACGCCAACGAGATATCTCTCTCTACATGTTTCTCGATGTTTGATAGTTTGTATCTTCATCTCTATTGACCCTAGCATGACAAATATTTTTCCTCGCGTAGATCTATCATCGAAATAACACATTTTTATAGAGTTTTGTCGAGATAATGTCGAGATTTTGACATTATGAGACGAGTAGTTTTTAATTATCTCAAGAGTGAGATATCTCGTTGGCGTATGCTAGGCCGGCTGATAAGCGACGGAGCCTAGTTTGGCCTCACGAGATCTCGCTACGACGCGCGACGCCATCTTCCCAGATAAGATTAACACTATGTTGTAATCACTATCGCGGTAATGACCTCTTAAACGTGCACTTATATAAGCCTGCACTACTTATCCAACGAGAGTAGTCGAGTCTTTCGTCTCATTTTTCCTCCCAGTGGGAAACACTAGAAGTGAATTTTTATTCACTTTTCATTCAGCGTTTCGTACCATGTAATTATTTCTTCGTTTTATTAAATCTATATTGTACTGTACTGCAGACTCGTAGGGTGAATAATTGAAACACAGAACACTACCCGCTCGACTGGTTAGTCCTCTGATAGAAGACGGAATGTCGAGTGACAATCCCTTATTTATCAGTGGTAGGGCCACAGCTAGGGGGCGTGTCTGACTTTATTTATAACTATCTACACTACATATATAATTTTTTGAGCTTCGAGACTTAATTATTTTTAACAGTGTTTTTCAATCCTTTTTATGATGAAGTTGACTTTGTAAATATGAGGTATAAAAATGCTAGGTAACATTTAAGACTTGTACGTGATAATAAAAGATATTGTTATTCAAGTAGAACAGTATTTAATTTTTTCAGCGTTTTTGCGTGGTATACAGTTGTTCAATTAATATCTATCGTCTCTCGTGTACACACGTGTTCCACTTCTTCGTCATAGTTATGTATTTACTTATGAATTTTTATTCATTTTCAATTGTTACCATTACTAATTGCATAAAGTCTCAAGGACTTATCGTCGCATATATTATTATGCGACGCCATTCATACTCAAGTAATAATATTATCAATATCAGCTTAGAAGATAAGGAAGTAAGCGGGTGAATCAACGATTCTTTGCACGCGATCAAGTTTTTTCAATGAATTCAATCATGCACTTTTTACTAATCACTATAGGGAATCATAAGGAATTATCCAAATATTATATACTTACCTTTAATTTTATATCAGTAGTTTCAGCACCGATTTTCGTTGACTTTTTGAGCGTTTTTGCGAAAAATACGTCACGTTTAATTAGTTAGATTTAACTAAAAATATGTAATAAAATAAAAAAAGATATTGATACATCAAAATACGTAACAGAATACACAATAGACAAAGTCGCAATCAAACATAAATGGTATTCCAAAAAGGTATGAAAAGTGAGATTAATATAGTTTTCATGCTTCTCTCTCTTCTCAAATTAAAATTGTAGAGTTTGTAGTACAGACTACAAACTGTACAATTTTAATTTGACTTCAATATTGTACAATTGGGACTACTATCGCCCATCTCTTGCCAGTCGTATCGGTCCTCCGTGATCCGTCCCACTGACTTATGAGAGTAAAGGAGAAGAGAGCTGTGCACTGTGCACATCACACTTGGGCGCTATACATAATACAATTACACTTGCGTAACTGGCCTGGTTTTAATGAAACCGCCAACCGTCACCGAAACCGAAGCGAGAGTTTTATGCGACGGCGCGGCGGCGGTGTTCTTTGTCGCTATCCCAATCGGCTGTAAAACAGCACTTATCTCCAAACTATTAGGGCTTACGCGCTGTCAAACTCTTTACAACTGTACTATCACACCGATAACACTAAACATGGTGGCTTAGGGACCTATTTATGTGATATAACCTGAACAACACCTGAACGAGGAAAACAACAACACGTGAGCGAGCCCCGTCCAAACACATATTGTGGTCTTGTCTAAATCTTAACTATTTTATGACCGATATTTGATATCAAATCGACAGTGTTATCTGGAGCAATAAAGCTAACTATATCGCCATGATGTCATTTTATTGTGAACTAATAGAGGGTTAGTAATAATTTATAACATATTATAGTTGGCTTGTGGTTAGGTTAAATTTTAAAAGGTCGTCTAGCTGGCATCGCATGATACCAGCTATAACTAGATTTACCCAAAAAATATTATCGATAGATTTTACCAAATTAGTTGCACCTAGTTCTAACAGGCTAAAATTAGACGAAGCACTTTGGTTTCTAGAAATCCATATTATACTATCCCTTCCATCACATATTATATACAAAATTATTACATATTATGTGATCACGTATATATGTGATCGAAGTACTATCCATACTAATTTATAACTGCGAAAGTGTGTCTGTTTGTCTGCCTGTTGTCAAGTTTAGTACATGGTACTTTGAGTCCCGGAAAATAATATAGGATACTTTTTATTCCGGAAAAATGTACAGTTCCACACACGCAGTCATCTAGTAACATATAATAAATAATAATACATAACAATATAAACGTAATTTTCAGACAAGACAGCGAGCGTGTGGGACAACTGGCTGCACCGCGACGGCTCGGAGTTCAACGGCGACGTCACCTGCAACTCCTTCAACCAGTGGCAGGAAGATGTTGAGGCGGCTGCTGCGCTCGGGCTCGACTACTACAGGTGGACTCTTTGGAACCCATGTTTTGTTTCTTGTTGGTTCTGACGTTTTAGTGTTCAGACGTTGGCATCATTCAAATGGCACAGAATATGTTTGATAGCATACTTCACTACTATGTCTGTGCAGTGTACTACCGCCACAGGCTGTCCGGCTTGTAGTATTGAAGCCTGTCGGATAAATTGTGTGCCTGTAGGCGTGCCCGTTCGTCTAACTTGTTATTTTCTCCGTTTTACAATTATTATTACGTAGTTGTCTACAGAAGCTCATCCCTCTGATTCACATTGTTACAAAACAAGCTGTCAATACTGGACACTGGACTAGACTGGAACATGTTTACACAGAATTCCAAAATTCTGAAAAATTATATGTACCTTGATGTGTTGATCCCAGGAATGTCCGAATCTGGTCCAAATACGGAATGCGGCCAGCCATTGCGAATGGCATTCCTTTATCTGTCATTATAACCGTCTGTATGTCTGAAAGTTTTACGTCATGATCTACCCCCGTTTCAGGTTCTCCCTGTCTTGGCCGCGGCTGCTGCCCACCGGTCTGCCGAACGAGGTGAGCGAGGACGGCGTGCGGTACTACAACCAGCTAATCGACGGTCTGCTGGCGCGCGGCGTCGAGCCCGTCGTCACACTCTACCACTGGGACCTGCCGCAGAACCTGCAGGATCTCGGTACGGCATACAAAGTACCGGATACAAGGATAAAAAGTTTTACTTTTAAATTACAAACAAATATGCGGCATAAAATTTATAAAATATATCCAAGGTCTCCTGAAAGTGGGGATTCATGCATGGATTGTTATTCGGTGCCTTTTAAAATCGTGACAATCTCGTCGATATCACGACAGGCGCAGTCATAGTCGGATATTTTGGGAATCACAAGATTTTTGATCAAGAATAGTCACAGACACAATGCTGCGGCCGGTCGAACGAAAGAGGCACATAGTAATTATATCAGGTCGCATCTTCCAGGTGGCTGGGCGAACCCGCTCATGGGCGAGTGGTTCGCGGACTATGCGCGCGTGGCGTACTCCAAGTTCGGTGACCGCGTGCGGCGCTGGCTGACCATCAACGAGCCGTTCTCGTTCTGCGTGGCCGGCTACGACTACGCCATGCACCCGCCCGGCATGAGCTGGGCGGGCGTCGCCGACTACATCTGCATCAAGAACGTGCTGGTGGCGCACGCGCGCGCCTGGAGGGTCTACGATGAGGAGTTCCGGAACAAGTATCATGGTAAGTCCGTAAGTCACAATGACTCAGAGAATAGAAAGATAACAATATTGCAATGATGTCTCTTTTGCTACGCAGTTTTTTCCTAATTCGAGATATTGAGGGAAGTACAATATATTATAATAAGTACCTGCGAATATTATTATAGATCCGAGAGTGTCCATCTGTCTTTTACCTTTAGATGCAATAGATCCTTTACAGAACTAGGTATAAATAGGGTCTTAGGAAAATACATAATATTTTTTATCGTAATCATAAACGCATTTCGGTGCAATGAAATAACGGGAGACATTTTAGCTAAACCTAAGAATCTTCGTGAAACCTATCTTAAACTATTCCAGGTAAAGTGGCGCTGTGCAACCAGATGGTTTGGATAGAGGCGGACGAGGACGACGACGGCACGGCCGAGCTGCTGCGACAGATCTATGTAAGGACCTGGAATCTGTCACCAGCACCTGTTACTTCGTCGCACAAGACCTATAAACACAACGATTTCGCACATATGGGCTTAAAGGAAAATGCTCCTCTACCCGTTGACATCACAGTACCATAATATAAAATAATTTCTCTTGCATTGCGAGATTTTAGACAACTTAAAGTAGCAAAACAATTATTGGTCAAATTACACGCGGGTTACTAGTCTCGGTGTTGAGCGACATTGATTTCAATGACATTGTTGAAATCAATGTCGCTCTATAAAAATTGTACAGTGTAAGAAACCAAATTGATGAAACATCAATGACTTTGTAACTAATTTCAGGTGGGACTGTTCAATCACCCTATCTTCTCGAAGAAGGGGGGCTGGCCGCCAGCCATCGAGCAGATCATAGAGAAGAACAGCAAGGCGCAGGGCTACCCGCGCTCCCGCCTGCCCAGCTTCACCAAAGAGGAAATTAAACTGGTCAGAGGTACACAAATCGTTTGTACTGCCTATTGGGATTGTTTTAGTGGTCGGCCGCTGGGGATTTAGATAGCCTATTAAACTGACTCGACGAGAAAGACACTATGCAAAGGTGCAGGCTTCGGGGAGACTATTAAAAGATGTTTTTGTCGCGACTGATCTTTATTGACTAACTTCATAATTAATTAACAGCTACCTTATATAGGAGGGAGGTGTGACATATGCTACAACCATAGATTTTGACAAATAAAATATGAGCCACACATAAATAAAGTTGTTTACTCTGTGTGTTGCTAAGGTATTCAGTAAGGCACTTTTCCCCCGTTTCTTCCACATTCTCCTATTAGTCTTCGCGTGATAAAATATAGCCAATAGCTTTCCTCAATAAATGAGCTACCTGAAACTGAAAGAATTTTTCAAATCGGACTAGTAGTTTCTGAGATTAGCGCGTTCAAGTTAGCCCTTTCAAATAATATTCCCCGTTTTTTCCACATTTTCCTCTATTTCTTCGCTCCTATTAAATAGCGTGATAAAACATAGCCTATAGCTTTCCTCGATAAATGGGCTATCTAACACTGAAAGAATCATCAAAATCCGTTGCGTAGTTTTAAAACAAAGGGACATGAGGGAAAAAAGCGACTTTGTTTTATAATATGTATAGATATAACCATAGACTTATAATATACATGGATATAACTTTAGCGCTGCCAAATATTTATATAAATATTCTGGCTTACCCCACTGAAGAATCATTTCTTACCTTTCAGGCACTTTCGACTTCCTGGCGATGAACCACTACACGTCTCGCGTCGGTCGGCGCGCGCGGGAGGGGGAGTCAGCCCTAACGTACGTGCTGGGCGCCGCTGAAGTGGACGGCGTCTTCTACACCAGGCCCGAGTGGGGCAAAGCGGGCACCTCGTGGTTCTATGTTAGTAAAATTTCACTTTAGCCTGCAGTAACATTCAGAGCTCTATGATCTATAACTAGAAAGACCTTTCGCCATATAGGGGGTGCAGGCTTAATCCCAGGTGGTGACTTTGCCAATGCGATATGTTTACATCTCAAGTAAATTATACGACGCGACGGCGAAGCAAACCAACAAAATTATTGACCTATTGACCAGTTCTCAAGCTGTCATTTTTGTCGAATATATGTAATTGATTGTACTGTCGGTTCTTGGTGGATATTAATTTTAAACACAAATAAAAACGAACGAACCAAGTTTTGTCGGAAACGCGATCGTGACCAAAATGCCATATTGGGTAACCCGTAACCGTACGCGTACATTAAAGACTGTTCTAGTCTCTACATAAATATTGCAGAGACAGTCAAAATTTGCAAGCTGTCCTAACCGTTAACTACACCTACCGGCAGATATACTACGAAGGCATGCGCAAGCAGCTGAAGTGGTTGAAGGACAACTACGGGGACGTGGAGATCCTCATCACGGAGAACGGCTACGGCGACTCTGACGGCCTCAAGATCCAGGACGACGAGAGGATCACATACATCAGCGAGATGCTCAAGCAGGTGGGTATTATTTGTACTTTAGTCAGGTCTTCCAGAATCCAAATACTGGAAATAGGCAGTTTAATCACGCGTACAATTGAGCAAAATCACTAAGCACAATGGGATTCGAAGTTGCAACCTCTGGCTTGAATGCCACTCACTCATCGCGTCCACATAGATCAACATTCATCAATGTTAGTAATAGAGATCTGAGATAACCTGAGTTCAGGAAACAGACAAAGAAAAGTTTTATCCCGGAAAATATACAGCTCTCGTGCGATAAACTCATTTTGGCGCAAATAAGTTACTGACAACGTTTGGTTTCACTACGTAAACTCTTTTGTTTGGGGATAACTGAAATTTTTTGGGGCTTACCTACCAAGTTGTTTGGGTGTTTCAAGTATTGTAACGTGTCAGGTGCTGCTGGCGATGCACGAGGACGGCGTGCGCGTGGTGGGCTACACAGCCTGGTCGCTGCTCGACAACCTGGAGTGGGACAATGGCTTCGCGTGAGTACATCAGACACCACTAAAAGTACTCTATTTTTTATAAAATAAGGGGACAAACGAGTAAACGGGTCACCTGTTGGAAAGCCGCTACCATTGCATTGCATGCACTCGCAACATTAGAAGAACTTTAAGACGGTTCGCTCTTTTCTTGAAGTTATGAAAGTCGTATTAGTCCGGAAATACTGTTGGCGACATGACAGTTCGTTCCTAAGTTTAGAAAGTTACGCGAAAAACGCACGGTGGAAGACTGCCACTCATCAAGGTGATGACCACAGATTAAGTATTATTTATGTGATGACGGACCTTCGGCGTTTTGAAATATGCTGTGACAGCAATGCAACAGGCGTTATACTGCACAAATATCTATACTGTGTGTCAGAAATGTCCTGTACAACACCTTGTCAGACAACAGATATCAGTTTATAGAATATTATTATGTTTGTGTATCAGTTTTATTCAAAATCATCTGTCTAACGCCTGTTGCATTTCTGTCTCCAGATACATAATATTATCAGCGGGGTTGCCCAGAAAATCTTCATTCAGGCTTGCCTGTGGTGTTGATATGATCGGTGCTTCGTCTTTGAGATATTATCGTATTAATATTACCAAAATAATTGTTACTACTACCTACGTTAATTGAACGGTGAATTACTTTTAAATTAATACCTTTATAACGCTATTGTTTGAGTTATTAATTATTATATATACCATAACCAAACCAGGACCCTTGAAATAAAATGCATTGACTTATAACTTGTTTATAATGAAGTGGCTTACTCGATTCCATGATGTTTTTAGGGTTCTATACCCGAATGGCAAAAAAATGGAACCATTTGTTAACTAATGTCTGTCCGTCCGTACGTATGTCACAGTCACTCTTCTCTGAAACTGTAGAGTATAATATCGTCATCTCAAGAATAACTCAGTCTTTCGCTGGTATTTTTGACCCAAAACTGAACCATATCCTTCTGTCCGCAGGCCCCGTTTCGGTCTGTACCAGGTGGACTTTGACGACGCTGAGCTGGCCCGCGTCCCCCGCGCCTCCGCCCGTTACTACGCCGGCGTCATCACCTCGCGCTGCGCAGAATACACCAATACCACTTCTAGTTAACTAACTAACCTAAACTACCTATTATAATATTTTTTTATAGTACAAACTGTGTTATATTTATTTATTTATTTATTTAAGGAACAAATACAGTTTTGTATCAATAAATACATAAATTCATGATTAATAAAATTACAGCTAGATACAATTATAACTAGTTACATTCGGCCTCAACATGCATTAAACAATGATCAGTATTAGATAATATGTTTTCTTTTATTGGCAAATTGTTATTTCCTACTACAGGGGGGCTATTATGAGCTCTTATATCCAGCCAGTTTACAGGCCAGTTTACAGGCCGTTGCATAGACACGGCCTGTAAACTGGCTGGAAACTGGCTGGATATAAGAGGTCGTAATAGCCCCCCAGTTGCTTTGACACCCTATAAGTAAACAAGATCATGTTTTCGAGTGCATGTATGTTACCTATGGGCAGAGGTTATACGGTCAATTATTTTTCATCAATCTGATCCATCAATCTGATTGACGGAATATTGATGGTTATAAAAAAAGTTCATATTAAAAAACTGATCAATCCATCAATCCGTGCGTGGGTTCAATCTTTACCAGATTTTTTATTTTTTTTTAAACGGGCTTTGGCCCACCACACATTCCCACCACTGTATCTCCTGTGTCGCCAGGATCGATAGGGGTATCCAACCACGAAAACCCTTTGATATGATCTCGGGGAGCCCTAGGGACATGCTAAAACTGTCTTGGGACCCGCAACGACATTAATCAGAAGAAGAATAGGAGTAGGAAGAATTCTTATCTTATTAATCTTTACCAGATTGATGAAAAATTGACCGTATAACCTCTGCCAGTCTTTGAGCTTTGGTACGCTCTACGCTCTAGACCAGAGGTTCCCAACCTTTTCTTATTCAGAGACCACCTTTACATTTTTCTCGTTAACAGCGACCACTATGAAAGGAACAAAAAATGAATATAGAGCAAGAGCCTGCGACGGCCAGACTTTCCTTATTTTAGAAAAGCTGAAAGTTTACCTGTTTGTGACCATTACATAGGTAAGAACGACCAGCAACTATGGAGTTTTGGTGGCGGTCACGGTCGGCGGCAGTGGGAAGCAACTGTCAAAAATGTCCGGCACTGGAATACGAGATCTCTCCAATTATAAAATTGAACTTTACTCTGTCTCGAAGGTCAGGTCAGAACTGGATACCTCCTAAAGTAACTGCGACCGAAACTCCACAGTTCGTTCTTACCTCTGTGAAGGTCACAAACAGGTAAGCTTTCAGCTTTTCTAAAATGAGGAAAGTCTGGTCGTCACTGGCTCTTGGTCCAATAGGAAATAACATAAAAAAATGAAACTTTGTCATTTTAGTATTAATGTGTTTCATAAGATCGCATCTTCTTCATGAGGCCTACAGGTCCGCTATCCTAGGACTAATTATTGTAATATGAGTAGCGGACCACATTTTGGCTCCTGCGGACCACTGATGGTGCACGGACCACTGGTTAGGAACCAGTGCTCTTGACTCTAGATTAGAGCATAAGAGGGTTTCCACGAGCAGCGTAGCGTGGATTGTGTTGCATCTTAAAAATAAATCTGCTAGACAGCTCCGATGACAATGTAGCCAACAGCTTATCTCATTTAAGAATTGTTAGGATTTGTTCTAGCTGTGACAGAGTGTGGGACGTGGGTACATGGAAACATTAAAGCCGTCGGGCTCAAGATAACTGTGCTAAGTACGAGTACATTCTTCAATAATAATAATTGGTAGCTCCAACATTTTGAGGTCATCGCATCGAACATAATTGATGATTGTAACTCAACTGACAACAAACTACACATTACAGTTCATCTGTTTTGGAGTTATGAATATGCGTCACAGACATATTACAGAAGGGAATGTCAAACGGCAGCCGACCGCACTACGCGACACGACACAACGCGTCAGTTCTATGGAACTTGAAGTGTCGCGTCGTGTCGTGCAGTGCGGTCTAGTGACAGCGGCGTGTCGCGACTGTGCGGCGACCCTCAGCTAGTAAATGAGTGTTATATTATTTACGTAATTAGATTCGTATCGATCAATCTGATCACCTTGTAAGGCAGGTGTATGCGGGAATTCACTAAACAATTAACGAGTTATCGTAACTAGTTTAGAATATTTTACCGCATTGACGGCTGGACTACGTTGTTTCTTATCAATCCATACTTATATTAGTGTGTCTGTGTATCTGTCTCTTACCTCTTCACGCCCAATTCCCAAACCACTGAACCGATTTTTCTGAAATTGGGTATGGAGATACTTGAGTCCTTGTTACTTTTTATCCCGGAAAAATGTACGGTTCCCGTGCGATAAACGAATTTGGCGCAACGGAGTTGCGGGTGTCATCTAGTGTTTCTTTATGTTTGAAATATAATAAACTGGTTTCAGAAACAGTACCTCTCAAACAACGCCTCCATAGAAATCTAGACACGGCGTGTCAAGCCAAGTTCAAGTTTATCAGAACGTGAGAAGCACCGTGTGTAATATTACACGTACTATTTGCAGCCACTTTTGACCTCCTCATAATTCAGCAACAATTTCACGTAAAATTCACCACGTTCAAATTTTAACGCCGACGAAGTCGCGAGCAACAGCTAGTTGTAAAATAAACTATAAGTAGATACTCCGAAAATATAAGAAAGTTAATGTTAAAACTCGGTGAGTTGATGACGTATTCTGTAATTTACGATTAATATACAAATTAACGTAACAAAAATAGAACTTTCGCATTATCTTAGCAATTTAAATATTTAAGCGATATGCTTAATTTTATTAGAGGTTATAAATAAACTTGTTTGTTGGTTGTAAACAACTTAAAGCGATTCTCTCACATGACAAGATGCCGACGAGAAAACTATAAACATACAGACTGGACAGCTACAGCCTACAAACCATACTAATATTATAAATGCGAAAGTGTGTCTGTCCGTACATCTTCATCCCCAAACCGCTGAACCGAATTTGCTTAAATTTGGTATGAAGACACTTTGAGTCCCGGAAAAGGGCATAGGATACTTGATATCCCGGAAAAATGTACGGTTCCCGCGCGATGTACGAATTTTTACATAAAGGAGTTGCGGAATCAATAAAGCTAATGTACTACTCAAAGTTTGCCATGAACAGTGAACACCTGGTTTCTAGCTGTAAATGTAAACAACGCATTTTATACTTCTCTTACTCCCAACACAGAACCACAGATGATTAATATTTAATAGTAACTCCGTAACAGTACAGAGCTGCCTGCTCTGATTGGTAAGCTGGGCTTTATTTGTTTTACATATTTCTACCATTTAACAGGTTTACCCCAATGCGATACTTCTGCAAAACTTACAAATAAAAATTCCTGTGAGTCCGTGATATTGGTTCGAGCAGAAGCATGGCTCTCCCCCGAGGTTACGACCTTATTTACCACGTTCGGAGCCACGGGCCGAGTTTATCACGTGTGTATCAACTATCAAGGATGGTGTCGCAACCGACATAATGGAGATACCGCAAGATACGTCAACAAAACTGCCCATTGGCCATCGCGGTTTCGTTAAACGCAACATTATGAATATTTATTCGTTCAAACAACTATCGCACGCCCCTGCTTATCGAGCCAGCGAGGAATGTCTAGGGTTTGATATAAATAACATCCATCCATACTAATATTATAAATGAGAAAGTCTGTCTGTCTGTTACGTCTGCACGCCCGAACTGAACTGATTTTGCTGAAATGGAGATACTTTGAGTCCTGGAAAAGGACATAAATACATCCCGGGAAATGTACGGTTTCCCCCGCGATAAACGAATCGAGACACATCACACAACGGAGTTGCGGACGTCATGTAGTACGAATAAATGGTAAACCAAAGTTATCTCTTTGCTCTAAGGAAGATTTAATGACGTACTGAATTGCATGGATCATCGACATTCATCACAGATAGTGTGGATCGTCACAGTGGTATGATATTTTGTACGAAGCGATCTTGTACATTACTTGCCTCATGCCTGAGAGGCAAAAGTAGCAAGCATCCCCGAAACACCTTACTTAGGTTTTATTCCGAAGCTAGATCAGCTTACATAAAATTATTGTGTCCTACATATTATGAAGTTTACGGAATGAAATCAAACTGCTATTGTAGTGAACCCAGTGCTAGGATCAGGGTCGCGCTTGACGGATTTGTTTAAGATTAATGAATATAAAGATATGCATATCGGAATTCAATTCACAGTAGTGGTGGAGGTGAGCATGATGCTGCTAGTAGTGGCTGTTGTTATAGGGTAAGTGATTTGTTTAAATAGCTAAGACGGAAGAAGATATTAGGCACTCCTTAAAAGAAAGGCATACCTAAGGGCTTGGGAGCGATACAATTCGAATGCGCAGTTTTTTGTGGGCACAAAACTGCGAATTCAAATCGCATCGTATTGTAATGTTA
The DNA here is from genome assembly GCA_905404155.3 of Plebejus argus. Lineage (NCBI taxonomy): Eukaryota > Metazoa > Arthropoda > Insecta > Lepidoptera > Lycaenidae > Plebejus > Plebejus argus. Next base: position 603,227 of record FR989927.1, on the reverse strand, counting down.
TTTTTATTATGAATTTTGTCGCAGATATTTTCGATGCGATGCGAATTCGCAGTTATATGCACCCTAACTAGTGAAAAGTTGTGAAATTTGTGGTGAATTTCGAAAACTGCATTGAGTTCGTGAATGACATTGCAATTTTATTTTCTGCTTATATTAACCGACTTAAAAAAAGGCGGTTATTGATTCGACCCGTATATTTCCAGAATTGCCCAGTTTCCTATATAGTATGTTAGTAGGTACCTATGACGGTACGGAACCCTTGGTGCGCGAGTCCTACTCGCACTTGGCCGATTATTCTTAACTCGATAAATATACAACAATTTAAAAATCCGCTAGGTTGGATTTTCAGTGATAGAGTTGTATATAAAACAATGTGTTAAAATATTAACTTAGTGTAATGCACGGTTATGGTAATATACAACGTGAAATTTTATTGGTTGTTTTGCCGCAGCAGAATGATTTACCTATAGTAGTACTATCAAACCATGCATGTTATTTTTTGAAAATAAAAAATATTTTGTATGACGTACTGTGGAAACTTTATGCCGATAGGCGCGAGTTACTATGGACACGACCGAATTTTTTTTTTGATTTGAACAAAAAAAAACTTTTGTACTACTAAGATAGAATCATTTTACTGCGGGAAAACAACCATTAAAATTTCACACTGTATTATAAAAAAATCGTGTAAATTAGATGCATCTTTGTGATTTTTTTCTATCGAGAAAATTTTCTATCGAGAAAATTTTCTATCGAGAAAATCATAGTATCTAGGTTTAAAAATCAAATGTTTCGGGGCTTATTTCTAAGTATGAAAATGAGTTATAAACAATTTTGGGTTAGTCTCCCATAACATAAATTTGCACGTCACGTCAACGTACCGTGCCACGTTACCGCACCGTTCCACGTTGACGTCGTCGTGACGTGGAGGTGTGGACAGGCCAAGATAATACAATATGTTATATAGAGAGGACAGGCCCTTTGGCTTGGTCTCTCGCGTAGGACTTAATAAACAGAAAGAAATAATGTTTAAATAAAGATTACAAAGTTACTATAATTAAAAGTGGAGGCACGTGTAGTTGTTTTATAACCAAAGTACAAAATTATAACATTATCTAAATTCTTAACATAGGATTACGCTCAGCAGTTATGGATTATTATTTATTCTCAGTTTATCTTGTTTGTTCACTCTTTGTAGATATTCTTATCAGATAATGAAACTGTAGAAAAGGCATTTCCGTTTTTCACTTCCTGACGGCAGCTGACGGCTAACTTAACGTCAATAAAAATGTTCTAAATTTAAAAAATGTTATGGCCGGTTTACATTATTTCAATCTAGTGATCCAATTCAGCGCTGGATTACTATTGGAATTATGTAAACTCACAAACTATAAAGAATGCTAACGCATTGTAAACTGCAGGCACTTCTTTTTCTTTTTTTCTCTTCGTTTTTGGCAACTTGACACAAAGTATGTGTATGTTGTGCCACAGACAAGGTAAAAAGGTAAGGAATATGGCGGGAAAACCGTATTCCTCCTATAATAATTTTCAGCAACGTTTTCATGTAATATCGTCAGGTCATTTAGTCTAGTCAAAGTCTAAGTAAAAGTCAATACAGTCAAGGAGTCATTAGTCAAGTCGGTCGTTTCAGTAAAGTGGTAGACGCTTTACTGAAACTTTCAATGGAGTTTTGGAGGGAACATAAAATCGCACGTTTCTGGATAATGCATCACTTTCCTACACTTGTGCACGATAACGAATATCTAATGGTTATTATTCTACCAATATTACACATTAAAAATCCAACTTAACACAATTTTAGGAAAATAATACAAAATCACAACATCACTCTTTCACATTCCCGGCAAAACTCCAACTGCAGGCACTGTTCATAACCTAAAGTTTTGACATAGACAGACGTGATACACTTTGATATTAAAGTTAGCCATTTTGTTAGCACATATTTTGACAACACAATTTATATTGTACGCTACTCTATAAAGCGAGTATCGAATAGGGAATATTACGCAAAGATCTTAGCAGAGGGCGCTACTAGTCCGACCAAAATCGTCGCATGTTGCACACAATACGTGTGTGTGTGCAACATGTCGGATTTTTCATTTTAGTCGGATTTCTGATCCGAATGAAAAATCCGACATGTTGCTTGAGCATGTGTGCTAACAAAATGGCTAACTTTAATATCAAAGTGTATCACGTCTGTCTATGTCAAAACTTTAGGTTATGAACAGTGCCTGCAGTTTACATAATTCCAATAGTAATCCAGCGCTGAATTGGATCACTAGATTGATACATTGTTATAATAGCATTAGGAGCTAATGACAGCGGGGTGCAATTAAACCTTTCTGCCAAATAAATAAAAATACTCGTATTTTTGGTTATATGGACTTTCCTAATGATACCTAAGCCCTGGAAAAATTTTGGTAGGAAGGTTTAATTGCACCCTGTATATTGACAGGAACGTTGTCAAACGTCGAACAAAATTTAATTTGTTTCCTGTCTGTGCTGGTGCTGCCATCTAGCGTGAAAATATTGCAGTAATATTATATCCTATTGAAATATAAAATAACTAATTGCTAATATTTTAACCGTCATCCACGAATGTGGGGAATGAACTGCCGTATTTAGCTCCCATAAGGGTGAGGCCAATCCAGCGCAATTTTGTGAGTCGTGAGTCGCAGAATTTCGGTCGCGTAAATTATTTTGCATTCTAATCATGATTTAAGAACAAAATTATGCTCGTGTGAGTGAAGTAAGAATTTCCCATAAAACCGAATGCAGCAGAATTTCTGCCAACCAAGATCTTGCGACTCACGACTCAAAAAAATACACTCGTTTGGCTTCACTCAAGGTGAATCGAAGAATATTAAGTATGAACTGATGTTTTTAGTGTATCGGTGTTGGGCGCGAGTGGAGACCGCAGCTTCCCCCCGGGGTTCCGGTTCGGAGCCGCCACCTCCGCGCACCAGATCGAGGGCGCCTGGAATATTAGCGGTGAGTCTTTAACCGACTTACAAAAATTTATGACGTATAGTCGAACAGAAGCATCTTTTTTTTCTAATATTATTATGATAATGACCGCCCTAGGCAAAGGCAAAGACAATAGCATGACGTGCCAACGTATTACGTAAGCTTTATACAGCATGACTGGTGAGACATTACCGATAATTATTAAGGAGAGTATTCAGTACTCGATTCTCATTATAATAATTATGTAATAAAATTAGGTACTTAATTTTTGACATAATTTCCCTTTAAACAAATGAATCATGGACACTTAGTAAATTACTACGCGGTCGGCGCGGCGGCTTGCGCCCCGCGCCGCCGCGCTACCCCTCCCGCACGCGGTGTCCATGCGTTGGGTAAATAATTATTTAACTTTAAGCTACATTTACTCAGTGATCAATTGATATTATTTTTTTATATATTTTTTTTTTCAACTAATATAATAGCCAAATATCACGTCCTCGAGTATTGAACATGTCTCACCAGTCATTAAATTATAATTCCAGTCATTAAATTATAATTTCAGTCATTAAATTATAATTTAAAGCTTCATCGTCGCACAGAACTTAGAAGTCATTTTAATTGTAAAATAGAACCGCAACTGCCCTTCTATATTTAAGGTGACGCCTTGATAATTTGGCTGTAGCGATGTCCATTTTTCTCAGCAATGACTAAAGCTAAGAAATTAAAGTTCACTGTCAGGTATTCATCATGTCTTTGTCTTTGAATTACCCATAGCATAACACGATTGGTCAACTTTTATAACACAGAATATTCAATCAAAAAGACCTCTGTAAAAAAAGGGATTCCTATTTTGCCAACAGAGGAGAGTGATATAAGCTTCCAAAATTTGTACATAAATTAGTTCTAGTATACACTTTAATTTGTCCATAGCTTATATGAAATTTATTTATGGTTTTTAAATTACGCGTCAAAAACCATTTTGTCGCTACGCCCTTTCAATTTTTTGCTGTTCCATTGCTTGTTTTCTATGAGAGGCCGGGCCAGCCTCGCATAGAAAACAAGCAATCTCAAACACATCCAACACGGTTTTTTACTTCAACACGGCGTCACCTTAATAATAATAATTATTATTGAGACTCTACATTCGGCTATCCGGCCTTCTCCAGGCAAGACGCCCAGCGTGTGGGACACTTTCGTGCACGCCAGCCGCACCATCAACGGCGACGGTGACGTGGCCTGCGACAGCTACCACCTGTGGCGCCAGGACGTGCAGGTGGCCCGGGACCTGGGCCTGGACTACTACAGGTGAGGAGGAGGTGTCTTACTCAACTTTTAATAATGAAAAAAATTATGTGCTTGTGACTACGTATCACGCTCGCTTACAGCGAAATCTAACTTCAGGAAAACCTACTTCTTTCATAAAAGTTCCATTTGGCTGCATATATGTTTACCGCTGTACCAGTAATATTTTGTAGATACTGACTTACATGCTACAAATATGTATATAGTTAAGGTGGCATACACTTTATTGTTAAATAGTATAAGGTATGAGGATGTTAGAAACAAACCATACTCATAGCCGTAAGCCGTTAGGTTCGCTTCCTGATATAGCTTCCTTGTTTTACCGATGTATAACGTAAATTCAAACTATGGTGCGGTTACATTATTCTTCTAATGGTATTCGGCCTCCGTAGCCATTATGATACAATGTATGCAAAACGATAAATTACAACGAAATTGCTTGTTTGCTTTAAAAAGTCCCGATTTACATAGATAATTAATCACGTGTACACATTGCGTGTACAGCTGTGGGTTCTTGGTGGAAATTTATTGATTATGTTTAATGTTCATCTTAATAATACACAAATACATTATTATGTAAAATACTTTTTCACTTCATTTCCATAGTTTTGTAGGAATAATTAGTGGTTGACCAAGGGAACTCTAGCGACTGAGCGAGGTGGTGTACGCGGTCAGTTAAGTCGACTTGCATTGATTTCAGCTGCGTTATTTAATACGTATTTAGAAAACAAAGATAGCGCGATACAGCATTATGGTACTCGTTGGTTGAAGGGGGGTTTACACGGGTGACTAAAGCCGCACAACTTGGCCGCACGGCGCAAATTGACGTAGACCATTAATTGATTTTTTTTGTCATTTAAGACGGTCTCCGTGCGGCCATAGTTGTGCGGCTTTAGTCACCCGTGTAAGCCTCCTTTATACGGGGTTTACACGGGTGACTATTATAGCCGCACGATTTACGCCGCACGGCGAGAAGCGACTGTCTAAATGGTGATACGCCGCATGCCGAATTGCCATTTAGACAGTCGATTTACGCCGCACATAGTCATCCGTGTAAACCCCGCATTACTAAACTTCATACTTGTGACGTTATTGATGCTGAACTCCCCCAGGTTCTCTCTCTCGTGGACCCGTCTCCTGCCGTCGGGTTTCCCGGACGCGGTGAACGAGGCCGGTGTGCGGTACTACAGCGAGCTGATCGACGCGCTGCTCGCGCACGGCATACAGCCCGCCGTCACGCTCTACCACTGGGACCTGCCGCAGTCGCTCATGGATTTGGGTAAACAAACATTTCTCTATTTGTAGGCCAAAAACGAACGATTTTAAACGTAAAAACTTATTAATAATTTTTTTATTACATAACTTAGTAGCAATTGTAAATAACTATAAAACGTCTGTGTAATAAATATTATACTCATAAATAAGGAAACATTAATGATACCATAAATTTATTATGTATGTATAATAGAAAAATCATAATATGTATGTATAATTCGTCCATTATGATACCAAATTTTCTCGAGCCACTAAAATATTTTAATTTTACGTACAGATGCATGCGCGTTGATGTCTTTTTCAGTAGCATAAAAGAAAATAGCAGTAGCATAAAAAACAGCAGAACTTATCTGATTTTAATATTTAGAAATTATTTTCACGTAGTAACAGAGGACTTGATTCATAGGCAGGCGAATCTGCGTAACTTAATCGGTGTCCGATGGACATAGCTTGACTAAATAACGCAGATCCGCAATCTGTCCATGAATCAATTTCTCTGATGGATTCATTATACATATTATTATCCAGTTTATCTATGTACCATCAGGGAAGTTGATTCATAGGCAGATGGGGGACCTACTTAATTTGGTCGCGTTACGTCAAACCCAGACGACAGCCCCTCTAGCATACGCCAACGAGAAAATGTTGTCTACACGTTTTCTCGATGTTTGATGGCTTTTCTCTTCATCTCTGTTGACCCTAACATGACATACATTTTTCTCGTGTAGATCTGTCGTCAAAATCTATCGACATTAAATGATTTTGACGTTATGTCGCTATCGACAATATAACTACACACGAGAGTGAGATATCTCGAGATTTTCTCGTTTGCGCATCTTAATTCTTAGGCCGGCAGATCACAATTAACATTGAATTGACACGATCCGACCAAACGACGTTGGTCTGTCAACTGTCTAGAAATCAATTTCCTCGGGTATACATTGCAGGCGGGTGGACGAACCCGCTGGTCGTGGAGTGGTTTGCGGGGTACGCGCGCGTGGCGTTCGCGCTATTCGGCGCGCGCGTGCGCACGTGGCTGACGCTGAACGAGCCGCTGATATTCTGCGAGCTGTCGTACGCGGCGGGCGTGCATGCGCCGGCCGTGCGCTCCCCGGGCCGCGGCGACTACCTGTGCGCGCGCCACGCCATGCTGGCGCACGCGCGCGCCTGGCGGATATACGACGAGGAGTTCAGGCATCTCTTCAATGGTAATTAATACTCCTTTAACAGACGGGAAAAATAATACTTTTAATAGTATGTAGCAGTAAGCATGTATGCAAATAAGTCGATACTCGTTATTGTGATGATTACGTAATACGTAGTATTCTGCAGGAGCTCATGCTTAACCTTCTAGTATTTCGTACTTGCGTTCCAGCTGTCCCTTATAGCTCTAGCTTTGATTGATTATACAATATACAGGGTGTAACAAAACTAAGTGATAATACTTTAGGGTGTGTACGTGTTTCTTGTAGAGAGTTCACTGTGAAAGTAGCAGTGCTGAAAGACAATTTTTTTTCACTTTTGTATGGGGAAACTCGTGACGCTTGAGCCCTTGCCCATACAAAAGTAAAAAAAATCGTCTTTTAGCACTGCCACTTTCACAGTGAACTCTCTACAAGGAACACTTACACACCCTAAAGTATTATCACTTAGTTTTGTTACACACTTTATACTAACTCTACTACTCTGCTGTCTATTCCAGGTAGAGTATCGTTAACGAACCAGATAATCTGGATCCAGGCGGAGCACCCGGCGGACGAGGGGCTCGCCGAGCTGGCGCGGCAGGCAGACGTTAGTACTATCTTTGTCTTGCGTCTCCATTCATTTCAAACCATGAAATATAACAAGAAGCAAGTCAAGCATTAAGTCGGTACTTAATGCTAAGGGCCTGTTTCACCACTTCATGATAAGTGCTGAATAGGCTATCCACCACTTAACTTGACAGATGAAGTATGGAGAATCTGTCAAAAAAAGTTGTGAATGGCCAACGTATGGGTCGCGCGACTCGGTCGCGTAGTTTCGTAGGTAGTTGTCGCCCGCGATCTGCGACCGGTTGCCGGTCGCGGTCTCGCGTTGGGGTCGTCTTGATTCAAATGCTACTATTTACAGACCCTTTTCGCGGTCCTCAGCGTCAATGCGCAAACAGCCTAACCCTAACCAGTAACCTTGGTCCTGTATCCAGGCAGGCATCTACTCGCACCCCATCTTCTCCGCGGCGGGGGGCTGGCCACCCGCCCTGGAGAAGCACCTGGAGGCCACTCGCAACAGGACTGGCTACCCGCCCACCGTGCTGCCCAAGTTCACCAAACAGGAAATTAAAATGATAAGAGGTAGAGTACTTACTACAAAGTTTACAATATGCCTATGACATAAATAATAATGAGATATTCGAGTTCATTATCTGGGAATGTCTCATAGCTCGAAGCTCGAATTGATTGTAAGACGCTCGCAAGTGGAACAAGAAACCTTATAGTCAATCGAAGCCGAGAAAGTAAATGTAAGGAATAGTTAAATGTGCTGTGCTGCTGACGTGCTATGTCCAGCAATACGACGGTTTAATGCAAAGCATTTGTCTCCAAGTGTTTGTGATGGTTATAAAGTGCTAAACGTTATACTGTAAAGTTATAACCACTTACCATAAAACTCTAGAAATTGCGCTTTAATGTTAAGCAAGAACACTGCGTAGATATTACTATCAAGGTGAAATGTTTTTCTCGTTTTGCTTCATGTTTTGTAGACACTGAGGTAGACACCCATCGCAGGGACATGCGAATTCTACGTTGTAAGTTTTTTTACTCTGTGTATACTTCTCCAGGCACGTTCGACTTCTACGGCCTGAACTACTACACGTCGCGGTACGTGGAGCGCGCGGGCGCGGGCGAGACGGTCGGCGCGCGCCCCATCGACGGCGTGCCCGAACTGCGCGCGCATCTCCGACACCGGCCGGACTGGTTCGCCGACCATCCCTGGTTCTATGTACGTCCTACTGCTATTATAGGGCTATCCTGATTGACATGAGAGGGTCTTGAATGACATAATGCTACTGATTTTCGCGTAACTTTCGCGTAACTTTCTGCCGCGCACTGTAAAACTCTGGAACGAACTGTCACCAGCAGTATTTCCGGACCTATATGACCTGCAAACCTTCAAGAAAAGAGCGTATTCCCTCTTAAAAGGCCGGCAACGCACCTGCAGCTCTTCGGATGTTGCGAGTGTCCATGGGCAACGGTAGTTGCTTACCATCAGGTGACCCGTTTGCTCGTTTGCCCCCTTATTTAATAAAATAAAAAAAAACTGATGGAGACATAGAATACGCATTGGACAATCCATAAAAAGCCAAAGTGGGTCTGTCTGTCTGTTACCTCTTCACGCCTAAACCGCTGACTTGATTTTGCTGAAATTTGGTATGGAGATACTTTGAGTCCCGAGAAAGGACATAGGATACTTCTTATCCCGATAAAAATGTGTTTTAGCGCAACAGGGTTGTGGGCGTCATCTTGTGGACAATAGGGTTCCGTTATGTCCTTAACTCCCAATTGTAGAACGATGTGACAAGGGAACCATCACCCTCATCGACTATGTTTCCATGTTCATAATGAATTTCAGATCTACCCGCCGGGACTGCGGAAGGTGCTGAACTGGATCAGGGCGCAGTACGGCGACCTGGAGATCCAGATCTTCGAGAACGGCCTGATGCAGCGCGACAAGGGTCTCTACGACCCGCTGCGAGTACACGCCTACAAAGATCACCTCGAGCAGGTCTATTCTATTCTAATTATTGATATTATATCTTATTCTATTGTTCCTATTCATATTATAAAGATGTAAGGGGGGGGGGGTCGGCAGCGTCCATAAAGGCCCTACAGATTTCGTACATGGGGCGGCGGAATTCGGAAATACTTACTCTCATAAAAAATATAAATTCGACATTGCTCGCTTCATTGTCCACGGGCCTAGGTAATAAGTCGAAACGCATAATATTATATATTATAGAGGTCAGAAATTCACAATTTCAGAAACACAACAGCTTGATTCTAAATAGCGGCTACACTAGTCACGAGTAAACATTGACCAAGCACCATTGACCAGTAGGTAAGTTTCGGAATCCCAATCTAACAAGAGTTGTCTATATCCAGGTGCTACTGGCGATGGAGGACGGGGTGAACGTCACCGCGTATACCGCCTGGACCATGCTCGACAACTTCGAGTGGACGGACGGATACGAGTGAGTTCATACAGGAGATATTAATGCCTAATGCCTATGCACATTTTATAGCAATACTTCTATTGGATTTAAACTATGATTCGGAACTCTGGCCAATATCATTTTATCAAAATCTTAAATCCTCTCTCTGACTTTGACCCTACCAGAAAGAGGTAGTGTTTTTTAAATCTAGCTAGAGCCTTAATGGGTTGTTGCATTTTATTTTACGTGGTATTTATACGTCGTAGTCGTTGTTTTCTTGTGTTTTTTTTCAGGTTTCTTAGGTTATTTATTATGTTAATATCCTTCTTACAACTATCATTACAGACTTTAATGTCCAATACGATAGCGTAGTAAATAGACTTATTTCATATTTCTTTTTTGTATTATTGTTAGACTTGGAAATGAAAAAGCCACCCAACAACACTAAATACATGACCTAAATTTACTGTATAATATTATATAACAATATCATGTTATACACTACACTCCACCTACCTAAATTAATTCATGCATAACATATGACCGTAAGTGTCGCTTTTGTGAACTCAATCAAAGGACGAATAAGTCCAATTTACTGTAGACTTTGTTAAGTATTATAGTTTGTTATAATGTTGTTAAAGTATTGTCGGTACAGTTACAGTTTCGGCCTATACCACGTGGACTTCAGCGACCCCGCGCGTCGCCGCACCCCGCGCGCCTCAGCCCGTTACTTGGCGCACGTCATCCGGAACAGAACCCTCGACATACCTGAGGACTACCGCCGCTACAGCACCGCCGCCGCCGCCGCCCACGCTGCTGCGCTGCCCGCGCTAGTCATGATTGTGATGATGATACTGTGATATGGACTTGTTGTAATGGACCTGGTTCAAATTGATTTTAGTCTAAAGTCAAAATAACAAAGCGCTTGCTGTCGATACCGACTATAAAGTCGCTTATTGACAGTGCAGTATACCGACATGCAGATCACAGATGTGCAAGACTAATATTTTTTTTAAGTTAAGATTACATTAATAACTGCCGCACTCAAAGACGAATACTAATTAGTTAATTGTAATGAAAATATTATAATGAAGATTTTGACATAATCTCCATTATACATTGTCTGTCAAGTCAAACTCTTAATAACATTTTTTAATAATTATTAAAATAGTATGTCCCTAAGTGTGGCCGTAAGAAAATCTACTATAGTTATAGTTGAAACGCCTAGAATAATAATATTACTGTTAAAATAAACTATTTTATTAAAATAACTTTTTTCTAAGTAACATTGAGCATGACCGAATTTATATTTACCTACACATTGCATTATCGAGACATGCGTTAAATTAATACGTAGTGTGGCCAACTCGTAGTTATTGTGAGACGAAGTGGTTAGTTCGGCATGAGTTTATCAAGTTTTGTGACCACCTGTGACAGATCTACTACCTGTGAAGTGACATTCTGACGGCGGCTTTCGAAGAAATGACCAGAATACTGTTGATATCGCTCGCGGTGACGGTCCTGGTGAGTGCTTGTCAGGCCGAGATCTCGCCTCGCGATGACCTCAGTCAACCTGAGCTGCTCTCCGGTTCAAAAGTGTTTAAGAGGGAAGCCGACGGCGAAGAGGATTACACCCCCTGCGGTCGATCTACTATCCTGCCCAAGAGCAAGGGCTGTCCAGTGGGATTTCAGTGCTGGGGTGACATCTGCGTCAACCCGAAAACGATATCATCACACCGCTGACACAGACGACTAACTACTGCGCGAGGTCTTTGGGCTGATTTTGGTATCGCGCTGACCGTCGGCGCCGACACTAAAATGTATGGAATATCAGCGCGGCTTGCGTTATTTAAAAATAATATTCGTGCGAAAGTAAGAGTTTCATACATCTTGGGCCATCAGCGCGGACGATCCGCGTGAGACTAAAGTCAGCCTCGTACTGTGGTCATGCGCGATTCATACGAAGACCACTAAACCTCCCCGCTGTTACGACAATAAAGTGTTCAAGGACATGCGTTTTTAATGTTTATAATATATAATATGTTTAACTGGTGCCCGAGACTGCGCCCGCGTCAACACATAATAACAAGCATGGATAATAATTTTCCCTACTTTTTAAATAATTTCCTCAAATTATTCGCACCTATTGGTCATAGCGTGATATGATGATAGAGCCGTTTTTCCATACAAACGCTGTCCCCTGTTTCCTCCCTGGATAATGCTGGTAGAGTTATAATTTTTCCCTGAATATCTGCCACTAATATAATGTCTCTATGTTCTAATTTTTTTCATAATTTAATTATTAAAAAAAATGGCCAGATTTTCCGCTGTTCAAACATGCAGAAAACAAATTTGGCTAGATTATACAAAAACATATAAAACATAGGAACACAGCTCAAGCCTTGCTTTAATTTTGAAATGAAAAAAGTACTTAAATCGGTTATGTTTTGGGGAAGAAGACAACGAATCGTTGATTTTCTGCAGTTGTCTCTATCGCGCTCTGCGGTATAGGCTTGAGGTAAGGGAGGCAGCAATAGATATTACAAGTACTTTTTTTATTTCTCTAGCCCTTGGTGTATCCTCTTAACATTTTTACAAACATCCCCGACTGTACAGGTTGAGTAATTAGAATAGAAACTACTGCATAACGCACATTTCTCGGACTGAATATTATGTAAAACTAAAAATACTAGATGACGCCCGCAACTCCGTTGCGCAAAAACTCTTGCCGGAACTGGACATTTTTTCGGAATAAAAAGTAGCCTTTGTCCTTACTCAAAGTACAAATCTCCTAATTACCAAATTTGTGCGAATTTGTGTACCAAATAGTGGAAGAGCCAGCCGTATAAAAGTCCTACGGATCAGATACATGAACAATTTTTTGAATATAGATCGAGAAACCATAGGACTAAATGTCGACACTCCTAAAATTTTCTGATTTTGACCGCATGCAAAATTATGACCGCACTTCCGGTTGTGATTCCGGACATTATTATAATTTATAACCCATAAGATACCTACACGGAAAAAATTAACGAGAAAATAAAGTATTCGATGAGCAGAATTGAGTTATCAAAGGTCGACAAGTAGCTATTGTGAGACGAAGTGGTTAGTTCGGCATGAGTTTATCAAGTTTTGTGACCACCTGTGACAGATCTACTACCTGTGAAATGACATTCTGACGGCGGCTTTCGGGGAAATGACCAGAATACTGTTGATATCGCTCGCGGTGGTCGTTCTGGTGAGCGCTTGTCGGGCCTAGATCTCGCCTCGCGATGAGCTCGATCAACCTGAGCTGCTCTCCGGTCCAAAAGTGTTAAAGAGGGAAGCCGACAGCGTGGGGGAGTCGAGCAATACCCCCTGCGGGAAAGCGACTGGCGCCGACGACAGCTGGTTCGGGAAGGGCTGTCGGCCGGGCTTTGTGTGCTGGCACGGCATATGCATCTTTGAGGAACTGCTTAAGCGACATCAAACACGAAGCTAACTTCACACAGCTGACGACACCATACTGTCTTTGGCCGATTCTAGTATCACACTGACCGCTCGCTGACACTGATGAAATCAGCTCAGCTCGCGTTATTAAAAAAAACTTTTTGAGCTTCATACATCTTCGGCCATCAGCACCAACGGTCCGCGTGAGACTACAATCAGCCTTTTACTGTGGTGAAGCGCGGTTCATTTGAAGACCTGCGTTCCCCCCTCCCACGCGTTACAACAATAAAGTTTAAGTTTTTAAAGTCTGCACTGTAAAGTAACGGAATCCATACTAATATTATATACCTATTATGCGAAAGTGTGTTGGTTACCTCTTCGAGCCCAAACCCCTGAACCGATTCTGCTGCAATTTGGTATGGAGATACTTCGAGTCCCAGAAAACGATATAGGATACTTTTTATCCTGGAAAATTGTACAGTTCTCTCACGACAAACGAATTTTGACGCAACTTTGTATAGCTTGTATCTAAGATTATATTGTAGTGTTACCTTAGCGAATCGATTATTGATATTACATTTAGTTTATAAAATATTAAAATTGGAAGTCAGAAAATTTAAAATTAAAATCTCAGACTGCATAACGATACTGTCGCGTTCCGATTTTTCCGCGAGTAACCGCGACCGACCACAATTCCAATAAAATGCCACTTTTAGACATAGATTGCTTTATTGAGCATGACCATGCCAGCCTATGTCTAAAGTGGCATTTTATATTTAAAAAAATCTGTCGCAGTTACACGTGGCAAAGATCGTAAAGCCACTTTTTGTATTTTATTCAAAATGACGTTAACACAACATAATATAGATATTTAACAGAATTTACTAAATCAACCCCGGTATACTGGACGTTTATTTCATTTACATGATTGTTACATGAGTATTGAGTACCGATCAGCACGCTGGGCTATATTTGGGAACACACTTTTGAATGTGTACCTTAATCATTATGTATATTATTTGAATGCTACATAATCGCAGCTACAGCCTCTGTTTGATCAGATATGTTTCCTATCAATGTTGTATCATTATTGTATGACGTGTGTGAGAATACTATTTTGCTATAATTGACAGGAAACAGACTGAACAAAAAATAATAATCCATGGGCCAGGCCACAACGCTGCGTTGCAACGTCGCATCGTATAAATCTACGATGCCGCAGAACGCATCGTGAAAATGTCCGATGTAAAGAGTGCTATATGCTATATGAAATTTTCGCGTTGCGACATCGCATCTCATTTATGTGCGATGTTGTTTTTGCGATACGACGAAACGCAGTGTTGTAGCCTGGCCCTTTGGGTTAAAGTGTCACGTACTTATTTACCACTATTATAGCCAGTGTTTGTTATCTTTGGCAAATACCTACATCTTATACTCTATCTTATAATAACTATTTTACAGACAGAATAACACACAAATAACACTTATAGGTTGCGTGCAATTTTAAGATCGCTCGGCAAACTAGCCTCCCCGAACCTCACCCCGAACCGAACCGAACCGAACTCGCCGAATACCCTCTGTATTCGGCGCATATATTCAAGGTAGATACTACCAGTAACATACATTTTATAGCCGCTAATAGCGTGTTACAGTCTAATATAATTGTAATCGACCATCAGGCATCAGCTGGTCACTGATTTACCAATAGCGTGTGCGCACCCGCCTCTCTCATGCCACCTCCGATTGACCAATAGCGTGCCTCGAGCGAGCACCCTGCATCCCGCACACTCCTCGCCCCACCAAAGAGACCTAACACACTGCACCCCATCCATTATTTCTTATCGATCTTTAAATTACGCACGGCCTACGCCACTACACGGCTAGATCCATATTATATTATGCACAACATTCACTCCCACAAAACACTATCTAAGTATACCATTTTCACGATACCACTAACACAGTCACTACTAGTACCACTAAGGTGAGGTATCCGCTAGTGAGTGGGCCAGCTGCATCAGGTACTTGCTGGTGCAGGCAGTCGTCGTGAAGCGCGTGCGCGTCGATGACGCAGCGGTAGTAGTGCGCGGAGGCGCGCGCCGTGCGCGTCCTGTTGGGGCTGCTGAAGTCCACCTCCACTAGGCCGAACTTGATACTGAAATATCAAAAGTTATATTAGAACTTTTTGGAAATAATGAGCAGTTTTAAAATGCATTCGCTATTCTTTATGCGGTTTGGCAGGACTCAGAAGGTCGTTCAACGGCTAGATTTTTATTGTTTGTACTATTTTAGCCGAGCAAAGGAATAAACCTTGTTACTGTTATTTTAATAATAGGCGTCTATAAATTAACGTGCGGGCGCAGTTGAGTGTCTACTGTCTAAAGTACGGAAATTAGTAGACAGAGATATAGTTAACTGTGAAATATCTGAGCATTTCTAGATATTTTTGAAGATTGACTCTTCGAAAATTAGTAGACAAGGGATGATCTTCTTCATCTGTATGAAGAAGATGCCTTACTACTTCCTACTTCTGTTGGCGCAGGTTGCACTCACCTGTACCCGTCGATCCACTCGAAGTTGTCGATCATGGACCACACCGTGTACCCCCCTACGCGCACCCCCTCCGACATCGCCAGCTGCACCTAAACGTATACAAAATATGCATATTGTCAAAATATCTTCTTTAGATTCTAGGGTCTAGGTTTAAGTAATAAATGACCAAAATACAGATGCAGTTACGTTATGTTTAGTTTAGGTCAGAATAAATTTACTTTTTAATTATTAAAAACTTAGTTTGTACTTAAAAAAGTAGAAAATTGTGTATGCGGCTATAAAACTTTTATGGTGCACTTAGAAGTGGAGATGAATATATCATCTTTCATTTGAAACCAAAATATCCTCGCAGTATGACTCCTAATTCTTTAAGATGGTAAATCGCAGATATTTGTGAAAAAATGTGATAGCGTCCTTAACCACGTGGAGTTAAACACACTTGTTATGCGATGTCCTTTGTGGTGAGAGTACCGACTACATTTTTGTCCACTCTCGAGGTGGAGGAGTTCTGGCCGCCGGTGCAATTTACCGAAGATTTCAGGGAAGGATCCCCAAGGACTACGTGATGCTAGTGTGAATGTGAGAGTGTTGTGAGAATAAGAATATGCTGTAGGATAAGACTGTTCGTTGTGCATCCGTTGTCTGATTGCCATAACAACTTAGCATGGGATTAGACGACGTGATAGATATTATTGTATGAGTATAATAAAGAATTTTAATTTTAATTTGAATTTGATGATCTAATTTATTCATCCGTATGCTATTTGCGAGGTACCTGCTTGAGATGATCGTTGATGAACTGTATCCGGTCGTGGTCGTTCCGGCCGGCGTAGGTGCTGTACCCGTTCTCGGTGATCAGCATCTCCACGTCGCCGTACTGGCGGCGCAGCCAGAGCAGCTGGTGGCGCAGGCCGGCGGGGTGCACCGCCAGCATGGCGGAGGCGCCGGTGCGGGCTGCGGGGGGGCTGGCCAGCATGGCGTCGAGCTCGCGCGACCCCGACACGAACCACTCCCCCTCCTCCCCCGCGCGCGCCGCCCGGATCACCGACGTCGTGTAATAGTTGATGCCGATGAAATCCGCCGTACCTGGGATAATTAAAATTGTAGTATTCATTGATGTAGTGCCTATTAGCATGATACTGAATCGACCATTGGGAATCCATAAGCCATAAGGTATCAATAGGACAGTCGACTGCTTAAATCGAGTATTAGGGCTTTGGCCTGATCGAGCATTTATAGTGGTTAATAACCACTAACCAGTGGTCTTCCTTTGGAACTTCGACATACTATTGGCATTCTACTTAGACAAATCGATACGGAAAATTAGGGAGCACCACGTGAACGTGAAAATGAAGATAAAACTCGACTAATTTAAAATAATTTGTGACAAAATATTCGTATACATAACAATCGTATTAACTTCAGCGTCAAACATGGTTCACCGTATAATTGTTTACACTCGCGATTACTCGCGTCACGTGAGTTATGAAAATAGCTTAGCAACACTTTCAACGCATTGCTAACCAATTTTTATAGCAAGGTTGCTTACCTTGCTGTAAAAATTGTGTGCAAGTAGGTCTTTACTCTTTACGTTACGTTTCATCCTTACCTTTGATGAAGTCCTTCTCCTCCTGCGAGAAGGGCGGCAGCTTGGACTCGTTGTACCCGCGGCGGCGGCTGTACTCCAGCATGGCGCGCTCCGTGCTCGCCGGCCAGCCCCCGCCCCGCCCGAATATCGGGTGCAGGTACCGACCCATCTGGAAGGTGGTAAAAAGAATAAAAATATTAATTGTTGTTTCTGGAACGAAGTTCCTTATCGCACATTGCGAAAGGGGGCTAGATGGAAAAAATTAAGATCAAAAAGTTGGCATGACACTTTTTGCCACAGACATCAAGATAGATACGACATGTGAATGTACTTCGCGGGATATGCGGTATCTAGTTATCTACCTTGATGTATGTCTGTGCTCTTTGCTATTGTTGTAAGCCGTGCGGTAGCGCGTGTTTCTCTCTCTGTCTCTCTCTCTCTCTTTTTTGTTGAGTGTATACAGGTTTTTTGTACATAAGAAATAAATTCGTTCCATCAGCGTGTCCCTTGACACCTCTCAAGTTTTTTATATGAATAAATTTAGAGTTCTCTTAACAGTGTGTTTCTCCTAACCTATCACCGCGCCGGTTCGAGTAATCAAAGCGCCGGCGAAGAAAACCGGCGTAAGAAACTCGCACCACGCACGTTATTTTTTAGCAAAAAATGCGAATAGAAATTATAAAGCTTAGATAGAATATTGATTGGATATACTTACCTACAAAATGCCAGACGGACAAAAATCAATAGTCATAATCATAAAAACGTGATGTTGTATAAAAACTGAAAAGTAAGTATCACCAACGATAGGCGATCTCGAGTGAAAAAGTCTTGAGTTGAGTTTCACAGACACACACGTGTTGGGGTATACAATTCCAAGAAATTACAAAATATCTACCCGAGTTAGTAATACATTGTATTATGACAGATATAATATATTATATATTAACATTATTGTTTTTTCATTGTTCCTAAATATTAATTATCATGTTAATCATGATGTTCACTTTTCAAAATATTGTTTGTTTACTTATAAATACTTAAATTATTTTGTTAAAAAGACTTAGTACGTATAGTGATATGTCCTTAGCTGGTTAATACAAATATTTGTATATTGCTAATATGTTTGTTCATGATGGAAGAGACTGGTCTCCACGACACAGGGAATCCTAGTGTGGAGACCAGAGTTTTGTGTAAGATTAGCGTGTAAGTTTACTGTGAAATAAAGATATTTATTTATATTTATTTATTTATTTATTAATATATTGTTGTTTTATTCTAACTGGCATTTTCTACACTTACAGAGTATCTGTTTGCTCGTCAATTACTAGTTTATATACATTTCAATTTCCAAACAACATTAACCCACTAACCCCCGAACCGAACGGCCCAAGTAGGCCGCGATAACAATAGATAGACAATAGATTTCCAAGAACTCCACGTTCGACGGATTAAGTACAATAACATTGTTGTCCTGTGGAGTGTGGGCTAAGCGGCGGGAGCTCGTAGCGGGTCTACGCGGCGGGAGCTCGTAGTGGGTCTACGAGGCGGGAGCTCGTAGTGGGACTACGCGGCGGGAGCTCGTAGTGGGACTACGCGGCGGGAGCTCGTAGCGGGTCTACGCGGCGGGAGCTCGTAGTGGGTCTACGCGGCGGGAGCTCGTAGCGGGTCTACGCGGCGGGAGCTCGTAGCGGGTCTACGCGGCGGGAGCTCGTAGCGGGTCTACGCGGCGGGAGCTCGTAGTGGGTCTACGCGGCGGGAGCTCGTAGCGGGTCTACGCGGCGGGAGCTCGTAGTGGGTCTACGCGGCGGGAGCTCGTAGCGGGTCTACGCGGCGGGAGCTCGTAGTGGGTCTACGCGGCGGGAGCTCGTAGCGGGTCTACGCGGCGGGAGCTCGTAGCGGGTCTACGCGGCAGGAGCTCGTAGTGGGTCTACGCAGCGGGAGCTCGTAGCGGGTTTACGCGGCGGGAACTCGTAGCGGGTCTACGCAGCGTAGCACGGTCCCGTGTCGGGCTACGTCGCGGTGCTACGACGCCTACGCGTGTAGCATCATGATTGTAATGCTGCTCTTTACACGTCTTGCTTTAAAATGCTGACTAACCGAAGTTTACCAAACAATTGGCTCAACCGATTTTAATGAAAATTTGTATGTATTCGTTTATAGGCCTGAGAATAGGTTTTTATCTACTTTTTATATTGATACTAGAAATAATGTATATGGCAAAACAATATTTGCCGGGTCAGTTAGTATTATTATAATGTTGCTCACCGAGTGCTGTCGACCGAGCTCGGCAAGCTGCTGGTCCGCGGGCGCCGCCGGCTCCACCCACAGCAGGTTGTTGGCCAGCGACATCTTGCCTGGAAGAATCGTGTGAAGAATCTTTTTAGGTATCCATTGAAATTATATAGTCATTTTTCGTCCCTACATATTATCCAATATTCAATGTTACTAGTGTAGCGCCAGAGCTGCTAGTAGCACGGAACGTTCAGCCCCTCTAGACAAGTGACAAGCGACGATACAAAACGATACAAAATATATACGATTTGACATAAGTCATCGCTTTGCTAGCGAATACTAATGTCAAATCCCATACATATAAATGAGACGCCGCACTGTTACCCCGCAGCCCGCACCGCAGCTGTGTGGCATCAACTGCGTTTCCTTGTTATAGATCAGCGTAGGCATGCTATAGCCCTATGCTATATTGATGTACTATTTATTGAATCAACAGTAACACACATAATAACACCGACCGTTGTACTTCGCCTTATAGTCCCTCTCGTACATGCGGTAGGCGGCGGCGTGCGCGAGCAGCACGTGGCGGTTGCACAGGTAGGGCGCCAGCTCGGGCTCCCGCACGCCGGGGGCGAAGTTCCCCAGGTTGTAGTTGAAGTCGCACACCACCACCGCCTCGTTGATGGTGATCCAGGTCCTGACGCGGGACCCGAACTCCGTGAACAGCACCCGCGCGTACTCCGAGAACCACTTCACGATAAGGGGGTTCGTCCAGCCGCCTGCAATACAATAATTCAATTCCAATTTCAGATTTTAAGCTATTGCATAGCTTTTATCGCGAGCTTTGATCACGGTGACCGTATCAAGAAATTCCGTAACGGAAAACACCTAACATTCGTCTAACGTCGTTTCAGCTCGGCAGACTTCGGCTCGTTGTGGCTCGGGGTGTGCCGCACCGCTGTGCCGGTCGGTGCGACTTTGCCAGCCAGTTTCGTTTGTGTGCATGCGACTAGACGTATGCAAATTATAATTGTATTATAAGTTGATAAAAAATGCTATGCAATAGCTTTACCGCGGCAGTCCCCGAGTGCCACGCGTATTTTTAACCGACTTCAAAAAAAGGAGGTCATCAATTCGACGCGTATGTATGTTATATTTCCAGAACTGCCCAGATTTTCGTATAATATGTTAGTCCATATCAGCTTCTGAACAAATGTGCCAAATTTGTGTATACGTATGTATGTACTTATGTATGTTTTTATGTTTGTGTTCGCATATCTCCAGAATTACAAGTCCGATTTCAGTAATTCTTTTTTGGTTGTACTAGGTATTGTTCAACTTAGGGAACAGTGGAAGTTTCATCAAAATCGGTTCAGTAGTTTTGGAGATAGGGAGTTTTAATTCTCAATTACGTACAATTTACAGTTATTTTATACTCATATTACTGGTTAACTATACTGAGGGAGAATCTATAGGTCCCCTCGTGCCCCTTCGTTAAAGTTGTTGATAAAAGGCGTCTCGTCTAAAATAATTAAAAGTACATTTTTATTATTTGTAGCGTTATATAATAAAGACATTACATGAATTAATGTAAATACTGAGTAAGCAGAATACGTGGTTTACGTGTGTACGGAATACATTATAATATTATGGTAAAGGTTCCTTCTGATTCATACAACATGCGCACGCGGTGCGCTGAAGCGTCTTACCGCTTGAGACCGGTGCGACGAGCATCTTAGAGATTAATTTTACATAATATACATAATGTACAAGCGCCAAACGCGTTCACGAATGTGAAACAAAAACTCGCACTCGGCACACTGACGTCATAGTAAGGCCAAGGATGGAAATGAAAAAACGTCGCATCAAATTCGTACAAGCGTCACGAGGGTCACGGATTTATATTGCGTAAATATAAATTCACATTAAGCAGTATTTCCATCTCCATTCGCAGTGGTGTGTACCTCAAGGATCAGAACTCTGAATGCTCGTCAGTCCGGGGTTCAGGTCCTTTATTTGAACATATTCCGTAGCATTTATTTTACACGCGATAGTCAGCTGAGTTTCACTCACCCATGTCCTGTATGGCGACTGGCAGCTCCCAGTGGTACATGGTGACGACGGGCTCGATGCCCCGCGCCCGCAGCGCGTCGATCAGCTCGCTGTAGTACCGCACGCCGGCGCGGTTCACGCCGCTGTTGAACCCCGACGGCAGGATCCGGGGCCACGATATTGAGAACCTGCACATAATAATAATAATAGCTCCCACACCGGTTTCGGTGACGGTGGCCGGTTTCAAACCAGGCCAGCTACGCAGGAGTAACTTTATAGTGCCCAAGTGTGTGCGCAGTACACAAGAGCACTCTCTATTCCTTTACTCTCATAACCCAGTGGGACGGCAGACCGACACGACTGGCGAGAGATCAGGCGAAGGACCGACTTTTTGCATGCCCATCCGACGCATGGATCATCTTACTTGTCAGACAATCAGGTGATCAGCCTGCATTGTCCTAACCAAACTTGGAAATAACATGTTTCCAACGCGGGAATCGAGCCCACTACCTCCGAGTTAAGAGCCGCGCTCTATACCACTAGACCACGGAGGTGTTACAAACCTCCTGAACCTGCACATAATTACTAGATGACGCCCGCAACTCCGGTGCCCCAAAATTCGTTTATAAGGTTTAAGACATTTATTTCTCAAAAGAACTTACATAAAATTCACTTAACTGAGAAAATATACTTACAATTACATATCAGTTTATTAACTTAAGCGTACCACCTGTACAGGCTGAACAATAATACAATAATTACTAAATAATTATAAAACTTTGCATAGAACATTACACCACATATTCACAACTAGTTACTTTTTTTTTCGTTTTGATGGTAGACAGTAAAACCGGAAATTTTCCGCAACAAAACGTGTCTTATTGTTCCTTTCCGCTTTAAAGGTGATGAGGTCTGGATGAGGTTAATCGGTTTAGCCGTTTAAAGGTGAGGAGGTAATAAACATTTCTGGCAATGTCTTTATTCACAAATCCTAATAACTTCAGTGGAGATTCTGACCCACCCCTTAAAACTTAATTCCCTCCCGTGTCTACTAAAGTCCAGAACTGAATACCAAGAGTCTGGCTCTTCCAACAACCTCCAATTCAGTGGAAACTCACCTGTAGAAGTGTAGTCCGAGGCTGGCGGCCACCTCTACGTCGTCCCGCCAGCGGTGGTAGGAGTCGGCGGCGACGTCCCCCGTGCTGTTGTCGCGGACCGCGCTCGGCCGCCGGTGGCTGTACCGGTCCCAGATGCTCTTACCCTTACCTGGAATAATCACTAAAATTATACCAGTAGTTGGGTTGTTCTTCTTATGCTGATCTTAGCGTCGCGCTGATGGCTCGCTACACTGGAGCGACGCGTCATTTCACTTCCCATACTCATGCTGTATCGCGTGGCCGGTGGCTCTCCTGCAGAGTAGTGCGACTCGGTTATTACGTCTTATTCGTGTAATGAATTATTGCTGCTCACGATTTAGTTTTTTTGTATTTCACGTCCGAAAGATAAATACCCATCCACGTTTTTATCCTTCCTGCGTCCGTTTGTCATAATTTTAGAAAATCGGTGATCCATCAGCTGAACCGGTTTTATATCTTAATCGACGTAACCGCAACTGACGTCATAGAAAGGCCAAGGATGGAAATGAAAAAACGTCGACATCGAATTCGTACAAGCGTCACGACTCACGACTCACGAGGGCATCGCAAACACGTGACTGGGGAAGTTTACCCGATCTGCTGGTTGTTAATACGTCAAAATATTACAATTGATAATATTTTCATTAGTTTCATAGTATTTTTTATACTCGATTATGAAGGCTTGATGATGATACGCAATATAGTCCGATAAGGATGTTTCGGCGCGTCGCTGACTTTCAACGCGCCGAGACAGCTCTCTATCAAAACGAGGCGACTCCGCGGAATTAATTTTTATTTCAATAACATATAAAATAATGCTTTACTTGGATGACACCGAGTGAACCGACAGAGGCATGAGCTTGTAACAGCTGTCTTTTGTGAAACATCCAACAATGTGATGGTGATCTTTCTAATTTTGGTCACGTGCCAAAACAGCGTTAACTCGACGCTGTTTTGGCACTTCTGGTTATGAATTTGAACCGGTCGTTTTGGCGAAGTATTTCCGGCCCAATTAGGACGAGACCGCAAAAACTCGTTTGTAATTTTCTACGTAACTTATTAAGTTATTAGGTTGTAATAATCCTAAACTGTGAGAATATTTCTTTTTAGCAATGTCGCAATAATAATTCATTACTATTATTAAGGCATTGCCTTAAGGTATATAATAATATATTATATTCTGGTGTCTGGACACCTGCAGACTTATATTATTTTCTTGAGCGTGTTATAATGTCCATAAAGTTCTTAGTTCCTACTCGACACTCTTGAGTCTTGACTCTTTCGACACCATTGATTTGCAGCAGGGAAATTCCAATATTCATACAGAATAATAAGACATGCTGTCTACACACCAAACCAAAGCCGTTTCAAAATGAGGCTGCCGGCCTTGCCCGGCGGGTTATGCCGCCCCGCCCGCCGGCCGGCAGCTTTGGTGTGTAGACAGCATACCCATAATATTGTAAACCTATGCATTCTAAGAAGATGCTTTTAGATTTATTTCGTGGCTAGCCGACTCTCAAGCGGCAGCATTGTCGATACTACATATTGTCAAGTAATGTGTGTATATGTGTGTGGGTGTGTGTGTGTGTGTGCTCACCGTCGGCATCCCAGCCGCCCTCGATCTGGTAGGAGGAGGTGGCGGCGCCGAAGCGGAAGTTGGGCGGGAACTTGTGCGGGTGCAGGCCGCTCACCGCCAGCGACACGCTGCAACAAACCTCAGCAGTGAACAAGTGGTCCTCGGAGGTCGGGGTGGTAGCAGTGGAGGTAGTCCAAAAATACAGCTATCAAGCTAATTGTTCTATTATGCTTGGTTAATACCACAAGGTTAATACATAGATCATAGCATAGATAAAATATATGTTGACGGTTACCAATCACTAAAAAAATTACATTCTCTATGAGCTGTTATGACAACAATACTATACTGTCGTTTTATTTGGTTTACAAAATGTCATAAGGAAAATTACTACGTAAGACTAGGCAGTATGGTCGAAAGACTTTAGCCTCCGCCGTGAGCGGAAAAAAAATAAAAAAATATAATATTAAAAACTCATTAAAAAGTCGTTAATTAATTATTATTAGAACTAAACAAAAGTGGTTTCCTGTTTTTACAGCATTTGCAGCCTAATTTTTAAATTGTAATTTTCCTTGATAAGTTATAATAAAAGTTTGCCTTTTTTGTTTTAATATTTTGCCGTTTGTTTGATTTAAGTTAGTACGGAAACATTGCTAATGTCAACCGGTAGACACAGTTCATGTTGAGGGCATCACCTTCCAGCGAGTTCAGTCCACAACACATCCATAATATAATATTATAAATGTGAAAATGTCTGTTCACGCCCAAACCGCTGAACCAATTTTACTGAAATTTGGTTTAGAGATACTTTGAGTTCAAGGACATAAGTTACTTTTTAGCCTAGAAAATTGTACGGTTCCCGCAGCGCGATAAACGAAGTTGCGGGCGTCATCTAGTCGTAGACCTATATAACTAAACGTCGTTACATCATAAAACAATAGTAGCTCGAGTTCCCTCTGATCGCCGGAATTCGTAATGCGGTAATGTCAATCTTAACGAATCAACATCAAAATATTATATCTCGAATTAGTCCAGTTATTACGTCGGAAAAAGTAGGTTTAGAAATGCATGTGAACAAAGACAGCCAAATTTTGGATATTATGTGGGAGATGGCTAGAAAAGCTTAAGTTTGGTATTGGTTTGGTAACCATTGGTACCGTCGTAGACGAAATGCTGGACTAAGCTGAGGACTGTAAAAACCCGTCTGTGCTTGGTCAAAATTATGTCGGCCCAAAATATACCCCTGGGGTACGCCAAAAATAGTTTGATGGTGTTACAGATAGCGCCGTTACAGCAATTAAGATCACGGCTGTAACGGCAAGCTTAGTTTAGATCCATTACAAAGCATTATGTATTGGATGTATTTAAATGTCTGGACAAGAATAACTTATGTGGAAACATTCGACATCGAACGCTTAACAGAAGTTTGTTGACTTTGCAACGCCGATTTTCTTTATAAGCCTGAGGTTTGGATTTTTGTCGACTTCCACAAAGTAAAGTGATTTTTAATATAATGTGCTCGGTAATGAAGTCTCACGTAGTAATATTTATTAGTGATTTACGAGTAATATTAAAAATGAATGCAGCTGCACTCCCGTACGTGTCATATCTGCATTCTGTATATGTACACGTCAAATACTTTGTATCACACTGCGCACATAACATAACACTATAATATGCAAAATACCATCCACGAAATAGCATGAATATATTTTTTAAAATGTACGCATTAAAATTAATTTAGAATTGAAAAAATACATTTAGATATTATGGCAAAAGTCCTTTTTTTTTGAGGAGGGGAAATGCATTACGCATCCCCCGCCCCCTCAGGGGAAGGGGCAGGGGTATGTCGGACTCCCTCCGAAGAGGTTTACCGACTAAAACCCCCCCATGACCTCGTCAACGCTGCACGTGAAGGAGCGGGATCGCAGTGCATTCAACCGCGTATGGCAAAAAGGCCTAGAATAATTTGGCTCCTAAAAACTTTAAAAACTTTTAACTACCAAGTGCAGCTTTGCTCGAGGTAATAACGAATAAGTAAATAAATAAATAAACATATAAATTTTTATGCAACGAAACGAAATTTCAAATTTTAATTGACTTCCGTAGAAAAGGTTATACAAATTCATTAATTTATTATTATTTGCCAATATAATATTATCCACAAAGTAAGGAACTTTGTTGGATTTATCCGTGGTTTTAGATGTTTTTAAACTGAAGCTTCAAGTTTACCTTTTTTACTAGCGCCTTTGACTGGCTTTGGTCAAAGATTTACTAATCAACAATGGTAAAGGTCATCAATAATCATAAAGGTCTTCTTACCTGAGCGCGACCGCCAGTCGAAGCAGATAGGCATACGGCATGGTCCTTCCGCAGTCCGTACTGTTCACCGACCGACTTTGGAAACTAAGTATGCGATAATATATTCAATATATTCAATTTTTAAATTGAAACCTATTTGAGAGCACGCGCGAATCTTGGCTTTCGCGGATCAGTACTGGGCGCGTTGGACGCCAGTGGGTAATATATTAAGGCGGTAACGACGACGAGAGAAACCCTTAAGACCGGCGACTGACGTGATCAGGGTGAGGGGCAGCGTCAGTTGACGCAGGCCAAGATCATGATAACGACAATCAGGATTACCTTATCAAGATCAATTTTATTAAATACATTCAGGCTCTACAAAGGTTCTTATCAAACCTATCTAATGTTTACGCTGAATTAAAGATTAGGTGAAAAAAACGAAGAAAGCCAAGCAAGAGTCTTTATGCCACAATCGTAACTCGTACTCGGCTGATAATAATTTTACGAATTCATAAAGATGAATTTACGATTATCGTGTAGTCATCATTTCGCAATCTAAAACATAATATTTTGATCGTGTTTTGGGTATGCGATGTTGTTACTAAGGATAACATTAAAATATATTGTATGTATACTCCGGAGAGCAAAATTTACGTGTCCTGGGCTTGTGTACAGGGGCGCCGACTCCGTGGGTGCTCGGGTGCTCCAGCACCCACGAGAGGTAAGTTAGTTATAATTTTCTTTCTCATCTTTTAACTATAGGTACCTAAATAATATATGTAATAGGCGCTCCTAAAAGCCTGGAGACAGACAGACAGACGGACAGACATCGGAGTCTTAGTAATAGGGTCTCGTTTTTACTCTTTGTGTACGGAACCCTAAAAAACTGGAGCACCCACAAGAATTTTAAAAACTCGGCGCCCCTGCTTGTGTACCTACTCTGTAATATTATCTTATTCAAGTATGCAATGTTTTTAAACGGTAGATAGCATCGGCATCTAGCTACAAACTTAAATACAGGCTTCTAATTTAATTAATTCAGACTAAATTAATTGAAGTCGCGTTCAAAAACGGTGTTTTTCTAATTACCGTAACGTGTCCCCACGCCAACTTGATACAGTTAACGTACATTATATACAGATAACGTACATAATATTTACTTTAATCTATACATCGTTTCAAACGCTTATAAACATTGGTTATCGCATTGCAAAATATCGATTCAAAAGGCCCAGTCTATAAATAGTTATCATGAAATAATCGCTTGTCCGATCAAAAGTACTAATTACCGTAACACATGCTGTTTTCGGATGCCCACCCAAAAATAACAGGATTCGGCACATTACAATTATTTACAGTGCACGGGTCGCTTCTCCTTAGTGTGTGCCACGGCCCATCAGCGGTCTCCCGCCGTTAATGTTAATGTGCCGCCGATAAAGCACGTGAGTATTTAATTACCGTAGCTTTTGCTACAAACTCTTCTAATTACCGTAATCTTTATTTTTAAATTATGTTTAAATTAGATTTTATTATGTATATTATGCTTAATGCTTATATTACATAATTTACCTACGTACGTTGCCATAAGCTAGTTTTTGCAAACTGTGTCGTTGTAACGTTACGTAAAACATTACATTTGTCTAATTACCGTACCCATTAAATTTTAAGTCTTATTATCTAAAAACTTGAATTAAAGCTGTTACATGCCTCATTTGTTATTGTGTTCGTATCTTTCATTTCTTTAATATTTTAATGTGTTCAAGTCAACTCAACGAAAAAAAAATGGTTACTGTAATTAGGCAATTAATAATGGCAAACCGGAGAATGGCCGTGTAGTGGTAAAAATTATTGCAGTTACTTATTCATTAAGCTAGTAATTACAAAGCGAAGCGCGGTTCAGAGAACTTTACTTTTTTATTTTGAGGTTTGAGGTTATAGTTACAGTTGACGACAGATCCGGTTTATCACTTATCGACCTTATTCCTCCGCAACAAGTTCAAAAGTAGATCCGAATTCTTCGACTATACTCGGGTGTCGATGCTCGTGAGTCGTGACCGCACTTTTTTCATGCGAGACAAAGTAATAAATCATTGAAAAGGATTTAAACAAACTAATAAAAAAACTCTTATAATAAAAAGCGTAATTTAACGAGTAATTTGTAAATTAACGTGTTGGTATGTTTTTTGTTTTAATTAGGTAACAATAATATTATTTTAATAATTTTTACATCATATTATTGTATAAATAAGCATATCTCTGATCCGAACTAAAAACGCGCCGTCTGAACATCTTGGTTATTTGTATGTAAAACAACGCAACGGCAGCGTTGCGTCGACGCAACGCTGACGCAACGCGCCTTGTGGACTGCCGACTGGTGGGTCCATCGTTTCAAACTGCTGTCATATTATTATGTCACAATATCACTGTCTTGTGTCACGATAATTATTAAAATTATGCCTATTTGACACCACAGACCCTAGGGCTACATAGCGGCACGGTGGCAAATAGAATATCAAACACCCCCATATTTTTTTTAAATAAGGGGGCAAACGAGCAAACGGGTCACCTGATGGAAAGCATCTTCCGTCGCCTATGGACACTCGCAGCATCAGAAGAGCTGGAGGCGCGTTGCCGGCCTTTTAAGAGGGAATAGGGTAGGGATGGGAACTGGGAAGGGAAGGGAAAAGGGCGGGTAGGGAAGGGAATAGGGTAGGGGATTGGGCCGCCGGTAAACTCACTCACTCGGCGAAACACAGCGCAAACGCTGTTTCACGCCGGTTTTCTGTGAGGACGTGGTATTTCTCTGGTCGAGCCGGCCCATTCGTGCCGAAGCATGGCTCTCCCACATCCATTAATACTTATGTTCAATATTCAACTAATAACAACCACTAGCAATAAAGCAATAATTCTATGAATGAGTTGGAGGAAAAAGCCTTATGTTTAAGTTAAGGAAAAAGCTTTATGTTTTAACTTAAACTTTCGCGTTGGTGAGTGTAAACTGTCCACGTAGCTCACGCAGGTAATTCCAGCCCACAACCTCCAGCGTGTACTTCCCCGCTAGCAACGACTTACGACTACAACATATTGTCATAGAGATTAAAATAAATAATTCTTGTACAAACATAATATTTTAATAAATAATAATATTATATCGGATTTCGTCTGATGTATGGGCGTGACGAGGATCCTGACATAGCCAAAAACAGGACAAGCCCGTTCCCCTGATCAAAACAAAAGGTTCCGTATGCTCGCAGAAAATTTAGTCGTTTTGTTTTTTTTTGTTTCAAATCGTAGGTACTTCTGTAGTTAATTAATATATTTTTAGGGTTCCGTAGCCAAAATGGCAAAAAACGGGACCCTTACAGATTCGTCATGTCTGTCTGTCTGTCTGTCTGTCTGTCTGTCTGTCTGTCTGTCCGTCCGTATGTTACAGCCACTTTTCTCCGAAACTATTAGAGCCACAGATCATGGAAGTAAATTAGAGCTATACTATTGAAACTTGGTAAGTAGATGTAGTCTGTGAACCGCAAATTAAGATTTTGATGCAAAAATTGAAAAATTATTAAAAATTTTAGGGGTCCCCATAGGTCCCCATCAGAAACTCACGTAGAAATTCAAAGATGACGCATCGTGAGTTTCTACGTCGCGACGTCGTGCCGTATATCGTGGCATGTCACGGCGTCGTGTCGTAGTTTTTTACGATGCTCGTCGTGGATTCCCACGACACGACGTCGCATCGTGAAACGACACCGCGTCGTAGTACGACACGACGTCGTATCGTGTTTTTGTGTCCCGGCCGTTAAGACGACGCGACGCCTTGATAATTTCGCTGCTATAGATTTTTCTCACCAATGACTAAAGCTATGAAATTAAAGTTCATTGTCAGTATTCATCATGTCTTTGTCTTTGAATTACCTATAGTATAACACGATTGGTCAACTTTTATAACACGTACAGAATAATTAATCAGAAATACTTCTGTAAAAAAGGGATTCTGGTTTTGCCAACAGAGGAGTGATTTAAGCGTCCAAAATTTGTACATAATATATATTGGTTTAAGCATACACTTTAATTTGTACATAGCTTTTAAGAAATATTATATTTATGGTTTTTAAATTACGCGACAAAAACCATTTTGTCGCTTACGCCCTTGTTTTCTATGAGAGGCCGGGTCGGCCTCTCATAGAAAACAAGCAATCTGAAACATATTATCCAACACGTTTTTTACTTTAACGTGGCGTCACCTTAAGTACATAATACGGAAGCTCGCACGGTGAAGGACAACATCGTGAGGAAACCGGGAAGTGGTTGGTCCCAAAGGTGCTCATTCCTCAATCCTCTGGGCTCTGGACTACTGGCTACTACTCTTGAACTATTTTTCGAGAATGCCGTACATGCTTGGGCAACCATACACGTCAGTATTTAAATTTTAAATAGCTACTTTGCTCTGAAAATTCAAAATATTGTATTAATAGGTCTTATAAAATGATAAACAGAATGTTTGAGGGATTCCCCGAGTTTTAGGTGTTGAGAAACGGGGCGCGGCATGTGACAAGCTGACACGACACATAACGTGTAGAGCAAACGTATAAAATTGTTCAGGTTAATTATTTAATAATTTAATCACAATCTTCCTTCACTTGTAGCGCCGAGCAATTTAAATTTGCCGTCTTATACTGCCTCAGGCAGACGAGTAAAATTGCCATGGCGATATCGCGCGGTTTCGTCGTCCGCCCGCTAGAGAGGGACGACGAACATGAGAGAGAGAACAGTTCGGGGAGCGCACTGACAGAATGGCGGTTTGACTTGCGTCTCCCGTTTTTTATTTAGTTTTATTTTATTTTAACTCATGTTGGAACGTAAATAAACACAGTTTCTGAAGTATAAACGTGAGTGTTTCGAATTGTGGTGTAAGATCCACGTCTCCCCTACACACTGAATAAAATTATGATGTCAATTATTTACCTCGTTCGTTGCTATTTCACCTCTAAAGGGCCCCCGAGACGATCAAACGGTTTGATTCAAACACGTAAATTTTGGTTTGACTCAAACCATTTTGATCGTTTACAAAGCTTGTTTGAACGGTTTGTCAAACATTTACGTGTTTGAAGCTTGTTTGATGAAATTTCATATTTTTGTTTTGTTTGACGCGCCGTTTGATCGTGTTCCGACGCGTTTGATCAAACTTGGAAGAAAAAAAAGAAAGAAGCTGTAGTTTCTAGCACTTTCTGTAGATTTTTTTATTTTTCGACAGAGGACATTGACGTTATAAACATAAGAAAATCGCGGTCCTCGTTCTAGAATCTAGATTCTAGACTCTAGAGCATCTTGTCTGCATCACAAGACGTGTACTCGACAGCGCGTATTGAATTAAACTGCGCAGTGTCGTTTGACAAACCGTTCAAACCGACATCAAACGGTTGCATCAAACACGTAAGGTTTGAATCAAACCGTTTGACCGTCTCGGGGGCCCTTAAGTTCACGTGAGGTCTTTAAGTCGTTTGTAATAATAATAATAAAAAATGTACCTAGGTACTTTAAAGGACTAAAGGTGCAGGTAATTTGAGTGGTAATTAATGCAGGTTGTTAATAACTTTACCTATAGTTTAACAGATGGTTCTGAGAAATATATCCGCAACGTGCATACTATTTTTTGCTGTTGACGACCGCCGTTGGCGACCGTGTATTACACAGATTATGATACTATGCTAAGTACTCATTGGGGTGCCCAGTTAAAAAAATTATGAGTTTTAAAATATTTTTACATTGGCATTCCAGGTCTGGCCCCCGTTTCATGATTGGCTATAGTAGGGAGCTGACCACCCCTGTACCTACCTCGCGAGTCGCGTCAGTGAAGTTTTTAAATTTTTAATTTTTTTTCGTTTCTTGTGTATTAGTCCGATTGTTTTGTTAAGAATTTAAATGAAATTGTGTAAAATAATATGGAGAATGGGTAAGTAAAATAATAGCTTTTGATTTTATTATAATTGACTTCTCAAAATCTTGTTTGTTTTGTTTTGGCGCGCGCGGCCATATTGCAAGAACAGCTGGTGTGCCTACGGTCTGTGTACAAAGTTTTCCTTTTTTGTGAATTATACGAATAATGTGTTATCAACGTAAACAAAGAGTGCAGCTTTGTGATACAATCGTGGTAATTTAATTATTTTTCTATAATGAATACCGTTTACTAAGAAAACAAACATGGCCTGCGGTTTACGAAATTACGAAGGCATTGACATTTCCAAGGTAGAACTAGAATTCCAATCCAAATGGAGCAGGTTTTCGGATTGGCTCCACTGCATCTGCGTCGTTACGTTCGACCTGGAACTGGGTCAGGCGATGGAGAGCGTCTACCCGCCCGGGGTGAAGCTGTCCGACCAGGAGAAGTGCAACATTTGCTACCTGGCGTTTCCCGATTCCAACTCGGGTTGTATGGGGGACACCCAGTTCCACGTTCGGCTGCGGACTCGCGCCCCGCTCACTCCGCAGCAGCTCCGGTACAACGAGGAGAGTGTTCCGACGCTGCGCGCCGACTGCACTCACTACTGGGGCTTCGTGTATTTCCGTCAGGTGAAGGACCCGTCGCTGCCGCGCGGATACTTCCAGAAGAGCCTCATACTGTTGACGCGCCTGCCGTTTATAAATTTGTTCTACAAGGTGATTCAGTTGATCGCCCCCAAACATTTCGAGGACGGCGAGAGCAGCCTCGAGGCCGCCTGTCACGATATCAACCGGTGGCCCGTGTTGGACGCCGGCCAGAACATGATGCTGCCGGTGCTGGGGAGCGTCTTCCAGTCGTATATTCCTAATCACCAAACTGGAAAAGTGGCTCGGTCGGATATCCTAAAGCCTCTGGAGTCGTCGAACGTTCCTCATATCCTTGCGTCTATCCAGGACGTCAACGTTTTCGATCCCCTATCGAGTTTGATATCCCACCTGCATCTGTTGTGGGAGCTGGTTTTGACCGCGGAGCCCATCGTTGTTATGGCCAGTTCGCCCACGGACAGCTCGGCACTGGTGCAAGCTTTGACCAATTTAATACAACCGCTTCCATATACGGCAGAGCACAGGCCATACTTCACGATACACGATAGTGAGTTTAAGGAGTTTACCCGCAAGCAGTTCAACCCACCCTGTGTAATCCTCGGTGTAACCAATCCATTTTTTACTAAGACTCTACAACACTGGCCCCACACGATCAAACTCAGCGACTCATCATCTATCAAAACAAAGTTGAGGAAGGTGGGGAGTGTCAAACACTTGGATTCTGCCCCAGGCTTGTACACACAGTATAAACCATTCTTGGAAAAGGACAAGGCCATTATAAAGAAGCTCCACAATGGTATGAGGACAGAGAGACCTACGGAGGTACAGACTGCGATGGTGAAGAGGCATCTATTGGAGTTGACGCAGAGCTTTATGATACCTCTCGAGAGATACATGGCCTCCTTGATGCCTTTACAGAAGAATATTTCTCCATTCCGGGCTCCTCCTATTCCCAATCCTTTCAACCCAGAGGATTTCTTTGCATCTTTACAGCATGCCGGTCCTCACCTCACTACTGGGATCAAAGGTGACTGGATAGGGTTGTACAGACACTTCTTTAGAACTCCAAACTTCAGTGCGTGGTTCCACGAACGACATGGAAAATTAACAGATAAGTTGCATGCCCTGCAATTGGAAGCATTGGCCGAGAGTGACCTGAAGAGGTGGTCCATTGGAAAGAAGGAGGTGGAAATAGTGGATATGGTTCTGAAGCTCCGGGAAGTTTTGAGAAGTGATCCCCCAGTGGCTAGTAACACTCGGACACTGTTAGCTAAACGTCTAGAGGAGCTCAACAGTGTTCTGCCAGAGGATATGAAATCTATTTTGAATGCAAACTCGTGACACACGAGTTGCTGCGCCTTGGGATTAAACGGCTGCAGCACAGAATGCCGAACTCAATTGAAAGAATATCAGCAGGTGGTTGCATGTGTTTAAATTGCCAAATATATTATAACTAGATAAACGTTTGTAATATGTCCAATTTAAAAGTCTTGAAATGACTGAACAGTGATTAACGCTTGAGCAATGTCTGATAGAATTATCTTTGAAATTAGACAATACACTACACAAGCTGTATATGTTGGAGTAAACAATTTTGAAGCAGTACTTTCATTAATCAAGTAACCAATAGTTAGAGGACACAACTCCTTTTCCAAACTTAATATAAATAATTTGCCAAATATATTTTTGGAATTATTTGTATACATACACATAGCTTATTGAAATATTTTAATACTTGAAAGTATGTTCTTAAAAATGTTTAAATAAGGAGTAATGCCTAAGTAGTAGTTGTGTACATAGAATATCTAAGGTATATTGAGATATATTATCCTATCCTTAATGAACAGTACAACAATTAACCTTAGATAATAATAATAGGTTAGGCCCGATTGAGTAGTTTTATTAACACAAGTTACACTGCAGTAGCTACATGTTTTCCAGTTTGAATATTAAACAAACACTATTTTCATAGAGCAATAAATTTTTAATTGACATGCTTTATGTTATTCTGATTTGGAAGTTTTTTTATGAATAATATTTTAATGCCTTGTTTATCATAGTTACCGGAACTATTTGCCTTTGATTCTGATCCCAAAAGTAAACTTTCTTATTATCTATTTATGAAACATGCTATTATTTACTTTTCCTGCATATCTTCTACTTAAGTAGTTTGCATTTTTTAGAGTGAGTTGTATCAACCTACTTTAACTATAAATTTAACTTTAACCATAACAAAAAGTCACATGTTTTCACATTTCCCTAGTAAAAGTCCATTATGGACACCATATTTGACGATAACCTTAACTTTAACTACGCCTCTGGTGCAACCCACCCTATTGATAACATGATTCATGACAGCATGATGAGAGAACACAATGATGAAGGAGCTAATACAGATTCACTCTGCTAACATATTCTGTTACTTGTGTAAGAAAATCCTCATGAATTTATTTGTATTAAATGTGTAGTTGTAAAATGGATTATAAATAATCCCCCTTACTAATAAACGTTGTATAAGCTTTGAATAGTTATACAGTGTTTTGTTCCTGTCACACAAGTGACATTTTTAAATTGGATTGAAGAAGACAAAACACTGTATAACTATTCAAAGCTTATACAGCGTTTATTAGTAAGGGGACATATGTACTATGTACTTGTAAATACATATTTTATTGTTAAAAGGACTAAATAAAGATAATTTTATGATAAGTCTGGATACTGTGTACTGAGTGGCTTCCCTTCTCAAGATAAGCGTTTCTTATCACGCAATACTCTCATAGATGTAATGTTCATTTTAGTATTTAGTTATAATGTTATAATCTCCACTATAACTTATAAGAAACCTGAAGCAGAAGACAGGCAATTAATTTTATGATATCACCGGACAAACTGGCGTGAAACAGCGCTTGTGCTGTGTCGCGTCGAGTGAGTGAGTTTACCGGAGGCCCAATCCCCTACCCTATTTCCTTCCCTACCCTCCCCTAATCCTTCCCTTCCCATCCCTATCCTCCCCAATTACCCTATTCCCTCGCCGGCAACGCACCTGCAGCTCTTCTGACGCTGCGAGTGTCCATGGGCGACGGAAGTTGCTTTCCATCAGGTTACCCGTTTGCTTGTTTGTCCCCTTATTTCGTAAAAAAAAAATCATTTTTATGTGCTAATATAAATTGAGATCAATCAGTGACATACTGCGACCAAAACATTGCATATTACAAATTATTTTACTTTTACTTTTGAGTTTTGATGGACTATGTTTTAGCAAATACTGGAGTCTAATATTGTAGCTTGATTCTGTAATGCTTGCCTGTAATTTGTAAACATACAATCCTATTAGTATCAAGTTACAAGACATGTAGTTCTAGGTCAAGGTATGTAGACTAATTATATTGTCAATTACTAAAATATTATAGTTACAATAATTACAAACTTATTGACATTTCAGTTATTTTAATTTCTTGCAATATGAAGAATTACAATTATTTTAGTTGCTCAACTTTTATATTTAGTTCTCCATTTTACATTATGTAAACAATAATATTATTATACTCATAGTTTTAAGGTGTAAATATGAGTTTTGTAAAATAAAAGAATTAATTTTCTGAACATTTTTTATTTGAGACTTAAATAAAATTGTGCTACTCCTGTTCCAATATGGGACATAACATTGAAAGCAGGATAACCTGTATGGCGCACGGCAACCTGGACAAGTTATAGACATGGCATTAAAGTCTATACTTACTTGACAGATCATTGAGTGCCTTAAAACAATACCTAAAATTACTGACTATTTACAAAAAACTAGCATAGTAGGGGGAATCACATCACATTCTTATATATCTCGCTTTGCTCCATATGTTGTCGTTGTCTGTGACCAGTGTATAGATGCCGGCTAGGGTGAGCCCTGTGGCAGCTCCTAGGCCCATAGAGCGGAGGCCACTGGTGCATTTGTACAGGACTCCGGTGGTTGTAGCAGCAATGAATGTGTTGGCCGTGTCCTCCTGATCTCGCAGCCACGTCACTCCCAGAGCAATAGTCGAGTAGAAAGATGCAAGGATTCCCAGCGTGCAGCCCGTTGTGGTCCCTGAAAAGTTATTATATCTTATAAAACTCCTGTTTTGTACATTTTATACCTTGTTTTGTACTTTGTTTGGTCTTTGGATATTGGTAGTATGTAATTACAAAATACAATACATCTTCATCCTTTAATGTTTCTTTTATCACCTGAGCAATGGATTTTATAATTTATTTTCTGTATGGCAATTATTGACATCACAATGATATTAATGTTATAATAAAGTAGTCTTTACCTTGTTTCATGACATAGTTAATTAGTTGAGTTCGTCTGATTTTACCGGTCTGTCCTGCGAGTGTGGTCGCTCGGAGACCTTTGTATAATCCGGCCATCCCACCCAAACCTGAAAAAAAATTAAATATAACTTTCTTTAATACCTATTCGAATCGTCCTAAACAGGAATGTTACAACACAATATTTTGGATTACAACCATAGACAAGTATTGAAAGTCAGTGGGAGAGGTTATGTTCAGACCTGAGCCCGTCATGAAGGACATGCCGATGATGGGCAGCGCGACGTTGGAGCGGCGGGCGGTGGAGGCCATGTGGCTTTCGTCGGGGTAGAGGAACTCGGGCTGCATCCGCGGCACTACGCTCGGGTCGAAGTTGAGGTACGGCGAGAGGCTCGCGCTCGCCTGCTTGTTCTTCTCCTCGCTTCGGTTTATTGGAAGTATTTCACCGAATATCGACATTTTGGATTTACTACGCACTAAACGGTCTAATTTAAAACACTAATTGGAAATTAATTAAATTGCAATAATTTCTATGGAATTTTTGAGGGTCAAAATCTAATCTATTGAGTTATGTCAGTGTCAAATTGGATTTTTCACCTGTCAAGTGTCAAAACTGTCAAATGGTAAAAAAGTTAATCTGTCGCAATGATAGGCATTTTTGCCATAATAAAGTCTTGTTCAATGTCCACTCAATAAAATTTATTGAGTGGAATCATTTAATGATTTTATATTACTTAATAAATATGCTGTAATTACTTCTTTTTGTTATAGTGTACAAAGGGCACCCGAAGATGTGAGGAAAATCATAAAGGCGGCTAAACTACACGAGTCCGAGCTGACAGAGGTCACACAAATATTAAGGTTTCCTGAGGCCAGCAAAAGAAGCGATAATTTAAAACTGATGCTGCTAGATGATTATCTACTGAAAGAGATCGAAGCAGGCAACGATATGATTTTTAAAGGTATTTTTTTAATTAAAAGCAGGAGACTAGATGAGCTACGTCTTTATAATTAATTCAGTTGAATCTAATTCCAGGTGACCCTGACGAAAATGTCGTACTATGTACGAACAGCAGAACCTACGACGTAAAAGAAGCGGAGACGTCGAACAGCCTCCTGCTCGTGCCCGACCTGCTGTTCGCGGCGGCCACCGGCCTCGACGAGACCGTCGCGCACGACTCCATGGACTCTGACACATCGCTCGACAAGTCCAACGCCAGCCTCGACCGGTCCACGGAGTCCGACGACGGCCGCCCGCCGCGGCGGATCGAGCACAGGGACGTCCTCGACACCTTCTTCACCTACTACGAGCTCAAGCCGTGCAAGCCGCGCCTCGCCAAGCTCCGGAAACTCCTGGAGCCGGCCAGGTATCGCGGTCCGGAGCTGGAGTACGCGGTCGACAAAACGAAGCTGCTCACCTACGACGACCTGCTCGACAGGGTGCAGGCGTCGAGGGCGGAGCTGGCCGACGAGCTGGAGAAGATCCAAGCCGTGGAGGTGGACGGGCACTACCGTCTGCTGGACTTCGACTACGAGTTCCGCGTGCTGTCCTACATGTTGGACCTGATAGAGGAGAATTCGTGGGCCCTGGACAGGATATCACGGGAGGAGACGCTGGAGAGCCTGAAGGATCTCATCCCGAGGCCGATCCTGGAGGCCATGTTCAGGTTCTACGCGGAGGAGTCTGTGCGGGATGGGGGGGTGCAGTACTACCGGTATAGAGAGGGCAAGGTGTGCCGCTTCCTGGCGCGGGTGCTGCTCAACAGCGCGGGCAAGTTCAACTTCGCGGAGTTCATGCAGGCCTGGCGGGACTCCGTGCCCGAGGGGATGGTTACCGATGTCAGTTTTTCTTGTATTAATATAATTATATATATTTCAACATTTGCAATGGGCATCGTTTTAGGCGTTACACTTTTTCGTTTAATTTTAACGATACGCCCCGTGCGAGTTTCTTACGCCGGTTCTTCTCGCTGGGTTAGTTCTTGAACCGGTGGTAGGCACCAATCACCATTGTGTCGACGACGTTCAGAAATTTTTAAGTAAAAATTCACTGAATAAAAATATTTTTGATTTTGATAAAGATTTGATCTTTTAGGCCTTATAATATTATATGGTCATGTTGCTT
The DNA here is from genome assembly GCA_905404155.3 of Plebejus argus. Classification (NCBI taxonomy): domain Eukaryota; kingdom Metazoa; phylum Arthropoda; class Insecta; order Lepidoptera; family Lycaenidae; genus Plebejus; species Plebejus argus. The sequence continues at coordinate 563,627 of FR989927.1, read as the reverse complement.
TCCAGGAGTCGCAGCTATCGGGCGTGGCGCTGATCGACAAGAGCAGCACGCCACAGGTGATCTGGGGCTTCGCGGAGGCGGACCTGCCGGAGGACATAGGCGAGCGGTTCAAGGTGCTGTTCCAGACCAAGCCCAAGTGGACCGTCGACGAGATCTCGCCCTACATACAGTGAGTTTATTTCAATTTCTTTGTAACTATTTTATACCTGACACCTACCTGACCTAGGTTTAACTAGTAACCTACGCGGTTGAATGCTTACCAATCCCGCTCCTTTTGCGTGTAGCGTTGACGAGGGCATGGGGGGTTTTTAGTCGGTACACCTCTGCGGAGGAGTCCGACATACCCCTGCCCCTTCCCCCTAAGGGGCGGGGGATGCGTAATACATTTCCCCTCCTCAAAAAAAAATAGTTTAACTAGTAAGTATAAAACCTAGGTTTCTGTTATTACTTATTACTGATTTTCATATCATAGGTGCCGAAATAATACGCGACACAATATCTTTTAACTTATTTCCTCATAAAGATAGATTCTTGCTAATCAAATTACGTATTACAAAAACGTATACGAATTACAAAAACTGCTACTGGCTTCTCGTTTGTCAATCGAGTTAGTGCACTAGTCAGGTCACTACTCACTATACAGTTGGAATTTCGGAGTACATCCTTGGTAGTTGTAATAATATTATGATAGCTACAGGTACTGTGGCCTCTTTAACTGAGCTAACTTGAATCATGTTAATATATTTCAGGTTGTACGCGACGGAGAAACTGAATGTGAACGCGCTGCTGACGAAGCACGCGCGCGCCTCCACGCTAGATGGCGTTAGAGTCTTCTCCGCCAAGCATATGAAATGATAGCTATTGAAGTTTTGTATAAAAAAGTGTTTTATGGTAAATTAACAATCCAAAAATAAGAAAAATCCATACGAATATTATAAATGTGATAACGTGTATGTCTGTGTTACCTCTGTACGGCCAAACCGCTGAACCGAACGTGCTGAAATTAGGTATGGATATTCTTTAGAGTCCCGGGAAAGGAATTTTTATGCCAGAAAATAGACGGTTCCCGCGCTATAAGCCAGTTTTGGCGCAACGGAGCTGCGAGCGCCATCTAGTGAATTATTATAAAGTTAAAGAAACCCACTTTACGTACCTATATTATAGACGCCAAAAGATAGCCGTTCAACAAATTCAGTATTATATTTTATACTTGAGCTAAAGTCTGGTTCGTTCGGGAAAAAATGGGATAGAGGCTTGTGCTGTATAAAGACTGGGGTAGTTAATGTATTCGTAAACACACAAAACGTAGAGTTGGGCCTCTATCAAAATTTTTGCCTATCCGATCCGATCTTTGATTAAAAGTAAAGATGCATATTTTGATGTATCCCTGTACCACTAAGCTTTTTTTTAGCATTTTTATAACTTCGAGTATACATTTTTAGATTTAAGATTTATGCTACTTGGTTAAATACATATTCTAAAAGAATATCCAGTTTATTGAATAAATATATTTATTATATTGTAACATTGGTCAGCTTAACTTAGAGTATATACATTATACAACTAGCTATAAAACTATTTAATTCTAAAACACAGCCTTTGCCATTTCAATACGAAGTTACGCTGCGGTACAAACTCGGTTTTCATTTATTTTCTAAGCTTGCAATTTGAATCAACTCAAAACTCAAATTCAAGATGGCGAAACTCGTAAAAATATATTCTTTAACTTATAAACATTATTCTTAAACTTAACATATTCAATAAATACAATTCATTTTATCTGTGTCGTGAGTCGTAGTCGTTCGGTAACTTTAGATACCGAATCCTTGATATAAATAATACAGCTTTGGAAATAACGAGTATTACAGATTTCAAAGTCAGTTACACTGGACTAACTATTAAAAAACCTACGTCCTAGTTACAGCTATACGTTTGTCTGTAACCAGCAACAGTTTTTAGGCCTGTAAATTATGGTATTGGTCCTATATTTCAGACCTAGGGCGTATTTAGGTCGGTATGTTATGACTTAGGTCTTCGTGCGAGTCTAGGCTTTCTTGATGTTCTCTCGGAGAGTGTTGAGCTGGTTCCACATCTCACTGGGCATGTCCTCCCCCACCTCCTCCGTGAAATACTTCTCTATGCATTCAGTCTGGAAGAAAAATACATGATAATATTAGTCTTATTTCTACTTAAATACACAACGATGCCAAGCCATAACATCTGTAGCGGCTTGGCATCGCGAAAACAACAATTGTACAGCAATGAAACTAAATATATTCGAAAGAGTTATTGCAAGTATGCTAAAATATTTAGGGCCTGTTTCACCACTTCCTGATAAGTGCCTGTAAGTATCTGTCAAGAGTTGTGGGTAGCCTATCCGGCACTTTATCAGGAAGTGGTGAAACATGCCCATAATGTAACTCAAGGTTTACGGTAGTTGATGGACTTATGTTTTGCAGTTGGATTTTAAAATATGTAAAACTATGGAAAATATAGCCGCACTGTGCCTACCTCTTTAAGCCAGAAGTCTTTAGGTATGCTGAAGAGCTCGTCCATGTTGATGTCTCCTAGCCCGTCGGTGTTGAGTGCGCCGGGCGCGGGCACGTGGCCGAGCGGCGTGGTCACGTGGCAGGGCTCGTCGTCGCACCGCCGCAGCACCCACTCCAGCACGCGCGAGTTCTCGCCGAAACCCGGCCAGAGGAACTTGCCCTAGAGCATTTATTACAATTTTAATTATATGCTATCGTTGATTGCCCGTTTTCTATAATAGAAAATCTTAAGTAGACACTGAACTGAAGGCAGCGTAGGCAAGGTGTCTACTTGCAAAACTTGATCGCGCAAGAAAACAAGCATGTTATGTCGAGAATATAGATAAACAGAATGAAAATAGTATGTAGACCATAAAGTTAATATACCTAGCGGAATAGAGCAACAAACTCGAGCTGTCAAACATAACCGAAATTGGTTTTCATCTGTGTGAAAAATATGTGTACACTTACACAAGCATGATTGAACATGAATTCTATGAGATTAAATTGTCAACCGGTCTGATCCGGGCTGATGGACGTCAAAAAAAGAGTGCTGCTGTCATGTATCACACGTCTCTTTTTATCACGCAGTGTTACTGATAGTGACATCTCGCTGCTTGCTCAGGCCTTTGTTTCTCTATTCCGCTAATTATTAACTTTATGGTGTAGACAGTCCTATGCACGATTTTTATGCCATGTTACATCTCCAATGCGCTAGACCTAACACGATCGTGTTATCTAAAGCGATATCTAGTACTGCTGTTAGGTGCTGTTTATAAAACATTAACAAAATCAGCGCAATTAGAATTACATTTTCATCGAAACGTAATTGTTTTTGAAAAGGTTGTCAAAATAAGCCTATAGTGTAGCACTTGTGCCATAAGCGGGCCTCTGGACTATAGAGTCTAGACGATCAATTTTATTGTAAAATATCACGTATTCTGCATATTGACCATCTAGGGTTAATATTGAACATATCTTCAATCTTATTGTCAAATAAGTTGTTCAATAAAATGTTGTTCAATATTATTGTAGGTCTAGGGACCCGTTAATACAGTTTGCAGGGACTAACTAGTACCTGTTGGTCCTTCCTGAACCAGTTGACGTGGAAGATCTTGGGCATCTGTCTGCCGGGCCGCGGCAGCGACAGCCAGTGCTGCAGGTACTCGCCAAAGTTGTAACCGAAGAACGGCCGCATCGCGAACGGGTCGTGCATCACCACCTTACCCTAAAACACGCAATAATTTAAATGTATATTGAGTAAATATAATTTGTGAAAGGGTGTGTATGAGTGTATTAGTAAAGTAATTAGTACTTAATTTGATTACATAAAATTAAGTAAAACACAAGAAAACGAGAGTAACGATGTTTTATGTTTAAAACTGTACCTACTTGGTTTTGTCATTTTCCGAGCTGGATTTTTCGATTCTTTGTATGATCGAGAGGGATCATTGTTTAGCAGATTATTATTGTTCAAGCTAGATGCTCCCTTACCGCATGCTCAGCCGCGGCGGTGGCCTCGGAGCGCATGGCGGCGCCCATGAAGACGCCGTGCGCCCAGTCGCGCGCCTCCACCACGAGCGGCACGCCCGCCGGCCGCCGCCCGCCCAGCAGGATGGCGGAGATGGGCACGCCCTCCGCACTCTCCCACTCCCCGTCTATGATGGGGCACTGCGCCGCCGGGGAGCAGAACCTGCGGGATACAACTTGTTAGTCTAACTTGCTTTCTAGCTTACTTCTAGTGACATACCTCCAGACCGTATATTCTTATAGCGTTTACAGCCTGTACTTATATTCAGAGAAGACACCTTAAAGCACCTTTATTTGCTGCGAAATATAACATACAAAGCCACTTTAGACTTCATCATGGTATCTTTGACTAATATCGCAATTCGCAATGCGGTACCGCTGTAGCGTATACGTACGCGTAGCGACTTTTGTCTATACCATTCCACAAGGCATTTTTTCTACTTATGATAAAACAACTAAACTATAGTTAACATTAGACTGACCTGGAGTTGGGATGCGCGGCGGGCGTCTTGGTGTCCGGGGTCCAGGGCTGGCCGCGCCAGTCGGTGAGCGCGGGCGGGGCGGGGCCCATGCCCTCCCACCACACGCCCCCCTCCGGCGTCTCCGCCACGTTCGTGAACACCGTGTTGCGGAACACCGTCGACATCGCCATCGGGTTCGTCGCCTCCGACGTACCTGCGGGTTCCGTCGTGTTAGTCGAGAGTTGTCAATGCTATAGATGTTTAAATTAAACCTAATTTACGTCCAAGAAACAGACAAATATACAGTGCAATAGTTAACTTCCCAGATGAAGTTATAATTTTGTGAGTTCCAAATTTTAACATATCTTCCATATTTGTTTCTCTAATAGCAATTGTTTGTGAACATTATAACGTCTGTAACGAATCACTTAGGTCTTAGCTTATATAATATACTGTACTCATGTAAAGCGACTAGCTTATCAAACAAATAGCCAAGATTAAGTCTTAGTAACATAAACTTATAAAAACGTTTTGAGAGCACCTAAAGTTTTGAGCAAATCATGAAACTGCAACTATTTAAGCAACCACCTGCAGCTATTCTGATGTTGCGAGTGTCCATGGGCGACGGTATATAGTAGCTTTCCATCAGTTGACCCGTTTGCTCGTTTGCCTACTTATGTTATGTTAAAAAACCCACCTGGAGCGACTCCGAAGAAGCCGTTCTCGGGGTTGATGGCTCGCAGCACGCCATTGTCGTCGAACTTCATCCAGGCGATGTCGTCGCCCACGCACTCCACCTTGTACCCGGGCAGGGTGGGCGTCATCATCGCCAGGTTGGTCTTGCCGCACGCCGACGGGAACGCCGCCGCGATGTACCGCTTGCGCCCCTTCGGGTCCGTTATGCCCACGATCTAGAATGGTGACGAGGGACGAGGGTTACAATTGGGTTTATAGTGTATCGGCATGTGTTTCGTCCGTAATACGAGACGACGAAAGAATTTTTAACGTTAGATCAATATCGACCAGTTAAAAAACAATTCTGGTTTCAGCATCAAGCATGTATTTCATCCGTATGATGACGACGGAATTTTTAACGTTAGACCCAATACCGTCCAGTTACAAAAAAATAATTCTGATTTTAATTTTAATATTGGCAATATAGGTACTCTTTGAAGCAGTAAATGTTTTTCATAATATTTACCAGCATGTGCTCGGCCAGCCAGCCCTCCCGGCGCGCGATAACGGAGCCCAGCCGCAGCGCGAAACACTTCTTACCCAGCAGACTGTTACCGCCGTAACCGCTGCCTGCACACACATACATAACAATTAATAAATAAATTAAGAGTATAAGAAACATGAGCTTGATAAAAAGAGTGACCACAACGTTGCGTTGCGACAACGCATCAGAAATTGCGTAGAAGTACGCTTGTATGACGGACCCTCCCGCTAAGCCGTAAGCGCCACACTTGACGTGTAGCGCAGTTTTTTTGCGATGCGCAATCGCAACGCAGTGTTTATGTTTATGTACAGTCAACAAAATACAACGCAAACGAACGAATTATGTAATTCCTTCAATAAAATTCATTGAGTACATGTCACTTACCATAGCTGACAATTTCGTTGTCATCGGGTCTGTGTAGTATGATGGTGCGGGCGGGGTCGCAGGGCCAGCCCGCCGTGCCGCCGCCCACGCCCACCGAGTGCAGGCACCGCACGAACTGGTCGTCCTTGCGCAGCTGCTCCAGCACCTTGCTCCCTGCAGACAAAATAATTTTTCATATTGTACAATACACAACCGCACATAAGGTACGTACTACATTCTACTGTGACTCCTATGTAAATTGTAAGTAAACTTGCTAATTCGCAGTGTTTTGAATTAGTTTAATAGTTTGTCTCGAGTTCGGAAAACCGGAACCGCGTGAGAAGTGTCATAAGCGTGAATGTTATCCTGCATCGACTCATTCACAAGAAAAACGATATTATAATTTTTTAAATATATTTTCGTTAAAGAACAGCTAAACGGCATGGCGTCTCGCTTATTTTCATTGAAAACTTGGAAGCTACAAAGCTTCCAGCCCGTAATGTAATAATATACTTGGGAAACTGTAAAGTTAGATCACAAGGACTCACCGATCCTGGTCATGACGCGCATGGAGTAGGCGACGTAGGCGGAGTCCGTCACCTCCACGCCGATCTTGGCCAGCGGCGACCCCAGCGGACCCATCGAGAACGGGATCACGTACATCGTGCGACCTGCATACATCATTCTGATATTTAAACACCTGCTCATGTTTCTTAACCACGATAGCGCAAAAAATAAAAGTCGCTTATGGGCTACTATAGGTAATTTTCAGGCGTTTGTGAAGGTGTAGAAGGAAACTTTCGTTGACGATTGCCTTTGATCAGCGTTGACTGTGCTCACTGGTGGTGGGTATCGTGGCGGAGGTTATATTCTGGTGATTGTCTTTCATATATATATATATATTTTTTTTCTCACTTTTTTTGGTAAAAAAGTGGGCCCCCTGCGAGTTTCTTACGCCGGTTCTTCTCGCAGGGTTAGTTCCCGAACCGGTGGTAGGCAACGTAGACTTCTGACGTTCAAAAAGTGTATCATGATACCTATTTTGAATAAAAAAGATTTCATTTCATTTCATTTCATTTCATATCCAATATATCGAGGAGCTGTTAACGTTATAGTTTTGCCACCCCTAGCGATGCCTTTAGGGCTGACACCCACCTCTCATGCAGCCGGGGAAGCGCTCCTGCACGGCGGCGTCGTAGTCGTGCGGCGCGATATAGTTGCCGAGCGCGGAGCGGGCGCCGGCGCGCGCGGCCGGCACCACGTCGCGCTCGCGCTCGCTGCAGATGAACGTGCGCGACTCCACGCGCGCCACGTCCGCCGGGTCCGTGCGCGTCAGCCAGCTGGAACATGCCACTCGCTACAATACCATAGCCACAGGAAATACTGAGTAACATGCCATAAAGAAGGCGTCGACGCCCGACCGAGAAGGCCCGGAACAAAAAGCTGAGGCCCGCGGGCGTGCGAACTCCGCCTGTATCCGCTCGTATGGAGACGGACCACTAGACCCGTGGGTGGTGATCATAACAAAATCTAAAGCTAGGTACTATTTTAAGTTTTACTCCTGGAAACAAATTTTCAACCAAACAACGAAAAATAAAACCCTGCAGTGATATCGTCAGTAGATAGTCATTTAACGCTCGTTAGCTACGTTCAGCAGTAGTCGGCGATAGGCTGAGGATGATGAGTAACTCACCAGTTGTCATACTGCGGCAGCGGGCGCACGGTGCCCTGCTGGCGCATGAGCAGCAGCAGCGCCGCCGCCTCCGCCTCCGAGCCGTCGCACACGTGCACGTGCTCCGGCTCGCACAGCGCCGCGCTGCGCTCCACGAACGCGCGCACCTGCCGCACACACACACACGTTATACACACATATTATAGCATGGAACGATGTATTGTAGTCCAGCAGCTACTCGGTAGGGTTTCTTCTTAGGCAGGCCCGAGCTTTCTTTTTAAAAGTATTCTATAGTAATGTCTGGTTGCAGAACTTGCAGAAATTAATGTATATCGCTCTCTGGCTTCTGGCTGAGTAGTGCGTATTGTGTAATAAGAGTCAGCAGAGAGATCATGGTAGCGGTGATGAGGGGCGAGGGGCGAGGGCTCACCTTCGGCGACAGGGCGGCGAGCTGCGGCAGCTTGTGTCCGCGCAGTGCCGTCACGTGCGCCGCGCGGTTGCACGCCAGCGCCGCCTGCGCCGCCGCCGCGCATCTACAGACAGGCAGACATATAAATATTAAGAATGCTCCAACTTTTTAATTAGCAGGTCGGATGTCTGTCAGTACGAATATCGACGTTAATAACATAAAAATAAGATTCATATTAGCGCGCCTTGTACAGTGGCGCTTACGACGCTCGCCGCGTTTTTGATATGGCGAAAATGTATGAAAAATTTGAGAAATTTTCTTATTTTTCTTATAACTGGAAAAGTTGTTTATTTTTATATAAAATTTGTAGCGGACTTTATAGAGGACTAAATAAGCAACAATTTTTTTGTATATTTATTTTCCTCAGTTCAGTGTATTTAGATATTAAGGTACCTAATCAGACCCCATTTTTTTCATATTTTGCGATTATTGTGATGGTTAAAACGTATTTTATGTGAAAATTTTGTATGCGGCTATAGAATTTTTATGGTACAGTCGTGGAGATGAATATATTATCTTTCATTTGAAACCAAAATATCCTCGCAGTTTGACTCCTAATTCTTTAATAGGGTACCGGAAAATCGCTGATATTTGTAATAGCGTCCTTAAGTTTATTTACAATTAATTAATGGAATAAGCGGAGGTAAGGTTCCAGTTCCTTATCATGTTAAAGGAGTCGGTATCTAGTGTCCTATTTAAATCAACGAGAAACAAAGGATTTGTTAATGTATAACATCAAATAATGTATGTAGGATATTTGAATTTTTGGTGTAAGCAGAACAAGCGTCATTACACGAATAGTCCCCAACCACAGAATATATAATAGTACTCCGTACCCCAACTGAAAGTCGAGGTAGTTCTTCTTGCAAAAAGCAATTCTAAGTAGCCATTTATTTTGTGTTTCCCGGACATATACCGTTTTTTAATAGCGTTATTAAATTCATATTTTCATGAGGAATTAATTTCTTTTGCGTGTTACACAGAAGAATAAAAATCGTAACCACGAGAAAAAAGCTCACGATGTGAAATTATTATTTTAATTACTTTTAATTAGATAAATCGGCTGTTCATCATTTTTTTATTATCTAGCAGCACACCAGCTTAGTACTTAACCAAATATTGTGAACAATAAAGAAACCACCAAAATGATCGAAGGTGCCGACTGCTGCTACGCTTTAGCACAGAATATATAATAGTACTTGGCTTTAGGCAGAAAGAAACCGTAAGGCCCACTTGCGCCAATCTGGGTTAAAGTTAACTCTGAGTTAAACATCATGTCATCTCTATCACTGACTTGGTGAGTGACAGATATGACATGATGTTTAACTCAGAGTTAACTTTAACCCAGATTGGCGCAAGTGGGCCTAAGAAAATTATTCAACAGTGAATTAAAAAGAAAATTATTCAAAAACATTTAATTTGATTTGCTGAGACTTAAATTAACGAAGCATTTGTAAAAAATCATGAAGCCATAAAATTGCGCTTAAAACAGTACCACAGAAAAATATTAAAAGTGAGAACTTACTGTTTCGTCCTCCTCGCGTAGTCTTCGGGGATAGTTTTGTAGTGCAGCATTTTTAATAAAATATAACGTATTGAAATGGACTAAAATACTTTAACGGTAATTAAAAAATTAAATTGAATAGCTAAATTTTATCCAAATTACTGAAGCTAAAGAGAAATAGCAGCCACCGGTAGAATCTAATTTTGAGAAACCTGTCACCCATTTAATATGGTAGCTGAGCCTAAACTATCGAACGCTATAATGCGATTTGACCGGCGCGCGCGCGCTATATATCGGAGGAGTGTGCGCACGCCGCGCGCTGATTGGTCGGCGGCGGGGGCGCGGCGCTACGTCACGCGCTGAGTGACATCACACTTTTGTTTTGAACCGACCGGCGCGGACCCCGCAAACAAAGAAATGAGTGGTACTCGTTGCATCAGGCTTTACGTGCAGGCTGTTGCATCACTTTGGTAACACGAGGACGCATAGAACAGTCAGGGCTCCCGCTACCATATGTGCAATGTGTGCAATGCACACGGGCGCCATCTTTAGGGGCGCCAAAATCCTTTTTTTGCACACAGGCGCCAGTAGCCCTTACGGGGGACCTGAGAACAGTTAACAGTTTCTTAGAAGTGCTTTCACCTCACATTCAAGATAAAAAAATATTAATCCAGAGCTTTGCAATAAACAGTACTGTAATAAAAACCTTTGCTAGTAAAATAATAATTTTGGATATTATATTGTGTCTTGTATTTAAACTTTTAAGTACCTAAAATAAAATACATCCATACTAATATTAAAATGCGAAAGTGTGTCAGTCTGTCTGTTACCTCTTTACGTCCAAACCGTTGAACCGATTTTGCTAAAATTTGGTATGGATTATGGAGATACTTTGAGTGCCGGGAGAGGACGTCTAAGGATACTTTTTATCCCGGAAAAATGTACAGTTTCCGCGCGATAAACGAGTTTTGGCGCAACCGAGTTGCGGGCATCATCCCAATAGGCTAATATATAGTACCTATAGGCTAATATACCTATTATAGTTATTTCATTGGTTTTGTTAATGTGCTGCAGCATCTGAGTCATCGATTTATATGTCAGGATATGCCTACGAGAACATTTTGCTAATAGGTTTTTCATACAAGGAAATAGAGAGCCATCTATGAAAAATCGATTGAACTACGTAGTGCGACACAATATTCGGCCGCGTGCGAATGCTGTTTTACCGACGAACCCCGCGTTCCACCTGGCGTTGAAAACGATCAAAACGCTGAAAATGCCTCCTATTTTTAGCGTTTTGATCGTTTTCAACGCCAAGTGGAACGTAGGGGTTGCGTCATTACTCGGTAAAACAGTAGCCATGGCGGATGATGGCGGACATCGGTAGTAAAATTATAAATTAATTATTTCTTTACATAAACAAACAGTTTGTGATACTTACCGATGATAAGATATTCCATGTGCTTTTTTAATATAATTTTTGCAGCCTTTTACTACACAATTAGGCATTTTTATGGCACTGTAAGGCATACGATGACCCACCTGATTTGTTCTGCGGACCACAGACGACTAAGTCACGTAGGAGTCAAACGGAGCGTTTTGACCCCTACGAATCTGCATCATTGCAACGCGCGATTGACCCGGTCCTTAGTAATATATAAGTCTATGATCTGAGTTGTATAATTATTAATTTGTCGATTTTGTGTAAATCCTCAAATCTTAAATGTTCATTAGTACGAATGTGATAGTATGTTATAGCGCTGCGAGTTGCCTGTTGTTGATTCATGATTGACCTCTGTGATAAGAGCAGAGAATGGCCACATGACGTTTGTGGCTGAATTGTTGCATCACACTCCAGTTCCACTCATTAGGTACCAACGTGTTTTTATTAGACCCAGTAAACAGAACTTTAGATAATAAATATGTTTTTCTTCTGATCAGGATGAAAACAGTTTCATTTGTTTTTTTAATATAGAGTATATAATATTATTGATTAAGTATTATTGATGTTAAAAGGGCAATCGCGTAATCAAATAGCCAATAGGTAATTAAAGTGACCAAAGTAAATAATACCACAGGTACAATATAAGTAATAAGGTAAGTACAATAAAAACATTTTAGGAAAGGAATGTCCTTGAAGTAAATTGGAAAAATGTTATAAGTAAGTATTTTAGTATCCATTATAAGCATAACAATAATACAGTTGTATTGGAAATAAAGGATTTTGTGACACATTTTAAATATACAGGGTGTAATAAAACTATAATTGATAATACTTTGGGTGTGTTTTGGGCAAGCGCCCCAGCGCGGCGTCACAGTTTCCCCATACAAAAGTGAAAAAAAAATTGGTCTTTCAGCGCTGCTATTTTCACAGTATTTCTACGAGGAACACGTTCACACCCTAAAGTATTATCACTTAGTTTTGTTACACCCTGTATATTGAGCACAGTCAATACCAAGGTCAAAAAATACAGTAAAACTGCCACTCACTTTTACTAAAATATGTAACAGAATAGAACATTTTTTTTGTTCGAATGTGTATTTGTGTATGGCAAAATAAGTAGATTTAATAAAACTAAACTTAAACATATAGGTACTTACATAATATTAATATCATAAAGAAAGAAAAGACTAGGCTGAGTTTTTTCGTCATCAAGAGCGTGTCATTGTAGGCAGGTATGAGGTAGTCCTTTATAGTACAAGGGCATAAGCCTGCTATAGCCTGCCCCTCCGCGGCGCTCTCCGTCGCGTCGGCCGATATTTCAAATATTCATTAAATTGAACTTACGTAAGAAACCTGATCGTAGGCGCGATGAATTAAACATTAATATGAAGCAGATAAAGGTTACAACATAAATACCTACACCTTTAAAAACTTGTTATAGCAATAAAAAAACTAAATTATTAGCTGTATCCTTCGTCCCATAAACGGGAGGGCTTTTTTACTCACAAAGTTTTATAAAGTCAATTATGAGATGATTTTAAAAATTAGACGCAGTTAATATTAATTCCGGTCAGAGAATTGGTAAGTTTTCCGTGTTAGACTTTGCGCCTATTGTATTTATCGCCGGTCAAGGAAAACCACTATCGAGGTGTCCAGAGTCCAGCCCGGACCGGAGTCAGAGGCCGAGACAATTAATTATTGGTAATGAGCATCTAAAAGACGGGCATATCCTAGTAAACAATTTCAATCAAGAACAGTCGCTGTCTATAAGAATATAAATAGTTATAGTCCATTGGAATGTCACATGAACTTTTCATTTATTAGAGGGCACAATTTTATTTTTGGGACATGTGTCGGGCCTCCCCATATTATAATATGCTGCTGATGTTGTAAACAAAATTATCACTTTTTTGCTTATAACTTTTTTAATTTTTAATTTAGGGTAAAAAGTTATATAAACATATTTATAGGCAAAATAATTTGCAACAAATTATGGTTTTACATTTTTTTTGTAAAACGTATAATTTCCGAGATATCGCGAAAATAGTTTTGTCTCCCCTTTTTTCACGATGCAATGGCGGCCGGGGGACAAGAGCGAATATGATATACAGCAATTGATGAAAAGTCGATTTTCATCAATTGCTATTTGCTAACATGAAGTAACCCCCTAGCGGCGATTTAGGTACCTTATTTAAGTTTTTACTAATCATTTTTTTACGTCGCTAAAGATCTAAGCGGTAAAACCGGACATGAGGTTCATACTGCTCCTCAAGGGACAGGTTTATGAAAATCGGATCGCGCGGTCACCCTACATTATATAATATCACTCGTGTAACGTTTAATTAGCGCTCGGTTTTTTCCAAAAAATATTCCTTCCTGTTTATAATACTAAGTAACAGATAAAGTCGATACTTAATTATTTCACCGAAGATATTTTGTCGATACTTGCAGCTCGACTTCGGACTTTGATTAGTATTTTGTTGTTGATTAGAGTTTAAGCTAGATTAGGTAATCTGTAGCGATAGGGAAGTTGACTCACAGGTGTATAGTCCATGCATATTCTAAGCAATTCAACCTAAGTGTAAACAAAGGTACTGATGCATCATGCAACGCACATTTACAGAAATTGATTCATATTTTTTCATAAGCAGATGGCGTACCTACATAAAATGAAAATGTTACACAATTTCAGTACAAGAGAAAAAGTTTATCTTGGAAATTGCATTTGCAAAAGAACTAGCATGAAGATAATATAAGGTAAGAAAAGGATTTTTAACAAATTATTTTTTGTTTAGGTATGTTTGAACAAATTGGATCTGAGTACATGTAGGGCGAAGGTATTCAATCTTTTGATGATGCTTTGCTCTACAATTTTTTAAAATTTATTATGGTAATAGCTATTATAATCTTAGTAAATTGTAATCTGGATACAATTAGCAGTATTGACGAGATGTATCTATTATCGTGTGGTGTTGCGACACGGCGACGGGTGTCGTGATCCCGGGCTGTGTTCGACACGACTCTACATTACTTTGCACAACTAAAACCGTTGCACACGGTTTGCTCATAAATCATAATATATTATGTATGATCTATTTAATTTCAATTTTACAGATAAAAAACTGATAACTATACATAATTGCCATCGATATTACATAGCTGTTAGTTTTCCATGTCATATAAATAAATAAATAAAAAATATACTTACTACAGATACTTTTTTAGTTTTTAGTTTACTACCCAAAGGGTAAAAACGGGACCCTATTACTAAGACTTCGATGTCTGTCCGTCTGTCTCCAGGATGTATCTCAAGAACCGAATTTTCACAGATTGTGTAAGTATATCTGTTGCCGCAATAACAACAAATACGGAAAACAAAATAACATAAATATTTAAGGGGGACTCACATACAACAATCATTATTTTTGGCCTATTTTGCTTATGGTGTACGAAACCCTGCGTGCGCAAGACCGACTCGCACTTGGCCGATTATTCTTTGAGGAAAAGCCTCTTATATTCTACCAGTGAGTATGCGGACTATTGCGCCAAAATTATGGAGGAACAAGGTCTTATAGTCCTTATAAAAACTATGTGGCACCCATAAAAAAACTATATGGCGTTAAGGTAAGTGGCAAGTGGCAACTCGAAACGGGTTTTAGACTTATTATTTTAGAGTTCCTAAGAGCTTACAATATGACTGTTGCCAGGCAGCTATTGCCTAATACTTTTACGATCGGTAAAATTTTCCTTGTTTACTCGTAAGTGGTGCGTGTTATAGCAACAGCGGGCCGCCGCGCGGGCGCTATCAGCGATGATGAAACAGGGGGCGTGTGTCGCGCCAAGCCTCCGCGATACGGCGACCTCTGCCCCGCACCGCCCCCCGCCGCCCCGCAACCGCCCCCGCGCCTATCAACGCGTAAACATGTTGATGGAAAACTCCGACAGAACTGGTTCTGCGGCCGCGGCGGTTGCCATCAGCTAGCAACAAATATATAGCCTGTTCGCGTTAAGGAGTATTCAGTATAAAATTTGGACTGATCAGTGATCACTCTACATCTCCAGTGAGCCAATTAATGTCAAAATGGTTTACTGGAGATGTAAATTTAGAATTTTCCCCGATATCCGAAAACAGTTATATTTTTCGGAAACAACTGTCCGGCTTTCTTGCAATTGCTCGTTGGTAAGCGATTACTGCTGCATATAAACGCCTGCGACAACCGTTTTAGCGACAAGGATAGGACACCCACCATAAAAGATATAGGTCTCTTCCAAGGTTTTCCTGAGTGAACACCTCCTCAGCCGCGTAATGAGGTCTATTGTCCAGGCATTTTGACAGAAGTCAGACAACAGGCAGGGCGGAAGCTACCCATAGGCAGTTTGGGATTGTGGTATAGGGATTTAGAAAGATAAAGAAAACTTAACTCTTACCTTTTTGTCAGCCTTGTTAATATCAGCACCATTTTGTTGTTTCAAATCTGAAACAAAAACATTTTACAAAAATAAATCAAGGGCAGATTTGTCGGCGATAAGGGAGCTATAAGAGATTGGTAGATAAAGAAAGATATCAAGTCACTCATAATATTAAGCTAATATACAAAACTATGAGAATATATTTAAGAGCGTTTACACCTTTCACGCTCAATTTGGCTTAAAACTGTACTTTTCAAACTTGAAAAAATCATCAACCACTTATCTTTATAAAAATGTTGGTAACTTATTTTTATAGGAAATTTCACTGTCTATATAGTTAGCAAAGAAAAAAATACGATTTATAGAGTATTTGTACATTAAATCTCGATACCTTAATAGAGGTTTTCTTAAATTCCGTTTTAGTATCAGTTTCGAAGCTTTTAATTTACGAAACCAGCGATCGATCTAATTAAAAAATAATAATAACCTATTGACAAGACCCTTAAGCAAATAGTTAGCAGAAAAAATATTTCGTTTAGGTGTTTAACTTTATATATTTTAAATTCAAAGAATGAGAAATATCAAAGAAATATCAAGGAATTTAAACTTTTTTTTTACCTGTTTATTTAACTTAATTTAATATAATAATAGCTTCATATCATAGAAGAACACTTTAATTTAAAAAAATATCAATGAATCTTTTGTTATTTTTTTTTCTACAAATATTTTAAAACTATTGTAAATCGCTGCGCGCACAGCAATTCAAGTAGTCCGCCGCAGGTTTGTATGAAACTTGAAATAAGGTGTAAACGCTCTTAAACATTAGATTAATTAATTTTGGGGAAATTTAATTAGACACGAGTGTTTGGCGGTCTACTTTTTAAAATCTCCTGGCGCCATCTGTACGTTTCTTGCGCATACATAGGTAACCGTTGTTAATTTAAATTATAAAAATCACCATTATTAATAAGACGTTATAACAGTCGTTAGTTGGCAGTAGGAGGAGTAGGAGGACGATACATTTTTATTTTATAATAATGTTTTAGGTATTTTTAATAATCTGCAACTTCGATTAGCAAACAATTAACCATAGGTATACACTATTTGTTCCACATTTCGCTCACCTGGACTCAGTTACGGACCCATTCACTGCACTAAAAATATATAACAAATAATATCTCGCAATAACAGATACGGTTTGCGTATGTTCAGTTGTGTATCGAAACAATATCTGCCAATGTTTATATACCCCGGCTGTTTTCGCTGCATGACGTACAACTCTTAACCTCAATACTTTTCTGCAGATAAACCGTTTGGTACATCCTTACGCATCGTGGGCCCTGTCCCTTCTGCTGACGAGCACCCCTCGCTCTCTAGTGACTAACACAGGGCTTCCCAAACTGTGCGTCGCGACGCCCTAGGGCGCCACGACATTGTCCCAGGGGCGTCGCATGTCGACAAAACCAAATCGAGTGAGCGCCATGTCATTCATGTAACGTCCCAGGCAGTATCCTCGCTTCCAGAAGCTATGCTCAGAAAAGCAAGCGCATCCTTCACATTAGCCAGCCTTCCTGGCTTTAATGTCTTTCATAAATATATTTTTTGAATTTTTATGCTTTTGTTTTGATTTGGTCATTATGTCCTCATAAAAATGAAAATGTCCAAAAAGTGTTTTTATGATAACCTATATGTAGGCTGGTTCTAAAATTGGAAAGTATTTTTGGGGGGCTAAGTTCAGGGGCGTCGTAAAGAAATGGTAAAGTCCCTAGGGCGTCACAGTACACATAAGTTTGGGAAGCCCTGGACTAACACACAGATCGATAACTAAAACGAAGTGTCAGTTCATTACTTAGTAGAAGTACTTGTACTAGTATGTATTCTGTGGTAGTTAAACCAAATATAGCAGCTTTTAGTACTAGCTAGTAGTTACACCAAGTTCGCAATACGACCTACTAGCCGGGTTCAACTGATTTTGGATACACTTAGGGCTCGATGTTCCCATGGTATTGGCAATATCGGTGCGGTCGGAGTACTGCCGATATGTTTCAGTATGCAGGGCTGCGCCCCCATCTCCTCACCATCTCTTAGGGCCTAGGGCGCAGCGTCCTACAATGTATCCGCGGTTGGAGGTTGAAGCATCCTATCCCCCGCGGGATGCGAAATGTGAAACGGCATTTCTCGGCGAAAAAAAAGTCTAACTCGATTCACTTGTGAATATCCATATCTTTAAACATCTAAATATTTATTGTCAGTACAATAAAGTAAAGATTTAGCTGAAATTTGAAATAGAGATACTTTAAGTCCCGAGAAAGGACTAAAGATACTTTTTATCCCGGAAAAATGTACAGTTCCCGCGCTACGAACGAATTTTGGCGCAAAGGAGTTGCGGGCGATGTCATCTAGTAAAGATCTAAATCTACATTAATAATTTTGTTTTTTGTTGGAAATCTGACGAGATCATTAATAATTATTAATTAGCTTTTAGGCAGTGTCGTATATAGCCTTCTTTGCGCCCTGTGCGAGCTTCACTGCGCCTTTATTTTTTTTAGTTACTATCTATTATTACAATAATAATGTTATAATTATACAAATGTTTTCGGAAAATGAAACTTTTTTACGTCTTGTCTAATTTAATACTGATTTTTGATGCTGGCACCTACCTAGGTATAACGGATCGTTGGAATCGAGCACTTTATGGGCGCAGCGGAACTTATTGGTAGCAAGCCGGTAAAACAATAGTCCTGCCTGGTCTGACCATTCTTGCGCCCCCCAGAGTCTACGCCCTGTGCCTGGGCACCGGTGGCACCGCCCTATTTGCGGCACTGCTTTAGGGGGGTCATTATAATGTCGTGAGGCGAAATGCAACTGTTAGGTTTCAGAAACTCAGTTCATTGTTGTCGTGATTGTTGTTTGTTGCAGTGACGTGTGCAGTTTCCACGCGAGCCACGTCGCCTTGCGCAAATGACATCAAAACATAAACACATCTTATCTGTGTTTAATAACTTTACATAAATAATCTGCACTGTATGGAGTGGAACCTTACGTACGTAGGCGTACGTAATGTTACGGCATAGTTTGTGCTGCTCGTTTACAGGAGACCTTACACAGCTACCTGTAACCTATGTTTAGGGTTTCGTATTAAATTTTAACTTCTAGACCGTGATTTTAACGTTGTCAGGAAAATACAACATCATCGTTTCGTACTTGTTAGTTGTTTGCAGGAGACCACCCTCAGCCACGTCTCTAGGTACTTAATTTTTTGTTGCTAAAGATTGGTAATGTGATGGTAGTAAAAATGGTTGGCCCGCTTAATTAAATTTTAGCTTGGGTGTTGGGTTGTGAAATCATATTGTTTTATTACAATATTTTTTCACTATCCTCATTTAAGTTGGTTTTTCCTCTCGAATCTCGATCGAGATAGATAAAGTAGATCTTGTGACCGTTTATCGAGAATCTTATTTTTGTATTTCAATCAGATACAAGATATAGATAGAGTACTTATAGATACAGGGTGAGGGCGGAGGCCGAGCCGCGGGGGGCTGACACGACTTGTATCTTGCCCGAGAACAGGCACTATCAGTAGATAATAATAATACGCGGAACTGCGAAAACAACATCACATATCTACTTGTTTGTAAACAGCTTGCTAGCATACTAGAGAAATCTAGCGTTAATCGAACATTAAACCGGAATAAATATTATTAATTAGTAGCCGATGTCGTTGTCTCTATTGTTAATTGCCTAAAATATATAATTCTAACTTCAATAGTAAACGCTCCATCAAAATATTTTTTATTAATCCATACCTTAGTATTATAAAATAATTCAAGTGTGTGTCCTATTTTAATGTAATAATAATGTAAATAATAAATAAATGTATTCAATAAAGTTTAGCATGGAAATCATAATTAGAGTCCCACTAAAAATATATCAGAATAAATTCTATCTTAGGTTTATAAAATATAGTTAACAGTTTTCTTGTTAGTAGAGATGATACAACAAAAACTCTAAAATCTATGCTGCATCACCTGCACAATGATATTCCCTGCATGTCAGTCCGGAAAGTAGATTTATTCTTTAAAAATATAAATCTCAAATGCTATTTACAGACCCAAGATCTAAAAGTCAACAGTTGCAAGTTTTAATTTGATCCCCTAAAACACTTTTTCTGTGGAGTGTGGACACAGTGATTCTAATTTTATTTTGACGATTTTAATTAAACGAGTTGACATTTAACAGACTAATATTTATCTTCAGGGGTTGTTGAATCTGCTGCAGTCAATAGGCGGTAAGTTCGCAGTGATCTATTAATGCTAATGTCAAATAATAATTAATAAGTTGTGTTTCTAGTTACTACGGTTCTACCCCCTAACTAATTAAGATATTAATAATAAACATCGCAAGTATAACCACGGTATATATAATATATTCCGTGAGTATAACCTAATAAGGTCTACTTGTCGTTGTCTGGCACATAAGAAAAGCGACAGGACAGAGACAGCGAACGGTAGAAAATGAAACCGAGGACCTAGGTCATAAAGTGGCATTTTATTTGAATTTTTGTCGGTCGCGGTCGGACTATATTAAGTTCGGCTGTGAATATATTTTTTTCTAGGAACCTGGGTAAATCCCGGACGCAGTTGAATAATAGAGTATCCACATTTAACACTGATTTCTATACCTACAAGTACGCTGGATAGCCTTTGAAATGACAGCTATTTTTTGTGCCTATTTGAAGCGGAATCAGCGCCCCCATTATTCGGGTAGAGAACTAAATCTGACGTAAAAATGACGTTTGAAAGCCGCCATATTGGCGCTGATAGCAGTAGTGAGAGTATTTGGAACTAATACTAGTGATGACAACTGTTGTTATTGGTTGTGGTTACGTCAAATTTAGTTCTCTACCCGAATAATGGGGGCGCTGATTTCGCTTCAAGTAGGCACAAAAAGCAGGTCTGTATCAGCAATCCAGCGTACTTGTATAATAGACATCAGTGACATTTAATGAGCCTATACTAGAGTCTAGAGTAGGGGTTCCCAAACTGTGCGCCGCGGCGCCCTGGTGCGCCGTGGAAAGGCAAGAGGGGCGCCGCCGTGAGTCGATCCTCCGTTATTATCCGTAACCACAAATATTATAAAATTATTTATAAATTGTAATATGTACATTATAATATGAAGTATACAAAGTAGGCAGATTAATTAATATTTGTTGATTATTATTTACTTGCTTAACCTAACTATAATCATTAAATGTGTTTATTTATGTATCTTTTTGTAGTACTAGCTAGGTAAGGTAGGGCGCCGTGACAAAATATTGACATTGTAAGTGCGCCGCAGACTGAAAAAGATTGGGAACCCCGTCTAGACTCTAGGGTATAAAGTGTACTATACTGTATTATAGTGATATTGTGATAACTGATAACCCTGTGGGGATCTCGCTGATGCAAGCACTCCCGTACTTACGTCATGCGCACTCCACGGGGTTAGCAGTTACGACACTTCCCTCTAGCTCTATATTCCGTCGATCGTGGAGTTCTGGGAAATCTATTGTCTATCTATTGTTATCGCGGCCCATTTGGGCCGTTCGGGGGTTAATGCAGGGATATTGTTGCAATACAGTGAAAGGTTACCACCCAAACCGCAAACGATATTATATATCAGATAACAGATTCTGATTTTTTTTCTCTATTAAATTATATAAGTAGATATCTTTTCTTTTTCTTATTTGTTTCGTTTTCACGCGGTCAAAACATCGCAAAGTTTTAGTTACATTAGGTATTTGTTAATTTCCCAAAGTTAGATTACTGTTTATCTGTCTAGTTTCTGTGGTATGGTGCGTAAATACATACGTAGTAATTACGTATGTACTATTTACGCACACACAGTCGCAGTACGCACGAACATTGTTAGTGCGCTCATTATGCACCGATATCGCATCTAATGAGGGAAATCGGGCATCACCTAAATGCAGCTAACTATATACCGCAGTTTCTTCACCCTATATAGCCGACTCTGGACTCAATGTTTTGTGTTGAAGTTAATATCTTAGCATTGATAGTAGGTAGAGAGCTGCAGCGTTCCTACTTCCTAGACCCTGAAATCTGGGACAACGTGGTACTACGTTGTGATTCAATAACATTATGCTACCGATATAAATGTCACTAATATGTTTAAAGCAATACCAAACAAACGTTAGAGGAATGGTCCGGCATCGCTCAAAACTGGTATACCGTCTTTGATTCCCGGATCTAGCGAATCCGAGATATACGAGCTATGTGTGGTAACTGGTAAGTGGTAACTCACGCGTGGTGTGCGGTCGGTCGCCACGCTCTGCCGGGTGCGTGCGGGGCTGCGGGCCGCCGGAGCGCTACTACTACAACTGCCCACCACACCACTCCCCCTACTGCCACAACTCTTTCGACGCAAAAACTTGAAAGGTTTGACTTAATTGGAAATGCCGTGTCCTTGTTGCCGTCATTTGGCTCTCGATTTGTTTATTGAAAACAAGATGTTTCACGCAACTTGCGACGTTTATAGCGAGGGAATTACATCGTCTAGTAGACTACCCTGTGTTCCTATCCCGGGACTCAAACTGCATCTCAATATCAAACATAACAATATTCGGTTTAGAATACGTTGAGCATGATGAGGTAAGAGACAGACGAACACTCGCATATTGACTAATTGATGGACAGTATTAAGCAGTAGTCAATATGTATATTATGTAACTCTACCGTAAATACGAATCTTTTGATGTGTCTCTATGCCCTAACTTATGAATCCGATCGCCCAGTGGGAGCAGTTATTTATACTGATCTGTAGTCATACCTTATATTATATGACTCAGATCAGTAGAAACCCTCGCCCAGCGAGAGCTCTAGACAAGAGCAATACAAGAGTCAAGACTAGACTCTAGCAAGATATTATCTACTTTATTTTGCACAGCACAGTATAAGGCCGCGTTTCCACTGACGCGGAGCGGGGCGGAGAGGAGATAGTGGTGCGCGAATCGACCAATCGTGCTATTCCAGCGGAATGACAGCGAAGCGGAGCGAAGATTTCGAGCATGGTGATTGGTCAATTCGGCACCGCTGAGCTCCTCTCCGCTCCGCTCCACGTCAGTGGAAACGCGGCCTTACAAATAGCTATAAAAATATACTGATAATAAAATATCATCAAACAATGAATATGTAATGTGACTTTACTTTATCTCTGCTAGTAACGTGTGCAGTAATAATAATTATTTATCTGTCGGGGGTAAGACGACCGTGACGAGTTGACAACGCCCGCGCTAATAGCACAGGCTAAAATACTCGGTTTGATAACAGTATACTTATAGCTAATATGATGTAACGAAAGCCTGACATGTCATATTAATTTGACCTAGCTGCTTAAAATTAGCCTTCGAAATGATAAAGCATCTACAAACATATTATGTTATAGATACAGAGAACAATGTACAATAATAAGTTCTGTGTACACAATAGAGATAATTACTAATTAGAAAAGGGTAAGAAATGGGAAGAATACAGGTAAAAATTTGTTTTAGATTTTACCTACATCTAAAAAATTAACTGCACCGTTAACCATAATTATCACCGTGGGAGAGACATGCTTCGGCACGAATGGGCCGGCTCGACCGGAGAAATACCACGGGCTCACAGAAAAGCGGCGGAAATTAAGCGATGGGTTTCGCTAGCTAGAGTACTGTGGTCAGTGGTCTTTAGGTATGAGGTATCGACGGAAGGTGTCAAAGATAATATTGGCATCGCCCTTGCAACACCTAAGTCCAAAGGCTCTATATTTGTTTCTAGTGTGTCTGTCTGTCTGTTACCTCTTGAATCTCAAACCGCTGAACCGATTTTGTTGAAATTTGGCATGGAGATACTTTGAGTACCGGGAGAAGACATAGGTTACTTTTTTATCCCGGAAAAATGTACTGCTCCTGCGCGATAAAAGAATTTTGGTGCAACGGACGAACTTGAACCCGTCATCTGGTTACTCTATAAATCACTCACCGGGTTGTGGCGACGACGGCCGGACGGACTCTGCCGCGACCCCGCTTTCGAACACCACAATATTGTTGCTGTGACCTATGACAGAACTGGTCCGACGGCTCAGCGAGAGCGGTCACGCTCGAAAATATCCTAGCACATGACGATGGCGCTCAATTCGGGCTTTAATTTAATCAAGAAATATCACGTCTTGTAGTTAACAATACTTAATTAAACACGCGTCAAACTATTAAGGCATATAATTACGATCTAATATTAATTAGAACTAAACAGAACGGCCAGTGCAAGATGTACATGTGCCAAAAACTAGGTTGGTTAGTCGCCAATGCACTTTTGAACCTGAATTAGATGCTGCGACTAGTTAAAACAAAACTGTAACAGTAACTGTAAAAGACATTCGATAACAAATATACCATAGACTAATCTATTCCATACGGCTTCATCGCGAAGTTATTTGAAGTTAAGAAGCAAAAGAGTAATAGATGCACAGGAGGGTCATTAGTTAATTGTTATCGAATCTACAAGAGTAAACATAAAAATGCATATTCAAATTTAAATTACAAATGTACTTTTATGACAAACTATGGATACCAAATACGATGCGATTTCGATATTATACGACACACTTGTAAATCACGCGAGATATTTCCTCATTCCAAATCACCAATATGATAATTCTCGTCAATAAGTTTATTAATAGTTCGCAAGCAATAGGAGATAATTCAAACGATGCAGATGTCATAAATTATTATAATTTATATTACAGTGTAAGAGGTAACTTTTGACTACTTTTCCAATGTCCCTTTTGGTAAAAACGACCCTTTTCGAATATTTTCTAACCGTCATTTCCCAAAAAATAGATAGACATTACACAACGTAGTCGCGTTGAAATTCAACTAGTACTTAATTTTATAAAAAAATATTTAAGAAATGAAAACAAGAGGACTTACAAGTCGGACTAATAGACGACGCGCGACGGACTGGATTCCGCAAACTGCTTGCCCGATGTTGCGAAAACACAGCACGGGCCGCGGCTAACATTTCCGTCTTAAACTGGAATTTTAAAAACATTGTGTTATTTAAAAGTAATAATAATAAATTGCGGAACTGTTTGATTACAGATAAAAGTTGGTATTTTTCTAGCCTATAGCTGATTTTCAAAATATAAAATATGTTGCTTGATTCAAACGAGCATCTCAAAGATGAAAGAAACGTAGATGCTTAGAGCATTATTTTGAGCTGTATAAACTGCCACAGATGTTTTCAGCAAAATATTTATAGTCCAGTCTACAATATATTCCTGGAGCCCCGGCCTAGGAGTGCTATTATATATTCTGTGCCTGGGCGGGCAAAGGGCCGCCCGCCGCAAATCCTAGAGTAGACCATCTAAATATATCGCATCAAAGTGGCCCGCACAGGGAGATTTACGCGGCGGCTCGCAGGTCTTGCGGGAGGACGGCGCGGGTTGCGGGGGGAGGGGGTCACACAATGGCGCACCTGTCGCGTCTCACGTATTGTCCGGTGCAGCTACAAAGGATCTGTCGATCAAAGGTATTGGGCTGCCCACGACCGATGGGCTGTAGGGGTGCAGTAGTATTAGGGGTCAGTGAGAACTGATAACAAATTGGATATAATATCATATAATGATAACTACATATAACAGCTGAAAAAATATCTATACATAATATAATAAAACTGTAGAAATGAAAATTCTGTACATTAAAGATATTCAAAAATAATAAGCGGGGGGTGTCACTACATCGCTATAGAAGCCAAAAATGTGGTTAGTTTTTTGTCTGTCTGTCTGTCTGTCTGTCTGTCTGTATGTTTGTTCCACTATCACACGAAAACTAATGATCCGATTTGAATGCGGTTTTCGCAGATATATTTGTCTTCTTCCAACTTAACATCTGGTGTACAAAAATTCTTCCCCCCACCCCTCTAAGGGGACGAAAGAGGGGCCAGATTTTGTATCAAACTTTTTTCTTTAACACGAAAACTACTGATCCGATTTGCATACGGTTTTCGCAGATATATATTTTGCCTTCTTCTAACTCAACATCTGGTGTATAAAAATCCCCCCTCCCACCCCTCTAAGGGGACCAAAGAGGGGGTCAGATTTTGTATCAAACTTTTTTCTTGGACTTACTTCATGTTATTAACTATGTTTTCCAACTTAATATCTGTTGATAAAAATCCCCCCCCCCACCCCTCTTAGAGGACAAAAGAGGAGGTAAGATTTTGTATCAACTGATGAAGTAGAACTTTAAATGGCAAAACAACGTTTGCCGGGACAGCTAGTATAATATATATCAGTGCAGCAAGGTGTATCTAGGCTCGACGTTGGACGTACCAATAAGTATATAATATGGCTCTATTGCATTTTGTGTTGTTTACACTGCTAGCATAGCAATTAACACCAATTAGTGAAACTGATGTACGTTTAAGAACAAAATCTTAGAACACTTTATCATACTACGGAACCCTCTCAAATAAATAAAAATGGAATATGAAAATGATACAATTTAACAGAGAAGTAAATATCCTCGGGGGTTATCCCGTAGGCGCGGTATAAAAACGCGGGGTCGGCTCGCGGCGGAGTATTCCCACCTGGATCGCGACAACCGACATGGCGCCTAACTGGAGGTACCTGTCATTATTATTATTAGCGAATGATTTAATTAATCGTTAATTAGAACAACATAACGCATCGTCTTATGATAACGCTCCGCAACACGACGGGTCCATGTGGCTTAGCACTAATATTTAATGATTGTTAATCATCGCAAATATGACGGATTTCTCTAGGTAAACGATGTAAAAGAGTATATCAATATTTTTGGTGTATTCATAATATAATAATTAATCTAAATAATTAAGAAAGTATGATCTTCAAAACCTGTGTGGTATATTTCCAATAATGTCTTATGTCAGCAATTGAATGTTATGTAGATAGAAGCCCCTGCGAGTGTTAGTAATATAAAGACTAGAACCCTTACAACCGTGTGACGTCATATGTGCGTAACTAATGGCGTCGCAACGCCGACGACCGAAGACTGCGTGAACTCTTATCCTAAGTGCATTATAACGTGATGGCGAAACGCAGAAATCTTACTTTGTATGCATTATACTACGACGTCAGCGTCACCCTGTACCTACGTTTTGCCGTTAGTAAGTGCGTTGAGTTATGACGTAGTACGCGGTGACCGTGGTGGACGCACCGTGTGAGGTCACGAGATGTTGCGGGCCGTGTGTGACGTGCCTACCGAATGTTGCCAATATTGTGACAGTGGTTTGCACGGGGGCCGCAAAATATCTCGCAATCCCCATCGGATTGTGCGGTACTTTGCGGCCGTAACACTGGCCTCCATAGGCTCTAAACACACTAGGCTGAATTACGCCGACGTAAATTCCGCCGCGTTTCAAACCCATATAGAATACGGGCGTAACGCGAGACGCGACACACTATTCCGTCGCGTTCCGTCCGTATTTCAGCCTAGTGTGTTTAGAGACTTAGCTCCCAGGCTAATTGTGGTGACACTCGCCTGAACTTGCTCGTTGTCGCAGGTTGCTTGCGGCGCTGACGCTGCTCACGCTGGCGGCGCTGGTGTCGGGGCAGGTGACGTTCAGCCGCGACTGGTCGGGGGGCAAGCGCTCGCCGCCCTCGCTCTTCGACTGCGGACAGTTCGCCAGGATCTGTAGACACTTCCTGGTGAGATACCACTAGAGTTTATAATTCAGTTAAATAATTACTATCGCAGCGAAATGAGAAATCTAGTAGACCTTGAAACATAATTAAGAAGTGAAACGAATGGAATATTTGCATACCTACTACCTTACATATTGTCCGGAATAAGTTTACTATAAATTGCTAATTTAAAACTGAAAATAATTACTAGTCGAGAGGTCCGACTTACTGCAACCAATCAAGGTCTGTCGAATAGATCTCCTGTCAAAAAACCTCAATCGAAACCAGGCATAAGATGCGTTTCCACCAGAGATGTGTTGCGACTTGCGACTTGCGAGGAATGTGTTTTTGAGAATCAATAGAATCGCTTCATTGACGTGACCTCGCTCAGCGCAGCGATTCTATTGGATCTTAATAACACATTCCTCGCAAGTCACAACACATCTCTGGTGGAAACGCAGCCTTATGTGATAATGTCCGTAATTCTTAGTTTAGTTTTGACGTTACTTTGTCTTCACGCGAATAGACAACTGTAGCCACATGGTTGCTTTCAGCACGACCTGCGCAGCGCGATGTCGCCGGGCAGGGCGGGCGGGGCGGACGGGCGCAAGCCGCGCGACGACGACCTGCCGCAGAAGCCGGAGCGGTACGACGACGACGAGTGACGATGCGACTCTACGACATACATGTATAACTGAACATAAAATTTATGTTCATCATTTAATGATAATAATATTGAAGCGTTTTTTTATAAAGTTTAAATGCAAGGAATATTTTTTTGTAATTTAAAAAGATGTTGATTTTTACTTACCGAATGATTGCGTTAACTTGATGTTTGATACTCTCTTGTTGACATAACCTATGTAATGTTTTCAGATAAATAGGTAATAATAAACGACAAAACGTGTTTACCTTATTTTATGTAAATCAACCTATTTTTACTTTCATAACCTTTTGAATACTTATTTCATACACATAGCTGCTTGACTTTTTAATACAAACACGAAAAAAGTGTCCGACACGTTACACACAATGTGTAGTTAGAAATGAGGGAACGAGTGTGAAAGAGATAGGCAGCTATAGCCTATAGGTCAATGGAATTTAACTATTAATTCGGTGTCCAGACTATAACGATACGAAAATCCCTTTTATATCCCAGTCCAAAAACTAGGTAAATAATATAATAGGTGTCGATAAATGAAAAACATGTAGTAATTTCAGTAATATATTATAGTAGTCGATTCTATGTACACATTGCATATTGGTAGGTTAGTTTATTGCATTCAAATATTACACTAATAAAATACTTAAAATACTTCGTGTAGTTCAATTTTGCCACTCAGTCAGTACATGTCGGTAGTCTAAAATAAAACCTAAAATATATTATAGTCATACTAAACTATAGAGATATTGTAATAGCACATAAGGCGGCTATGCACGGAGTCGAATATCTCTAATTAATAATTTTACTTCTTAAAATAGCATAATTCTGTTTACTGTTGTAACAAGAATTTACAAGTGTAAAAATAAAATAATGAATTTTTAATTTGCCGAAATTTAATTCCATTCTCAAGATATTGTTATGAATGATGATATTATACAAGCATAATAATTATTTTTGACTGTATACAATTATTATTTGCAACTTGCAAATATAGTATGTAGTAATATCGAACCTTAAATATATTAATAATAATACTTTGTTATTCTAAAATAATCTAAAAAACGCTAAAGCTATAAAATTCAATCAGATTAGTACTTCATTGATAAAATAACATTCACACCTAAAAATTCGCTATTTCAAATAGCAACACACAGATACCAGTTAGCAGGCATATCCGGCCTATCTGTTAATCATACATACAATCTAGTTCGATAACAAGCGACTAAATATTCGTTAAATAGGTACGTTCTTTCCAATCGTCTCCATTGTTCTGTCAAAACTGACCAAGACACAGTGATAAAGCAGACACGTAATACAAATGAGACGAGAGCGAGCGTCGTTGTGCTCGTCGAAACAGGACATCTCATCACGACTATTTTACACCCTGCAACTGCAACCATACAATCATTCCTCTCGCACGCCAAACACTTGTTGATAGTAATTATAGACCACACTCGACCGAACATAAACGAATTTTGTTTGGTCTATTTGTGTTGATTGGTGGAATAAAGACGTGAGTTTAAAAAAGTGTAAAAATTATTATTATGACGAATCTTTAAATTTAAGAAGTAGTATAGTTTTTGCTTGGCCGAATGCGCTCTAAGTCACACACACGCCCACTACGCGGGCGGCTGGTCGGCGTCGGCGGGCTGCGTGCAGCGCACGTACTCGAGCGCGTCGTTGAGGCGCGTCAGCCACAGGTCGCGGTCGCGCGCGCCGTCCGCGGCCAGCAGGTGGCGACGGCGCAGGCGGCCGTCCGACCCGCGCGCCAGCACCAGCGAGCCCCCCTCCCGCTCCGACCCCTCCTCGCCCGCCAGCGTCTCCAGCAGCAGCGTGTGCGGGCGCGCGCACAGGTCGCGCGGCGCCGCCACCACGCGCTCCGACACCACCGCCGACAGGTCGATGTCGCCGATCGGGATCTAGGGACGGGGCGTTCGCACAGATTAGAACATATTATTGTAAGATAGTGGTGCGTTGGATAAAAGAACGTAAGGGGATACCTTTTTCTGGACGTCCTCGGGGTACTTCCAGTAGGAGAGCACGGGCGCCTCGAGACGGAACCAGCGGCGGTGCCAGGCGCCGAGGCCGCTGACGTCGTCGTAGGCGGTGAGGAAGGCGGCGTGCGGGGCGGGCGGGGGGCGGCGCACGCGCGCGGTGATGTCCACGTGCAGCGCGCCCTCCAGCGGGCTGCCGGCCGGCACCTTGTTGAGAGTGAAGGTGCGGCGGGACGCCTGCGCCAGCGCGAAGATGCAGTAGCCGTGCAGCTGGAACTGCGGCGCGCGCACGGCGCCCGGGCCCGCCGGACTCTGCACGCGCGGCGTCTTCAGCTCCGACACCTTCGACTTGGGCGTCAGCAGCTTCGAGTTGCTCTGCGGGTCGAACGTCACAATTATACACACGGCACTCATCATAACACATTTTCCCCTTACAACATTTTTCAAATATACCCTGTTTAGGTGCAATCTAATGTAAGCATAAACAGAAACACTATTTTATCCAATAAATGAACGTATTATTTCTTTATTGAATTTCATTGTTGTGTGATGGAAACAGAGTACAACAGCTAATTTTTCATCGCACACGAACCTTCTTGTTAGATATGTGGTACTTGACGTCGTGCGGCAGCAGCTCCTTGGAGGCCTGCAGCAGGTAAACCTCGACGGTGACCTTGAAGTCGCTGGCGAGGCCGTCCATGCGCACGTCGTCCGCGAAGTGCAGCGGCTGCGGCGACGTCAGCTGCATGGACGTCGCCAGCACGCGATCGCGGCACTTCAGCAGGCACACCGCGTGATGGCCCACCGCACCGTCTGCGAAACAACATTAGCGACTTATTGACGAGTTTTTAAAAACTTGCACAATATATCATTGTCCGACTTGAATTACAACCGAATTTATTTCCCTGTATGAAGATTCTTTCTTCTGCTCTTATTTTTTTGTAGTTTATTTTTTCAAAACTGCCTTAGTAACAGTACGCACCTGCGTGCAACTGGCGCACGTAGTCGCGGCGCAGCGGTATGCGGATGCCGGAGAGGCGCAGTTCGGCGGCGCCGGCAGCGGCGGCCGGGCCCGCGCCCTCCACCTGCAGCCGCTGCACCTCGTGCACGCACGCCTGCCGACGATGAGCTGAAACACATTTTAAAAGCGATTAATAGAAATATAATTAGCGTAAGAACAACGTAAATGAATAATGATACATTTAGTAAAAACAAAAAATCAAAAAATTGTAACTCAACTTACTTGCTAGCAGCAGGAGTCTCTCCCCCTCCGCCTGCTCCGTGGAGCCGCTGAACTCGACGGTGGCGGCGCAGAGGTTTAAGGCCTGACTCGCCTGAAAAATTAATTCGTTTAAACTTTAATCATTTAAAGTTTTGAATACAGAAGTCTGAACCACGAACGGAAATGAACTAAAAGTCAGTAAATACCTGCGATATGACGGTGTTCTGCTTGTTGATCTCCGCTTGCAGCTCCTTGATGCGCTGTCGCACGGTGACAGCGGCGGGCGGCTCGGAGGGCGTGGCCTCGTGCTCCGGCGACGCGTGACGGATTGTACGCACCGGCGTCGATGGCGTGCTGTTCTGTAATATCATGATAATATGTTTCTATAGTATACTTCAAGTGAAGTGAAATAATGCACTGCTTTAAATATATTACGCAGCAAATTAGAACCGGCTTATGATTTTAAGATTTCCTTATCCCAGATAGTGAACCAATCATCAAAATATTATACATTATTTTTATTTATGTTGTAAAAATAATAAATAAGTTTATAAAGTGGTACTCACGGCCTGCATGCGGCGATAGAAGCTGACGCTGTGCACGAGCTCGTGCGCGCGGGTGGGGGGCGCGGCGGGCGTGGCGGGCGTGGCCGGGGCGGCGGGTGTGGTCTTCAGCGGCGAGCGGAACGCCCCCTGCTCCTGGTACACGAAACTCGATGACGACAGCCCGCTTTGCTGCAAGCGCGCCGCGCCGTCGGTTAAAATCAAAACCGTGAGACGTGGCAAGAAACTTCTAAAATTTTGCGTCGATATGAAGTACTGTACCGCGTCTCAAAGTTTTGACTGTAATATAACGCGTTTACGTGAATCATATAGCTCTATTTCTCTTTATAATGAAGATATTTACACAGCGTGTACAAGATTTGCTGTCTTTGTAATTTGTATGTCATGCAACTTTCCCATGAGCTAGATAAAGGAAACCTTGTCTTGTCATTCGATGTATAAACATAATAAATAATAATTTATTAATAAGGGGGTGTATGATTTAATAGTAAATGGTAATGATATTTTTACACATACAACAAACAAACATGCATTACATAGACTGCTATAATCATAACCCCTGCATCTACTGCCGTGAGAGCCAGACCACAGGGCGCCAGACCACAGGCGCGCAGCGCCCGTGTGGCCGGCTATGCGTCAAAATATTTGCGTTGCGACGACGCAACGCAACGCGCGGTGTCTACTGGCTCTAAGAATACAACAGCAGATGCAGGGGCTATGATTTTGAGACAAGATTGTCGGGTATTGTGTCCGGCGTACCTTGTTCTGCTTGGGCGGGGTGGGTCCCTCGTCGTCCAGCGCCTCGTCGAGCAGGTCGTCCAGCTCGCTGTCGTACTCCGATTCCGACTCTGACGCCACCGCCTTCTTGTAACTGCTGTTGTTGCGCTTCACGATCTGCAATATCGTGATTCGTGATGCTTTTACATATGCATCATATTTTACAGCTCTCCGACTCCTCTTTGTTAAATTCTCTATTGCTGGATATTAGCCAGGTTTAACAGCTATGTGTATGTATATTGTTAAATTACTTTATTATTATAAAAATTATAAAACATGAATATATTAATTATGTTGTTCAAACTTTCCCATAAATTTTATTTTTTATTTTTATTTTATTTTATTTTATTTTATTTTGTAAGGAAGACCAACAGCTATCAATAAAAACAGTAAGTAACTTATACTAGAAAATAGGAAGCCAATTACAGGTCCTCGCAAATAAATATACAGAATGAGTAATAAGTTCAAACATAGCAGACGCCACATACTACTAAGTATAAGTTACAGTGTGTAAAGTGAGATTGAAGCGTCACAAGTAATTAACATTAAAATTAACGCCACACGTAAACATCTGTCATAGGTAACAAAATATATCATAGTAATTATGAAGCCTTAAATATAAGTGACAATTTACACAAATTCTAATCTAAACAATCATATTACTGGAGCAAGTATTCATAAAGCAGTCGCTTGGCTGTCACAATGCTAGTTGAGAACAAGTCTAAGTCTACAGATTTTGAAATATTATTAAAGTTATTAAAGTTATTAAAGTTAGTAAACATTGACATAGTCCCTTAGGGCTGGTTTACACGTATTAAGTAGATAATTAGTAATTAAAAACTAAATTCTAATTGTCATCTAGTTTAGTACTTACTAAATTTTAACTTGCTACTAAATTTTGTGTTTACATGCAATTAACAACTTAAAATTAAAATTTAGTTAAATCCTTATCTACTTAATACGTGTAAACCAGCCAGTTATAACGTATACATAAAGGGATCAAGAGATTTCACTGTGTTTCCGACTTCCGTACAGTTGACATCACTCACATTCATGACTTCCCTGCCGAAGGAGGTCTCCGCCCAGTTGTCCGACTTGTTCAGCTTGTCGGGGATGTCCTCCACACTGAAAGGTAGCATTATGTGTTACAATTTTATTATTATTGTCGCCATTTACATACATTTTAGCATTTATTTACCATGCAGTTCTGTGGTTACAACTGTTATTGTGTAAATGGATTTATAATCTCTTGCGACGGTTTCAAATACAAATTATATAACGTTAGTAATAATATACATTTTTGTACAAAATATAGACTATACCACATTTTGTCCTTGTCTGATTTACTGGAACAGTCGACAGACGCGCGAAAGACGAAGGCAGAACACTTATCTGCTGTTTAATTTTTTATTAGTAAAGAGGATAAAATTATAGGCACTTTATTTTAATACCTTGAGGCCCACTTGCGCCAATCTGGGTTAAAGTTAACTCTGAGTTAAACATCATGTCATCTCTATCACTGACTTGATGAGTGACAGATATGACATGATGTTTAACTCAGAGTTAACTTTAACCCAGATTGGCGCAAGTGGGCCTGATAATTTTAATTTTAAATCCATACTAATATTATAAATAAGTGTCTGTCTGTCTGTTACTTTCGCACTCTGGTGGACTCGTCCGGTTTTGTTCGCCAGCTCCTCATTTCAAAAGTTGTGTTTCAAATGTTTACAGACAGCCTGCAGACACGTCAAACTTATAACACCCCTCTTTTGACGTCGGGAGTTAAAACTGATGTCAAATTTCAACTTTCCATAGAACTTCTTAAAATTTCTCGAAAGTGTAACAACATGAGAGGTTCCTTACCACCTCTTATAGAAACGAATTCGTACTACCGCTAGTGCTACCTACGTGACGTTCAGCGCCATCTATTATGAACTATTGGAACTAACTTAATTTAAAAAAAATACGCATAACCTTACAACCCCTTTTCCAGTCAAGAAGTAGCCTACGTCCTTTCTCAGGCTCGTGAACAAAATTTCCTTACAATCGGTTTAGTAGTTTTGGCGAGACAGACAGACAGACAGACATACTTTCGTATTTATAATATTAGTATAGACTATAGATTGACGCCTGCAGTACTTTCAAACCTGGCGCAAAGTCTGTTAATGCTGGTCACTACATATTTATTTAATTTCAGAAACTAGACTATTTTTAAGCCATATTAATTGCAGTGTTTTTGTACAAAACCTAAAAATTGGGAAGAAGTTGTCAGTGTGATTATTCCTTATTTTATTTTTCTTCCTATTTTGTTTTAGGGAGTAGGGACCATCCATAAATTACGTCAAACGTCAAAGGGGCATCAGGAGATAGACTAAGTGTGACAATGACAGGGACCCCGGTCCTAAATGTGGTGTCATATTATTTTGTCAATTTCGGAACTGGGTGTTTCTTTCAACTACTTCTGAATAGTTCTGAATGTAAAACTGTAAAATATGTTACGTCACAGTAGGGATGGGAAACTCACAGATGTGACAAGCACGAGGCAGAGGTCTAAAAATCGCGAACGTGACATAATTTACGGACGGTCCCTTAAGAATAACAAACTGTCTGAAGCATGTTAATATTATTGGGATATCCCGTTTAAGATAGTAACTCTTAACGCGGTGGGTTCGAATCGCTAAAACAAACAAGATGTTCGATGAGGACAATGCAAGAGAGCACATAAAATAGCCTTCCCAGAGAGATCCATGTCTCGCATGGGGATGGAACTTGGAAGTAGATATTTTCCACTGAATTAGAGCTGCGCATCGCAAAAATCTGCAACAAACTCATACTAAAAATGACATTGCGATGCGATGCGATCCGAATTCGCAGTTTTGTGTGGGGGCCCTTATATGAATAAAATTAAGAGATAACATTACTCTAAGGTACTGCATGAACACTTGGTTTAAATAACTACTGAGTTACTAGATGAGTACCTAAGTGGGAGAGGTTTTTTGTACTTCAAGGTCATCAAACAATACTTATTAGGTTTGTCTGCTCTTTAAAAATATAACAATCCAGCTAACGCCTACTAAAATTGTAATATGTCACGGTTTTTAGCAATTTATTTTATTGATGTCCTAAAGAGTTCATACTTAATTACTAATCTACGGTATATCCTTAGTTCTAAACTAATTCTAAGAGGAAAAGTTTGTTGGTATCGAATAGGCTCCGTAACTACTTGGATGATTGAAGCGGACCGCGGTGTTGGGCATATTATGAAAAAAAAAACCCTGTACAACAAGTAACAACACAGAATAGATAGTACACAACAAGTACATTTGTTTCAAATTTTTTAAATTTGTTGGTACTTTTAAAGTTTTAACAAAGAATCTGTCGAAGTTTGGAAAGACAGGTATTGCCTACTATAATAAGAAACTACCTAAGCGGCATATATTTCAAATATAATTATTACAATAATTAAAAAGTAAAATATGATGGTCAAACTTTTATAAGCAAATGACTGTTGGGAATTTAGGTAGATGTAGAAAAAGATTTAAGGAATCTGTACAAACGCTCGAGGTATAAATCCATTTATTTACACAATATTATTTATCAGGTACACAGAACAGCAGGTAAATAAAAACATCAGGTCAGTTCAAT
Organism: Plebejus argus; assembly: GCA_905404155.3. Taxonomy (NCBI): domain Eukaryota; kingdom Metazoa; phylum Arthropoda; class Insecta; order Lepidoptera; family Lycaenidae; genus Plebejus; species Plebejus argus. The sequence continues at coordinate 527,459 of FR989927.1, read as the reverse complement.
ATTTTATTAGTACAAAAAAAATATAGAAAACATTTCTATTATCACAGACCAAACTTAACATACACCTGAAAGGGAAGAGTTAGTTCATTTAGCGTGGTGTGCTACAGCCTGCACCGGCGTTTTGAAGATCTTAATATATTATTAGACCTTAACTCAGTAGTAGTAAGATCCAAATAAGGTAAAAAGAGCACTGTCAGTGATCGTACATACTATAAGGTCCACAAAAACGCTCTAGAGCACATGTTTATCTCTCCTTCATCTCTATTGAAACGAAATCTGATAAACTGGCTGGCAGTACTATCAGGCCCATTTTGGTGTAGAAGGTAAAACTTTAAAACTATTATGAAACACGCATAAAAATTAAGTATTACCACAAATCATTGTAAAATTAGTAGAATCATTTTAAAGTTTGAAGTATGTAGTTGTACTTGAATATGATATAATTATTGCTGCAATGTTTTTACGCTAGAGGCAGCACTGGCATAGACAGTAAAAAGTTTTGTTCGACGTTTGACAACCTTTCTGTCAATATTCTAATATGACGCGTGCAATACGTCAGTTTATTCACTGTGTGTGCTAGTGGCGCCCTCTTCTCCGACCTTTGCGTAAACTATCGACTATGTCGTACGTTACTATGTGGCGTCTAATGACATAAAGACTATTATGTACCGGTTGTAACATTAAATGGCATTATATTGTACTTATGTGTATGTAATATGTATCGTGCTTTTCAAGCTTAAGACGGAAGCTGAGCTACATCTAAACATCAGTTTACATCGGGACGAGACGCGATGCGGCGAGCTGCATTTAACATCGCCATGGAGATTTGACCCTTGTAACAAGAAGATACCTTCTTATTTGATTTACAAGCAAAACCGGACTGCACAGCGCGGCACTACTTATGCAGTGAGACGTATATTTTTATGTAATTAATGAAGTTTTAAATATGTAGTTTTCTCTTAAAATTCAGCGCCGCCTCGCGTCTCGCGTCGTTGTAAACTGATCCTAACGGAAATAGTTCTATTATTTATTAGTATTTTCCTACAAGACTGATACTCTGCGGCTTTCACTAGTACAGCTCATGAAACGGCAGTGCTTTACTATTACTTTACAATTGAACTACTATAATATTATTATAATTGGAACATGTGTGTCAACGTGAAATATTTCTTCTTCTATAGGTGTAATATCTCTAGGTCACATATTTTTAAGTAATCTTACTAAATGTCTTTTATTATTATTCTGTTAATAAATGGATACGTATCGCTCGAACAAGATACACAATAGTTCTAATAGGGATTTGATAAAATTCTTAGATTTTAAAAAGGTCAGGCCATAATCGAATTGACAAAAAGGGACCGGCGTCAAGAAACTGACATAAATATTAGTAAACAAATGATAACAGTAGTTTCAAATACTGTATAGATAGTGTCACAAGTAAAAGAATAATACAAGAGTATTAGAAAACATTAAAACTAAACTATAATTAAGTAGGCACGTCACTAGTGTGCTAGGACTCACACGTCGGTCAATACGGACCGTCACCCGTCAGCTGACGGTCCACATTTAAATAAATATTGTGCCCCGACATCCGGCCGAGTCTATCATTACCTAGGTCCTAGTGTATATTATGTACAAACACTTAAACACTAGCTAGTAGCTACAGGCAACATTACAGTCTCATTTAAGTATTACGATATTAGGTCTAATCACTTCTAGAATCTAGACTGGTTTGTGTGCACTATGTATGTACTAACGATGAGGCCTTAACACGAATTGTCTATAATTAGAAGCCGTTAACGACATGTTTTGATGATATCACTATAATAAAATAAAATAAATAAAAATAAAAATAAAAATAGCCTTTATTTCCTACCACCAATTTACAGAAAATATATACTAGAGAATTAACTAATTTACTAACTAAACATAAAATATAACATTTCTCTTACTGTAGCATTTTCAACTATTTGTTTTTAAAGAACTATATTTGGTAGTGGTCGCCTCTACGGCGTAGGCCTCTCCTAAATCCTTCCAAATAATTCTATCTCGGGCTATTTGCATCCATCCGCTTCCACACCTTTCTCTGAAAATGTCCCTCCATCGTTTGTTGGGTCTGCCTTTTTTTCTTTTTATGTTTCTTGGCACCCATTCCGTCACCCGTTTTGTCCATCTATTCTTCATCCTACAAACGTGTCCAGCCCACTGCCACTTAAGTGTTCGGATTCTTTTAGTAACATCTGTAATTTTAGTTTGGGTTCTGATATCAGTGTTACGAATTTTGTCAGATAATTTAATTCCTAGCATACTTCTTTCCATCTTACGTTGGCAGATAGCAATCTTATCTTCTTCCTCTTTTCTTATAGACCACGTCTGACAGCCGTACGTAAGACAAGGTAACACTGTTGCTTCGTAAATGCGTTTTTTTAAATTAAGATTTATACAGCTATTTTTCATTATTTCTCTTAAACTCCAATATTTTTGCCATGCTAAAGTTATCCTTCTTTGTATTTCTTTCCCACAGTTATTTTTAAATGATATTAGCTGTCCAAGGTAAGTATACTCGGTCACATACTCTATATTTTCGTTATTTACTCGAATATCTTGTTGAGGGCCATTTGTTAGGATCTTAGTTTTGGTCGTGTTGAGTGACAATCCTACCTTATAACTTTCCGACGCCAGCTCACCAATCATATTCTCTAGTTCTGTTGGGCTTTCTGCAAATACTACTATGTCGTCCGCAAAACGCAGATGGCTTAGAAGTTCTCCGTCTATATTCACACCTTTGGATTCCCAGTCCATAGATCTGAAAACTAACTCTAGCACGGCTGAGAAAATTTTTGGGGAGAGCGGGTCGCCCTGTCTTACTCCTCTTTTAATCGGGAACTCTATCCCTTCACGTTCTAGTCTAACTTTGGCATAGCACTTAGAATAGACGCTCTTGATTATATCTATAAACGTTGGGTCGACGCCTTGTTGTGCCAACGACTTCCATATCGCTTCGAAATGTAGAGAATCGAAGGCCTTCGTATAGTCGATAAAGCACATATATAATGTCTTTTTATATTCTCTACATTTCTCTATTATTTGTGTTATGACTTGTATGTGGTCTATAGTCGAATAACCTTTACGAAAACCTGCTTGCTCGCGCGGCTGATTTTCATCTAGAGTAGTTGATATTCTACCTAGAATTATTTTGGAGAATATTTTGTACAGGTTCGTCGTGAGACTGATTGGTCTGTAATTTGCTAGGTCGTTCCTGTCACCTTTTTTATGGAGTAAAATAATTGTTGACTTTGACCATTGTTCTGGCGTAGTTCTTGTTTTTAGTATGTTGTCAAATAGAATCTGTAGGGGTTTCAGAAGCGCGATGGATATTGATTTTAATAACTCATTAGTAATGTTATCATTACCAGGGGATTTATCATTTTTTTGCGTGTTTATAGCCTGTTCAATTTCTGATAGTAAGATGTTTGGTATCATTGTAGGACAATTGTTTGACAAAGGAAGATGGACAGACTCTGTAAAACAAGATTCTGGAAGGTGTGTTTTGACATCTATGCTATAGAGATCTGCAAAAAACTTACTTGCTTCCTTAATAATATCTGGACGTCTATACTGTACAACACCTGCTCTATTTTTCAAATTAGCTGTCCAGGTAATTTTTCCACTTAGCTCTTTGTATGCTTTACGTAGAGCTCCTGATCTACTCATAAATTTTTCAAAAGTTTTCTGGCGTACTGTTTTCCTCTCCTGACTAATAGCTCTATTTATTTGTTTGCTTATTTTTGTTATTTCCAATCTTATTTCTTTGGTTCTTTTCTTGTTATATAAATCTTTTCTCTGTTTCAATAATTTTTTTGTTTCTTCGTTGATATACCTATGCGACTGTTTCTTTTGGAGTGGTATTTGCTTCAGTACATTCTGTAACTCTTTTTCAAATTTATTGTACTGGATTTGTACGTTGCTAGATATATTAACGGCTTCCAAAAATTTGCCCTCCCAGTAGTTGGCATCCTCTTCAGATATCTTTGGTAGAGTTCTTGAGTACATAGATGTTCTTATCATTTTTCTTTTAATTTTGGTGCTCCAGTGAATTGCGCAACGTATCATCCTGTGATCAGTATTGAAATTAAGATTTTTTATAATGTCGAACTTTTTAAAATGTTTTGGTTGGTTTGTCATAATGTAGTCAATTTCGTTAAGATGTTGTCCATCTGGTGATCGCCATGTCCAAATCTTACTTGGTTTGCGTGGAAACATAGAGTTTACGAAGTAACACCGATTTTCGAGAGCAAATTCCATTTACTTATTACCATTCGAACTTCTTTTTCCGTAAGAGTATTTTCCTAAAATATTACTTTCATTTTCCTTAGCTTTCCCTATTTTTGCGTTGAAATCGCCGAGTAGCATGATATTTTTTGATTGTGTAGAGTCTAGAGCTAGTTGTACTGTTTGATAGAATAACTCTACATCTTCTTTAGCATAAGCCTCCGTAGGGGCGTATATTTGGATCAACGACCAGGTATATTTGTCGGACAGCCTCAATTCCAACAACGCGACTCGATCTGAAAAGCTTTTGACACTTAATATGTTGTTTTTTAAATGTTTTTTAATTAAAAAGCCAACTCCATTCTTCCCATTTGTCCCTGATGTGTGGTATAGGATGAACTCGGAATATTCTTCTATATATCACTATAATACTAGTTGGTTAATATATCTTTGAATGAAGCGACTCATATAATAATGATCGAACTTCACTTGGTAAGTTCGTTTGATCATTTATTATAATTTATAGCGTTACGAGTCAAAAACTATTGTCCGAACGCTGTTCCTTGAGTTCGATATGCGACATAGTATTACTAAATGCCACACTCAAAAACGATTTTGAATTATAGGTCTACCAGAATCTGATGGCAAAAAGTGAGAAAATAAATTGACTCTAGCAATGCCGGGGTAATTGAAAAAAAACATTTTGATCCTTTTTTCCTTTTAGCGGCTGATTCTGTGTGTGAAACATGCAAATATATAAAATCCAATGATCAACGATATTTTTTGGATATCTGCCGTCAAAATTTGCCATCAGATTCTGGTAGATCTATACTTAACTAAATTCATATTCGCATAAACTATTAAATAAAGAGATTGGCAGATAACGTATCTAAGGGTTAATGTCAAAATCTTCATATTTTATTTACAGTAAGTAATTAATATTCGTCACTGAGTGCCGCAGTAAGAATTGAATTATTATTTACCACTGTTGCCACTAGAGGCGTCTCGGTCGCACAAGTAGTTAACTTCTTATTTGTGTTGTTGCATCTTTAGCTGATGTATTTGCCGAATGTGGGTTAATGAACTTTTATAGTCGAATTTTCTAGAGCTGGTCGCGGCCGACCACGCCCTCGATATTAATTCGCTTAACCTTCGATAACTTATGTTATGAATGATTGTAGCTCATGTGGTCGCGGTCTAATATATTTGTATGGCCGCACATTGTCCGAATTCTGAACAGAAATAGTTGAATTCCGCCGGATCGCCACCACATTATCCGAAATATCCTTCCGGCGAGTTTTAGCTCACTCGGCTCAGTACAACATGTAAGAGACAGCGCGGACGTTCAACTGTTTCTGATCAGAACTGTCGTACAATGTGCGGCCAGGCTTATAGTTATTTAGCCTTGGCGTAATTATTCTGTTGACATAAAGAAACACGTGTCATCAGGAGAGCCGTCAGCTTGGTAACTGACCCACATGAAAAACTGTTCCGAGTCACTGGGGTGACTTTTATGACGCCTCTAATGAATTGTCACAGGTAGTGTGTATTACAACTGCACTAATATCTACGAATATAAAGGTTTGAAACTACATAACGTATCACGGTTAACGCGCTTATCACAACTATCATCGCCTGTCACCCATTCAATCTATCATGATATGGCTTAAATTGGTATTTTAACGTGATACAGAATATGTTTTAAAACTATTTATTTCCCATCTAATTTCAGCCTTTGAGTTTTATGAACCTCACCTATCCTACGCATACGATACTTCAATCAATCAATATAATTATTTCATTAGCGCTTATACAACGTGTTCATGTTTTTTGCGATGTCATACGGTACGTAATATATTACGTTCTAATACAGTTCAAGCGATAATAGCCCGTATTGTGACCGTGGGAAGGTGTACAATAGTAAATAGATGATCAATGTATCAATGGGCACATTATCGGAACAGGTTGCCCGCATCTCTAGTACCAATGTCAACCACTAGGTACCCGTACGGTCGACACAACCGGTGAAGCGCTTTTAGACCTTATTACTATGAAAATAAGATCTAAAAGCAGTACATTGGTTGTGATCGCGACGGTACGCAAGTAAAAACCGCATATATTGCAAATACTAATAATATTTATTTGTTGTCTTTATCTTCATATACATAAATATTGCGGTATTAGCATTATTATGTGTAAAGTTAAAACAATACTATCATAATTTTATGAGTTTGCACACTTTGTATAAGATAGGTGTGCAGTTTGTATAAAGACGACAATATATGATAGTATATTTTAACAATCGTTCAGACAACAACAGTAAAAATACCAATATAAATTGTGACGTTATTGTCTTACCAATAGCAAGTCTTTATATTTCATCTAATACCTACTCAGTCAGCCAATCCAGTTGAGAAAATTTTGAAGCTCATGAAAAGTCCTACCAAATGTATCAGTCCTTCTTAATCACAATTTATTGATAGTTTGTCTTCACACTGATTCCATGATATAAGTGCCCAATACTCTAATAATCCGTTCTTACTTTTGTTCCGAGTTTGAGTTCCGACTCAGCCCAGCTCACTTTTTAAAAGTTATATTTTAGTAATCTGAGTTTCTTTGAGAAAAGTAGATTTCACGAATAAGGCCTGCTGAAATCTACTTCTCTTAGAAATTTAGGTTACGGATAAATATATAAGTCAAAAATCTTCAAGGCCCCGCGCACATTGTCTATACATACGTCATGTTTACTACAGCGCAATATTATTACACCATCGAAAACACTGGACCTTTCCAAGTCTGTCATCAGCACACACATCCCCACGCGTCTATATGCACAATGCACATAAATCCATCGTATGCACCCACACATATGGCGCACACTGCGTCACACATAGATAATCTCCAAGTTTTCCACCAGCATATGCATCTCCAAGCGTCTATATGCACATGAAGAAGCATATGCACTCGAGGACGTAGTGTCCGCACCTGGAGCCGGCGCAGTCATCATCGCTGCGGTCGGCTTCGGGCAGGCGCGGGTATAGACCCGCTCCCTGCCCTGCCCCCACCCCCGCCTCCTTGCCGTTCACTTTCACCCGCTTCACCTCCTCCAGGACGTTCAGGACTATCTGAGAGTCCTGCGAACCTGGAATTGTACAACACACGTTCAGTAGACTGGTAGTGATTCAAATAAATCGTATAGCCACATGGAAGGAAGCGTAGTCAAAGCCAAGATACGTGCAAGCTTGATTATACTAAACATTACATTATGAGGCTATGGCGCTGCCAAGTTAGTGAGTAGTGACAAATAGGTATACTCTGTTCACATCAAACCTAATAATCATAAACAAGACAATAAACCATCATTATTCAAAAGAAGAACAATTATTTTCGTTTATGTACGGATCAAGTAGGATCTGAACAGAGTGCACAATATGTTGTAAGTTGCAACTCACTTCTCCTCTTGACGGGCTGGGCGCCGACGACCTTGTCATCCTGTGTCCTGTCCTGGTCCGCCCTGGCGGCGTCGTGGTCGGGCTGCGTCTTGGGTATGTTGGCGACGATCTCGGGTTTCCGGTGGGGCGCGGCGGGGGCGCTGCCCATGAGCGGCGCGCCCTCGTGTTCACTGTGCTCCTCGTCCGACTCATCCTTTTGGGGCTTCTGAAATCGATACAATGAGGGTTTGAAAAATCAAAGTAATTAGAAAGGTGATTCCTAAGAAGTAATGACTAATCAGCGAACATATATTTTTATGACTTCGGTAATCAATTATTATTAATCATATTTTGATAACTGACGATGTGTGTAATGCGTTGAAATACATTAAGAATAAAATATGTGTCTTAACTCTTCCTACTGCCAGCGCTGGATTAAACTATATCTAGCTCAACGTTATAGGCAGTCGTGTGTCGTCACATTGTAATTTGCCCGATACATTAGTACCTAGGAAAGCGATAGCGGCGGCGTTCACACGTCTGTTACGACATGGATTTCTCTGGCGCTGGCGCTGGCGGTGGGAAGCCGACACTGACAAAATTAACACATCCTACGTGATAACACATCCTACATGTTAACAAACTATCCGAAGTGACAAAAATTCTCATCGACAGAAGCCTGTTTAGAATAGAAAATACGATATTTGGGGTGTGAAATAGTACAGTTAAGTAAATGCGGCGGGCAAATCTCTTTTTACTGCGGATTGTCAGAAACCTTGCAGTTTAAATACAAAATATTAAGACTCGACAACGATAAAATATACCAACCTTATAATGAAATCTATTCTGCAGCATCGCCATCTCCTTGTCTCTCTCCTGCTTGAACTTGTTCGCTATCGTCGTCTCGCTTATCGTCTGCTCCTTGTTGAACAGAGCGGCCAGCTTCCCCTTGATCCCTCCCCCGAGGGAGCTCTGGCTTATATTATCGTCGGCGAGCGACGAGTTCGAATTCGTTCTAGAATTTTTTTCCGAATTGCTCTTAGTCGGGGTCTTCGCTAGCACCGGCTTGGCCGGTTTGTCTGAAAACAACAAAACTTGTAGAGGTAAGGTCTAGACAACAAAACGTCGTAAAACCTGTGCCACTGTTTATAATAGGTATTGTATTATTGACCTTAGAAGTCTTTGTATTTTAATATAGATAGCATCATCATCATCGGACTAGTATAAACGCACGTCATCAGATAACTGGTAGAAACGCAGTGTAGGTCAGAATTTGACGTCTATTTTATTATCCGTTCAGCTGTTGAACCGTTCGTTTTATATTTTAATTGTTCGATTGTTTCTGGTTAACTGGGTTAACGTGGCGTGAATATCATTTGCACAAATCACCGGCTACCCGAGTTAAACGCGAGCTCTTATCAAGTTTTACGTTGTTGTAATTAGCAACTTAGAGGAACCTACTTATACGACCATTGATCCGATTTATCCATATCTTAGCCTAATAATCAAAATAAAATTTTAACAATAGTAATTACTCTACACAAGGTCACGAGGCTTCATTATGTCTCGAGTCGAGGAGGAACTGACATACCAAGGAAGGCCGCACTCACACCGACCGGGAGGAACATTTTCTACCCCAGTTAGAATACACAAGTCTAGATTTAGTTACGTAGCACTATGACGTAACGTCAGTACTCTACATTATAATTATTTTTATAATGATCACACGCCGGCGTCGCTGAAGCCGCACTGACTGAAGGATACAGCGCGTATAACACCTCATTGTATTATTTTATTCCGTTACCATACTGTTACCTCAATATTTAATATTAACTTTTGTAGAAAATTTATTCTGGTTCTACTCTACCACAACTTGACGAACTCTACCTAAAGCAGCGCTGGAGAAAATTGTCTTCGTGATTGGTCTCCTTTACGGGAAAGTTTAACGGAGAGGCCTGAGCTTTTTTGCTTGCGCTGAAATATAAAATTATGCATGAGAGCTAGGACGAATATTTACTCTCCTATGTGCTATACTAACCGATATACGTGCCATCGATGATCGATTTCAATACCTAGAGGTCAAGCCGGGTTCCAACTGCAGACGTGCTGTCCGTTGTTCAGTCGAGTGCGACCGTGTTGACACTGTATTGCTCTCTTAACTCGCGGTAAAAGTGAAAATGAATCATGCTAAACAGTTGTTCATGATATTAAGGTAATGTTCGTATGATGCATTTATTCAAAGCACTTATTTGGGAAGTAGATGACGCCCGCAACTCCGTTGCGTCAAAATTAGTTTATCACGCTGGAACCGTACATTTTTTCGTTATGAACAGAATCCCATGTCTTTTCAAATCGGTCAGCGGTTTAAGCGTGAAGAGGTAACAGACAGACACACTTTCGCATTTTTAATATTAGTATGGATATTATGGATTATGCTCCGCGCGAGAGCTTAGAGGAGTTATGAAGAATGGTACGGGGGGAAAGAAGTAATATTATGCAATTGGCACGTGCCTCAGCCCTCCATTCCTCGAGCTTGCGCGTAATTTTTTGTGGGTAACCCCTGATGATGATGGTCCTCAATTTCACTGCACGGCCACAATAATGTACAGTTAACGTTAATTATATTCGTGTATTATATTGTAACGAGAACATTATGCAAGTGGGCTTTGTTCTAATTCTTGTGAAATTATTATTATTTATGATAACAAAAAATTCGGTTGAGAAATTTACTATGAGTATAAAAGTAAGGTTTTTGATAAACATTGTTTAGTAACCAAGATTAGCATAGCCTTCTATTAGTAAGAACTATTTACGTTTTTAAATGAATTAAACATTTTGTTTATCTCGCTAAAACTCGAGAACGGCTGAACCGATTTGTCTAATTTTAGTCTTGAAATGTTCGTGGAAGTCGAGAAGGTTTAGATTAGGAGGAAATAGATAGGAAGTTCACCGGATCATCTCGTAACAAGTACATAGCAGTAAATAACTACCATAATATAGTCCAGGGGGCTATTACGAGCTCTTATATCCAGCCAGTCTGCGGCCAGTTTACAGGCCGTTGTCTAGAAACCGGCCTGTAAACTGGCCGTAAACTGGCTGGATATTAGAGCTCTGAATAATAGCCCCCCTGGCCCAGAACTTTCGATAGTGCAACAGGTGAATCGATAATTTCATCATCTTATTTTCCTTAATCTAAGCTTAATATTATGCAAAGCTCAAGATTCACGTGTGGGGAAATATAAGGTAACAAGATCTGCGCAGTTTTTCCTCGACAGGTTTTCCTCGATCATGTGGCTAACCAATAGCACAGAATATATATTAATAGTACCCAATAGGCGGTAGGCAGGACTCTAGGACCTGTAACAACATTTCACCGCCTAGCCTGTCTCAAAACTCTACGCAGGCCAGGCCCTATAATCAAGTTTCATAATTCCCATACGTGTCAAATCCTATACTTATATATTTATGCTTTAGAATTTTGCGGTAGGAAGTGTTAAATAGATGTTGATCAAGCCGGATTTTCTTTGCCATTTTTATCGATTTTAGTCAGCGTCACTTGACATTAATCACTGCATCAGATGACGTCTTAGGGTGTGGTGCTGGTGACTGTGTCTAGTGTACCACTGCACTGGTGCGGGGTACCACGACGTGTAGGATGTTGCACAATATACTTCAATATTATATTAAAAAGTTAACTACGGATGTTTCAAAATGAAAACCTTGGTCGTACAAGAGGTTAAGATATGATAACGTATAGTCATTAAAACCCACTAGTTTATAGTCAGAAAACGGACAAAGGACATCATAGAACGGTGTCCTAGACACAGACAAAGCCGACAAGGACGTCCAAACGATCCGAGAATGACCACCTAAACTCTAAAGGGATGGAGAAGATCAGCCAGATGGAGAGCACAAAGGGGAGGTCTATGTCTAAGGACAACGCGACGTGACTAAATGTTTTTGTATTGGACTTTGTAGACAGAGTAGGTACTATTTGCGACTGGTTTTTAAATTAACTAAAACATTTATATTTTTGGTGTGGCGCTTAATTTTGTTAAAACTGTGATCTAAGCTAGTGTTACTTTCCAGATGAAATAATTCCAACGACACCCCACTACGAAAAATGTCATTAAGCCCATGTACCGCCCTTGAATGAAAAGCTGCGTGGTCACATCAGTTGGATAATTGGATTGGACGTATAGGCTGCGTGTAGTGCGAGCTATAAAACCACTTAATTAGGTTCAGAACCATACAATTTAATCAAGGATTTCAAAATCGCTGACTCTAAATATTTCCTCTCTACTTATATTAATTCTAAAAGGCTATTACCTACCTAATACATTTCCTCGATAGCTAACAATAAAACGAGCTAAAGTTATCTGAGACTCGCGAATATCAATAGATGAACGTGTGCGTTATGCTTGGCTTTAGAATTTAGCTGACAAACATGTTGCACAAGAAAAAAATATTAAATTCTGTGGAAAGTTTCTGAAAAGCTCCCAGCTGAAAAGGCAATTCGCAACCAAGCTCAAAAAATGAGAATTTTATTACGACTTTTGTAAAAACGTAGACCTTAATATTTTTTTTTTTATTATCAAAGTTAACTAAATATATCAGACTTGGCTGCAGCTGCAGGTACCGAAATATATTAGGAGGTAAGTGGTAACACGATATGAGATCATCTTATTCCAATAACAGCTAGAGGGACGAAACACTCGGGTACAAATTTAAAACTTACTTTGGCTAAGTGCGGCGTTATCACACGTCGGATAGGTAAATCACTGAAGGACCACGTAACCATGGAGACACGTGCGCGCGTGGCTGCGGCGGCCGAGCGACTCGCCCGCAGCCCCAACTCCCACGCCCGCGGCGTTTTCGCGCTCGATTGCACAAGCACAATTTTCAGAAGCTCATTGTGGCGGTTCCGTTAGATATCGACAATCGACCGACAATGATCGGCGCACCAGCACGCGGCCGACCGTTACCGCCGGCCCCGGCGCTGGCGTACCGCAGAGACCCCAGACCTTCGCCGCAACGTTACATTACATTACACACCTACTCCGCAGGCTAAATCCTCTCGTTTACGTTATATTGTCTACGTAGACACAATCTCGTTAGTTTTCTGAGGTCTTCCAGTCTACCACACGAAACAGGTGCGCCCTTTGCGTGCCTTTCACGACATATGACGGGGAGCCCGCCGTAACGCCGGGATCACACAAGTGGAACCGGCTCACCGCAACAGGAAGCAGCTGTTGTTCGCCGACTCATTGAATACCTAATTATTTTCCACCCATTAAGCAAAAAAGCAGCAAAAATATTTCAGGGTCATCCTAATCATGCACCCTTAATAATAATCAGTGATGAGGTTGATTTCATAACAAACAATGCTCACAAAACTAATAGGAACTTCTCGGTCAGATTTGGAGGACCGATGCACGATGTGGCGTCTGAATCCAAATAGAACCTTACAATTTACACTGTTAATTTTGCCCATGAGGCACCAAAGAACTCTAATGAGGCCAAGGGACTTTAGCTTGTTAGAATTTAAAAGCTTCTCAAATATTCAGACATTTGCTTAGGACGACTTTTCAAGTATTGTTTAAAAGAAGTACGTCCTAACTTCAATAGGCATTGTACGCGCTAACAAATCACTATCATCTGCTATCATTATTCATTAGTAATTTAGTATACATGAATGAATATATTAGCAGAACAATGAGCCCTAATCGCTCCTAGTTAACACGTGAAATCTGGCGTGGGACAAAAAGGGCAAAAGGGCGACCAGTCCAGTCAAGGCTGGCGACATCTGGCTCGCCTTACTCAGTGTAGAGTAGGTACTTTGATACCTTGTACGGGCAATAAAAAAAAATTGAACGGGTTTTTTTTGTATTAGAACTACGCGAGTGCCTTTGTACCGCACGTACACGAATACGGTGCATGGCCATGTTCAAACATAAACTGATTTAGAGGGCCGAGTACTTAGAGACGTGACCTCGGAAAATCTAGGCAGAAACGATGGAACAACATGAGGAATAACGATCGAGTAGTACGTAAAATACACGACCATTTATTCTACGGTCCAAAAAACTGAAGGACAATAATAGAAGCTCTCCGCAAAAAAGAAAGTAACCACCATAACCTACTTTCGCCCGTTCAAAGAAATTGGATTTCCCAGACTCAAAATATGGTGACAATTTTAAGTCTGGAAAAACCAATGTATGCGAAATTATTTCCTGTTAGTCTGCGAAGAAGTATAGATATTTACGCAGTTCACATATAACACTTATTTAGATGTGTCGATGTCGGATTTTTTTCCACACCAGACAATTTTTCTTCAGGGTTTGTATTAATTTTATAATTTAGCTATAAGCTCTTGAAAAGCGAGTGAAGGCGTACATATCTAACTTGCAGTAATGTATAAATTAGGCTAACAGCAGCGTAATGTGTTCCCTTATTGTAACGGATGATAAAACGTAACCTTGGGGGACCCCCACACCTAGTGAGCGAAATTATTGTGTTTATTTGATTAAGAATTTACATAAAGTTGGACTTTTATTGTTTAATTTCCTGAGGATTTATTGCTACTAACGTAGTCTTCGCTCTCCACGATTCTACATTCTACAATCTACAGTCTACACTCTACATTGTCTGATACAGCAATAAAAAAAGCAAAGATCTCTTTAAGTACGCAAATCCCTACTACCTTATTGAACGAAAAAAAATATACAAACCGCACAATAACAATATAATTAGTAATTAGTAATTACCATAATCGTCATCATCCTCCTATTTACTCCCATTTATTCAACACATAACCCTAGAGCTTAGAGCCTAGAGGACAAAACAAAGCTGATGTGTGCTATCTTTTCTAGTCTTTTGTTTGTTGATACATATTATTATTATGGTCCCATTTCATCAGGTCATTAGTTTGTCCAAATACCCACCGCAGTTCTCCCGTCTCCGCCCCCAAACCAAAGTGTTCACACAGCGCGACGGCAGCTAAATTACACCTTACCTAGCACCTAGTTATTTGCGGCATTATTTGACATTTTCTACAGTAATTGAAGGGACGATAACGGCTAGAAAACTTGTTCCCATGTTTTTGGCTCGTTTAATAGCAGCCTAAAAATATTTAAACCATCTTGTCCAAATCGATATCACAACCTAAATATCTGACCCAAAAATCTCCAAATTGAAAAAATATCATCAATGCAATTAATAGCTTCAGGAAGTCACAAATATTATCGTTCGTGGCGTCTTTGTCACTTCCAATATTTTCTAAATTCTTATAATTATAAACGACATGGCACCGACTACAGTTTCCTGTGTATTTTTACAATTTACATCAGCCTTTTGATCTCGTCATACCCGTATGCTTACCAAAACGTGTGCTCTACGTAAACCAGCTCACATCCTATCTAAAGCCTAGATCTTTAGCGAAAAAGAATGTTATGCTCATCGAGATGAATAGTTTTTGTTAGTACATTACATGACCCGGTTGCAAAAAATAAAAGGTGTAATGTTTACCATAGCACCGTTATCACTTAGCAGACTAGGACGGTGTCGCCACTCGCGACTCGCGACTCGCGGACAATCATCTGTAGCTGAACATCTCGGAAGTAGGCCGGGCGAAATCTGTCATATTCATGAGTCATGAGTCATGACGATAGAAGAAAGCAGCAAGATCGAAGATGAAAATATAAAATTAATGATAAAAGAAAGCACAAAAAAGACAACAGGGAAGATACTCGTAACTACTAACTTGTGGATTTATTCGACCTTCTCCGGAACCTGGTTAGGTTAGGTTACAGGGAGGTCCTTACATTACTCTTATTTATTCTAAAACAAGGTAAGCATAATGAATTTGCAGAAATTTTAGCAACGTCCAAAATGTTTGCACGATTTAATTGCATGATATCTAAAACAGCTATCAAAGATGTCGGCTACACATACACAGATAACGAGGAAAACTTAGCCCGTAAACTGTATAAGTCCAGTAAGGTGAGAATCAAGCAGTTGATGTATTGCACATTGCAGCTGGTGCCAGTGCAGTGGCGACCGCATTGACACAGATACTGTCGTGGAAGCAGGCGACCAGGTGACCCCGCTGCGACCTCGCATAGATAAAAGATCTAACACTGTCACACTATTGTTGAACGTTTATTTTGTACCTAGTGCTACCAACAAACTTTTTTTATCCTCAATAGTAAACATCATCAAAGTAGGACTAGAAAGAGACAACTTGAAAGTGTTTTTGGAGTTCACAAGAGTTCTTTCTAAGACAATGATTTTTATGTTAAGCCCTATGAATAGACAAAACAGGGAACAAGGATAAATTTTGTCCGCTACATTTTCAGCAGCTGTCATTTACAGATGAAACAAAACATAAGCGGTACCAACCAGAGGTACCTACCACCTAGCAGCTTACGTCCAACATCCGCAGCCGATCGCGATAACCCAGAGATTTGCAGATAAATATAATGTGTCGTCGTAACACAATGCGCTCTGTGGTCGTGTGGTGTGGTCGCGGTGTCGCGGCCCGCGGGCTCGTGTACTGTGAAATATGAAATAATAACCGAATATAAAACAATACGTGCTGACGTTGACAGTCACACTGTGAAGTGTGAACCTATTGTTCGGTTAATTTCACAATAACGCCAAAAGGGATCATGACCTACCCTATGTACCCGACATAATTTAGGAGCGACCGCAATAGGATATACAATATTATACTACTGCAATGTTTTCACGCTAGCTAGAGGCCCTAGCTAGAACGCGAGAGCACCAGCATAGTCACTAGTCAGTAGTCAGTAAACAATACCGAATACGTTTTGTTCGACGTTTGACAACGTTTCTGTCAATATTCCAATATCCGTGTGCAGCGGACTTTGGAATATTCACTCTGTAAGTGCTAGTAGCGCCATCTGCTAAGTGACTATACACTGATTACTGAACTTATATGAAATTATGTACAATAAACATAAATTACGTCTTTTCGATTACCTACTTTATTCAACTTTATTTGCAACCTAATTCAACTTATAATAATTAATTATGACACTACTTTAATGCGGTATAACGATGGTCTTTGTTGGTTGTCATATTATAACTATACTAATCAATTACGACAATATGTAAACCAAGGAAAACTTAGCAAATACAAATTAAATTTTAGGAAAGGTTGTGTAAATACGCCTAAAACCCCAACAGGTTCTACGTGTCTTGGAACTAAACATCAGAATTAGGCAAAACAGGCTCCATCGGGTGTAAAGTCTAGACGCGTTACCTGCACAAAACTTGCCAAACGCGTCCCAAACAAAAATACTGAGAAATTGGTAACTCGTGTCTTTCCTCGTGCAAACTGTGCAACTGTATGAACATGGCATATGGCACACTATGTGCATCGTGCGGCAAAACAATACACACAGGAGCCCGGCCAGGAAGCGAGGAACAAATATACAATATTATAATATTGAGGCGATGAAAAATAAAACACATCTGTTTGGTTTGTTAACCGACTTCAAAAAAGGAGGTTATCAATTCGACGCGTATGTATGTAATATTTCCAGAACTGCCCAGTTTTTGTATATGTTAATCTATAACAGCTTCTGAACAAACGTGCCAAATTTCAAAAGTGTATGTATGTATGTATGTTTTTATGTTTGTGCACGCATATCTCCAGAACTACAAGTCTGATTTAAGTGATTCTTTTTTTATTGTGCTAGGTATTGTTCAACTTAGGGAATAGTGCAAGTTTCATCAAAATCGGTTCAGTAGTTTTGGAGATAGGAAGTTGTAACTCTCAATCTCTCAATTTTGAAGTCGGTTTTATCTTTTTAAAATACAGTTTTATTTTCTTTTCTTGTATTGTCATAATAATGTTCTAAAATCTAAACGACCAACCACTAAGTTTTACAATATACTATTATAATCCGGCAAATGTGGTTTTGCCATATTTGTGGGAATGCGCTTATTAGCGAACTGTCGGTGGCTGCTAATAAGCATATTCCCACAATTTGTGCCTAGTATCATGCCTATTTTAAATGTATGGTTAGTTAATTTATTATTTAGAATTTTATATACTTACACAGAAACACTATTCAAAACATAATGGATAAAACTAGTTTGATGTCTAATAGACTTTTTGCCCATAAGAGCCTTTGAAACCTCGAGCCAGCAGCTAATTAGATAACGCAAGGTGAAAAAGCAGATCGTACAAAAACTAGTCAACCATAATTACCATCATTTGCATCGATGCTTATGGCTATAGAAGCTTAATTAAAAGAGCTCGTTGTCGCAGGGAAGTAGTAAATTATAATCTCTAATATAAGCATGGAACATGGTCTTCAAGTTGCATAATTATTTAAACTTCATGCAACACAGTATAACTTCAACTTAATCTGTAAACTCTTAAAAATGTATGGAGTTTGACAATGCCGCATCGGTAAAAGGGATTCTTACGCAGAGGGCGCTCCTAGCACTACAGCGGTACAGCTACAGTCTACATACAGTAATTTATAATCCGTTATCCGACCAAAATCCGACATGTTAAACGCGTCATATTGACAGAAACGTCACTTTTTGTTTACCGTCTTTACTCTATGCTGGTGCGGCCGTCTAGCGTGAAAACATTGCAGTAATATAATATAATATTATCCTATTAACATTCTCACATAGCGATCCCGATGCCTAATAATCAAATCTAAATAATTTCTAACTTTGCGAATCGTAGTTTTATTTCGACTTGAGTAATGGCATTAGATGTCTGTGTTATTGTTTGTGATAGATTTCGCACAAGTGGTAGAACATAGCCATTAGCCACACACAGCGGTTATCGGGGTTACCTAAACAAAGTTTACAATAACAGGAAGCTAGGAAGTCCTAAATGTTTATCTTCCAGCATTTCATTAGAAACAATTTTAGTTACCTAGTACTCTAATTATGGTTTGAATAAAGAATTTCCTATAGAAAATACGAAAATCCAACACTTCGTTTAATTAACCGTCAATATCGTGTTAATTTTAACAGGAAGTGTCGACAGGCGAATAGGGCAAATTTTTAATTAAAAACCGGCCAAGTGCGTGTCGAGCCACGCGCAATGTAGGGTTCCGTAGCACCGCTAGTTTTTGAAATTTTTTGTATGGTCAATGAATGTACATTTATAACATGTTTTACACTACTAACAACATCATCTCAAAGGAATTTGAACGAAAAGTTCCTTTATACTTCGCCGAATACATTTTTTTAGTTTATCGACTATTACTCAATAACTTATGAAGTCAACTTAGCCGTGATAGTTTTCTTTTAAATTCAGCATATTTCCTACTCCCGTGAATTTTTTCACATTTCCAGAAGCAACCGTTTAGCGGGTAGAAGGGGGGGACACTGGACTCTAACGATTTTTTCCACTTTAAAACTTAATATTTCACAAATGGATCCCTAAACCGGAAAATGATCTATGAATACTCATAATATTTTTAAAAAACCTATCCAACGACACCCCACACGATGGGGTGGGCGCGAAAAAAAAAATTCAACCCCGCTTGATGTGCTAGGAGGTACCATAAAAAAATGTTTTTTAAATATTTTATGTACCATTTTGTAGACATTATTAATATGTATATTCATGGCAATTTACAGCTTTGTAGGTCCTATAGTCTCTGAGCAAAACCGCGGACAGACAGACAGACGGAGAGACGGACAGACGGACAGACGGACAGACGGACAGACGGACGGACAGACCGAAACTATAAGGGTTCCTTGTTGACTACGGAACCCTAAAAACCGACATTAAGTCATCGGAACAGAAATTAACATAACTCGAGCACTCGCTAATGCTAATGAGTTCATTGATATGGAAAAGGTACTCTACACACACATAGAGACTAGCCAAAAACTAACGCACACTACAGCCTGTTCACAGTTCAAATATTATTTATTACCTCTGAATTCTCATAGGTCATAGGAACACTCTAGGAACATTACACATTAACATCACTCACAGAAAGTCCGAGAGTGTCTAACTCTGAACAAAAAAATATTGTGATATTGGGATTTGGGACTACTTGTGAATCAAACAATAGTTAACGGACTACGGCAATGAGAGTAAAATATGATCTAGTTTTACTAGTAGTTTAAATAAAAATGAATTTTAAATTTTGTTAGTCTCGCTATAACTGGAGAACGACTAAACCGATTTGGCTGATTTTAGTCTTGAAATATTCGTAGAAGCCCAGGAAAGGTTTGTACGGTAAAAAAATAATATTATGTTAAGACGTGATATGAAGTTCACTGGGTCATCCAGTACCCAATATTAACGGAATGGAATGGACTTTAGCGTCCAAAATTTACGACGTTTACCATTCACCTATCCCATTTATTTCATTGTTAACATTAAAATTACTTCAGGGAACAAGGGTTGACACTTGACAATGCCTCAAAGAACTCCGAAGGTAGACGCTTGCAATCATTGGCCTGTGAATCACTAAAAGCAGTACATAATTAGTTAGTACCTTGTACTATTGATATATTAAGCACAAAGAACTTGGCCATGCGATTCTACGTCTTATTTACATTTGATGACGAACACTTTGCGTATTGCAAAGATTAGGTTTTAAGATTTGCTTTCAATAAGAATAGAAAATATGTAAAAACAATCTTAAGAGCTTGATAAAGACATTGCATTCCTAGCGAACCTAGAACCCGGTCTCGTTCCTGCCGGGCCTTAGAATGTCCGAATAAGGTACGACCTGCTCTGCGTGAAAGGACCTGAATCCTGATGGATGATTAAGACGGATGGAAAAATAAAAGTTTTCCTTAAATTCCTGGATCGTCAGAGTAAACATGAACAATTCTGATGAATAAAAACAGAAATATTTACATTCAGTAGTTACTTCGTGGGGACTTCTGAGAAGTCGAAGGATTCATGAGTCTGATGCAACATTGTTAGAGGAAAACATAACGAGTATATTAAATAGAAGGCTAAAAGAAGGCTAATTATTGTTGTTGGTAATTACAAGCGGCAATTAGTGATCTCAGCTGATGTTAACGACGACGTGTCGCAAACGTCGCTAATTGTGTATTGTTAATTGACGTTCACGGCGAGAATGTCCGAGAAGACATCGCGAACACGAGATGACGCTACACAAGCACGAGAATCTTGAAGGCGGACTAAGACATTTTTTTCCTGAAGGCAGGTCATTGTAGCGCTGACGTCACTGCGGCCCTTGAGGATCTATTATGACTAAGACATACCTACTACTTTCCTAGACTTCCTCGATCACAAAAAATCACGAAATGACTTTTAAGTGGGGTTTTCATGATCTTTAGACTCGCCGGGAACTAGATTAACCAGCATGAGGGTTCAGCGTGGTGTGTGATCCAAGGGAAGCCCGCATTGCGTCACAGCTCACACGTCCACTGACGCAGATGCGAGCCGCTGACCCCATTCGTAATAAGTAGACCTCTCTCTATGGCGGTCCAAATATTTATAATAAAAATTCTGATAAGCTGTTGTATGTACTTAGGGGTAATTAAGGTCGTATTCGAAATAAACATGAATCGTCTCGAAAATGAGTTAGAGCTTGTTTTACGACGCAAGACTATTTTGCACGATCATCAGTATAGCGAGTCATATTCGCCGGATAACACATTAGCAGGGCACAATGCTGCTGACACAATATCATTAAACATAAATCATAATTCATAATAATTTATAGTTTTCCTTCAATTTGGTATTGTGTCGCGGGCAATTTTAAAGCCATCAGCGGCTAGCGCTGGTGACGCACGGCTCCAGCGATCGTGGCGCAATCTACGGGGTTACGGACCTCCCGAAATTATCGTCCTAGCCGCCGGCCCGCCGTTCGTGTGACTTGTGAGGGGTCTCTAATTGGGCCCACCAGCAGCCAGCTGACACGTTAACGGCTGAATGAATCGTGTCTTAATTAGACGGCGTCAAAACTTCCGCGTTAGAATGGCTCCAGATCGATAATGGAGTCGACGCTACGAGTAACAGTAGGATATTAAAAGCGGAAAAATACGGCGCGATGTTGGAACTTAGCGTAGATAAATAAATAGTTTAATATCAAAATAATATCGGAGTGGAGCGAACACCGACCGCGCCGCCAGCAAATAAACAAACTCGGTTGGCAGGTCGCCAACGCCGACTGCTGCACTAATTAATGAACGAACCTCCCCCTGAATAAACATAGTTCCTCGTCTTATCTACCTGCTACCTGCTGACGATGCTTACTACAATACACATTGTTACAATTCGCACGCGGAAAAGGGTCAGAAACGGCTGACCTGCACAAAAAAGGGGGACAACAACACAATGACTATCGTCATCGTAAACCGGTGGCACAGGAGTAAACAAGAACAAGCGGTTACTCACCTTTGTTGTCGGGGTGCAGGGCCTTGGCGGAGGGCGCGAGACCGAAGGGCGCCTTGGGGACGATGGCGGCACCCTTGTTCTTCTCGAACAGGGCCTTGCGCTCCCGCAGCGACATCTCGGCGGGGTCGCGGCCCCGCGGGCTGCCCGCCTCGAACATCGCTGCCTTCGACAGCACGGAGGAGCGGTCGGCGCCGTTGGGCCGCGGCGGGAACCTCCGGGGCGAGCCGGCCGGCGGCTCCGGGGCCGGGCCGCCCTCGCCGGCCGCCCGCTCCGCCTCCGCCTCCTCCTTGTTCTCCTTGTCCCTCTCGCTGTCGCATATCTCGTCGCAGCCGGGCGGCGTGGGAGCCTTGTATTTTTTTATCGAGGGTTTTTTCGCCACGGCGGGGTTGGACACCGCCACCGCCGCCATATCGGGGGTCGAAACTGCACCTGGGGGCGCGGATGCACTCGGGTCCTGTCGGTCGGGGTCGGGTGTCGGAGCGAATTCATACACGAGGCGCGATCGGCCGGCCGAGCGGCGGAACCCCTCACCCTCCTAAGATCGGGGAAGGGCAGCGGAATGCGCGGGGTGAGCACGTGTTCATATCGACGGAGTCGCCACCGTCAGTGGGGGAGTGGCATCGCTCGCGGACGTAAATATTATCGTGCAGCGCGTGGCGCGTGGCGTGCGGCGCGCGGGGCGACAGTCCCCGTCGGCTCCGGGCGCTCGACTGACGGACGGCGAAGCGCCGTCTGCCGCGCGCCGCCGCTGCACGTGTGCCGGCACCGTGCTGGGACGCCGACGATGCGTTTTACTTCGAATTAGGGAGCTTCGCCTGCCGTTTATTTATAATCAGGATTCAGGATCGTTCGCGCCGACAACGAGGGGGACAGGTCGCGCGAGTTACCGGCACCGACTATTGATCGTTCGACGCATAGGTCGATGTAAACAAAGCTATTTGCATCACAATCGACTATTGTTTTAAATTTAGACAATCATTAATAGTTTACCTACTATGGAGACAACATCGTGTCTATTTCTATTAATGTTTTTATTTTTTATTTTTTAATAGATGTGTTGAAGAGGCCAAAGTTTAGCTAACAATAGTTCAGTAAGCACTGTAGCTGGCAAGTGGTGTAATGTAACAAGTGGGGCGCATGGCGAGTGGCGACACTCTCACCCTAGATTCGGTCGTTGGCACTTCCTACGAAACAATGAGAGGAAGATCATTGTTCGATTACGATTTGACACAATATATATTTCACCAGAAGCCTCTACAGCTATTGAGGGCCCCTCAGCCGATATAGGCGACTATTCCAACAGCTGTTACCAATAGCATAATAAGGAGACTCCATCCCGAAGAAGCGTAGACGCCTATACAGCCTAACACTAGTCACATACATAATATGGTTTTAGCTTGAGGACGACGGTATAAGGGCAGTAGCAGTTGATCATGATGATCGAGAATAATCTAACGCGTATAGATTCTTGGTAATCGGACGTATCATATAACAGGTAATCGAGATTTGCTACCAGCTACCACGGCCTTTGCGAGGGCTGTCGATAATATCTTTATTACACTTCCTGTTTTGTTTCAGCAGCAAAATACAACGTGCGTTTTACGTCGATAAAGTGCTAATAACTAGTTAGGTCTACCCAATGGTTCTTCTAGCTTCAGTTTACGGTCTAAACTATATTTAAGACTGCAGCTCAAGAAACACGGTAATGTATATCTTTAAATAACTATCAGCAGCCAACCCTAGGCAGATGTGAGGACACGTGCACTACCGTCACACAGGGTTGTATTACCAGGACTTAGATGTTTGGTACCTAGTTAGTACGTCATGTGGCCTCAATAAGTGTAGGCTGTGGGTGATGATGATGAAACCGAAGTCAGCTACTGGTGCTAATTATTGACGCAACTAATTTGAATACTACCGACTTGAGTACAGCCTTGTGCTCATAACTCTGATCATCACGCCATCATCATTATCAGCAACGTCGCTTAAGTTTTGTAAGTAGCCAAGTCCTCCTTAGTTCTTACTATTCCTTTACCGCATAAAGCCCATATAAAGCCTATCTTACGATAAATTAAATAGGCTGACTAAGATGACTCATAAGTCATAACTCATAACTCATAACACTCATAACGGTATGTATCTTTACAAATTTCCAGAAGCAGTTCTGGAAAAAATATTAATTATAATTTGTCATGTACCTTTTAAACAAGCGGTAATCTTTATTAACCATCAACTTGAATATCTTCAAGTTTAAACACGAAACCCAATACACGTTTAATAAGGCGCAATTAACGTGTTTATGTTTATTGAGTTATAATTGTCGTAGGGCAGGCCCTACGCTGGCCCTACCGCGCTGCCGAAAACGATGACGGACGTGCGAGAGTCATCGACACGACGTCGAGGGTGTCCCTCAAACTCGTCCTTATCTCCCGCCCATAAAAAGGGCTCTTTAGTTAATGGTCCGACTTGTTTACCTGCCCTGTGTTGTTTAGGGTCCGAACAAAAAAACTTTTTTTTTGGTACAGAATACTGCATGCAATTGTTTTTTTTTAAGATCTGTGGTAATTTTCACAAACATGCTAAAGATGTATTTAGGGATTTACTATTTTTTTAGGTAAGTACGTGTCTTCTAAAACGCACGTAGAATAATTATTAATCAGCGAAATGCAATTATTGCTTGTAACTCCAATAAGACATTACAGAGCCACGAAGGCGATGAAAACATTTGTATTTTCTTCCACCAACGAGTATTGTGATACAAGACATATTATTATTAGCGTCGTAAGTGGTAGCCTGAGAAAATTAAGGAATTCAGACCGAATAATTCGTGTAGTTTTGAAAGTTGGTACAGTTATTCCTAAAGGTGTCCAGAGTGTCTAAAAAGTCCCCGAGGGTGGGACAAGAGCCGGCGGTGGGGGAGAGGGGTAAAGGTCTCTTTTTCAAGGTTTTTGCTTGTGACTCGAAAAGTATTTATTATACCTCTTTAGTGACTTCTACATTAATTAGCTACATTAAATTTCCTATAAATTACGTCTGCACATTTTTACTGTACGATTATTACTTTAGGAAATACAGAGCATTAATAGGGTACGCTAGTCGCTAGCACTGTTTTGCTATACAAACGTATTCCCCAATTTACTCCCTGGACAATGCGTCTAGACAAATGATTTTTTTATACAACATCTGTTAAAGCATGCCTCTACATTTTCTTAAATTAAAAATATGACCCTAAAAAAAATTGCAAAAAAATAATTAATATAATATAAAAAGATATAATAAATACTTTTCGAGTCACGAGCAAAAACCTTGAAAAAGAGACCTTTCCCCCCTTCCCCCACCGCCAGCTCGTGTCCCACCCTCGGGGACTTTTAGTATATTCATCTGGACTGTGGACATCTTTAGGAACAACTGTACTAACTTTCAAAACTACACGAATTATTCGGTCTGATCGACGATTTTGAAACTAATTTTCTTAGACTATGGCCCGTTAGGCGTTTTTTTTTTGCCGCAGTCGTGACGAGAGACGACCACTGCGGCGCGCGGGCAAAAACTTAGTTCAACAAACTGCAACGAGGAGGTACTTTTACCTGCAAGAGCACCTTTATGCCGAGGTCATAAGGATCAATCTCTCTAACTTGCGGGGTAAAATAACTGTAAACGAACTTACGCTAACTGCGCAACTACAAGCTACAATACTATGTTTATGCGTTGGAGCTTTTTACAACCTTTGTTAGGTGTAGTAGTTAACTCGCGTAGAACCGTCTTTGGAATAATTGGCCAGAAGTTATGGCCATTTCGGAAGAACTAGTCAATACAGAATTTAACAAAACAGAGGCATAACACTTTAGGGTGAGTATGTGTCCCTTATAATTATTTATATTGACTTCACTTCGAAAGTAAGCAAGTTCATAGCACTGGCACTGAAAGAACTATGATATCATTATTTTTGTTACACAATACACCCTGTCGATTGTGTAACAAAAAAAAATGATAATACTTTATGGTCTTTATGAGTTCCCGTATAAAGTATAAAGTTCGACGTAGCGGCGGCGCTGAGAGTATTTTTATTTTTTTATGGCAAACTCATAACATTGAGGCGCTTGCCTATCCTATTTATATACAAAAGTATAAACACTTTTTTGTTACACGCTGTATAAGCCCTATGCAGACTGCATTTTTTTATCTCGGTCTGGGGTTCTCTGGCTGAGCCAATATTTTGTCGGAGCAGGGTGACGACACACCGCGCCGCGGTTATTATTGTGAGTTGTGACGCGAGCGCAGAACGCAGCAGCACGGGGAAGCGATTGCATCTGGCGGCGGCTTGCATAGCTATAGATTACAGGAAAATATTGAAAACGCGGATGTAGCCAACATCATCAACTAAGACATTTAAAGTGAACTTTAGAGGCAGACATTAGACTCTACTTCATTACAGGAACTAAAATGTATCCATACAGGCTCTGATTGTTTTGTGTTTGTGATTGTTACGTGACGGATAGGCCACCACTTTACATCTACCACCTAACTTTACACATAGAGTATGGAGAATCTGTCAAAAATGTTGTGGATAACCTATCCGGGCTATCCGGCACTATATCAGGAAGTGTTGAAACAGTAGGCCTACCACGAAATGGTTTTGAGACTCAAACATTCGGACGAGAATGCCGCGTCTTGCTCTAACAAACGTGAAATGACGTTAGAGCAAGACGCGGCATTCTCGTCCGAATGTTTGAGTCTCAAAACCGTTTCGTGGTAGGCCTACTGACCCTTAGTCTTGTTAAAACTTGGATACGCAGACCGCACAAAATAATATGTACAAGAAAAAAAAAGTTACATAATAATTAATAAATAATAATATAGAAGCAAGCCATTTCGGATAGATAATTTTGAACGGATTTTCGAACTATATGCATTCAAGTGATCTAATTTGGCGAGATTATATCTTTCAGCTAATGTTTAAACTGAAATACAAGAACTCTATGACTCTACTCTTTCTACTCCACTCATAAAACTAGTTAACACAGACCTTTTGTGACGCTTGTGGTTAAGACATAAAAATCTGGCTTATAAGCTTGTTAGCGAAACGATCTATCTCGGACCTACTCCAGACATACTCGTGGACCGTGGTAGTTGCATAAGCCGCGAGTCGCGACCAGCTAATACGTGAAAGTTTACCGATAGGTTAATGTATTCATCGTCGTCGACCAGCTTCATTAGACCAAATGATAATAAACTAGATGACGCCCGCAACTCCGTTGCGCCAAATTTCGTTTATCGCGCGGTAACCGTACACTTTTCCGGGATAAAAAGTATCCTATGGCCTTTCCCGGTACTCAAAAATATCTTTATTTTATACCAAATTTTAGCAAAATCGGTGAAGCCGTTTGGGCGTGATGACTGATGACTGATGAGGTAATAAAGAGACAGACTTTTACATTTTATAATATTAGTATGGACTATGGAAGTATGGATTATTTCGTCCGTCAAGAGTATTCGGCGAATGACATCAAATGTGCTTAAATGACGTCAAAATAATATTTTGACGTCATTTAAATTATGTGCTGATGGATTTGCAACCTGGTATTTATGAAAAACATATCAAAAGGACTAACAATGCAAAAAGTGCGGTTCTATGAAATTGCCAAGTGCGTATTTAGTATTTACATTTCCGAGTAATGTAAATACTAATTAATACAACGCTAGTCTAAGAAACACTTGTGAAAATGTCGTTGGTGTTTGCGGCAAGTCGGCTGAGCTGTGTCCTCCGTTACCGCGCGCCGTTACCCATTGTTCGCCGGGAGTTTGCTGACTACCACTGTCTGGCTGATATCTACAGAGATTACACGGCTTGAAGCAGGATTAATAACCTAGGTATCTTTAGAAACATGTCCCCTTAAAGACCACTAGGACACTTAACGTCAGGAAATGGTTGACGAAAACAGGTTTTTAAGACATAAAGAATTCTTATATTTATTTTCTTTTCATATTTAAATCTGCTTATACTTCTCACTATTATTGTAAATGTTTAAGTTCCTTGCATTATAATATTATGCCTCTTTCTTTTAAAATATT
This sequence comes from Plebejus argus, assembly GCA_905404155.3. NCBI lineage: Eukaryota > Metazoa > Arthropoda > Insecta > Lepidoptera > Lycaenidae > Plebejus > Plebejus argus. The sequence continues at coordinate 499,292 of FR989927.1, read as the reverse complement.
TTTGAAAATGTCGATGAAAATTAGCGTTGAGGTTCCGCAGATAGAGGATCTCATAGCGGGAGGTCCTTAGTGTCGAGGGCACCACTAATTTGATTCTTTATGTTCTCGAGGAAGCGTGTCGCGTGGACGAAACAAAAGGTTTTCGGGGAGGTATAATATTGAGAGGTCGTAAAGTTCAAACAATGCGAACTTAGAACTTTTACTACCTACTCTGCCTGAGCCCCGGGGTCACGAATTCGAGGAATATGGCAATGAGGAAGGTAATAAAAATTTTGCATGACACATAAAAATCCAGAACTTCCCAAAATAAAAATAAAACATTATTTTTTATTTGACCCAAAGAATCATATTGCGTATTTTTCCTCAGAGATGCCGATGACAATTTGGATTCAGCATAGGTTTCTGTAGTCAATAAAACGAAGAATGGAAAACATTTTAACAGCTCCTAAAATTTGTCATCCCATAAAGTTACGACGTCTACAGAAACTCATGCTCAGCCACCTTTTACTATCGACATATATAATATTGTGATATCGATACAAGCTGGGAGGCGATCACGTCAGATTTGACATTAAACCGGTGATGGTGTCCACAAATCCGCTCACGAAACCCGAGCCGCGGACATAATGGCTTAAACACGGTATAAATCCTGAATCCTCCGAGTCACAGCCCACAGGGACACAAGACATTAACGAGGTGGGGTCTGGTCTCTGGACCTTCACACTAGCTGCGGTGTGATGTGAGGAGTTACTTTTTCATCGACTTCCAAAAAGGAGGTTATGGTGTACGTGTTTTCGAAATTACTACCCATTGCAAGTAGATAGTATATCATAGCTCATAAGATTCTGTATGGGTCCTATTAAAAAAATATTTATTTCATGCTTAACATGCTAAAGAAAGCGTAAATTTTTATTTGAAGTAACAGGATTTTAAAAGTGGATTATAAAGGACATTGTAAGTATGAACTATGAATTGAGAAAATTTCACAGTGTATTGCAATAGAATAAGAACAACTGATAAGTGCTAGGTCCCACACTATCCCGCGACTTGTGCGTCCAAGTAATCGCAGCGTGCCCCGCATCGAGCATGACGCGCCAGCATCTCGTCACGACGTCGTCGCGTTGTATTGTCAATAGTTTGTAGTTTGTACACAGTGTTATCGGGATTGTGTCCGCCGCCCGCGCCGCCCGCCGCCCGCCGCGCTGTCCCACTCCCGTCTCCCACAGGCCGCGGTCAGCGCCGGACACTCATGTTGTACCTACAGGTTTACGACTTCACATCACAATATAAGTTTTGTGTACGCCCAAGCCCATTCTCACGAGTCACGCGTCTACATTATAATTTATAAATGTGTCATAACAATTTTTATTGAGTAGTATGCCTTTTATTTTTACTTTCCACCGATTCAATAGGTTAGATCCTGAGACTATAGTCTTAACAGACTGTGTAGTATGTTAAGACTTAACTTACGGTGCCACATGTAAATTAGGCATGATTTTACGCGTGGCACCCAAGGTATAAGGTTAATAGCATAATTACATAAGTACTTTTGTCGTCTTGTCGACAAGTTAGCCCCATCCCACATCGGATGTTCTCCCATCTTAATCAGACTCGAAGTCGAAATAGAATGCAAATATCTTGTCATTGATGCTCTAGCTAGCGGACGGTTGTATGGTAATAGTGTATACGCAACGCGATTAGCAGTGCGGGCTGTGCGCATTAGCAGGCGCCGCACGCGCGAGTTAAATTGACAGCGCGCGCGTGCTGCGCATGCGCGATCAGCGCACCACCGCCATGGAGTAGCCGCGCTAATTATTAAGTAACGATATTATACTACTACCATAGAGTAATTAAATAGTTATAGAGTTTCAAAGCCCATACAAACCAGCGTGTCTGCAGTTTTTAGTTCTCATCTGAACGATAGATGGCATTGAGTGTATCAAATTATCCCAAGATGGCCCAAGGAGTAAAAATTAAAACGCCATCTAGTAGACTATTTTAAAACACGTTCGCTAACTGCAAAATTCTTTCAGAGATGTCGCTAATTAATTTTAATCGGAAATTATATTTATTGAAGTTTTCTTAAACTAATGTTTTTGGCTCTTTAAAAATAGCTGTATTTTTTTTTACAAATATAGAATTTTAAAAAATATGAAAAATTTTTGTTCCGTCGGCGGGATTTGAACCCGCGACCACCGGCTTGAGCTATCAAGTATTACCCATTCACAATTCACAGCATTGTATCACAGGCCACAGCGATGCGGTGCGCCGTGCGGCGCGGCGCGCGCCGTTGCCACCAAACCAGATTTTGTGTTGTAAAACGATAACTTATCTTATAAACAATGGGATATAATAAGTGTTCAGTGTACAGAATATGTAAATCTGATTCAAAAAACAAAAAATGCAAAAAGGATTTAAATTGTCATAAAATATAATATCGACTCACAGTTCACACTAATATTGTGTTGGCCTTGGTGGCATTTATTTGCAATTTGCATCTCTGTTTTATTGTAATTACGTTGTAAGAAGTGTAACAAGGAGAGAAACAATATAGAATAAAAATAAAAATAAAAACTGTCAAATACCCTGTTACATACTAATTACTACCTACCTAGCTAGGTACACAGGGCCACACATCAAGTGTAACATTATGACCTTTGGACCGTCCTTACCGCGCACGTAATAAGAGCGAGTTTTGAAGTGCTTCTGTTACACCTGACGTGTGGCCTACCGTACCTACCAATTGTTATAATATGATTAATTATTGTTGGATATTTTATATATCCGAATGCGTCTTCATTATTTTAATCCTTCGATCGTGGATTCTTGGAAATCTATTGTTATTCTATTGTGTCTTGCTCACCGGTGAGCTTATGGGGCTTGATAGGTTAATAAAATTTTTAAATCCATACTAATTAGCAATTACTAATATTATAAATGCGAAAGTGTGTCTGTCTGTCTGTCTGTCTGTTACCTCTTCACGCCCAAACCGCTGGACCGATTTTGCTGAAATTTGGCATGGAGATACTTTGAGTCCCGGGAAAGGACAAAGGATACTTTTTGTCCTGGAAAAATGTACGGTTCCCGTGCGATTAACGAGTTTTGGTACAACGGAGTTGCGCGCATCATCTAGTAAAGAACTCAAATCATCTAAAAATAAAGTTTCACGTAAATATCTGGCAGTACGACATAATATGTAAATATAACACGCTGATTAATTACAAGCACAATATTTTATTTTTATTTTATTTCCCGTTTCGTGGCAAGTGGCAACCCTGGCATATCTGCTTGGTACTTACACCACAGTATAGCAATATAATATATTGCTATACTGTGACTTACACCGGTGGCGGCATCGTGCGACATCAAAGGCGTTTCGTTACTGTAGGGATATTATATTGCTATACTGTGATAATAATATTATGTAAGTACACAAATCCAGTCTCAACCCTCTCCTCGCATGTGCGGCGGCTGCGGCCGCGCGGCGTCATTAGAAATATAATATCAGCACGGTTTTAAACTTTTTAAATTAGGGTTCCGTACCCAAAGGGTAAAAACGGGACCCTATTACTAAGACTTCGATGTCTGTCCGTCTGTCTGTCTGTATGTATGTCTTCAAGCTGTAACTCAAGAACCGCTAGATTAGCTAGAATATAGACAGAGACCAGACATACTAGACTTTTGAAAATTTCACAGATTGTGTTACATATCTGTTGCCGCTATAACAACAAATACTAAAAATAAAATATATAACTGTATCATGGTCTCTGAGACTATATACATATAACCAGAGACCAGACATACTAGTCTGGTCTCTGATATAACATAATATCATGGACCAATATATATATATATATATATATATATATATATATATATATATATATATATATATATATATATATATATATATATATATATATATATATATATATATATATAATATTTATTATTATTGTAATGTATGATTCATCTATAGCAGGTATAGGTTAAAAAATTAGTGTCCTTTGATGTTTCCGACACCGCGCGGCGAAGTTCGCCCGAAGGGTATGAAATACAAATATGTTAGCGGTTGTCAATGGCCAAGCTACATGATATTATATTTTAAATGTATTTAAATCGGTATATTATGTTGGTCACTTTATATAATTTTGATTAGTGATAATTATATTTCAAATAGTAATAAGTAAGGTACTTGATTGTGACAAATAGATTACTTACTTCCGATAAAACTTCCTGTTCTCATATTTCAGTAAATAATTATCCCACAAAAAACATTTTCATGTAATAATGTTGCCAAGATGAGAACATAATATTATTATAATTCGTGGTGTCAAAAAGTAGTGAAATCTCATGTAGAGCCAAGTTTCTAATCGATAGCCTGGCCATTTTTCTTTAGTTAGGGTATATTAAGTTCAAAGCCCTGCCGAATAACAAAATGGCCAAGCCACCGATTTTGACTAATGTGTAGAGTTTTTAGATTCTTCTCGTTCGGCTGACACATTATATTATTATCAAATATTTTGCCGCACTGGTGTAAAATTAAGGTTTTTAGATTTAGCGCTAAGTATGTAAGGTTAGAAACTTGGCTCTACATGAGATTTCACTACTTTTTGACACCACGAACTATAATAATATTATGTTCTCATCTTGGCAACATTAACACATGAAAATGTTTTTTGTGGGATTTCATTTCTTTTTGTAAGGTGGTTTACGTTGTTTTTTTAATTCATTTTTTTCTTTCTTTTTTTGGTGTATTTCTTTTAGATTTCAGTACACAGATGGTAAAAACGGATCTCTATTCCTAGACTTTATTGTCTGTCAGCTGCCCGTCTGTCTGTCTGTCTATCTGTCTCTTGGAAGTATCTCAAGAACGGTAGTAGCTGGAGAGTTGAAATTTTCATCGATCATGTATTTCTCTTGCCGCTATAGCAACAAAAACAAAATTGTTTAGGCCCTAATGAGGTTTATACTTGAAATAAACGCAAGTGGACTGTATAACAAATATATTCGTAATATACAAAAGAATGCCCAATGCCCATATGCAATGCGTACAAGCTCTGAAGGTGAAGTGGCGAGCCGCGAGCGGCGGGGCGCGCGGGTCGCGGTTAGCGATATATGCGCACGCGCAGCCGACGATGCCCGAGGCGGTCCGCTCGGGTGCATTCGGCCGATGTCGATGCGCCGACAAAATAAATTTAATATTTTGGGGGGCTCTCATACAACAAATGTGGTTTTATGTTTTCCTATAATTGATATTTGATAATAATTAATAAATAATAAATGTCGCTGCTGGGGGGTTATTATGAGCTCTTATATCCAGCCAGTTTACAGGCCAATTTACAGGCCATTGCATAGACACGGCTTGTAAACTGGCTAGAAACTGGCTGGATATAAGAGCTCATAATAACCCACCTGGTCATCTACATCGCATAATACTTGTAAATGTACTCTAGTCAATAAGAGATGTCACTGTTAGGTATCTATAAAGGGGATGGGGATAGGTTAGGTTGGGTTTGATAATTTTTTTGTTGTTTCTGTACTAATAGTATGTCACATAGCAAATTTCAGCTTTCTATGACTTCAGGAAGTACCCTAACAATTTTGATGATCGGTGAGTCAGTCCATTATTGTGGGGTTTTTGGACCCCTATAAAATCTAAAGCAAAAATATTTAAACTTTGCGCATTTAATTATTATACTCATGTCATAATATCTTAAAAATTTCAACTATCTGGCATTATCCAAACCAAAGTTACGATGGTGCAAAAATACGACGAAACGTTTCGAGAAAAGGTAGGTAGTGCCCGTGCGCGCTTCGCTTGGCTCATCTTGGCGGGGGCACTCCCATGCCCCCAGATCTTAGTACATTAATTAATATTTAGAATTATGTACTTAACTTATTCTTAGCCATTCTTAATTTCTAATGTATTTTATATGATTTTACTATATTCGAATTGTCAACGGAAGTTCGTTCCATTTTGTGTAAAATGGTATAAAAGCCAGCCATATTGCATTGATTGATTCATTCTGTAATTAACTTTGAAACGTGTAAGGTGAAACTCTGCTCGAATACCGCTCAATGTATTTTTCAAGACTTTCCTACTCCCTAATAAATAATAAAAACTAAGGAACTTTATAATAAAGTTAATAATTATTAAATTATTAAAATAATAATTATTCCTATAGTTCGAAGATCTATAATTCCGGCTATAGACAGGGTTGCTATAGATCGATTTTTTGAATTTGCCGCCATCGCCACGTGATCGTGATGACGATAGGATAAAAAGCCTAGCGAGAGTAAGCGAGATTTTTTGCAGACGACGCGACGGGGCTGGGCGGGCCTGTTAGTTTCGCCGCGAACTATAGCACAAAGGGAATCATATTATTATTATTACCAACGCACACGGCACGTGGCGGCGCAGCATGTCCGCGGACAAAAAGCCCACCCCGCCCCGTCGTCTGGAAAGCGCCTAATATTCTGCATGGTCATGTAGATGCATCCACTTTGCACAATGCCGGATGCCCTATGCTGCCGCCTGCGGCCGCGGTCGGCCCGGCTGGTCTGCCGCCGCGGTTGTTTGCGGAGGCCCCGCAGTCAAAGAAAATATACACTACGCGCGCAGTGCCCTACACGGCGCACCGCGCGTGCGATCGGCGGGCGCGGGGCATGCGCCATGCCATGCCTCCTTACTCCTCAGTATAATTATGCTGTACTATTTTAGCTATTCTTTCGCCCGCTTTTATTGTTATAAACTGTTATAAATTATAATTTATGTGGATGGATAAATTGATTTTATGGAAAATTGTGTAATGAGAAATTTATTGCCATCTACTTGAGGCTAATATTATTTAAGTATTTCCCTAGTCTATGATTTCACTTAATGTACAATAAATAAAACACATGTTTTGTAATATATTATAATCCTACTATTCTAGTTAATTTCCTACTAATATTATAATGGCGAAAGTTTGTACTTAAATATAATATGTATAGAATAGATGTTTGTTACTCTTCGCGACGTTGTACGAAAATGTACGGTTTCCGGGAAATTCCTAAATTACCCGGGCGAAGCCGCACGGAACATCTAGTTTTTATTATAATCTTGAGTCGATTTCCATAACATTTCCTTGTAAAAACTTTTAAAAATTCTTAAGCACATGAAAGGTTTGAACTCGATACCCCTATATTATGCCCCTACGTAGTGCTTGATCACGCAACCGCTGAGCTACGAATTCTTAAGCAATCTTAGCGAAATTTTTGAATAGTATTGTCGCGCTGACGGCGTTTTATCGATTAATAATTGCATTGATAATGCCGTACCCACATTCACTTTTTGTAACACACAAAACAAAACACTATTTAATTAAAATTTGTAGTTATTCAAAGTATATTGTACATAGATATTATAATTAAATAATTATGTTTTGCGCCATCTAGTGTTCAAATAGCAAGCTACTTAGTAAGCGTGTTAGCTATCGGCCGCGGCGCCATCTAACAATTGTTGCTTAAATACTAACAATAAACATTGATTGGGAAGTATTTTTAGAAAATCATAATTATGATCCTACGAGTGTTTTAATGATGTTGTAAAAATGCAGAAAAATGTTCTTTTGTGTTTTAAGGTTACCCCTTTTGATTTGATGGGCTCGTTTTGTTGTAATATATCATTTTCAGATATAGCCAGAATCGATGATAGCGCCATCTAGATTTAGCCTGCTTTTTTCGTACACGCAATTTTGTATGGGACTTGATTGTCTATGTATGATTGGTCCATGCTACTACATATTTAGGTATGATCTGAATTATAACAAAGACATTAGTTATATCAATAGCAGTTATCTTTAGATATTATTTTTACTAAAATCAGGGCCCCCGTAAGGGCTACTGGCGCCTGTATGCAAAAAAAGGATTTTGTCGCCCCTAAAGATGGCAATTTGGCGCCCCTAGAAGATGGCGCCCGTGTGCATTGCACACATTGCACATATGGTATATTAATTACATAAAAGGCATTAAATATTAAGGTTTTTTACGATGTACAAGATGTTTTTCTACAACTCCATAGTTTTTGTTGTTCGTAAGGCGCTTGTAACGCCCGCTAAGGTCGCGGCTCTTTGTCTGTAATCGGGCGTAAAGTTCATACGCAAAACGCGAGGACGCCGCGCCGAGACGACAAACAGGTTTCATCATCATCATAACCGCTCACTGTATTTCACCACCGCCGTGCCGCCCTGGTGGCCCTGGTGCTCTTGTCGGAATGGTCGTAGTAAATGCTACACCTTTCTCGGGGTTGTTCTTTGTTTGGAGTTTGGACAAGTTTGACGTCTTTAGGCCTGTATAAATAGTCAGCACTCAAGATGCATCTCGGTCTCAAGACACGATTCAGGCTCTGTGATTGGTTGGCTGTCAAAATTTGGACCAATCACAGAGCCGAACCGCGTCTTGAGACCGAGATGCATCTTGAGTACTGACTATTTATAACAGCCTTAGAGTGTTTAAGGTTTTGTTTAATCAAATCAAATCATTTATTTTTGCAAAATTGTAGGTTACATAAGATGTTACAAAGATAATAATTTTTAATAAGATAATAAAATAATATTTAATAATATTTAACTGTTTAGTATTATTCGAAGCTGCCGTACTTGAAATGAATATTATAATACGAGCGTCCGACCTGAATCCTGATATAAAGTCCGATTGAACGCGGCGAACGATGCAACTCCGTTGTCGTTGAATCCCGACACCAGTTACCACCGCCACCCTCACCAATTGTAGGAGTTAGTACGCGCCAATATACACCGTACACATTATACATGTAGTTAAATTATTAGCAAATATTTCCTTGTAAGTACTAAGTAGGCAAATATAAGGTTTGAGCATTTGCGCGCTAGATGGCGCTGCTCACACTGATTCGATAAGCAATCTAAAATTATAAAATAATAATAATTATTATTATGAATATTTTCAACATGAATAATTTGTTAGTTTCAATATTTCATTTTTAAATAAACAAAAATTATAATATAAGCAGAATAGCTTACCTGGCTGTTAATATTTTCACTTTTGAAACTCAATAAATATTTTTTAACAATAATAATTATTTAAGTGGAACAAGTCCAAATACTAACGTAAAACAAAATAATTGCGCATTCTCTTAATAATTATTATTAATAAACAAAAAGATCAACGGACAGAAAACATAATTAATCGATAAGAAAATCTAGAATAAATTGAAAAATACGATTAACATAAAATCGGATTTTTGAAAATGAAATTGAAAATAAAAAACTACAAACGTTACTAAAGAAAAAAGGTTTCTGAACAACAACGCCATCTACTGAACACTTTACGAACATGCTTTTTAGTTTTTTGTTAAAATTCGATAAAAAACTAAATAACTACTACCAATTCATTCTTCACTGAACAAAAACTACCTTCTGGCAAATATCTTGATCTTTGTTATCAAAGTAAAGGCTACTAATAAGTCCACCTACCCTGTAAACCCTACAGCCCTATGCCATCCGTCGATCGAGGTGTACATAGAGGCGGCAAGTGCAAACTACATCTATGACTCACCAGCTCGGCTACTATCTTCTTCTCCAGCCGCTGGCACTCGTTGACCGCGGGCCGCACGAACGTGTGCGCGTCTTTGGGCTTCGGCTGAAAACGTTCGCTCATATTACTGGTTGAGTATTATGTACTATCAGAGAAGTTGATTCCTAGGCAGATGAGGAACCTACGTAGTTTGATCGCGTTACGTCAAACCTAGCCGACAGATCACAATTAACATTGGATCGACACGATCCAACCAAATGACTTGGCCTGTCAACTGTCTAGGAATCAATTTCCTCGGTGGTGCATATCCATAGATAAAATAAAAAATTCAGGAAACTCTACTAACTAGAATTATCAAGCATTAAGTGATCTCATAATAGTTAAAAACCAACTCTATTGCATGTCACAGCAGATCAAAACAAGAAAACTACATGTAGATCAAAATTGGATTATTCTTTGGTAGAGACAAACATATTTAAATACAACCTCTTTAATATTTTTATGTAGATATTGAAAGAAAAATATGTTACAAAGCATTTAGTAAAATTATAACACATCCCATACATTTTTAATTGTAATGGACATTATTAAATAAGTCAAGAAGCATTTCAATCTTGACTCAATGCTGGTTCTAAGCTCTAAAGTTACAACTTACACTTAAAAGGACAAAGAAAGTCCTCTCTGCAAAGTTAAGAACCTTTGTTACCTTAGTAGATTTGGCTGGAGTAGTCTGTAGCACCCTATTGATGTCGTTGATGGAGTGTATGGACACATCCAGGGTAGAGGCTTCCAACTTCTCCTCTTTGGTTTTTTTGCTCGGGGCAGACTTGCTCTCTGGTTGCTGTAACCATAAAATATGTAGTTAAATTGCTGTTTTTACTTTTTACATATTTGATGGCCTGGTACTTAATAAGTGTATCTTTTACCTTTACATTCTTAGGGTTTTGTACCTAAAGGGCAAAAACGGGACCCTATTACTAAGACTTCGATGTCTGACCGTCTGTCTGTCTAACATACTGTACGGAACCCTTCGTGCGCCAATCCGACTCGCATTTGGTTGATTTTTTTAGACTGAGAATTTCCTCTTCGATGGTAAATCATTTGTTTATGAAAATATCAAATCTAATAAATATACTCACAAAAGTATGGTGAGTCAAGTCATCTTCCCAGTTATTGATTTGATCTGCGAGGGCTGCTAGTCTGCCAAATTTCTTCTTGTTGTCATTCTTGGGTTTGGGCTCAGTCGTAGGGTGTTGGGGCTCCAGGGCAAAGTCCTGCTCTGTCCGGTGAATAGGAGAAGACAGGGGTTTGTCTGAAATCAGTGGACATTGTTGTTTATAACACTATAATATGGATAATAAAGAAAATATAAGAAATGTGATTTTATTTTAATTGATGTCTGCAAAATTTTGTTCAATTATTTGTATAATTTCATACCAAAACTGACTAGCTACCCACTATTTAGTTTTGAAGTTTATGTAGTGTTTTAAAAACTTCATAAGCTTTATATAAACTTGGCAAAGACCTCAACCAATATTATTTGTTAACCAAACCAGATATGATAGAAATAAATATATACCTGGATATTATTAATATTGTTACGAATGCGGACACGTAGTGTCATCTAGCGGCGGCTACGCAAAGCTATTTACTATCGTGAGATCACAGACAGCGTGAATCCCCTATTCAATACCAGATGCCGCTACTTGCATGTTTTTGTTTATTTGCGCGTACACTGGAATTTTCCCACGATTGTTTACATGTTGTGGAATGTTCTCGCACGGTCTAGAGCTCGCCCCGTCCCGTATAAATACGCGGCTAGACGAGCCGGCCAGTCAGTCTTCGAATGTTTTCGAGTGAGCGATAATCAAAGCGACTTCGGAAGTGAGAAACAAGTGACTTAGTGAGTGAACCAGTGATAGTGCTTAGTGTTTGAACCTAGTGCTTAGTGTTTAGACATAGTGATCTAGTGTGTGTAAGTGTAGTGTAAGTGTTAAGTGTAGTGAAAATAAAAGTCTTCAAGAGAGTCACCAGGTCTTTTTCTCCGAATCATCGAACCTCAGCACGTAACAACTGGTGTCGGAAGTGAGATTTGGAGATGCCATTGACTCCGAGAGAGGACTTCAAGGGGAGTGTCGGGACAAGGGCGCAACGGGCTGCGGATGCCACACCCACTGGGGACCAAGCTCCGCCCACTGCGGAGCAGGCCTCACCCACTGGCCCCGCCCACCGGGACCCGCCCACTGGCCACGCCCCTCAGGCCCCGCCCACTTTGGGTGTGGCCACGCCCACTGGCTCCGCCCACCAGGCCACGCCCACTCAGGCCACGCCCACTGGCTCCGCCCACCAGGCCACGCCCACTCAGGCCACGCCCACTGGCTCCGCCCACCAGGCCACGCCCACTGGCGCCGCCCACCAGGCCCCGACTGATCAAGCCCCATCAACTGGCTCCAGCCACCATGCCTCGTCAGTAGCTTCTACAGCACCGCAAATGGCTCTTCATTTAGAAAGTTTAATTAAATTAATGGAGCTGCAAAGGGCTGATATTCAGGTTTTGCAAGATTCTCAAAGGGCAATGATGGAATCACAAGACCGCAAGCTTGGCGTTTTGCAAGAGTCACAAAAGCAACAAAAGGACCTTCAAGAAAAGGCGCTTCTGGCAATAAAGGATGTTGGTGACACGGTGACCAAGCTTCGGAAAGATGTCGACATAATGGAAGAACGCGTTACCGGCCTAGGAGTGGATATGGAAAATGTGAAAAGTGGCCTCACAGAACTACAGAAGTGGAAAGTGCGCCTGGAAACCACAGGAGTCGCGACGTCGAGTGGAACTACAGGAGTAGTGGTACAAGGACCAAAAGTTAAAGTGCCACCATACGACGGTACTACTTCTTGGAACGCTTATCGTCAGCAATTCCAGACGGTTGCTACTGTCAACGGATGGACTGAAGACCAATGCCTGACCGCTCTCACTGTTGCGCTCAGAGGGCAAGCTTTGTCGGTCCTGGAAGCACACACAGGAAACGGGTTCCAAGATCTGATGGAGGCGCCTGCGGGAAAGTCGCATGTGTAAAGGAAGTCATTATACCTGGACGAGCGGAAGCCCGGGTGCTGGTGAAACTACCGCCAGCTAGAAAGAACAAGTCTAACAGATGCGTGTTGATCGAAGACACACCCACCAAGACATCAGCACGAAAACTGATGACGGCAAGAACCCTTGTTAGTGGAAGCAGTCACGCTGTGGTCCGGGTTTTGAATCTTGGTGAACGCGAGATCTGCTTGAACAAAGGTGACGTCATTGGAAAGTGCGAGGAAGTTGTCTGGATGAGAAAGTGCAGTTCGACAACAGACGCAGACCCAGCAAACAGCAGCAACAATGGATTAGTGACTGAGCTACTCGATGACTGCAAGAGTAATCTGACTTATTCGCAGAGCATGAAAGCTAAGAAGTTTTTACAGCGCCACGCGAATATCTTCTCCAGTCAGGAAGGTGACCTTGGAAGAACGTCGATGGTTCAGCACAGGATAGATACCGGAAACGAGAACCCGATTCGTCAACGAGCAAGACGGATACCAATTGCAAAGGAGAAGGAAGTGGAAGGCCTTTTGGAGGACATGAGAAGGCATAAATTAATTGAACCGTCTGCAAGTCCGTGGTGCTCACCTGTGGTATTAGTGAAGAAGAAAGATGGCAGCACAAGATTTTGTGTGGACTACAGGCGTCTCAATGATGTCACTAAGAAGGACAGCTACCCATTACCTCGGATCGACGACACTCTGGATACCTTGAGTGGCATGAAATGGTTTTCGACCCTGGACCTGAAATCTGGATACTGGCAGGTGGAAATTCATCCAAAAGACAAGGAGAAGACAGCTTTCTCCACCGGTAAAGGTTTATGGCAGTTTAACGTCATGCCCTTTGGATTGTGCAACGCACCTGCCACATTTGAGCGACTCATGGAGTGTGTACTGGCAGGCTTAGTTGGAGAGGCTTGCTTAGTCTACTTGGACGACGCGACGTCATCATTGTTGGCCGCGACTTCGAGGATCATTTGCGAAACTTAGAACGAGTTTTCGCCAAAATAGAGGGGGCCAAGTTAAAGTTGAATCCGAAAAAGTGTCGTTTATTCAGGAGTAAGGTCAATTATCTCGGCCATGTTATCTCCAGTGATGGAATCCAGACGGACCCGGAAAAACTGGAAGCAGTTCAAAATTGGCCAACCCCTAAGAACAAAACCGAAGTGCGAGCATTTCTCGGCCTATGCTCCTACTACAGGCGTTTTGTTAAGGGATTCTCGGAGATAGCCAAGCCATTACATCGGCTGACAGAAGATAAACGACAGTTTATTTGGGACGAGACTACTGAAGATTCTTTTCAGAAACTGAAGAAACATCTGTGTGAAACACCAATCCTGGGGTATCCACAACCTGAAGGTCAGTTTATAGTCGACACGGACGCAAGCAACACGGCCATTGGAGGGGTGTTATCTCAAAAACAGGGTGAAAGAGAAGTTGTAATTGCATATTTCAGCAAATCTTTATCCAAGCCAGAGAGAAACTACTGTGTGACAAGAAGAGAACTCTTGGCTGTTGTAAAGACGCTACAACATTTCAGCAAATACCTCATCGGCAGACAGTTTTTACTGCGAACTGATCACGCAGCCTTGAAGTGGCTACTGCAATTCAAGAACCCAGAAGGTCAAGTAGCACGATGGATTGAGCAGCTCCAGGAGTACGACTTCAAGACCGAACACCGCAGTGGAAAGTCGCATGGGAACGCCGACGCACTCTCACGAAGGCCGTGTTCAGAAGACTGCAAACATTGTGTTAAGCAGGAATCTAATGAAGTGACAATAAAGTTAACGAGAACAAGTCCTTTGGGTCCATGGGAGAATGATGCCATGAGGGAGGCTCAAGAAAAAGATGACGACCTTCGGCACATCATCACATGGAAGAAACGGGGTGACGTAAAACCAATCTGGAGTGAGGTTGCACCCACTGGCGCTGTCACTAAGGCGTACTGGGCGCAATAGGAGAGTCTGGTACTTCAAAACGGAATACTCTACCGGAAATGGGAGAAGACTAACGGCAGAGAGTTCCATCTTCAGATAGTTGTCCCAAGAGCGAGAGTACCAGATATTCTCCGTGAAATGCACGATGGCATATCAGGAGGTCATCTAGGTGTCAAGAGGACGTTAACAAAAGTGCGAGAACGATTCTACTGGTTGCATTGTCGAGATGACGTGCAGGATTGGTGCCGCAAATGTACTACTTGCGCTGCAGTGAAGGGACCACAGACCAGGAGCCGTGGGAACCTGCGGTTGTATAACGTTGGCGCACCGTGGGAACGAATTGCAGTTGATGTAGCTGGGCCATTTCCTGTAACAGAGTCGGGAAACAAGTATTTCATGGTCGTCATGGACTACTTCACCAAGTGGCCTGAAGTGTTCGCCATACCAAACCAAGAAGCTACAACAGTTGCTTCTAAGCTAGTGGAAGAAGTGATATCTCGCTTTGGTGTGCCTCTGGAAATCCATTCTGATCAGGGCAGGAATTTCGAATCTCAGGTCTTCCAGGAAGTGTGCAGAATCTTGGGAATGCATAAAA
The DNA here is from genome assembly GCA_905404155.3 of Plebejus argus. Taxonomy (NCBI): domain Eukaryota; kingdom Metazoa; phylum Arthropoda; class Insecta; order Lepidoptera; family Lycaenidae; genus Plebejus; species Plebejus argus. The sequence continues at coordinate 484,130 of FR989927.1, read as the reverse complement.
CGAGGACCACCGCGTACCATCCACAGTCTGACGGAATGGTTGAGAGATTTAACCAGACCCTTGAGAGGCATTTGGCGAAATTGGTAGATGACAAACAAAAGGATTGGGACAAGTACATACCGCTCTTCCTTCTGTCGTACCGTACCGCCGAGCATGAGAGCATAAAAGCTACCCCGGCGTATGTCAATTACGGTAGAGAACTGCGAGTACCAGTAGACCTCTTGACAGGAGGATCACCGGAGGAACCAAAGACCGTACAAGACTATGTCAGCGATTTGAGGGAAAAGATGCGCTATATACACGCCATGGTTCGGGAGAATGGGTTACATTCAAGTGAGAACATGAAGACCAGATACGACCGGAAATCGAACACGAGCGGCTTCGAAGAAGGGACACTGGTGTGGCTGCATAACCCAACTCGTCGAAAAGGGAAATCTCCAAAGTTGCAGACCAAGTGGGACGGCCCATACAAAGTAGTTACCCGATTGAATGATGTGACTTATAGGATTCAAAAGCAACCAAGAGGGACATTCAAAGTGGTACACATAGACCGTCTGGCGCGTTACCATGGCAGTAACAATGATGCTCGGGACGAGCATCTCTAAGAGGGGAGTAGTGTTACGAATGCGGACACGTAGTGTCATCTAGCGGCGGCTACGCAAAGCTATTTACTATCGTGAGATCACAGACAGCGTGAATCCCCTATTCAATACCAGATGCCGCTACTTGCATGTTTTTGTTTATTTGCGCGTACACTGGAATTTTCCCACGATTGTTTACATGTTGTGGAATGTTCTCGCACGGTCTAGAGCTCGCCCCGTCCCGTATAAATACGCGGCTAGACGAGCCGGCCAGTCAGTCTTCGAATGTTTTCGAGTGAGCGATAATCAAAGCGACTTCGGAAGTGAGAAACAAGTGACTTAGTGAGTGAACCAGTGATAGTGCTTAGTGTTTGAACCTAGTGCTTAGTGTTTAGACATAGTGATCTAGTGTGTGTAAGTGTAGTGTAAGTGTTAAGTGTAGTGAAAATAAAAGTCTTCAAGAGAGTCACCAGGTCTTTTTCTCCGAATCATCGAACCTCAGCACGTAACAATATATTTATTTATTTACATACCTGAATATAGGTTCGCCAGTTTGTCTAGCCTGGACCTGACATTGTGTCGGAGTCCAGCTTTATCAGCTTTTGTATCGGCCATGTCAGTGTTCTTGTCTACTGAAGTAGATGTGTCGTCTGAAAGTTAAAAAACAAAATGTATTATTTTTTTATTCTATTTACATTTTACTATGACACCAGTAACACTATTTAGCTATAACAGTCAACAACAGCCCACAGGTCAACAATAAGCACTTTTCTAAGAAACTTTACTATTTTACCTTTGTTTGATATTTATCTCAAATGGAATTTAAATATTTGGGTTTGGAGACTAAAAACACAACTTCACACAAAAGTATAAAGTACACAATATAATTATTGAATAAACATTTTAACAGCAGCCACAAAAAACAAGCACTTAGTTTCCTCTGTAGATACTAGTGGTGATCAACTGAGCATAAACAACAAATGATAACAATTTGTAAATGATGTTTGATATCACTTGGTAATGAGTTGTGGGAATTATAAAGCTCAACTTAAAAGCATATTAGTATCCCTATTCCCTTATCTACATTAGGTTTCTCTTATATTTGAAGAATATCTATCCAATAAGAATATTACGGCCACCTTAGATATAAATAAAATTCAATTTTATTTGTTTTGCTAAAACTCGAGAACAGTTGAACCAATTTGGCTAATTTTAGTCTCAAAATATTTGGGAAAGTCCAGGAAAGTTAAATTAGGAGGAAAATGATACTAAGTTCACCGGGTCATCTAGTTTTAAAAATATTAATAGAATTAAGTAACTTACAGTCTAATTAAACACCCAAACACAATGTACAACTGTTAATAATAAGACTTACAATTTGTATCAATCAAGTAGAAGGTTAAGAAATGATTCATTGTAAAATCACTGCCTCATTTCCTTAAAGCACACAATAATAATAATTATTATTATACTTATCCTCAACTTATGTTTACGATGCATGATAAAAAAAGTATCGACTGATATCAAACATCCTGTTTCAAAAGGTTTTACTCGAATTCATTTTTAACTTACATAATGAATAGACTTGTTGAAATTATATTCGAATAGTCATTAGTGAACTTTACAAACACTTTGAATTATTTCCTTTGTAACAAGAATTTTGTAGTTCACAAGAAGAAGGGCTATATAGATCAACATAATTGTGTATTCTTTACAGGCTATGTTTACATCTTGATGATTTCTTAGCAAAGCTCTTGTTCCATGTGAACTGGGAAGGACTGGAATAGCCCAGGCTTACATCAGTACTACTGGGCTTTAAAGACTGTTTCACTAGTTATCGCAATCTCTGAGGCTAAGCCCCTCAGCCCATTGGATTGAATAGACTTAGATATGCTTGTAATAGTTCACAGCACAGAGGACAACAGACGCATACCTTCAATCTCTTTGATGATGACATTGCTGTGTGCGTCGGTCTGCGCGGGAGTGTAGAGCACGGCGATGGGCGCGTCGTGCTCCTCCACCTGCACCTCGATCTGGATGTCGTTGCGGTGCGAGATGTTGATCTCCACCGACACGTCGGAGTTGCGCCGCGCCCCACTCGCGCGCCGCGGGCTCCGGAACTCCCGCTTCGTCACCACCACGTCGCTCCGCGGACTCTTCGGGCTGGACTTATCGCCCTTTATGATCTCTTTAGTCACTTTACATTCGTGCGAGCTCTTGAGCGGCGATTTGACGGGCGACTGAGTTTTGTTTACGGCGTTTTCTGTTAACGGCTTCCGTTTGGGAACCACTTGTCCGGAGTTCGCCAGCTTCTGATCTATCTTCTCCTGTCGGGCCCGCGCTCTTTCCAACATACGCTGAAAGATATTATGAGTGTAATTTACGTTTACTTTCATAAAACTATTTGAAACCTCGAACTTATGAACTAATTTGAAGCAAGCCTACCTGAGTAAAAGGATCCATTTTATCAATCGTTGTACACAATATTCGAGTCAAACTATACACTATGCACCATAACGTTCACTGTTTTGATATGTTTACACGTATAAAGCTACAATAAATGTAATTTTCAATGAAATTATTATATTTCACGAAGTTTTGATACGCGTTCAAGTTTGACATTTATCAACAAAACGAAATTTTTGAATTTGTAATTTAGTTCCTCTGCTATCGTGTAGAGGGCGCTTTACGTAAAAAAAAACAAAAGTGGCAGAGGCTTACGATGTTATTTCTATTAAAAAAATAAAATGAAATAATGTTAGGTATTATTTTATTTAATATGTAACTAAAAACATAGCGTATGGAACGTATTACAAGTTACAAATATATAAAAATAGTTTAAATAGTTCTCTATAATTATTGCCCCTGGTATACTATGGCTTCAGCCTTCATTATGGCTTCTATGGGTCCAGCTGCAGGTGAGCTGGAGTCCAGCCTTATTACATAAGAGTCGGATTACGGATGCAGACAACTGACAAACCAGTAACAAAAAAGCGGCCAAGTGCGAGTTGGACTCGCCCATGGAGGGTTCCGCAGCAGCAATAAGGTTTATTTTTATGAAATTAAAATATTTTTGATTTATTTTTATATTTCAGTCGATTTAATGAAATTTAGATTAAGGTTTACTATTTATGACGTATAAAAAAAACTACTGGCTAGATCTCGTTCAAACCAATTTTCGTTGGTAGTTTTTATAGTAATCTACATCATATATTTTTTTTAGAATTATCATGCCTCTACTTTAGAAATTAGAGGGGGGGGACACACATTTTTCCACTTTGGAAGAGTCTCTCTCGCAAACTATTCAGGTTAGAAAAAAATGATATGAGAAACCTCAATATGATTTTTGGAGACCTATCCATAGATACCCCACACGCATAGGTTAGATGAAAAAAAAAATTTTTGTTTCAGTTGTACCTATGGGGACCCCTAAAATTTTTAATATTTTTTCCATTTTTGCATCAAAATCTTAATGCGGTTTACAGACTACATCTGCTTACCAAGTGTCAATAGTATAGCTCTAATAGTTTCGGAGAAAAGTGGCTGTGACATACGGACGGACGGACAGACAGACAGACAGACAGACAGACAGACAGACATGACGAATCTATAAGGGTTCCTTTTTTGCCATTTTGGCTACAGAACCCTAAAAAGCTGGCTGTAACGACTGCTTCCAAGCTTCTTAATTTTAAGTTCTATAGTTCGTCTCTCCACTAATTAACTTCACGACGATTCAACGGTATCGACTACCGAGCAACTTCTTTAGTATCTTTGGTCGAGAGGGTAACTGTGCAGATTAATCTTTTACAAAGTACTTACTTATTTACTAATCCTTATTTAATATTAATACAGGCTCCTATGTTAAAGTTTGTATACTCTACATCCATTAGACTATTGGCTATTTACATAATATTATGCAGTAGGTCAGGGGTTCCCAATCTTTTTCAGCCTGCGGCGCACTTACAAGTTACAAGTCAATATTTTACGCACCGCGCGGCGCGGCGGCGCGGCGCGGCGCGGCGCCCTACTCTACCTAGCTATTACAAAAAACAAAAAGATACTACATAAATAAACACCTTTAATGATTACAGTTAGAAACTTAGGTTAAGCAAGTAAGTAAATAATAATTATTATTTAATCATCTGTCTGCTTTGTAGAATTCATATTATTATAATTTTATTTTATAATATTTGTGGTTATTGATAATGATGGAGGATCGACTCGCGGCGCCCCTCTTATTGCCTTTCCGCGGCGCACCAGGGCGCCGCGCCGCGCGGTGCGCCGCGACGCACAATTTGGGAACCCCTGCAGCTGTAGGTATTACACCGTACACGTACTTAATTAACATAGCGGCCGCTGGAAGCTGTAAGTTGTGACATCTCGGAGCTCAGTCGAAACCTGTTCGGCAGTCGCACTGGTGACTGGAGTCGCGATAGTGATATCAACGTAGCGTAACTAGGTACATCCAGAAATCAACTTTACAAAACAATGAGTGAGTATTTACTTTTCGTGATTACTCTGTCTTCAGTCATTAAGTAGTTGATTAATAGAAACCTAAATACAATCTAATTTAAAATAAAGTAGTTGTAGGTTGGTTGTTGGTTGGTTTTAGGTTTCCGATGAATAATAATTGGCTACGGTTTGTCATAATTCTATCGATTTCTATATTAAGCTCTACCTAATTATTAATTTGTCATAATATTTTGATTGATATTTGATGCTTAACCAAGCTTAACTAATATAAAATTACATGTTAATTGCATATATAGGTAAACACTAAACAAATTATGTGCCAGGTGCCTACTCATTTGCTTGGATTAGGTAAATAAGATATTAATATTAGTTAATATACTTTCTGGACTTTGAGGAGTTACACCCGGTAAAATCCAGAAATGATCATTGCCCCGGCGTGAGTTCAGTCTCTATTTTTTAACCCCTTGTATCTAATGTGAGAGATGTTATTTAAACCTTTGTTTGAATATTATTTGTCTGTCTATGTTATCGTTGCTCCTAAATGAATTAAATAATCTTTTCTTAAAGGTGTCGAGCTGATAGATACGGTCTTTTTAGCTACAACCCAGTCCCTCTCTACTTCAAAATGATAGGTACTCGGCCCGTATAAATAGTCAGTACCGACTCGGTCTCAAGACGCGGTTCGGCTCTGTGGTTGGTCCAAATTTTGACAGCCAACCAATTACAGAGCCTGAACCGTGTCTTGAGACCGAAATGCATCTTGAGTACTGACTATTTATACCGGCCCTAGATACTTACTTTGAGACATGATCTTCACAATGACCCGGGGCCATGGGCGTATATAAGTACCTATGGCATAGTCACAATAGGTTCCTAAAATTCATTGTTAAAAAACCTTAATATAGGTTAATATGGATTTAGATTTTAGGCTGAAACCAAAAACACTGTTTTCACGGCATCACAAAAGATGTTATAAATTGTTCATTAAAATTTCTCACTAAGGCCCGTATAAATAGTTGGCTTTCAAATTTCATCTCAAGACGCTATTTGGTTGATATCCTCTCAAACACTGATCAGCAACTTAGGATGTTATCTAATTAATAGTTTAATATCTGGAGCGTTTCAGTTGATATGAATATCTCACTCACCCCAAATCAGCAACTAACAATCCAAATCAGCAACTAAATATGAAATAATTATTGTAAGCCTATTCTACACACAGATTAAGTATACATAGATGGATTCTTAGCTCGCCAGCGCGTGGCCATTTTATGCTTGTGTGCAATTGCTGTAGTGTGCGTGTAGGGATGGCGTATATCGATAAAAATATAAAATTAGACTACAGCTATCGACCAAGTCGACCATAATTTTATGTTATAGATTTTTATTAAACGACATCAAAAAAGGAGGTTATCAATTCGACCTGCATGTTCAATTTAGGATATATTATGCTCATTAAATTAGAAGTCGCTTTCAATTTGGTGAAAAGGTATTTTTTATCTATTCATTAAGTGTATGAAAATACTTAAATACAGGGTGCAATTAAACCTTCCTGCCAAATTTTGATATATTGGTCCTTGTTCAAAATAAAAATACACGTATTTTTCTTTTAATATAGTCACTCAGTACTAAAATGTTGAGAAATAGCTTCCGAAAGTTATCCTAAAAAACACAATTAAAATGGACACTACGCGACGCCGGCGGGTGAGTGCGCGCGCGCCTCCCCCCCACGTCACCCCCGCTCATTCCCACCGCCACGAGTAACCGTTCTGCATCGATTTTAAATGGGATAAAGTATGTCATTAAAAAAAACAACACCCAATTTTTTTTTGCTAAATGACCTCTCCTAATGATACCTAAGCCCTGGAAAAAAATTGGCAGGATGGTTTAATTGCACCCTGTATAAACAAAATATTTAAGTATATAATTACACAAATAGTTAAAAATATACATAATATGTATACTCCATAAGCCACGAAAACTTGTCCGGAGTGTAATAGCTAATATCAATAAAATCAACAGTTTTTATAAAACACAACAGAAGAACAAAATATATTATACTTTATTAAACTTAATTACTATTTACTATTAAGCAACTATTTTGTAGAATAACAATTATAATTATCAAAGAAATATAAGAATGAATCTCAGTCCTACTTATTTTAAGTAATTCCAAAAACGCTTAGGTGCATTTCTTTACCTATTAAAATATAATTATGTAATAATATTTATACAGAAAAAGACTTAAAATAGATACTTCGACGCCCCCTGAATAATGATATTATAATAATAATAATTAATAACCTAAGTGGGACGCTAGAGTCTAGACGATCAATTTTATTGTGCAATATCACGGTGTGTGCAATCAAAATCATAGAGCACTAAACCAAATATTATTCTTCACTTTCAATCTTATTATCAAATTAATAATTGAAAATAATTATTATCTTCATTATAGGTCTCTCCGTCACCACCATAATATTGAACTCTTCTTTAAGAGCATTCCAATAACCTGAAAAAATATGGTTTAGTGTCAATAAATTGTCAATAAATGTACTATACTACTACATACTATAAAATATACACATAATTCATAATATTGTATACGGGGCAATATGCTTTATGTAAGTTTTCCATGCTTAACCCGTCCAGCCCTAAGCGGAACCCAGGTGCCGCATAACAATTAACAACTAAATATATATTGTGTCTGGAATTCGACGATTGAGGTATTAAATTTATTTTATTAAATGATTATGATTTTAGCCTTATTAAAATTTTACATTTTACTTATTAAAAAAGAGTACCTAATGCCAGGATAAAATTTCAAGAAGTATCTTTAAGTAACGAATTGAGTACTTACAGGGGGGAGGTGTGAGAGCTGTTGATCATGCAATTATTTTACTCTCCGTTAGAACTTTCTTTATTTCAATAAAATCATTGTTTCAAACTTACGTTTGAAATGATAATTCCAAATTCCAATATTGTGATGCCTTCATAAGGGAGTAAGGATTAAAAACTGGCATGAAACTTGCGTCTAAAATATATATCTGTTTGTCGTCTATTTTGAAGCATTTTCAACCTGAAAAAAAAAATCATTTAGTCCATGACATTATTTTTATCGATAAACTATAGTTCAAGTAAGGCGCATCCCTAAAATACACGTAAAAAACTATGCAATATTTATAGCCAAATTATTACTTGATGTGACATTTTTATCACTAATGCCTTATATAGCATGATTAATGGATTATTATACTTATCAATTTTCTTTTTTAGCTTATAAAAATACCGATTGATAAGCCCAAACAACGTTGTTGAAAACTTACGTATGTTATGTTAAATCCACGTGTTTGAGGCATTCCTTGGCCGTTTTTATGGTTTATTATATAGCGGAACCACAAAACGCAATATTAAATTGCATAAAACGTTCACTAAACACTTTTATTACCACTTTTTAAACATGAAATATGCAGACCTACTCCTTTGTTATGTTCTACTAAGTGGGACATAACATTACAGGCTTTTGACGTTTACACACCGATATGAGCTTTCTTTTTCACCCAAATTACTACATCGTTAGTTAGAAAGAGTAACATTATCAGCTGTCAAAATATATGGCGGACTCCTAAGTATTATTACCTCAATGATTCTACACATACAAATTACGTTTCGTTTATACGATTAAAAATCGATTTTATTAATAAAATAAAATGGTACGATATTATCTTTATTTTCTCACATATTTATAACACAAATTACCAAAAGTAATTAACCTTGAAATTTTTGTATTATCCTAACTCATTTTCGTTAAAATTAAATGAAAAAACACAACTCTATATTATCATACTTAATAAAACACGTTCGGTCAAACGGAACGCGTTGACGTCAACAGCTGACTGCTGTCACTGTCAAGTGTCAAGTATATGTTTATTTCTAGGTTATTTCGAAAGAAGAAGAATATTGTTAAAATTGTAAAATCTAACTAAGTCTTTAAGCTTTTTCGTTGGAATATAAGTTATTTATAACTTTACCGAAAGCTGTGTAGTAATGTTTTGTGTTTCTTTATTTACATACTTTATAAATTGACCAAAGGGATGTTATTTGTTAACCCTATACTTTGTTTCAGGCCAACATGTGGAAATTTGTCCAACAGTGAATACTAATAAGTTAACACACATTGTTGCTTTCTTGAAGACATTCAAATTAAAATACAGAACTGTACCCGCCTTACAAGGCCGTCGATGTGCAAGAATATATCATAGAAAAATATAAGAGAGTACTGAAAGAATATACATCAGACTTCCAATTAAAAATATTTTAAACAGATACAGACAATCATAAATTGGCAGCACGAAATTGGAAGTATTATCTTAAATTGAATTTATTTGAAAATTTGCAACAGCAATAAAGAAAATGTATAATAAGATATTGTATTTTTTCAAACATAATAATATAAGTACCTACTTAAGTTTAAAAATATAAGCTATGAAATTGTTCTGTATAAAAAAACTTTAATAGCCTTTTTACATTTTAACCCATTAGCCCCATAAGGACAGCGGTGACCGCAACAACAATAGAATAACAATAGATTTCCAACAATCCGCAATCGAAGGATTAATTTCCTAAATATGTACAACTTTCTACTGGTAACAAGAAAATATTTGACACAGTCTTTTATTTACCTTATCTAATATATAAAAATAAGTCGGATTTTCCTTCCTGACGCTATAACTCCAGAACGCACAAACCGATTTCCACGGTTATTTGCATTCGATGGAAAGGTTTTGGGCTCCGTGAGGATATATTTTTTGGACCTTCTAGATCCAACTTATTTAACAATTGAAGTTTAAAGTTTACCTTTTTTCTTTACTTTAGAATTTGATAACACAGACACAGTGTATACTTTATATTATATTAAAAATTTCAATAACAATTTTCATTTTCTATTAGAAGATATTACTTTAAATATTTTGTTTTGTTTCTGTGGCGAAGAGTTTATAATGTAACTGATGAAACATAATATTACGCTAAAAGTTAAAAATAAAAATAAAGGTAAAAGATTATTTTGTTTTTTATAATCCCTACCTTATACTACCTGCTGTGTTTGAAAAGATTAAAGAACCTATTTATTATTCCAACGTTCTTGATTTTACCTAATAAAATCCATCCCAATTGTGTCTTTTTGACTATAATAGTTAGAAACAACTATCAATACCTAATTATTGTTGTCAATATTTAAGTTTTATTGTATTTTTTGCACAATAAAGTAAGTATATTTGGTTATTAATTAATTTCAGTACCTACATAAACCTTTATGGTATGGCGAAATGATCTGCAGAGTACTTACGGTTTATTCGAGACGAGCTTTTGCCCGCGGCTTCGCTCGCATTAAGAAGTATTATTATATACAAACTTTCATCCCCTATTTGAACCCCTTGGGGTGAGAATTTATCAAAATCCTTTCTTAGCGGATGCCTATGTCATAACATCTACCTGCATGCCAAATTTCAGCCCGATCCGTCCAGTGGTTTGGGCTGTGCGTTGATAGTACACCATGTGAGTCAGTCACCTTTGAGTTTTATATATATAGATATAGATTCATTATAGTATAATTTACTTATATTAGCTTGATAATGCAATTTATATGGGTACTTACTTTTAATAGATTAATTTAGGTAGTACACAATAGAATAATGTAGGTAATGTGATGACTTCCCTTACCTTACTTGTTAAACACTGTAAATTCGTTTTAAATATATATTAGGTACTTAACAGCTTGTTATATTAATTTTGTGTTTAAAAATAAACATTCCATATCCCAGAAAATACTCTTGAAATTAGTTTTTTTTCTTCTAATTGTGGGAAAAATCCCTATGATGGTATCCCTAAGATCGTATTTTTCTCCTAATTGTGGGAAAAATCCCTAAATTGGTATCCCTGAGCGCGCTTAAGTCAAGGTCTGACCACACTCAAGAATTAGCCACTCAAGCAACAGTTTGATAGCACACTTGAGTGCAAGATTTCATTTATTAATACGTTGCCCGCTCAAGCGACAGTTTGACAGTACAGTTGAGTGCAAGATTTGGTTTATTAATACGTTGCCCACTCACTTGATCAAGGCACTTAAAAGCTGTACTCAAGTGAGGTTTATTAATAAGGATAGCAGCTTAAAACACATTTTAAGCGAGCTCTTAGTAGTAAGAGCCAACTATTTATACCGGCCTAAGTATTTAATTAATATTCTTGTCTTTGGCGTCAATCACGTCGCATTTTGCCATTTCTATGCACACGTACCTACTTAGTTGCACTCAGTCTAGTGCAAATAGGTATTATCACAAATTACCTGCGGTAATGTACCACTTAACCAATTCTGAGATTGTAAATTGGTTAAACGTACGAGATACACCTTGACCTTAACAAATAACAGTAGTCGGTCAATTCACAGTTGTACCTTAACGGCCGAACCCAACATACGATCCTAATCCGTTTTTACCAATCCAAGATCGATATTTCAATCCATATTTGTGTTTGAGTGTGCCAATAATGTATCCACAGATTGAAATTACAATCTGTGGTTGCAAGCCATCCATGGGAGGCTCGCTCTATGATTTCGGATAGCCCTCCGTTTGAAAATGACAGTTCGAGTGTATTCATAACACAGATTAAGGATATAGGTAGATGTAGTCTTACGCCCGAACCCAATATTCGATCCTTATGCATAGATTGAACTCAATCTCGGATCGATCCCAATCCTTAGATCGATCTCCAATCCACGTTTCAATAATAAAAATTGAAATCTGCAATCTTTTTTCTGGCCGGATTGCCTGCGATCTTTTCCCTCTGTCCAGGGGTACGATAGACTCGATCGAAACCTTATGTGAATAATAGAAAATAAAAAAATATAGATTTCGAGTCGACAACATATATCCGCAAAATTCGGATTTAGGAGTATTTCGTTAAATTCTAATGGCACTGACAATTGACAAACAAACTTCACGCGCTATCTTGCTACAAGCTGACAGTTGACACATGCCATTGCTCATTTTCTACCTGCCGGCAGCGGGCAGTCATCATGGCGCACCGAGCGCACCCTTTTTTAGGGTTCCGTAGCCAAAATGGCAAAAAAGGAACCCTTATAGATTCGTCATGTCTGTCTGTCTGTCTGTCTGTCTGTCTGTCTGTCCGTCCGTCCGTATGTCACAGCCACTTTTCTCCGAAACTATTAGAGCTAGATTATTGAAACTTGGTAAGTAGATGTATTCTGTGAACCGCATTAAGATTTTGATGCAAAAATGGAAAAATTATTAAAAATTTTAGGGGTATAGGTACAACTGAAACAAAAAATTTTTTTTCATCTAACCTATGCGTGTGGGGTATCTATAGATAGGTCTCTAAAAATCATATTGAGGTTTCTTATATCATTTTTTTCCAACCTGAATAGTTTGCGAGAGAGACTCTTCCAAAGTGGGAAAATGTGTCCCCCCCCCTCTAATTTCTAAAGTAGGGGCATGATAATTCTAAAAAAAATATATGATGTAGATTACTATAAAAACTACCAACGAAAATTGGTTTGAACGAGATCTAGCCAGTAGTTTTTTTTATACGTCATAAAAATGGTAAACCTTAATCAAAATTTCATTAAATCGACTGAAACATAAAATAAATCAAAAACCTTTTAATTTCATAAAAATAAACCTTATTGCTGCTGCGGAACCCTTCATGGGCGAGTCCAACTCGCACTTGGCCGCTTTTTTGTTGCTTGTCCAATACTGGTAATTATAACTAATAAAAAATAATCGGCCAAGTACGAGTCGGACTCGCGCACGATCAGTATGAGATCCTCAAAATCACTACTATCACTGCTTGAGAGTATAGACAAATCCATATTTTAAACAGTAAAACCGAGAAATTCCTAAGATTGCAGATTTGGATCATAAAACCGATCGAAAGAAACGTCAAAATTGTGAGATAGGTTATGAATCACAGATTAAGTATACATAGATGGATTCTTAGCTCGCCAGCGCGTGGCCATTTTATGCTTGTGTGCAATTGCTGTAGTGTGCGTGTAGGGATGGCGTATATCGATAAAAATATAAAATTAGACTACAGCTATCGACCAAGGCGACCATAATTTTATGTTACAGATTTTTATTAAACAACATCAAAAAAGGAGGTTATCAATTCGACCTGCATGTTCAATTTAGGATATATTATGCTCAATAAATTAGAAGTCGCTTTCAATTTGGTGAAAAGGTATTTTTTATCTATTTATTAAGTGTATGAAAATACTTAAATACAGGGTGCAATTAAACCTTCCTGCCAAATTTTGATATATTGATCCTTGTTCAAAATAAAAATACACGTATTTTTCTTTTAATATAGTCAGTACTAAAATGTTGAGAAATAGCTTCCGAAAGTTATCCTAAAAAACATTACAATTAAAATGGACACTACGCGTCGCCGGCGGGTGAGCGCGCGCGCGCCTCCCCCCCACGTTACCCCCGCTCATTCCCACCGCCACGAGTAACCGTTCTGCATCGATTTTAAATGAGATAAAATATGTCATTAAAAAAATAACACCCAATTTTTTTTGCTAAATGACCTCTCCTAATGATACCTAAGCCCTGGAAAAAATTTGGCAGGATGGTTTAATTGCACCCTGTATAAACAAAATATTTAAGTATATAATTACACAAATAGTTAAAAATATACATAATATGTATACTCCATAAGCCACGAAAGCTTGTCCGGAGTGTAATAGCTAATATCAATAAAATCAACAGTTTTTATAAAACATAACAGAAGAACAAAATATATTATACTTTATTAAACTTAATTACTATTTACTATTAAGCAACTATTTTGTAGAATGACAATTATTATTATCAAAGAAATATAAGAATGAATCTCGGTCCTACTTATTTAAAGTAATTCCAAAAACGCTTAGGTGCATTTCTTTACCTATTAAAATATAATTATGTAATAATATTTATACAGAAAAAGACTTAAAATAGATACTTCGACGCCCCCTGAATAATGATATTATAATAATAATAATTAATAACCTAAGTAGGACTCTAGAGTCTAGACGATCAATTTTATTGTGCAATATCACGGTGTGTGCAATCAAAATCATAGAGCACTAAACCATATATTATTCTTCACTTTCAATCTTATTATCAAATTAATAGTTGAAAATAATTATTATCTTCATTATAGGTCTCTCCGTCACCACCATAATATTGAACTCTTCTTTATGAGCATTCCAATAACCTGAAAAAAATAAATGGTTTAGTGTTAATAAAATATGTACTATACTACTACATACTATAAAATATTATACACATAATTCATAATATTGTATACGGGGCAATATGCTTTATGTAAGTTTTCCATGCTTAACCCATCCAGCCCCAAGCGGAACCCAGGTGCCGCATAACAACTAAATATATATTGTGTCTGGAATTCGACGATTGAGGTATTAAATTTATTTTATTAAATGATTATGACTTTAGCCTTATTAAAATTTTACATTTTACTTAGGTATTAAAAAAGAGTACCTAATGCCAGGATAAAATTTCAAGAAGTATCTTTAAGTAACGAATTGAGTACTTACAGGGGGGAGGTGTGAGAGCTGTTGATCATGCAATTATTTTAATCTCCGTTAGAACTTTCTTTATTTCAATAAAATCATTGTTTCAAACTTACGTTTGAAATGATAATTCCAAATTCCAATAATGTGATGCCTTCATAAGGGAGTAAGGATTAAAAACTTGCACGAAACTTGCGTCTAAAATATATATCTGTTTGTCGTCTATTTTGAAGCATTTTCAACCTGAAAAAAAAAATCATTTAGTCCATGACATTATTTTTATCGATAAACTATAGTTCAAGTAAGGCGCATCCCTAAAATACACGTAAAAAACTATGCAATATTTATAGCCAAATTATTACTTGATGTGACATTTTTATCACTAATGCCTTATATAGCATGATTAATGGATTATTATACTTATCAATTTTCTTTTTTAGCTTACAAAAATACCGATTGATAAGCCCAAACAACGTTGTTGAAAACTTACGTATGTTATGTTAAATCCACGTGTTTGAGGCATTCCTTGGCCGTTTTTATGGTTTATTATATAGCGGAATCACAAAAAGCAATAATATATTGCATTGAACGTTCACTAAACACTTTTATTACCACTTTTTATACATGAAATATGCAGACCTACTCGTTTGTTATGTTCTACTAAGTGGGACATAACATTACAGGCTTTTGACGTTTACACACCGATATGAGCTTTCTCTTTCACCCAAATTACTACATCGTTAGTTAGAAAGAGTAACATTATCAGCTGTCAAAATATAAGGCGGACTCCTATAGTATTATTACCTCAATGTTATGAATACACTCGAACTGTCATTTTCAAACGGAGGGCTATCCGAAATCATAGAGCGAACCTCCCATGGATGGCTTGCAACCACAGATTGTAATTTCAATCTGTGGATACATTATTGGCACACTCAAACACAAATATGGATTGAAATATCGATCTTGGATTGGTAAAAACGGATTAGGATCGTATATTGGGTTCGGCCGTTAGCCCGTCATCGCGTGGCCATTTTGTGCTTATTTTCATACAAGTAGTGTGCGTTTATTTTCTTGAATATTTTCATTTGTCGATCATTTCGAAGCATATTATAATCGAGAAAAGAAAGTCAATTAGTTCATGATATCGATAAACTATAGTTCAAGTAATGAGAATGCGTAAACACACGTAAAAAGCTATGCAATTTTTGTAGCCAAATTATTAATTGATGTGACATTTTTAGCACTAATGTCTTATATAGCACGAATAAGGGATTATTAAACTTATAAATTGTCTTTTTAGCTTACAAAAATACCGATTGGAAAGCCCAAAAAACGTTGTTCAAAACTTACGTATTTCATGTTAAATCCACGTGTTTGAGGCATTATTTAGCCACTCTTATGGTTTATTATTTAGCGGAACCACAAAACTCAACAATATCTAGCATAAAATGTTCACTAAAAACCTTTAATAATACTTTTATTACATGAAATATGCAGTCCGACTCCTTTGTTATGTCCTAGTAAGTAGGACATAACATTACACGCTTTTGACGCTTATATACCGATACAAGGCTCCCTCCTACTATAGTATCTCAATGATTCATAACCTATCTCACAATTTTGACGTTTCTTTCGATCGGTTTTATGATCCAAATCTGCAATCTTAGGAATTTCTCGGTTTTACTGTTTAAAATATGGATTTGTCTATACTCTCAAGCAGTGATAGTAGTGATTTTGAGGATCTCATACTGATCGTGCGCGAGTCCGACTCGTACTTGGCCGATTATTTTTTATTACTTAATTATAATTATTAATTACCAGTATTGGACAAGCAACAAAAAAAGGGTGCGCTCGGTGCGCCATGATGACTGCCCGCTGCCGGCAGGTAGAAAATGAGCAATGGCATGTGTCAACTGTCAGCTTACAGCAAGATGGCGCGTGAAGTTTGTTTGTCAATTGTCAGTGCCATTAGAATTTAACGAAATACTCCTAAATCCGAATTTTGCGGATATATGTTGTCGACTCGAAATCAATATTTTTTTTATTTTCTATTATTCACTTAAGGTTTCGATCGAGTCTATCGTACCCCTGGACAGAGGGAAAAGATCGCAGGCAATCCGGCCAGAAAAAAGATTGCAGATTTCAATTTTTATTATTGAAACGTGGATTGGAGATCGATCTAAGGATTGGGATCGATCCGAGATTGATTTCAATCTATGCATAAGGATCGAATATTGGGTTCGGGCGTTAGTTAACAAACCAACTTATTTCTTTACCTTTTGATTCGTGAACGCACTATTAACACAGATTACTAAATAAGTAGTAACTACCACTTCAGTAATCTTTTTCATACTCCATAGACCATAGTCCATAACACCGGGGGGAGTTTGAAAGTTTCGGTTGCGGTTGTACCCGCGTCCCGCACACACTTGGGCACTATAAAATGACTCCTGCCGCTCCTGTGTAACTGGCCTGATTTCAATGAAACCGGTCACCGTCACTGAAACCGGTGTGGGAGTTATTATTATTATGGAAAAATTCTACTAGGCAACGGTAACCGCGCGTACCACAACAACCTACCAATAATAACCAAAGTTCATATTTTAACCTTGAGTTGCGAAACTTGCATTGCACTTTACCGCAATTTGTTCGAAAGTTTTCCTTGTAGGTGTTGGGTTCTTCCCTGGCTCCTCGTGCTAGTGTGTATATACAAAGGTCAAGAATAATATTGTCACTGTACAATGTACAGTCTACACTCTACAAGTGTATATCTACCGCAACCGCTACCTAATAGGTACAAATGGTTAATAGTGTTATTATCACAGGCAACTTTGCCATTTGTTATCACTCAATGTTTTGCAAAACATCCTCAAATCTAGCACGCACACATTTAACATACAAATAATAAACATCTTAGCCCTTATGTTACATAAAATATTAACTAAACAATGTACCAAAGTGCGTACCTATCACTGTGCAGTTCCATTGGGTTTTCTCTCCTCACACTTAACAACGCTATAAATTTGTCATAATATTATTATTAATTATTGTGGACCTAAAATATATTATAGACCGTATCTTTGGCTAATGGAATAGATTGTGGCGAACCCACAATTATTCGCCTAACAATCCTGCATCGCGCTATCGAAGTTTCGGAGGACGGCAAGATATAATATACCTACAACGTCTCATATGACGTCAGTGCATGACTTCGGCTTGACCACAGACTACTTACGGATAGGCCTGACCGAGCATACTATCTCTCTCGGTCAGAAGATTCTCCTTTTCAGCCGCCACTAACATCGTTAAGATCATCATACTCGAAATCCGAAAAAAATTGTACTAATATAACTAAGCAATTAGTGTATTACTCGGTAGGCACCTTTGTAGGAATTATAATATGATTCCCTAGAAATAATTACACAGTTATCATCTGGTACCTATTAAAGCTGACATAAATTCCAGATTCCCTGACAATCCTGCTGTCGGTAGTCGCGGTTGTGCTCATCGCCGGCCAGACGGACGCCGGTAAGTCTTCGACACTCACTCATGTCAGCATTAACTGGCTAATAAGCTCGTTCTCTACCTAAGTAGGCACACTCCTGCGGTCTAAAGTTTGTCAGCTATCACCGGAGCCTTAAAATACAAAGAACTGGGTTCTTTGTCTTATGAGTATAACTAAGTTGCTAGGTCAGAAATTTCTGACCTAGCAACTTGGTTTACAGCTCTGTTCCGCGCCTACTGAATATAAAATCTCTGTCAACCGATAGCTCCCACGGTATTCCTCTACGGCAGACCAATAAGCGTTACAACCTCATCTGCCAACCATGATAGAAGCAAGCACACTACCTCGCAGAGGCAACCTCGCTCTGTTCGAGATACCCCTTTGGGGTCTCACGCATAATGGCCCAAATTAACTCGCGTACCACCTCCATACGTCTATAATGGCTACTCCCCCCCGCAGCCGGCGCGGGCTGTCCGCTGCCCTCGAAGGTGTACGGGTGCTCACCGAAGTGCCTGCAGAACTACGAGTGCAGCAACGGCAAGGTGTGCTGCTCCAACGCCTGCAACGCCAAGTCCTGCGTCGACGTCAACGGCCTCTCCGGCGCCGGCGGGCAGGACAAGTACTCGCAGTGTGAGTTGTACTCAAATTGTCTAGATACTAGAATATAGCGTACAGTACAGTCAAAATAGTGACATAAGACCAAGAGCACATTTAAATCAATCACACAAATTGCTGTTGTTTCCTCGTTAAAGTTCATGGTCCCAAAGACCCAGCCTAGATTTTCACAAGTCACAAGTTCTGCCGTTTGACACGGATCCTTATCTAAACTATTAAACTTATTTACCTTGCGGCTACTATAGTCAATGTTGTCTACAAGTGGCCAATCGCTTAGTATGTTTTTGTATCCGAGCCGAGATAGGTTTGCATCGGATGATGGATCAACTAGATCTAGCTATGTATATTAAAGTAAGTCGTAAGCTGATTTAATCTCATGCTGACCGCACGCAGACCGTCGGCGCTGAACGGCCCGAGATGTAGGGAATTCTACGAAACGTCTTTGAATAACGCAAGCCACGTTGATATTTCATGTAACATATCGGTGTCGGCGCCAACAGGAAGCCTGAGATTAAAATCAGCCTTAGAACAGAGCAATAATTGACTGCGCGTTATGTTCTAGCCGGCGGCGCGGGCACGTACTGCAACAACGTCAAGTGCAACAGCTTCGAGGTGTGCAAGCTCGACCCCGCCACCAAGAGGATGAAGTGCATGCGCGCCTAACATACTTCTATAATCTATTGTCACACAACTACTAGTATTTATTATATACGCTTTTTATTAGCTTCACCTGTATATTTATTTGTAACATGTTTGTAACCGACTTCTTTGGGCGCGATTTTGACCCACTTTAAACGGCCAGATTTCGTTCAAACTTTGTAGATTTATCGAGGACCGATGACAATACACTAATTTGATATAATTATTCCATTTTTCAATTTGTATGTTTGTATGTAACCCTTTATATAAAAAGCGTGTTTTTATTAGTTTTTTTTACTATTACTTAGATTTATACACCTTATCACGTAATACATTATCTATTTTGTATAAATGGTTTTTCTTATTTAATCGAAAAGAAAATTAATGCATTGCGTTAAGAATTTTTCTGTTGTATTTTATTAGACTTTTTCTATTGTACTTTTATTATCAGATTGAAATGCATTGGACATAATATCATTATCAATTATTTTTTAAAGCACTCTTCTTACCTACTACACAACACAAGTCAATGTATTGAGCTGCGTAATAAGTTATTATTTTTTTTTTCTAACTAGTTGACCCAGCAAATGTTGTTTTGCCATTTAAAGTATTTCTACTTCATCAGTTGATACAAAATCTTACCCGCTCTTTTGTGGGGGGGGGGGGGTGTTTGAAGAAGACAAATATATCTGCGAAAACCGTATGCAAATCGGATCAGTAGTTTTCGTGTTAAAAAAAAGTTTTATACAAAATCTGACCCCTCTTTCGTCCCCCTAGAGGGGTGGGGGGAAAATTTTTTATACACCAGATGTTAAGTTGGAAGAAGACAAATATATCTGCGAAAACCGCATTCAAATGGGATCAGTAGTTTTCGTGTGATAGTGGAACAGACAGACAGACAGACAGACAGACAGACAGACAGACAGACAAAAAACTAACCACATTTTTGGCTTCTATAGCTATCTAGTGACACCCCCCGCTTATTATTTTTTGAATATCTTTAATGTACAGAATTCACATTTCTACAGTTTTATTATATGTATAGATTTATATGTAAAAACTTATTAATGGCTTAAAGTTAGTCTTACTAGTTTAAAATAAAATAAATAAATAAATCACGAATATTTTAAAACAAATAATAATAGTAATACCCACGAATTAAAGTAAAAATTTGTATAAAAAGGTAGATGAAAAGCAAATGAAAAGTGCGAAGAGAAAAGAAAAAGACTACGAAAGTGTCAACTCGTAGAGCGCCCTGCGCCCTGCGCCCCGCTAGTCGCTACGAGCGCCGTCCGCCCGCTACGGCCGGCTACGGAGCTGCTACGGAGCTGCTACGAAACTGAAAACTTTACAGCTGCAGCGCGGCGTGAAAATATACTCTCCACAAATTCTACAGCCTACACCATCCCATAGTGTTGTCAATAAATTAAGACTAATTCATACACTTTTTTGTGTACAGTGTACACGTACAATGTAAGTTAAGTTTTATGTGCGTTGTTATTTGAAAAAAAAAAGTAACATTATTATATTTTTCGAATTATCGCACTTTCATACTCAAAGTAACTACTCAAATCGTTAACATTATCAAACAAGTTGTAATAAAATGTTGCTAATCAACATTTATAGTAGTGCCGAAATAAACAGTGAGCAGTAACGGTGGCGTGTAGTCGATACCTGCCCAGTTACCGCCAAACCGCCGCCCGGAGTGCCGGCGCCGCCCGCCCAACGTCCGCCCACCTAACACCCGCCCGCCTAACGAGCGTAACGAGATAAAGAATAAGTAAAAGTTGAAAAAGTAACAGTAGCGAAGTGTGGAAGTAAATCAAGAAATTGTAGTAGCCGCTATACAAAGTTTTATTTGTTGAAAGACAGATTCAGTTAATTACGAAAGTTAAAGCTTTGCAGTTTTGTTTTCTTGTTTTTATTTCAAGTTTTTGTTTGCCGACAATGTTTAAAATTATTTTTTTTAATATTTATTAATCAGACACCAGTGCAGTTGATTAGTGTAGTACTTAGATCGTAGGATTCAACAACAACAATTTGGATGAATTTATCTATAAATTTTGTTATATTAGATAATGAGTAGCTTTTTATACAGGGTGTTATTACTTTGTACAGGATGTCACAAAACTAAGTGATAATACTTTAGGGTGTGTTACATGTGTTCCTTGTAGAGAGTTCAGAGAGACCAACATTTTTTTCACTTTTGTATGGGGAAACTCGTGACGCTCGGGCTCTTTCCCGCTGCTACTTTCACAGTGAACTCTCTACAAGGAACACGTACACACCCTAAAGTATTATCACTTATTTTTGTTACAACCTGTATATATGTATTTAAGATTGTGCCGTGTTCGTAAAGCGTTAAAAGAGAGTCGAGTTATCCCGCTTACTATAGAAAATCTGCGTAAATAACTTATCTGAGTGGCTGATGATGGTGATGTGTCACTATAGTCGGGTCCTCTCAATAATTGCAGTACACAGTCAGTATGCAGGGTCAATCGATAAGAGCTCCTTATTCAATAATAACGATATGGCGACCTGAACTCTACACTGATAATTTGCATCTACTTTAAGTAAATAACTCTAACTAGACCGAGTACTTAGATCTTAGCTCTAGACTATCTATTTTTTTATGTTCGTACCTAAGTCCTAAATCCTACTATTTGAATGTCGATTATATTGGATACCTATTTTTTTTAATGAAAAAGGGGGCAAACGAGCAAACGGGTCACCTGATGGAAAGCAACTTCCGTCGCCCATGGACACTCGCAGCATCAGAAGAGCTGCAGGTGCGTTGCCGGCCTTTTACGAGTGAATAGAGTAATAGGGTAGGGGAGCTGGTAGGGAAGGGAATAGGGGAGGGTAGGTAAGGAAATAAAGAAGGGTAGGGAAGGGAAAATGGTAGGGGATTGGGCCTCCGGTAAACTCACTCACTCGGCGAAACACAGCGCAAGCGCTGTTTCACGCCGGTTTTCTGTGAGCCCGTGGTATTTCTCCGGTCGAGCCGGCCCATTCGTGCCGAAGCATGGCTCTGCCACGGTAAATACGTTGGATACCTAATTACAATTAGTAATTACAGATAAGAATATTGTTAGTTTTGAGGCGATCATTATCTTTGTCGTAAAAAAAATATAACATCTCGATCGTATCGGTCAAACTCAAGTAAGTAAATATTTTTCAATTTAATTTGTTTTATTATATTTTATATTTTTTGTTTTGCATTTTAAATGACATAATATTAAAGTATGGCTCCGAGCTACCACGCTTATTATTCAGCTAGCGGCTGGCTGCGGCTACTGGCTGAGCACCCGTTCGATGCAATAATGAGTTTTAAATGATCACCAGTAGTTCGACACGCTGAACTAACAGCTGACACTAATGACATGCACTATGTGATCACTACCATTATAGCTTATCAGTTATTTAGGATAGTATAATAATGCACTCGACCTATCGAATCATATTTATCTATAATAATATGATTGATAATTATGTTTTTGTGGGTACATAATCTATATATATAAAACTCAAATGTGACTGACTGACATGGTGATCTATCAACGCACAGCCCAAACCACTGGACGGATCGGGCTGAAATTTGGCATGCAGGTAGATGTTATGACGTAGGCATCCGCTAAGAAAGGATTTTGATAAATTCCAACCCTAAGGGGTTAAAATAGGGGATGAAAGTTTGTATGAAATAACACTTCTTAACGCGAGCGAAGCCGCGGGCAAAAGCTCGTATTATATGTAGAGTGCAATAATAATCATTATAGATGACGCCCGCGACTCCATTGCGCCAGAATTTGTTTATCGCGCGGAAACCGCACATTTTTCAAGGATATAACATCCTGTGCCTATTCTCGGGACTCAAAGTAGCTCCATACAAAAATTTCAGCAAAATCGGTTCAGTGATTTGGGCATGAAGAGGTAAAAGACAGACAGACAGATAGACAGGCAGACATAATTTCTTATTAATAATATTCGGCTGGATAGGCTATAATGTTTTGAGGGATGAAAACTATCTCCACACTAAGTTCAATTCGTGTGGAGACTGGAGATAGGTAGTTTTTATCTTACAAAATCGAGTTTTAACCGCTAAAAACTATAGCCGCGTTTAGCTTTAAACAAGGGGGAGCTTAGAATGCTTTAATAATCTTCTTTATTAAAGCATTCTAAGCTCTTTAATAATAATTGAGTTTTAATAATTTAATGCGATGTTTATCAATAGACATGTCTATAGTGTTGAAGCGTGTTATGTGTTAATAATAATTATTACCCACCACGGGCCGCGGCTCCGTTATTGTGAGTGGAGTATCATTATCGTGTTGTTGGCAAAAAGGAAGCAAACTATGTACCTATTTACAACCACAACAATAACAAAAAAGTGTAGGTCTAGCTAGGTGGATACTTAAAATACAAATAACTCCACAGAGCTCCTAAACTAGTAATCACTTAATTATAGACTTTCCTATTTTAAGAGCCTTCTATGATAAAAGGATTGATTATCCTTTCAATCTTTTCAATAATTACCTTTTATCGTAATTTAGTAAAACAAAACAAATAGGTACAATGTCTAGCAATTGAAATATATTGTAACTGGTCATTTTAGCGCGTATCTACTTAGGTACCTAATTTGAAAACAAACATAATACCTACAATCTACATGCCCAGTAAAGTTGAGGATAGTGGACTGTCTGGACATCAGAGACTACAATTATACTGACTAATAACTAGTTTCTAGTAATATATATTCTGTACTAGTGTATAGAAATTATTTTACACCATGACCGAGGGTGTGTCGGAGCGGAGCAGCGTGTGGGAGAGGCTGAGCTGCTGGCGGCTGGCCAGACTGTGCCGAGCACGCGCGCGACGGAAGGTGGCCCCCGACCCACCTGCCGAAAAGACTGCCAGGTAAAGTTTCTAATATTCCAACTGCCCCTCTCGTGTTCAAGGTAGACGTAGAGATAAGAGAATTATATTATATTAAATATAGTTACAGCTTAATAAAATTCGGGAAAGATATTCATTCAGTCCTGTGCCAAATCCATTTGGTCTCGACTCTCGTTTTTATTCCACGGATAAGTAGCTTATGTAGAGCCTATTTATATGTGGACAACATGGTATTAAAACGTTAACAATATAATAGCTAATTCATCTATTATTAATATAATGTTAGTAAGGACATTTTCCATGTCACAAATGGAATTTTTCACGACAAACACTCGCGTTATTTTCAAGTTCCAATCAGTGTAATTACAGGGGAAATTGTGAGTGGACATTGGGTCATTATAATAAATCGCGACAATCACGGCGAGGGCGCGGAGCCCCGCGCTTCGCCCCCGTTGGGTGAGGGGGAGGTGTGGGGGAAGGGGCTAACACGCAACGCGTGACATTTACCCCGTCGTGCGTACGACTCGGGGTAAACATACTGCAGGGGTCAACTCATTGAAAGAGTTAATGGAACAGTACATGAAGCTTGGACCTATAAAATAATCACCAGCCATTCCCCAAAACACGATTCCAGCTAAAAATATTATGCGGTATAGCGACTGGCGAGTGTGTATAACGATATTATGTTACTTTATAAGCTCTTGGTCGTAGATTTTAAGAGCAGGGTTAAACATTAATTTTATTGTCTAACTGTCCGTAGGTACTAAAGCGGTTCTTTCCTTGCTGGCCAACAGCTGCCTGCCTACAGCTGTAGTCGTCTTCTTCCTGTGTTAGGCGGCGCGGGCGACGGCGGCTGGCCGGTCCGCCGTCAGCTCAGTACAGCGCGCTGGGCGAGAAGCTGCGTCTAGCGGCGCCGGCGGCGCTGCAGTGCGCGCTGTTCTGCGGCGGCGCTCGCTGCCCCTACGAGCGCCCGCATCCCAGCGCCGCCGCCCTCCAGGGGCTCTACTCCGACTGGTAGGAAACACCCAGGCAATGTTATAAGTTTACTATCCCGCTTCGAGTACCATCTTCACGATTGCATTAAACTCGGAGAATAATTATTATCTTCACATACACGTTCTCGCACTAAAACTCTTCGCGACGTCAGACGAGATCTCCTGCAGAAATATTGCAAGTGTATGCAATAAAATTTTATGTTCTGAAAATTTCAGTAGCTTGTGTCACCGGACTTCGGAGTGTATTTTAAAAACCGTGCTAAAAAAAGAACAAAACACACGATATGTCGATTGTCGCTTGACGCAAAACTTGGAAAGCTGCCGTAGAGCAGACAGGTAGAGCACATTTAACTTTATTAATAATTACTCCTCCTGTCCGGCTATTTACTTGCAACATTAGAATGTTAACTTGTTAGCATTAGGTATGTGGCATTAACTCGTAATAGTAGTCCAATTAAGCGGTTTAAAATATTCGTGTAAGCTTCACATCAGGAGTTTCGTGCGACGGCGGTGTTTGCTGTTTGCGGCGCGGCGGCGCGGCGCGGCGGCCCACTTAGGTAAATGGGTCAAATAATAATTTTCGTGTCGTAAAAATATAGCAATGATTTGCGTGACTGTACTCCAGCCGCTTAATAAATTACAATATTTTAATAACCTACAATTTACAGTACGACGTACAAATGTTTTTCTGTGTACATTAGCGTCGTGCCGTATAAAGTTGTAGGTGAGTTTGTGATTAACGAATGCAGTAATAAAAGCATTCGCAACATTAAGCAAAACGTGGCAATTAGACCCTGCCGAGTAGGTACCGAGAGCTTGTAATTTGGATGATGTATATAATATATATTCCATATTCCAGAGTAGGTAACAACTACGCGGTTGTTACAATAAAAGCACACTAAGGCAAACTGCAAAGTTCATTTTGTATGCTTAGATAATATTATATATTTATCACTGAACCTGAGAATTCTCTCCAGAGAATTCATTTTTTCTTCCAAGTGTACTTAAACCTCCTTAGCAACAAAGCTGAAACGTCGATGCAGTATATGTATGCCGAGTGCAGTGTGGTGTGTGTGTGTGCAGGGTGACGGAGGACATCGTGGCGATGGCGCGGCCCAGCACCGCCGCGCTCGCCGCCCGCAACCTGCTGCAGCAGTTCCACTGGTGACGCACGTTATCCTCACGGCTCACCCATAATGCACGAATATGCCCATCGACTTATAATCGACCTTGCGACACTGCACCCCATGACGCGCGAGCTATATTATTGAGTACTGTGTCCGACGACAGGTCATGACACTGTAACCCTGCTCGGCGACCTATCACGCATGGTCCAACACCCAGCCGTGATACGATGACATTTTGATTGATTTCAATGCACCCCACACCGTCGTAGATCAATTTATACCAGCAATTACGAACGTATACTGAAAGGCTTGTTCGTCTACTGCCCATGATCAACGATGACCGCGGTGTACCTATGCTGTATGTTATGGACAGGCGCATGTTGGCAATCATGCAGCTTAAATCAATCCTGACCCAAAGCGGAACCTTTAAGTGCACTTACTTATATAGTATACTGCCTCGAAATTCGATGCAGCGAGTAGCGATGCCAGAGTAGACAGGTCCGTCGAATACAATTCTGTTTTAAAACATTAGCGATGGCATTTACACGTCTCCGTTTCTATGTCCAGCTGGGGGATCAGGTCGGTGGTGAACCTGCAGACGGCGGGCGAGCACGCCAGCTGTGGCCCGCCGCTCACCGCTTCCGGATTCACCTACGACCCCCGCGTCTTCATGGCCGACGATAGTATGTGCTATCTATTGCCTCTTCCAATTTTTAAAAGCGCTTGATTTGGTAGATAATATTATTAGTCAAAGGTTCAGAGTGAAATCAACAATATATATTGTGTCTTGGATTGGATCTAACATTGGATCGTTTCTAAAAATATAGAATAAAAAGTTAATTGTAAAGGTATGACATCGAAATGTAGGATTATTTTAATTATATAATAATTATTAAGCTTCATGTGTGCAGTATACTACTACAACTTCGCGTGGCCGGACTACGGTGAGGCGACGCTGAGCAGCCTGCTGGACATGGCCAAGGTGCTGTCGTTCGCCGTGCAGCAGGGAAGAGTCGCCATACACTGTCACGCGGGTAACAATCATACATTTTGATCAAAGCGTTACGCTGACAGAATATAAGTAGTGTCTCTTCACTGAAGTTTTCGATATTCTTTTATGTAAGCCTTTCTGTTTAGGTCTGGGCAGAACCGGTGTGCTGATAGCGTGCTACCTGGTGTACTCGATGCGGCTGCGCGCTAACGACGCCATCAGGCTGGTGCGCAGGCGCCGGCCGCGCGCCGTGCAGACCCGCGGCCAGATCCGCTGCGTGCAGCAGTTCGAGTGCTACGTGCTGCCTCAGACCGTCGTCTTCAGCACCAGGTGAGGAGAGGACCTTCGATTTGCAAAACGCATATTCTGGACTTAATTAATGTCCTGAAATGGAATAACTATCTTATTCCAGGGACCACACATCAGTTCGCCAGGACCGCCGTACCTCGGAGTTCACGCTGCGCCAGTTTCTGCATAGGCAGAGGATCTGCCTGCACGGCCTGGAGGAAAGGAACTTCAAAGAATTGCCAAAGGTATAGTAAACGTAACATCACATATTCTGGGGTCTGTGTATTAAATATCCCTTTGTCTCTATCGTTTTTCGTAGTTGTGAAAGTAAACGTTTGATGGGTAATATAATATTTAAAAGTTAAAACAAACTGTCAACCCACATTAACTTAAGTGAGCCTTATTAATTTTGAAGGATATCACCAA
The DNA here is from genome assembly GCA_905404155.3 of Plebejus argus. Taxonomy (NCBI): domain Eukaryota; kingdom Metazoa; phylum Arthropoda; class Insecta; order Lepidoptera; family Lycaenidae; genus Plebejus; species Plebejus argus. The sequence goes on along the minus strand of FR989927.1, from coordinate 456,002 downwards.
GCCAATATGACTGCTCTAATGCAGTTATTGTCGCTTGTCAGATAGTGTACGTGATAGTAGAGCGACTGCTGCAGCTATGCGGCTGCCAGCGGAGCGCCGGGCTGGACATGGGGCTCCGGCACAGGCCCTTCTACAAGTCCTTCCTGGTGTACTACCTCAAGCAGGTGCGCCCGCCAGACCCCCACACTCCTGAGGAGGTAGCACGTAAGTGTCTCTTCTACTTTTCAATCCTAAAACATTTGTACTAAGGGCCTGTCCACATCTCCACGTCACGACGTCGTCAACATGGAACGGTGCGGTAACGTGGCACGGTACGTTGACGTGACGTGTAAATATAGGTACGTAAACGTAACGTAAAAATTTACGTATTTTTTCTTCTCTTTTTCCCTTTTTAACAATAGCAAAAGCAGAATACGTATTATGCGGTCCACATCTAGATCAGTAGTGAAGAATGTAATTATTCTATAGATTTGTAAAATTTATCTGTGCACGCCTACCTACTGATATTTCCCATCACATTTCTCTCCGTAGGGCTGCTGGAAGAAATTTCTTTAGAGATAAGCAGTAGTTACCTGTTGTGTCGTTTTTCTTCTGTGTATGTTTCGTGTTAAAAATGTGTGTGTGCAATAAATAGTAAATAAATAAATAAAATAATGTAGCAGTTTTACAAGGCATGGCGACGTACAATGTAAATTTGCACGTCATGTCAATGTACCGTGCCACGTCACCGCACCGTTTCACGTTGAAGACGTCGAGACGTGAAGACATGTGGACATTGCCCTATATGAATTAAAGTTATTGGTATTAGGCCGATTAATGGAACCGAGTGACAACTGACACGTCAAAGGCGCTCTCTAGTGTGATGCGGATTAAACTGATTACGAGACAGTAATCTAGAACGCCCAATAGGCAAATGCATGCAGGTATCGTCTCATTAATAGCACGAAGCTTCGTGACGATAGACGCATGTGCGGCCGCAGCATTACCAACTTCTCCTCACAGCAGAGGGGACGGCAGCAGCTCTTCCCATGATCGAGTGGCGGGATCCACTGGAAGAGGACGTGGAGCGGAACCTGGAGTCCGTAAGCCGGATCACCGGCGGCCGCGGCGGCGCCATCCCCGCGGTGCGAGTTTACGAGGTAATTCACTCCTTTAAACAAAAAATGCGTATGTGCCGAGCACACGTGTCAGAAGTGAAACTTAGTCAAAATCGTCGCCACCGTGACGATATGGCCATGAGTTGATGCGACCTTGAAATTTTACTCTCAACGAGCCTAAAGAAGTTTCACTTCAAAAATGATACAAAAAAATATCATTTTTGTATTGTGTAAGGAATATGATGGCTTTATTTAAATAAAATCGGCCAAGTGCGAGTCGGACTCGCGCACGAAGTCGAAGGGTTCCGTACCGTTATAGAGCAAACCCCCCTTAAATTTTCACTTTATTTAAATATTATTATCATCTAATTAATTAAGTACACATAATATATTTAAGGCCTTTGTCAAAATTTGAAGTGCCTACCTGTTGCCATTATGGATATCGAGCAAAAAGGCCGAAACTTACCCTTAAATATTATTATTATTTCGTTTTTAGTACTTACCTATATTTTGTTGTTATAGCGGCAACAGATGGTACACAATCTGTGAAAATTTCAGAAGTCTAGCTATAGCGGTTCTTGAGATACAGCCTGGCGACAGACAGACAGACAGACAGACAGACAGACATACGGACATACGACAGACGGACAGACGGACAGACAACGAAGTCTTAGTAATAGGGTCCCGTCTTTACCCTTTGGGTACGGAACCCTAAAATTGAATGATGCCCGCAACTCCGTTGCACTAAAATTCGTTTATCGCGCGAGATCCGTACATTTTCGGGTATATAATATAGTATCCTATATCTTTTCCCGGGACTCAAAGATAGACAGACATACAGACACACTTTCGCATTTAAAATATTAATATGAATAGTCCCAACTGCCAACTACATGGTTTAATCTTTCAGGCGTTCGTCTGTGATCACCAAAGTCTTCCAAGCGAGCAGCAGCGGCACCTCAAGCAGCTGCGCGGCGACATTAACCACAGGCGGGAGGCGATGGCCAGGATAGACGAAGAGGTACTTCCATCATCAGGATTATTACTTGTAGCGGACCAAACAGCTCACAATACTGAATCGACGCGCTATCAGCCTGTAGGAGGAATTATGTAATCTCTTCTATGTGTTGTTGACCTTGATCGACGGAAAGACAATTTTACAACATTTCTTTGTCTTTTTGTAGGATAACCCTGAGATACTGACCGGGCTGCTGTTCGAGTGGCTGGAGGGTCTGAAGGCACCGGTGCTGGACACGGAGGACCTCGCCACCATCATCAGTCGCTCGCATCGCGTCGACTCCTGTGTGCACGCCATGAAAATGGTAAACATTCAGACTGACACTAGCCAGACCTGCTACTAATGCATTTACTATGTTTTAAAATCTCTATCCATTTGGGACTGTGATTAATTATTATTTTATTAGTAGCTGCTGTTTTTTCTTCTTTATTACAGGAAGTTGTAATACTAATCGAATACTTACTGCGATTTGTAATTCGGTTACGACCGCTGGCCGCCAATAAGAAGATAGATATAATAAAACGCATAATCGCCTCCCTCGCCCAACAAACTGTCGTCATCCAGGGAGATCCACTTCCCAACAAGAGCTTCACACGTCTGCGGGAGGGAACTTGCTCGCAGGTCAGCAACTTCATGCTGCGGATGATCTTAGAAATACAAAAAGAGATTATCAAGCCCGGATCCGATGATAGAGACGTTATTCTTCCTCATAGATCCAAAATAAAAGCTTTACAATAGTGTGGTTTTTAATAAATTCAACTAACCCTAATTTAAATTCTATTTTATAACCTTATCTTACTAGATGTGCCGATGAACTTCGTGTCACGTCTAAAAATACCTTCTCTTAAGTACCTTCTCTAGACCAACTCTAGACTTCCACTATTAAGTATTTCAAGACTAACATTAGCAAAATCGGTTCAGCCGTTCTCGAGTTAAAGCGAGACTAACAAAACTGGTAATTCATTTTTAACCGACTTCAAAAAAAAGGAGGTTATCAATAATTCGATCCGCATGTGTTTATTACTTCCAGAACTGCCCACTTTTGGTAGGTATAATATTATTATGTTAGCAGTTAGTCTATATTATGTCAGTTGTAAATGTAAGTTTTTATGTTTGTGTTCGCAAATCTCCGGGACTGCGAGTCCCATTTAAGTGATTCATTTTTTATTGTACTGTATTGTTCAACTTATAGAGTACTGCAAGTTTCATCAAAATCGGTTCAGTAGTTTTTGAGATAGAGAATTTTAATTCTTAATTATTACGTCGGTACAATTTTGAAGTCGGTTTTATCTTTAAAAAATACCATTTTATTTATATAAAAATTAATTAGGAGCCAAAAATATAGCTGATATTATCAATAAATTCTATTTTTTTTAGGCGACTCGAGGTCGACTCTTTCTTGCTGGACGCTGGACTCGGTCGTCCGTTTATGTTTTTTTATTTGGCAATACTGAATATTTCTGACAGCTGACATTCTGGCTCATGGCTGACACTTGACAGTTGCCAACCTTGTCATTTTTGGTTTGCCGTTTGTGGTTTGTGGACACGTTGTCAATTGCAAAGCGTATTTACGTTGGTCTTATCTGTTTTTTCACTAAAATATTTTAATATTTTTCATATACTCGTGTTAAAATGTCCTCAACCGAAGAAACTTCTCAGCTGAAGGCAGGACACCCTCCTGCGGGTAAGTCTCATCTGCCTTGTTATGCTCCTGTTTTTGTTTGTTTCTACCACATATTTTCCTTATCAAAAATCGTGATTATGTTTGAGGCAATTAGTTTTTTAACGCGTATATTTAATAATTATGTATTATTGTTTCTTCGGGACGGCTGAATATGACCTTGAAAGTACGTATCCTTTACCTGCGGAGCGGCCTGCGGCTAAACGAATGTTAATAAACAAAGACAGATTAACGTCAAGGTCATTTCGCATCAATACTCAATCTTGTTTGAACAAATAATAGCATTTTTATACACAAAGAACAGGAATAGAGCATTTTCATAACATTAATATTTTATGGCACTAATGTTATGTTAACAAATTTTGTTATAATATTTTGCTGTACTCTTAAATCTTACTTCCATCGACGTTTTCTAGTACTGAAGTCATTGGAAATAATTTTATTATCAGCAGAACCAACTCAATAGTCAATAGTCAAAAATTTATTCATTCCATTATTTGCATAATATACAAAATTTGGACATGTCAACTGTATTGTAATGTTAGTTCTACTGAACCTAATAAAAAGAAAACTAAAAGTAACAGAATAAAACTGTACTACAAAGGGTATTTTAAAATTTTGGTGTACTATACTCTCAAACTTCATGTACGTGTCAATATAACTACAACCCGGTCAAGTTAACTGTTTACTTGGAGATATGTATATCTCATTACCAGATTTGTAACATTTCTGAGGGTCCTATAGTATTACTTCAAAAAGAACGTTATTATCAATATAGCGCCTTAACTTGGCCAAGATGTATGTAGGTAGGTATTACCTATTTATTTCTGTTTTAAGACGAGATTGTGATACTTAAATGATTAATCAAAGAGTGATGTCATTTTGCAAGATGGTTATGCAATAATTATAAAAACGTGATTAATGGCTGATGCAAGTAAACAAATAGTCAATGTCACAGATGTAACTTTTATTTAGTTTATAACTAAATGTGCCCGTTTTCCAGTAAAAGCGGGAGGCATGAGGATCACTCAGCATAAAGTGCCTCACACCAAGGACAGCAAGGAGCTCCCCAACGAGGACCTGACGGGGCTCTCCGGCCCGTCGCCCGTGCCCACCAACCCCATCACGATCTCCGGTGCACCCAACAAAGGTAATGCCGACTTCACTCCGCAAGCTGCCCAGGTGGCTCACAGTCCGAAGCCTCCGGCGCACATCAATGTTAAGCCCTGCCCCAACATCCAGCAACCCAGGAAGTAGATGATATCATCCAAAACATATCAGTCTTGTGTTAGGTGTGAAACATCTCTATAAAACAGAAATAAAAGATTCCCTAACATCTAAACATTTGATCTTTCAAAAGGTGTTCTAATTTTATATGCATCAATATGCAGTTCCATAACTTTACGTATGGATGGATATTTTTATTTGAAACCAGTTTAAATAATGCATAACTTGTTTGCTATTGTGAGACTATTAATTTAGTTTTATAACTGCTTATAACAAGACTGTATGACACCTGTAGCTGTGTAAATAGAGTCAATTAATTATTGTACTCTTACAACTAACATAAACTTAAAAACTGTGTCAATAGAATTATGTAGAACTTGTGTACTACCGAATTTTGATGTTCACAAAAATAATGAAAGTATGTGGTCATATTATTTTGGAGTTTACTTTCATGTTGTTGTTTCCAGCAAAATTGGAAGTGTTGTAAAATTATATTTAACATACTTAAAAACATGGGCAATATTTAATATATTTTTTGATTTGATTTTTTTTTATAGTTTAATTCTATAAGTTTATAAAATTTTGTGGTTTTAAATATTACTATTAGAAGAGTAACATTGTTATCTATTTATTCCGAATTTATATTAATATTGCATTGCATGTATTTTAAAGTGTTATTAATATGATTATATATTAATAACACTTTAAAATGCATGCAATTTATTTAATTATATATTATATATATAATATGATTAATACTTTATATTATGAAGAGAAACTGATAATGCCCAAAAGTGTGTCATTAATACTATGTTAAGTAATGTTGTATGCACTCACTATGATATTTTATCAGCTTGTTTTTTTATTTTTGTGGTAACTGACTGATATAAGATTAGTAATAATTAGTTGAGTTATCATAAAAAGTTTGTATTTTACCTAACATTCCTTTGGCATTTTTTTAACTTTTTTAAAATTTAATTCATTTCTCTTTAGTGAATAAGGTTTCAACCTACGAAATGTTTTATATTATTATGTTATATGTAAGTCCAAATGTTAGTCATTTCATAAATTATTCTTTGGAAATTCTTTGGTGTGGGGAAAAAATGTTTTAAAAATGTAAATAAAAATTTCATAATTTAATTGGTCGAATGATAAATTAACATTTGGGACCATAAGTTGTATTGCTTTTATAGTGAAATAAGTTATTAAAATTGTTAAAAACATGGTGCTTCTTTTATTTAACTTCTGTTATTTAAAACGGTATCTCTTTAACTGGGCCGTCAATATCGAAGAACAAAAAGAAAAATACTTCTAGTGTCGGCTGTCGCATTCTGCTGCATGTTCTAATTTCTATCACAGAAAATATTTGAAAATATAAACGGAATACATAATATTACGAGTTCCTTTATTAATTCAATATAATATGTATTTATGTATTTATGAAAAAAAGTGTAAGCTGTATACAAAATATTTACAGTTATTGTTTATTGCATCCCGAACGTTACCAGCTATGTAGAGGTTTGGTCTGCCCCCAATCCGCGCTTCCCTTTATTCAACATTGTGTTGTATATCTGGGGGAAAGCAATATCTTGTCAGTGAGTTCTTTACTGATACTTATCACTAGTGTCCGACCGAAGGTCTATTTTTCTATATGTCTATAATCTTAATCTCTCGAAATACTCTCAGTAATAAATTTTGTTCAAGGAATGAGGGTATAGAGCGCGTGAGCGAGAACTTAAACGATTTCTGCTGGATCTTATTCAGGGTGTTTAGGGACAAAACATACTAAAAGTTGTGACGTCTAGGAGGTGACCCGTTTGCTCGTTTGCCCCCTTATTTCATAAAAAAAAACACAAATCACTAATGTTCTACTTATGAGCACCACCAATCTGGTAAGGTAGTAACTTATGACTTGATTCATTGCTTGATCAATTACTGCCGGTGCCGCGGTGTCCTACAGGGTTCATCCTACTATGTTGGAGTACCTTGTTAAACATTCTCACCTCGTGTTCAGAGTTTTGCGCCGGAGTGGACTTGGGCGGTATGGGCATGTGCCTTCGAGAAACAACATCATCTAAAAGAATTTTAGCAAAGTAAGTAATAAGTAAGTAATATTTTTTTAAGAGAAATCATGAAAACGACGAACTTACCTGTAGCTTCCAGTTTCTCGGGCTGCAACAAAAGCGACATCTGTTAGTAAAATGGAACGGTAACATTCTAAAACAACGTCTACACTACAGCTTTGTCTAGGACCTATTTAAAAAGATAACAATATTTTAATTAAAAAGATGATTAAAAATACATACCACGTTGTGGAAACTCGGTTTGAAGTATTTGGCCGACTCCTTGTCGTGTGACGCCAGAGACGTGATCATCGCTACACAAACGGTACCCTATTAGCTGCATTTTATTTTAGCAACAGTCGCAAGAAACAAGCGACCAATGTTCTCACATTGGAAATTTTGAAACCACACATTTAAAATGTTATCTCTTGATAACATTTGTATGACATATTTTGTGTGTGTGTTTGACTTTGAGTGGTAAATAAAGTGGGTCACTTGATCACAGTTCACAGGTTACTCACAGCTGCTCTTCCCCCACACGGAGTCGCGGTAGTTGACGCGCCGCACGCCGCGCCGCCGCCTGCGCGCGCGCACCGAGCTCTTGATGGTGCGCAGGTCGGCGGACAGGTTGTGCGCCGCGCGGTGGTACAGGCAGCGCGACGACGCGTTTGATACCTACACGAGATGAAAATTAAGACTGCATAAGGACACCGGTATAATATTCAACCACTATTGAATCTCGGCGATTTGGAACGGACTGTACGTAATTATAGTCTGTACCTCTAAGGTATTCAGACATTATTCTTGTTTATCGTGCTCATTACGAACATTTCATCAAGTTTGAGGATTGCAGCTGCGCTTATGTATGAGCCATGAAACTTATTTGTGTGAAGCGCGCACCAGCTCGCACTGCAGGTCGTCGACTTCGTCCTCCATGATGTCGAGCTCGTCGGCGTCGCGCGCGGCTACCACCAGCAGGCGCGTGTCGGGGCAGGCGGCACCGACGACCAGCTGCGAGGAGCGCGGGAACAGCAGGCGGTGCGCCGTGCGCGGCAGGTAGCTGGGCGGCTGGAACACCTCGCGCGTCGCCGCGTCCTGGCACACGCCGTCCAGCAGCACCAGGTCCTCCATCAGCTCGTTCACCACGAACGTCTGGAAGTTCACACCTCCACCTCGAAATAAAAAAATTTATAAAACCATTAACAGTAAGAATATAGGGCACATAATTCACTGCCCGCATAAAAGTTACAAGATGCCTCACGAACCGTGTTTCGCCCGTTTCCATTGCAGTCTAATATGAATTTTCGTTAATAATGAGGAGTATAAAACCTTGAAGGCCTTGAGGCAGGGCACGAAGGCGTGCTCGAGGCGCATGCTGAGCTTCTCGGCGGACCAGCCGTGGAAGGCGGGCACCGTCGGCAGGATGATCATCGCCAGCTTGATGCCAATCTCCCGCCACATCGCCGCCTCCAGACTGAAGGCAATATAATTTATTATAAAATACGCTAGGGCCCTTTTGGACCAATCTGGCACCTGGATTACTGCTAATAAGCGTTTGTCGAATAGTAGGTACTGTCTTTTTTAGAAATAGGTATATTTAGAATGCGGAAGAAATGACAATAACTATGAAATTAAGTTTAACCAGGTTTAACTTATTGTATTCAAATCGGTGCAAAGGACCACAATCAACTTTTATAATTTATCAATTACTCTTGTTGTTCCCTTCCGGAGTCTTTAATATTTGACAGTTAAAAAGCGTTACCCTGAAATGGGATGCGGGGCCAAGTTGAAGGCTTCCTTGATGACCTGCAGCGTGATGAAGTAGGCCTGCACGGCGGTGTCGCACCGCACCGTGTAGTTGTACGGCCGGCTAGTCAGCACCTGCGAGTGCGACATCGGGAAAATCTAATTCCCCACTTAATAATAATAATAATAATAGCTCCCGCACCGGTTTCGGTGACGGTAGCCGGTTTCATTGACACCAGGCCAGCCACGCAGGAGTAATTTTATAATGCCCAAGTGTGTGCGCAGTACACAAGAGCACTCTCTATTCCTTTACTCTCATAACCCAGTGGGACGGCAGACCGACACGACCGGCGAGAGATCAGGCGCAGGACCGACTTTTTACATGCCCATCCGACGCATGGATCATCCTACTTGTCAGACAATCAGGTGATCAGCCTGCATTGTCCTAACCAAACTTGGAAATAACATGTTTCCAACGCGGGAATCGAACCCACGACCTCCGAGTCAAGAGCCGCGCTCTATACCACTAGACCACGGAGGCGTTCGACTACATAGTTAACCAGACAGAACGCAAACACTTATGACTTGGTTGAATCTCATATTCAACCAAGTCAACGTGTAAGTAATATGGTAATAAATGTTGTGTTTTTGTTTACGTTTGAGTATGTTAAAGACAGCTAGCTGGTCGTAGTGGAAATACGTCCCATCGCTACCTAATTTGAAAGAGCCAGAGCATTATGACAAAGACCGTACTTGTAGGTACCTAAGTACAATTTTAAAATACCTACCACTTAATATAAGCATAATTTCGGCCACTAACTTACTACTACTTACTCCTATAATCCCAACGGCGTTCCCGGAGACTATGTAGTCCTGGCGGGGCTCGCCGAACTTGAGGTCGGTGAGGAACTCGTAGTTGGGCAGTGCGTCGTCCGGCGGCTCGTCCGGCGGCACGTACGCCGCCTCGCACAGCCCTGATACCAGGATGTACAGCCCGCGCGGCTTCTCCCCTACACCGTACACGTAACACGACTGTGCCATTATGTAAAATATTGTAACCGGATAAGTTAGTGATACCTCTTCTACCAGCCTCAGTCAACACTCAAGTGGTAAGTCGCTTAGCAGCGCTGTGTACCTATTTGAATTCATTCAGCCAGTCCATAACGAGTCTTATCAGAATTGCTTACCCTTAGAGATGAGGATATCGTTGATGTTGTAGTTGTGTATCTCGGAGTTCTCGATGAAGAAGTCCGCTATCCTCGCGTTCCCCTGCAGCCACGACACCGCACGTAGCTGCGTCTGAAAAAAGAAGAACTGATTAGACTCCACGTGGAAAATACTAAATAATTAAGGACTAAGAGAAATCGGGCCTACACTCTGGAATCAATATAATTTAAAAACAGATCTTGCCTCGGGAGACGACGGCGCCACCAAGCTTCCTTTGTGTCGGCACATTTGGATTTTACTTTGTATGGCATTGACGAGAGAACGATACTCCATCTCATCCAAAAATCCTGGAAGATATTGTAAGGAACACAATTTGTTCTAATTGTCATATTACTGGTAAAACATTATTCGATTGGGTTTACTCAATGAACGAAAGACAAGAGTTGAAGAACATAATATTAATATATTTGTACCAATATTAACCTACCCTCCTCTTTGAGCTGTGCGGCGTCGAGCAGCATGATGTTGAGGGTGGAGGTGGTGGCCTGTCGCGTCTTCACCGTGATGGCGGTCCAGGGTCGGTCGCGCTGCAGCAGCCCCAGCTGCCGCGTCACTGCCAGTCTGCACTCATAGAAGGGGATGCTCAAAAAGATGACAGAAATACAATATTTAAATGCACCAAAATCTCTAAAAAATATATTTTTAAGAATATTCCACTACCCGTAGACTATAAAGCGTGTCTCGTCGTCGGTATTAGTTTGATCGAAAGATAGTATTTGGACCTAGTGCTTTGAGTGAATAAAGTCTTCAAGAGAGTCAGCAGGTCTATCTCGCCAATTCCTTTGAACCCTCGCACGTAAAAATAACAAATAGTGGAACCTGTCAGCCTCCAGCCTGTTGTAGAGCGTCTCCTGTATGACGACGTTATCCACCAGCTGCGGTAGCAGGGAGCACACCTCCTGCTCTCCAGTCACGAAACCCTTTATAATATCAAAGTATTAAGTTTTATTTTATTTTTTTCACTTTTCAGATCACCAATTTGACATTATCTTACCTTAGCCACGTCATATCCGAACGCCAGTTGTATGTCAATAACTCTGTCTATGTACGACATTATTTTCGGCACCGATACCCTGGAAATAATCATTAAGTTTGTGTCACGTTTGAAACATACAGCATACCACGAGTCCCGAGTTCCCGACAGACCTGGCGAGCTTGCAGAGGCGGAGGAAGCGCAACATCCGTAGCAGCTTGGTAGCGGTCAGCACGCTAGAGTTGAGGTTGGTCCACTTGTCCCAAGGCGTACACGAGTCCACCACGTCCAACGCCAGGTCTGCATCACAAATCACGTTAGCACTTAGCTTGTCATTGATTCAGTTTCAAAAAGGAGTATATCTACCCCCACTCCGTACTTCTTACGTGTTTACAATAAACATTATTATTGATTCGTAGAGGAAGAATGTCTCACCCCCCGTGGCCATTATTATGATGCAGAAGTCCAATTTGTTCCAGTGGGACTTGAAGTAGCCGCGTATCGTGTAGGCCACCATCTTCAGTATCATCTCGATCACGTAAATTATGTAGAAGACTCTGCAACACGAAAGAGAAAAAGAGAAATAACAAAAAATAATTAACTCAAGGAACTTCAAGGGAGACATTCTGTAATTTAAATTATACCATATTATACTAACAAGTTGAGTGACTTGATGGTGATAAGGGCGGTGAGGGTAACGGGTACGGCCATGAACACCTCGCACAGCACGACGGGCGTGTTACACAGGATGGCCGCGTAGATGGCAAGGTCGAACCAGCGGTTGGCGACGACCCGGTAACAGCGCTGGCGCCAGTGCTGCCGCGGCACCTGCGCGTTCGCCGCCTCGGGCGTCATCATATCAACCAACTTTCGCCGAATCCACACCGCGTACGCCTAGAATATAACACAATCAGGAACATCCTAAAGGTTCTTAAATTTTTTAATACATTACTTTGTTCCAACTTCCAACGCGGGAATCAAACCAGTAACTATATCGAAGTTCTCCTACATACAACACATGAAATTAAAATTACCTTGGGCTTCCACAAGTGTCCGAGCTGCTCTATGTTAATCCTGCCGTCGTCCATGTCGGAAGCTATCTCGACGGCCTGCACCAGCAACCTAACGCCATCTTTGCTGATTTTTCCGTGCTCGTACTGGCGCCAATAAGAGATTTTTAAAGCTTTCAAAACTCTTTGGTTGGCCTCCCTAAAATTTTTATTTTATTTTATTTATGTAACAAACAGCCAATAAACAAAAATACTTAATTAGAAGTAATTACAATCAAGCCTAAAGCCAGAATTGGCGGTAGACATTAAATATGACATCAAAATGGACTTGATTATTGATATTTCTGCTTTAGGATCTGCTCTCACCTCATCATTTCGGAGAACTCCTTCTTGGTGGGCTCGTTGGGTATTTCGCGCTCGCAGTCGGGGCAGACGGTGTAGCGGTAGCCCATGTACGTGTCGTCCTCCTCCTCCTCCCGCCGGGACATCTGCAGCTGGTACGGGTGCTTGATCGTCGTCCCTCAAACGTACACGCACCATTCATTTACAAAATATTGTCTCATATGAGTTAATTATGACGTTTGAAATAATTATTATTTATTTTTCTTCAAATAGGAAAATCGCAATCTTATTTATTAATTTTTTATATTATCTGTATTTTATTTAAAAGATAAAACCGACTTCAAAATTGTACGTTTGAAGTTTTATTGAGAATTAAAACTCCCTATCTCCAAAACTACTGCACCGATTTTGATGAAACTTGCACTATTCCCTAAGTTGAACAATACCTAGTAGGTACAAGAAAAAAAGAATCACTTAAATCGGACTTGTCGTTCCGGAGATATGCGAACACAAACATAAAAACATATACATACATTTAAAATTTGACACATTTGTTTAGACACTGAAATAGACTTACATCACAGAATAGATAATAGTACACTTAATACATACACAAAAACTGGGCAGTTCTGGAAATATTACATACATACGCGTCGAATTGATAATCTCCTTTTTTAAGTCGGTTAAAAATAATACCTGAATGAACGAGATCCCAGTTAGCATCGGCAAGAAATTTGTCCATTTTCAACATGGATATGCAGCGGTCTCTCGTAGATATGATGCGCCGGACGCAATTGGTCATGTTGGCCTTCTTGGCCAGCGAGATTTCCGCCAGGCCCAGCATCTTCAGAAGCCTCTGCATAGTCGTCGCGTTGATTATTAGGGATAACATCACTAGACCCGTCGTCTGTATTATGAACACCTAAAATAATAATAATATTTACATCTAAGGACTAAGCTAAGCCAATAAAAAACACATTGTTTCATTAAAAGTACATACAGTCAAAACTCAAAACGTTAACCTTACCTCCCCAGCTCGCGACAGCGTCGGGGTGTAGAGCACGATCAGAGCCAGGCAGAGGGAGAGCGGGCCGCGCAGGCCGCCCCACACGCACGCCAGCGACTGGGGCCAACCCATGCCGTACCCCACGCGCCGCAGCACTGGCGTCATCGCCAGGTAGATCATCAGCCGCGAGCAGTACACCGTCGTGTACGTCACGAAGATCAGGGCCACCTGGCGGACAGTGATGACGGAGCTGACTCGCTCGAATATCACCACGCCCACCATGGTGAAGAGCAGCGTGTTGGCCAAGTGAGCCAGGATCCCCCAAAACTGCGACATGGTCTGCTCCACCTCGCCGGCCACGGTGGACTTGCGCTTGCTAACGATCACGCCGGCCACGATCGTCGCGAGCACCCCGGACACGTAGAGGTATCTCTCGCCGACGTAGTAAGTGAGGTACGCCCCAGCCAGGGTCACGGTGACGCAGCACAGCAGGTCGTAGTACGTCAACGACACTAGCGTCGCGATGATCTTTCCCATCACCACTCCCAGGAGGGCTCCTCCCCCGGCGTAGCGAAGGGTCAGCAGCGATATCTGCGAGGCCGTGTCCAGGGCCATCGCCATGAACCCGTAGACCGAGATGAATTCGATCATGACCGTGGCGTCCCCAACGAGGCCCTCACCTAGGAGCAGCACGCTTATGTACTTGCCCTTCGCCAGCTCCCGTAGCTGCTTCACCACCTCCAGGGGGTATATCGGCGAGCACACCACCCCGAACAGACAGCACGTGCCCAGGTCCCAGGAGGACTCGAAAAGATAGTACGCCATGAACGCGGTCATGACTGTCGTCATCAACATCCCCAGCACGCCCACCAACACGAACTGAGGGAAACTCTTCCAAAAAGAGTGCGCGTCGACGGCGTAGGAGGTGTAGAATACGTAAATCGGTAGAAACATTAGCAGCAGAACGTCGACGTCCGTGTAGCACACCTCGACCAGGGGCTTGAATCCCGGGTACTTGCCGGCACAGAGGCCCGCCACGCCGCCTATCGCGAACATGATGACCCTGTACGGCACACACGTGCTCGTCCGCAGCATGACAGTCCGCACCACGACGCCCGTGAGGATAGTCGAGAATATGAACAAGCATGACAGAGTAGTGGGGTAGGCCAGCGATGGTCTCCCATCATCATCGGGGAAACTTCTAGGTTCATCTTCTATGCTTTTACTTGCGTTTATCCCTTCAGCGTAAGTAGTCCTGAAAAATATGAAAAGTAAAGTATAAAATAGTAATTTCAACATAATATTCAATGTGAATTGAGACGTAATTTAATCATGACCATTTAGATTGGTCATTGACCATGTCACTGATTATAAGTCGGCAGTTCGTAACTTGTTAGGGCCCGGGTCCAGGCGGCAGGCCCCAACACTGCGTTACGGATTCGCATCGCAAAAATCTTATTATAGTGATTAGTGTCTTATCGTACAATGTCGTATCCGATGAAAATTTTGAGTCGCAACTCGCAACATCTCGTCGCATTTCTTTGTGATCACTGATCACATATTTAGCCCGGTCTATTAACGGCCGTTCCCAATATTTGATCTATCTCTTACTTGAGATAGGAATAGCTCACATTAGACATTAGCTCCATATATTTTATGTCAATTCTATGTCAGCTGCGATCGGTTGTATGTCAAACTAGAGATAGATTGAATATAGGGAACGGCCATTAGACGCAAAAAAATCGTAACCTCGGAATAATTCGCATAGAGCTGAAAATTGGTAGAGACGTTAAGTACCCCATTTTAAATAAAAATTAAAACCTCAAAAGTCCCCGGCGCGAGGTCTGCCGACTGGCCCGAGCGACACGGGAGTGTGGAGAGATAGTTTTGCATAAACACAAAACTATACGAGACCCTTTGATGTACCGACATCGAACGGATAGTTCGGCGAATATACACGAGACATACACGAGACAATATACGAATATAGACGAATGTGCTCTCCTCACTCTCGTATTCGGCATGTCTCGTGTAGTTTTGCCGAGAGTGTGGAGCGCGTTTATAGACGAATGTCTCTCCTCACTCTCGTATTCGGCATGTCTCGTGTAGTTTTGCCGAGAGTGTGGAGCGCGTTTAACTTTATAATTATAGATGGTATTCGATCACTACCTACGTTTGTATTCGTTGTTCTATGCTATCACCACAGAGTACTTTTTGCTATCACTTATCAGCTTATCAGCGATCCAGCGTACTCTTGTAGGTCTAGGTATAGATTATATACTGTATTATCTATGGTATAGAGATGAAAGAGATCAGTGGTAAATTACGTAGTAACTAGTAACTGATCTGTGGTGGTAAATGGTAATCAGTAGTTTGAATTGTTATTTGAGTAGTAATATATTAGTTCGTTGGGCTTTTATGTTTCAAATAAGATAAAACACGCGTTGAATTTTTGTTTGTCTTAAGTTTGGGTCCGTGATTGTGCTATTTCAGGAGTATTTCAGTTGATTGTCTCGAAAAGAAACTAACATGGAAGTGACAGACGAGAATCTCGCAACGCTCGCGAATTATTTACAGCAGACATTAAATCCCGATCCCAATGTCCGAAGGCCCGGTAAGTATTTATAGCTAAAGTGCATGCAATTTTGCTACATGCTTGGTAATATTATTACAAATAACCGGCGACTTAGTCTAACCTAAAACTGAGCCAATGTTGTTACTAGAAAGTAAAGGCGATATTACACGGTACAATCAAATTGAAGCAATTCCATTGAAAAGCATTGAACATTGAACGACTTAACCGATATACACGTATAATTCAAATGATATTCAATATTCACTTAACGCAATGTGATGTCGCGCCAACTCGTACAGCGTACATTAATGCAGCGCGCAGAATGAATGAGCCATCGTTCAATTGTCGTTCAATCTCCATGTTACACGTTCAATGTGATTGAACAATGACCACATTGCATTGAAAGTGTTCATTGCAATGTAGCTTTCAATGAGATTGCACAATCGCATTGAAATGTATTTACATGTCTCAATGCCATTGAAGCAATGAAATTGAAAGCAATATTGAACGGAAATTGAATCGTGTAATATCTGCTTAACAGGCGGTTGGCTCCGTAATCTCTAAAATCTACAAACATTTCATGTTACACTATGTACTAAATCTAATATGACTTCTAACCAATTTTCAGCTGAAAAATTCCTCGAGGGTGTGGAAGTGAATCAAAATTATGCAATACTACTCCTGCACCTCATTGACAAGGAAAATGCGGAGATGACAATCAGAGTGGCAGCGGCCATCACATTCAAAAACTATATCAAAAGAAACTGGCCAGTCGTAAGAACTTTGTTATTTTTGTCTATCTACTTAATACATACACCAGGGCTCTCTTACAGCTGGATTAAAGTAAATGTGGATTTGTTATTATTAGGGCCCGGATAAATATATGTCGGAATGGACAGAGTTTAGATCAGAACCTTCAGACATTGTGGGCTTACATGGGTATCGTACAAAAGAACAAAACTTGTAAAAATCAAGTCTTGTCTTCAAATCAGAGCACTAAATTATTATAACACTGTACACAATCACTATTCTCTCGACACTATACTCGAACACTTCACTGTACACTACACTACACTGACACAAAGCGAAACGTAGGACAGTTTCGTAAGCACTTGTTGACTGGTCGACGGCTGGAGCGAGAGTGAACGACGCTCCACCCCACCAGAGCTTTACGACTCTGTCGAAGCGCGCCATTTCTAAGTTGCACCAATTCGCCGCTTGGTGGCGCACTTGCGCTTCGTTTCGTGTCTGTATTCATGACCGGATACGACACGGCCATCCTGCGACGACGTGCGTCCTCGCACGTTAATCTGAAACAGTATTGAAACAAGCACAGTACCTATGCGCTCGACCATTCCTGACGCTTCATAATGCTGTCAATGTATGTTGAAAGAAGTTCATAGTTTATCAATCAAACTTGTTTATTATAACCAACCATAAATTCTATTCGCAAAAGAACCTTAAAAACAAAAATTGACAGCATTAGTCTAAAGACATCATTTGATTCTTAACTAATACTAAAACTCAAGATTAAACCTCATAATTGAAAACGGCTCAAGTCTTAGAGCATTAAACCAGACGCTCAAGTACCATTGATGAGATGTATTCTCAAAAAAAACACATTTAACTTCGGTTACTCATTCGTGGTCAAGATTCACAACACACAAAGCGAGTCAGTCACATGACTCTATGGTCTTGGCTTCGAGGCTAGACCCGACCACAGCATCCAGAGCTACTGCCCTCCGCGTACCCACGGACAACCACAAGGGTCGATACCGATTTCTACTAGGCTACGGCTACAGTACAATGGTATGGTCTCCGAAGTCCGACCCAACGAACCGAGTATCCGAAAAACAACTAAAACAAATGCACTAAACATCTTCAACAACATCAATAGGTACTTCGTACTCAGGCATTTTTCTAAGAGGATCATGAGCGAATTTGTAAGTACGTTTGTTCGTCAACGACTTTTAAAGATATCGGTCATCATCTAAAAGTTCTACAATTTGAAATGGACCTCTAAATTTGGCATCCAATTTGGTTTGGTTACGTTCTTCATTTTCTATCCAAACATCCCAAACGAAATCTCAACTATGGAGAGAAATGAATACTGACTATTTACTACTTTCAATTTATCTTAGCAATTAGATTTATTAAAAAAAAAAGGCATTAAAAATGGTTTAAACTAATCAACTCTTCTAAGTAATTTACTAAGTTACGGCTAACTAATCATGTACCTTTTGAGAATCATGAATTTTATCAAAATAAATTCAATGACAAATCAATGACAGCCTTAGGATCCACATTCTCAGTTCATAGGTTTGCAAACCTGCGCACACACAGCAACTCCTACAGAGTGCCCGAGTCACACCACGACTCAATGATCAATGCTACACGGCATGATCCAACTGTACCATCCAGGACTACCGCAATACCGCCTATCCACGGACTACCCATAGGGCAGATGCCGATTTCTACCGGACTACGGCTACAGTATCCTGGTACAGTCTCCACACTTTTGAATGTGAACCCTACACAGCTTTTGACTCTGGCAACATTTCTTAAGTCTCCACCTCATTATCCTCATCAATCTCAATAGGTACCTGACTTTCGGGCATCTTTGGAATACTAAAATAGCATTTTTGAGACCAAACGGCATTGTTAAAAATTCAAACTGTCCCTCTGGTGAAATGAATGCGGTACGCTCAATCGAGTCTGCCTGTTCAGGTATTAATGGAATCGACTGGCACAGTCCAATTTTCTGAAGTAATTGGCACCATATAACCTTGAAATTTGGTCAGTAATTAATTATAATCACTAATCACATTCACTGAAGATAATCACAGTCTTAAAGTAATTTTAAGATCCAATCACATAATCATTCCAGAGTATCAACTGACAATTTTGCTATCACAAGTCTGTTACAACTACACACAATAATTAAGTCTTACAATAATTGATTTCTGTCAACACACAGCCCTGTGGTCTGCAACCACATCTCATTACCCTAAACCTAGGGTTCCCTGGTTTCCAATGAAACCCGACCTCCGCCAGAGTTGACTGCTTACCGCGTACTCACGGACAACTCAAAGTTGACACCGATTTCTATCGAGCTACGGCTACACGACAACCTCTGGTACGGTCCTATCAATTTGTAAACTTAATTATCAGTCTCTATGTCATCATTACTATTTAGTTCCTCAAAATCGTCAGTTATACTCTGATTTTCGGGCATTCTGCGTAATCTATCATGAGCGTACTTAAATTTTCGGTTAGAATTCAACTCCCTATCATCAATACACATACGCTGTGAACCATCTTGTTTATTTACCAAGATGGCAGGGCTAGCAAATGAGGATTTACTAGGTCTTATTATGTTTGCATTTTGCCTGAAGTAATTCACTAACCCTATCTCGCATAACTTGACGCTCGATTGGGGACAATCTATAAGGGCGTCTTTCTAATTCGATCGTGCGCGTACTTATATAGCGCACCGCTTATTTGCCAAAGACCTTAAAACATATCGGTCACCACCTAAAACTTCAATTATTTGAAAATTGAAACACACTCTTTCAATAATGAGCATTCATCACCAGAGTCAAAATCGAATTTAAAACACTCACCAAAGTGACTTAAGGTACTAGATGGGGTTGTGACTTCACACAGGTCGACACGCTTCACTGTTGGGGTGGCAGCAGCGCTAGATCCACCCGCAGTACAGCGGCTGGCGATGTGGCCAAGGTTGCCACACTTGTAGCAGGTGATAGCGTTGCTGCTGGCTGGAGAACGCTGTACCGCCCCTGGCACCGAAGAAGTAGACGCAGGCTTCTTAATATCATTCTTCTGCGTGCGACAGTGTGCTTGCTTACGTCCGAGCTCACCACACGCATGACATTTGATTTGCGAAAACGTTTCTTGCTTCATACGTTTCTCGTTCGTTACGTCATGTCGGGAATCCACTGGAGCCTTGCGTTTCAAAAGCGAAAAGGCCTGCAGTTCTTGTTGCGGCTGACTGCGCGTTGTTAGCTCCGTTGTAAATGCGAGTCGTTACAGGCGGCTGTCAATTTGTGCCAAATAAGCGACCACAGTTGACACTGCAATTTGTTCTACGCTCACATTCTTCCATCGGCTGAGCAGCGACGTTATGAGACAACTGGCGTAGGCAGAATAGGTCTCGTTTTCTTTTGGCTTTTCATTATTCAAATTTATGAGGGTAGCCGCTAAAGTTTCAACGTTTACAAATCTAGCCGTGAATAACTCTTTAAACTGAGGCCAAGTAATTCCTGGATAGGTAATTTGTGGCAGCCATGTCGATGCGGAGCCTTTTAACGCCTTACTTAGCATCATAATCAGTTGCCCGCCTTGGACAACATCACCGTCCAAACAAAAATCGGCCGTTGCGCACCATGATCGCGCATCCGCGTCTTGCCTATCCGGATTAAATTCTGGCAAAATAACATTATTACTCACAGCTGGGGTCCTCAATGTTTATCAATTCACGGATTTGTTGATTCTGAATTTCAAAAAGTAACCGCCATTGATCTTCGTTTTTGTCAAGGTTATTTGCGTCTTTTGCACGATTTGATCCCAGTTCTGATGTCGGATGGTCAGAGTTTAGATCAGAACCTTCAGACATTGTGGGCTTACATGGGTATCGTACAAAAGAACAAAACTTGTAAAAATCAAGTCTTGTCTTCAAATCAGAGCACTAAATTATTATAACACTGTACACAATCACTATTCTCTCGACACTATACTCGAACACTTCACTGTACACTACACTACACTGACACAAAGCGAAACGTAGGACAGTTTCGTAAGCACTTGTTGACTGGTCGACGGCTGGAGCGAGAGTGAACGACGCTCCACCCCACCAGAGCTTTACGACTCTGTCGAAGCGCGCCATTTCTAAGTTGCACCAATTCGCCGCTTGGTGGCGCACTTGCGCTTCGTTTCGTGTCTGTATTCATGACCGGATACGACATATATATTATATAAAACTCAAAGACTGACTGACATGGTGATCTATCAAAGCACAGCCTAAACCACTGGACGGATCGGGCTGAAATTTGGCATGCAGGTAGATGTTATGACGTAGGCATCCGCTACCGCTCGCGTTAAGTATTATTATATGAAAACTTTCATCCTGTATTTTAACCACTTGGGGTTGGAATTTGATAAATTCCAACCCCAAGTGGTTAAAATACAGGATGAAAGTTTTCATATAATAATACTTAACGTGAGCGAAGCTGCGGGCAAAAGCTCATATATTATAAAATCCAAAATATGTACATAAATAATTATGGACTAAAAAATCGAAAATGTGGAAAAATATGGAGTATAAAATAAAAATATGGAGTATAAAATTACAATAATTAAACATTGTTTTAGTCTTTAATATAGGAAATAATTACTGTACCTACATAGTTACAGCTGCATTACAAAAAAAATCGATAAAAGACAGCGAAATTATTATTTCAAGAAAAAAAGAAGAGTTTTATTCAACTTCCATTGA
Organism: Plebejus argus; assembly: GCA_905404155.3. Classification (NCBI taxonomy): domain Eukaryota; kingdom Metazoa; phylum Arthropoda; class Insecta; order Lepidoptera; family Lycaenidae; genus Plebejus; species Plebejus argus. The sequence continues at coordinate 434,522 of FR989927.1, read as the reverse complement.
CAAAAAAAGGATTTTGGCGCCCCTTTAGGTAAATTTTTTGGGTTCTTGTTTTTGGCGCCCCTAAAGTTGGCGATTTGGCGCCCCTTTAGGCAAATTTTTTGGGTCCTTGTTTTTGGCGCCCCTAAAGATTCACAACTCAAAATTCAAATGACGTGATGTGTGTTACTTAAAACTTTTATTTTACCCGAAGACCGAAGCATAGTTTAGTTTTTGTTTATGTGTATGTCAGCAACAGGACCTACAGCATCTGAAACTTTATTTTCTATTTCTTCCATAATCTTCTTTGGAAACAGAATACGGCGATAAAACGCGAGAGGAACGAAATACGCAGCCGCATGGTGGCGGGAACGTATTTTTTTTATAGTTTTTGTGAAAATATAGAGGATTGTGACATTTTCTTGCAAAATAAGGACTTATCTTTGTAAAACCCTAAAATATGGAAAAATATGGAAAATAAAACTTGGATTTTCACAGTCTAAACATGAAAATTGCGGTGTAGGAAACTATGCCGCGATCATCACCTGAGTGAGGTCCTTTTCGGCGGCATTCGCACTGCACTGCATTGTAAATGTTTTATTGTAATTCTAAACTTCATTAGTTACTTTGTACTATTAATTACCTTTTTTTTTTTTTGCAATTATTTTGGTTTTTTGTTTTGTATCTTTTTTGTAATGTGCGTAATGTAATGTAAATGTAATGTGGTGTAGTGTGTATGTGTTGAATAAATGTTTATTATTATTATTATTATTAAAATTCGTCTAAAAAACACATTCTGGGCCGAAAATCGCGTAAAATAAAAATATGTATTTACATATAAATCCGGGCCCTAGTTATTATGTTATCTCTCCTGGTTATTGTATTTATGAAAGAGAGGGCATAATCTTTTGACAAATAAGAATAACACAGTCTGAAAATAAAAACTAATAAAATATTACACAATAATTATATTTATAAATCAGGAGGAAGACAATGAGGACCGCATACATCCATCAGACCGAGCCACCATCAAGTCTCTGATAGTCACACTGATGCTGAAGTCTCCGGAATCCATCCAGAGGCAATTCAGTGACGCAGTGTCTATCATTGGGAAGACTGATTTCCCTGAGAAATGGCCGGGACTAATATCTGAGATGGTGGAGAAGTTTGCTACTGGTTTGTTCTATTTTTATTCAACAATCAATATCTCATCTCTCAATTAATTAAAGTTGCCTAGTCATTATAATATGTATTTAGTATAGTAATATTTTACTGTAATAAATATTATTATAATCATCTGTATAAATTTACCTACTATAGGGCAGCGGTCGGCACCCTTTTGGCAGGCAAGGGCCACAAGGTGGCAAAATAAACTAAAGGCAGGCTGCAGACCTCATATTTGTATTAACCGTAGAAGCTCAACATAAGGAGGGGAATACCGCGGCTCTAGGGCATATAATATATATCCTTTATATATAGGATAAAGGGCTATAGGCTTTTAACCAATTAACCCCCGAACGGCCCAAGTGGGCCGCGATAACAATAGATATTTTATTTTAATAATTATATATTATATAAACTTTATAGATTTAAATATGTATGTATTCGTCCCTATTTATTACACCAAAAACTATACTTCCGCTTTTAATAAAGTTCTCCAGTTAACACAAAGGTTGTCTGGAAGAAATCGCTTTTAGCGATAAGATCGCCTTTGCCCACATACCTAGTTCTAATGTTACCTAATAGTGTGTGTTTAGTGTAATTATTTTTTGGTATTTGTGAGCAATAAAGTGTTTCATTATTATTATTGACAATAGATTTCCAAGAACTCCACGATCGACGGATTAAAGTAATTCTTCGATCGCGGATTCTTGGAAATCTATTGTTCTCGCGGCCGTATGTGGCAGCGTGGGAGTTCAAGAGTTAAATTTTGTATAAAAAAAAGTTTATTTTTCCTTATTTCAGGTGATTTCCATGTGATAAATGGTATTCTCCGCACGGCTCACTCGTTGTTCAAGCGCTACCGTTACGAGTTCAAGTCTCAGAAGCTGTGGGAGGAGATCAAGCACGTGCTGGAAAACTTCGCCAAACCTCTCACTGACCTCTTTGTGGTATGTCTTTGTTTAGTTCATATAACGTCTCATAGTGGACCAGACCTGAGACCTAAATGTATCTCAACATATTAAGATTATAAACAAAAATTAAAAGTACATTAATCTATCGACTAGCCTATATTAATTGTGTACAAATATTTCCCTACAATGTCTTTCTGCATAAATATTTCATGAAAGGGAAAGTCATATTATTATTTGTCAGCAAATAGCCGTGTGTTTTTTAAAACATGCCATAAAATGTTTTATTAAGACAGTACGTAAAACATTTAGAAAGTTACATTTATGGCAACATTCCAGGCAACACTGGATCTAACAACAAAACACGCGGACAACCCTCAAGCCCTCAAAGTGATCTACGGCAGCCTGGTGCTGATATGCAAGGTGTTCTACTCCCTCAACTACCAGGACCTGCCGGAGTTCTTCGAGGACAACATGCAGACGTGGATGCCCAACCTGCTGAACTTGATGCAAGTCAATGTGCCTAGTCTAGAAACAGATGTAAGTATATTTTTTCATATTTTTTGCTGTATTTTTTGAATACTTTTAATGTAATATAATATTTCTGTATACAAAATTTATTTTAACTATATAAAGAAGTGTGTTCTACACAACCATAATAATTTCGACTGTTGCTGGTCGCCCCGCGCCTCCCCCGCGGGCGAAAACAATTAATGGGGAGAATGACAGCCGCAAGGCTCCGGAGAGTCTCAAGACGAAGGAGAGCCGCAAGGCTACGAAAAGTCGCAAGGTGGAGTCTTCTCGACCTGGCAAGGACGAGAGCAGGAGGTGCGATGAGGAGGGCTTCATACTGGTGGAGAAGAGGAAGAAGAAGCCCGCCGCCCGCTACCATCGCGGCACCGCACCCTATGTACCGGAGCTGCGTCTGCGGAGCGAGGTCCCCGCAACCCCTCTGTACATATCCCGCCTGCACTGGTCTAGGAGGTCGAGGACGTCGTGGACTACATCCACAAGAAGACGACACTGCGCCTGAGGGTCGAGCGTCTGCAATTTCGCCACAAGGTACTTAAGCTCCTTTGTGGTGAGAGTACCGACGAATCTTCTGTCGACTTTCGAGGCGCCGGAGTTCTGGCCGATGGATAAAATGAAATAAATAAAATAAAAATAAAAGTTGTTTTATTTCTGAATAGATTTTTAAAAAATGCTTTCAGAACGTTGATACCACCGGTTCGGGAACTAGCCCGGCGAGAAGAACTGGCGTAAGAAACTCGCACGGGGCCCACTTTTTTACCAAAAAAAGTGAGAAAAAAATAATCTTTTAAAATAACGGGGCATTTTTGTATGGAAGCCGTACCCAAGCTGTAGCACATCCAGACGTATATCAAATGAAAGGGCTTGAAAAGTTGAACATTTTATTGTATGACGAAAAATCTCTAAACCATGGGAGAAAAAAGTTAATGAGGGTAGAAGGTAAGAAAAAATCACAAAAATACACCCTGTATTATTGCATCAATTTATAGTATTGATGGTAAGGAATCATTTCTGGAAAGTAATCGTATATGGCAAACTTGAGGAAAGTGTTGTATTTTAGTATATTGTTTCATATTTTTACGAAATGTATGGGAAAACAATAAAACCTTAAAAATCTAACCTTTCCTGAATTTTATCGTACATAATTACTTTGGAGAAATGTTTTATAATTAGCAATACTAGCAATTGGTCCGATAATACAGGATGTTTTATTTACATTGACCTTTAAAAGATTTACTGACTTTACTAAGTCTGATCACTGGCAGATCTAGCTTGTGCTTATTTCTGGTGTTTCTACAATGAATGTCACCTTTGGCTTTAAATTTACATATATTTTTTCTAACATATAATATTACATTATCCAAAATGTATTGAGAAGCTACTGTCATAATACCAATTTCGTTAAACTTTTCTCTCAAAGATTCAAATGTTTTTAGCAAAGATTCAAATGGATGTAGTCTATCGGAAGTTCCGGGGGAGACTCCGGAACGAAGCGAGTCACGTCTCCGGAAAAACGTGAAAGTGTTAGTTTTTAAGTATATTTAAAATATATATGTTAGTTTTAAGGTACTTATTATATAATTATTTCAATATGTATGTTAGGTTTAAGGTATTTATTATATAATTATTTCAATATGTATGTTAGGTTTAAGGCATATTTTGTTATAATATGGGCCTCTGATGCCCGAAATAAATGATTTGATTTGAATATAATGACTTGTATGCATATGCAACACAAATGTTCTTTAAAAATACAGTTGAAAGACGATTCAAACAATTTATGCATCAGATGAAGATTTCTATTAATTTTTTATTTTTATACATACTATGTTCTATCCTATCGTCTCTATCAACCCCCAAACGCGATAGTAAAAGAATAATAATAGATTTCAAGAATCCGCGATTAAGGCTGCTGCTAGACAAAAGCCTCCTAAAAAATACAACATTCCTGTAATGAGATAGATAATTTGATAACATTTTGACGTTTTCAGGACGAGGATACGGCGGGCGTGCTGGAGCAGGTGCGCACGGAGGTGTGCGAGTGCGCGTCGCTGTACGCGCTCAAGTACGAGGAGGAGTTCGCGCCGTACGCGCCGCCCTTCGTCACCGCCGTGTGGCAGCTGCTGCTCAGCACCGGCATCCAGACCAAATACGACGCGGTGAGTTTTTGGAACGAAGTTCCTTATCGCGCGTTGCGAAAAGGGGCTAGACGGAAAAGTTGTAACGACATGACACAAAAGTGTCGGTATATTAGTCGGATTCGCACGGCTTACAACTATATCATTTTTGCTCTAGTTACAAGCCGTGCGGTAGCGCGTGTTTCTCTCTCTGTCTCTCTTTTTTTGAGTATGTACAGGTTTTTATGTATGTACATACATCCATACTAATATTATAAATGCGAAAGTGTGTCTGTCTGTCTGTCCGTCTGTCTGTCTGTCTGTCTGTTACATCTTCACACTCATACCGCTGAACCGATTTTGCTGAAATTTGGTATGGAGATACTTTGAGTCCCGGGAAAGGACATAGGATACTTTTTATCCCGAAAAAATGTACGGTTCCCGCGCGATAAACGAATTTTGGCGCAACGGAGTTGCGGGCGTCATCTAGTAAGAAATAACTTAATCGTTCCTTCCAGGTCTTACTTGACACCTCTCAAGTTTTTTTCAATAGTTTGAGTGGTCTATAGGCATTGCGCCCATATCGTTTTTCTGTCGCTTTTGTAATAATTTTTTCGCGTATGAAGGTTTATAGTTACATCTTAATCTAACGACGAGGTGAGTTACAAAAGGCCCTAACGATCTTCGTTATTCTTTTGTTATGACTTATGACTGACGATTTATAAATACGATTGCTAAAAGTCATTGAGTATATGACTTTTAGCGTCTTTTTCCTTTGGTTTAGGAGTTCTCAGCGTCAGAGTAGAGATACTTACAATGAATGACTTGGATTTTTACATTCTCGCCCTCTTATCAAAGTCATACGGTTCTCAGCTGGTGTCGAACGCGCTGACGTTCCTGGCGAAGGTGGCGGAGAAGAACTCGTACAAGGGGCTGTTCGAGGACCCCGCTACGCTCAGCGGCATCTGCGAGAAGGTCGTCATACCCAACCTGCAGTTCAGAGGTACAATATGACATACATTATAACGTGCCTATGACAATTCTAATATTAAGATTCAAATGAATTATTGACATCTCATACATTGAAATCAGATCAAAATAGTAGACACTACGGTAAAACAATACGTATATAATATTTTATTTTAAGATACATGGAAAACTTACAGCTATAGTTACAATGAAATTATAAAACGGAGTACATACTAAGGAGCCAATTAGAAGTTTTCACTGATAGTGATAGTTTACAAAATATTGACACAAATGTTTTATGAATACCTAGTACTACTACAACAAAATTTTAAACATTTTAAACAAGAATAACAGTTATTTTAAACAAGAATTTATATAAATATAAACATTTATGATTAGTGTTTGATTATTTCTAACATTACAATACCTATTAAGTGTGTACAGAAGAGCTAAACATCAATAAACAATTAATTAATTTAGATCAACAAAATGCCTGCATAATGATCTCTTTAGAGCTGAAATATTACAATTAAAAATATCTAAATCCATATTAGAACAAACTGAGTTAAGTTGCTTGCTTGCACGATACATGAAGGAATTCTGTCTATAGTAGGTGTGGGTAGTGGGTAAGAAGATAGGGACATGACGACTTAGTAGGAATTTTAAAAGACAACTTAGATATATATAATGAATCATATAATATTGTAGAGTCCGACATGGAGGTGTTCACGGACAACCCGGAGGAGTGGGTGCGGCGCGACATCGAGGGCTCGGACGTGGACACGCGCCGCCGCGCCGCCTGCGACCTCGTGCGCACGCTCGCCGTACACTACGAGGACAAGATCATGAGCATCTTCGGACAGTATGTCGAGGTATGTAAATTTAACTCTTAGATAAATACAATATAATATACTGTTGTTGTCAAATAAAACACTAGAGGATATGGAGAATCTTACGGTTTGATCTACGAAAAGCCGTAGCCCTCAACATCATTACATTTTCTAAGCTAGTCAACTTTGTAACATGTAGTGATGTCCGCAGGCGATGCTGAGCAAGTACTCCGAGAGCGGCGGCAGCGCGTGGGTGGGCAAGGACACGGCGCTGTACCTGGTGACGTCGCTGGCGGCGCGCGGCGGCACGCAGGCGGCCGGCGTGACGCGCGCCTCCCCGCTTGTCGACCTCGCCGCCATCGCCGCCGCGCACGTGCTGCCCGAGCTGCGCCGCCCCGACGGTGCGTAGTGCGTGTATACAGGGGGGCGCGGGGCGACGTTTATATGCCCCACTCGCGATGTAAATTAACGTACCCGCAGCGTTCATTATATTGTATACTTTTATTACAAACGTTTGCTAGTGTTTGGTGTAAACTGACTCACGTTTAGGGCCTTTTGTAATGCTTTAGAAATGAAAATGAGATGAGTTAAATAATATTTCAGTGAACGAGCTGCCGGTGCTGAAGGCGGACGCGATGAAATACCTCATGACGTTCCGCTCGCTGCTCGCCGCCGACGTGCTCGACCCCGCCTTCCCGCTGCTGGTGAGATCTTGATGATGATGATTTTATTTTATGTAGGTTACAAAATACAAACAGCTGTTATATAAATACAAAGTTAACTAACAATCCTAATGTACCTTACAAACAAGCCTAATGCATTTTTAATTTTCTTCATGAAATCAACTCCATATCTACTCTACTTTATATTTCTACTTAGAGATAGTTTTGTGTGTGCGTGTGTGTACACACTTTTAATAATAAAAAAAACATTTGTTTGTCAGATAACGCACGTGGGCGGGCGCGGCGTGGTGCGGACGTACGCGGCGTGCACGCTGGAGAAGCTGATAGCGGGCGGGCACGCGGGCGGGGCGGTGCGCGAGCACGCCGCGCCCCTCCTCACCGCGCTGTTCGCCGCGCTCGCCGACACGCACGACCCCAGTGAACACAACGAGTATATCATGAAAGGTACCCGTCATAACGTAGCTTAGCCGAGATTTGAACAAAAAGTTTAGTTGGTTAATTTTTTTTTCAGAGACGTTTAAGTTGTTAAGACAAGTGCGTGGCTTACCTGTCAATTGGCATTGCAAGGTATAAAAATACAGGTGTAAAATGTAATATAACCGGATGTGACGTGTTCGCAGCGATCCTGCGCACGCTGTCGACGCTTCGCGACGCGGCGCTGCCGTACTTGGGCGCGGCGCTGCCGCAGCTGGCGTCGCTGCTCGCCGCCGTCGCCAAGAACCCCTGCAAGCCCCACTTCAACCACTACCTGTTCGAGACCCTCTCGCTCTCTATATCGTGAGTACACACATGACGCTGATAATATATTAATATATCATACACGGTACAACATTTTTATCTGTAGTATAATAGATATGGTGGAATAGTTTATTCGGTATTTAAATAAGCTCTGTGTTAAGTGCAAGGGTCATCAGTTGCCCTAGCATCTCAACCTTACCAGGCACATTATATTTTACTAATATCACCAACCAATAATGACAATTCTCTGGCCAATCCTTATTTTATTTACCTGTTTAAATATCAATTTAATTACCGAGTAATTTCCTTTCTTTATATAGGTTGGTGGTGAAATCGAACCCAGCGGCGGTGACGGCGTTCGAGGACGCGCTGTTCCCCATCTTCCAGGAGATTCTCCAGAACGACGTGCAAGGTATAGACAACTCTCATTATATTTAAAAACTAAAACGACAATACGATTCCGTGCTCTGTTAAAATAATGTATAAACTTTTTCGTACACTTTAGTTATCTAATCCTTGTGCACGGTGCGGCAGAGTTCATGCCGTACGTGTTCCAGATGCTCTCGCTGCTGCTGGAGCTGCGGGGGAGAGGCGGGGACGGGGCGGATTCGGCGGGCGGGGCGGACGCGTACGCGGCGCTACTGCCGTGCGTCGTCGCTCCGGCGCTGTGGGAGCGCGCCGCCAACGTGCGGGCCCTCGTGCGCCTACTGTGCGCCTTCGTCGCCGCGCGTCCGCAACTCGTACTCGACGGCAAATTGGTCAGTTCATAAAATATATTTTTTTATTTAATTGGCATGGCATAATAATTAGTTATGTAAGGAAAAATGTAGTGACGTAGGATTTCTGTGTTTTCAGAACGCATTCCTGGGCGTATTCCAAAAGCTGATCGCGTCCAAAACGAACGACCACGAGGGCTTCTATCTCATCCAAACCATGCTCTTCAAGTTTGGAGAGTGAGTACATACTATGCACGACATTAACGCTTTTTAATCGAACATAATGATCATGGCCATTTGTTTTTAAAAACTGCGTCGTTCGCAGGTCGGTGATGCAGCCGTACGAGAAGCAGATCATGACGCTGCTGTTCCAGCGGCTGTCGTCGTCCAAGACCACCAAGTACGTGCGTGGCCTAATCGCGTTCCTGGGGTTCTACGCGGCGACGGCGGGGGCGGACCGGCTGGTGCGGCTCGTGGACTCGGTACAGGCGGGCATGTTCGCCATGTACGTGGAGCGCGTGCTGCTGCCCGAGCTTCAGAAGGTGAGCGGCGCGCTGGAGCGCAAGGCGGCCGCCGTGGGCTGCGTGCGGCTGCTGTGCTGCGACGCCGCGCGCTCCGGCCGCCTCGCCGAGCTGTGGACGCCGCTGCTGCGCGCGCTCATCGCGCTGTTCGAGCTGCCGCCCGACGAGAGCACGCTGCCCGACGACCACTTCGTGGAGGTGGACGACGCGCCCGGCTACCAGGCGCAGTACGCGGCGCTGGCGTGCGCGCGCGGTGCGGTCGACGACCCGCTGGCGGCCGCGCCTGACCCGCGCCGCTACCTAGCCGAGAGCCTGGCCGCGCTGGGCCGCGAGGCGCCGGGCGTGTTGCCGGCGCGCGTCGCCGCGCTCGACGAGCCGCACCGCGCCGCGCTGCAGGGCTACCTCGCCGCCGCCGGCGTGCAGCTGTGCTGATGCAGCGCCCGTCTCACCGACTTCGAGGTGGCCGCGAGGAGCCGCCCGCGCCGAATCGGTCCCAGGGGCGAAGTTGCCGTGTGACGTGCGTCGCGCCGGGTCGAGAGCAGTCCGTACGTTGAACGTTATTCTCGTTGTTAAAGTGATTGTTATGAATTCCTCGACGCTGAGCGTCAGTTCCCCTGGATGTTAAGTTTGTGATATAGCGTGTTGTGGCTTGGGCCGGCGCTGCCCGCTTGTGATTGGGATGTGTATATGCGTCTTGTGTAAGTAAAATTGTGTAGAAGATGTGTAATGTAATGACAATGGACTTGTATTTTGGAGTAATTGTATAACATTCAATGTTAATAATATTTTTCAGAACTTGTGATACCTGATGGAAGTGATTGAATTGAGACGTGTTTGTAATTTGAATGAATTGTTGTATGACTTGTATAATACGAGTAGCTGGTGATTTCTAAAATGCTAATAAACTGTCATTTTACACTAGTTTTTTACTTTTTAAAAAGTTGTCTCATTTGTATTATTATTATTATACTAGTTGACCCGGTAAACTTTGTATCACTTTGGAAATGTTACTCGTAATTTCTCCATTATTTCTCATCTTTAAAACCTTCCCTGGACTTCCAGGATTATTTTAAGACCAAAATTAGCCAAATCTGAAATCGGTTCAGCCATTATCGAGTTATAGCATTACACACAACTGAAGATCCATTTTTATACATATAGATATCAATTTTTATTTAGAATTATAAACCAAAATAATTATACAAAAAATACTCATACATAATACGAATTTTTTAATGCCGATAATAATTAAATGAACACCCAATTATTGGCATTTTGACTGTTTTACTTTCTAGATGTCTGTGAAATTCAATTCGGAGTTTTGAAAGTTTAACGTACTTATATGTACATACATACATACACACTCAAGAGTCAGCGACAGCCAGACTTTCGTCATTGTCTAATATAATGTAATAATAGGCTACTTGACCTAATTTTTTTCTTCATGCTAATCGCTTCTTAATCATTAATTTTCACGAAATAAACTAATATTTTATTATTTTACACAGTAAAAACCCATAAAAATGTTGATTGAAAAATACGCCTTATAAATGGCGCCGAAAACACTGTCCGCCATAATGTGACGTCATACTGTTTGTATTTTAGAGTCTCTTAACATTTTTTTATGTGCTAAATGTACGAGTCTTAAGGTGCCCAAAAATTATAAAAGAATTAAATAAGAAATTAGAAATCATTTGTAATGTTGAAAACTTTTGGAGAAAAGTTTTGGCCATTTCATTTCCCGTCTACAATAAATGGAGATAATATATAAAACTGGTGTTTTATTTGAATTACTCAAGAAAATATATTTTGCAAATCTTTCTAGGCTTATTCTTATTATTTATGTACAAATAAACTTACACATAACGAGCGCGATAAATAAAAGATATTAAATTACGAACATGATGACGTCACATCCAAATCGGAAGTACTGCAAAAGCGTTTTAGTCAGTACAAATCATATTTTCATAAAATCATATTTTCAAATCGACTTTATTTATCAATCATAAGCTTTTATTTGATGATAAGGGTGAAATACGGTTTCCTAGGCCAAGTTCTACTAGAAATATGCATTTGTTCAATGAAATTGAATATAGGTCAAGTAGCCTATTATTATGGCCCATATTTATATGTAAATACATATTTTTATTTTACGCGATTTTCGGCACAGAATGAGTTTTTTACACGAATTATCATGTTTAGACCGTGAAAAACCAAGTTTTATTTTCCATATTTTTCCATATTTTAGGGTTTTACAAAGATAAGTCCATATTTTGCAAAAATATGTCACAATCGTCCATATTTTCACAAAAATACAAAAAAATAATACGTTCCCACCACCATGCGGCTGCGTGTTTCGTTCCTCTCGCGTTTTATCGTCGTATTTTGTTTCCATAGAAGATTATTGAAGAAATAGAAAATAAACTTTCAGATGCTGAAGGTCCTGTTGCTGACATGGCTAAACAAAAACTGAAGTATGTTTCGGTCTTCGAGTAAAATTTAAGTAGTGCACACAAAACAAGTCATTGTGTATTGCAACCACTGATCTCTATACCTACAAGTACGCACTTGTATAACAGACATCAGTGATTGCAACCAATTTATTAAGGCTAATGTAATGGAAGTTGAATAAAACTGTTCTTTTTTTCTTGAAATAACAATTTCGCTATCTTTTTAGGGTTCCGTACCCAAAGGGTAAAAACGGGACCCTATTACTGAGACTTTGATGTCCGTCCGTCTGTCTGTCTGTCCGTCTAGCTAGACTTCTGAAATGTTCACAGATTGTGTATTTCTGTTGCCGCTATAACAACAAATAGGTACTAAAAACGCAATAAAATTAATATTTAAGGGGGGGCTCCCATTTTTTTTTTAATGAAATAAGGGAGCAAACGGGTCACCTGATGGAAAGCAACTTCCGTCGCCCATGGACACTCGCAGCATCAGAAGAGCCGCAGGTGCGTTGCCGGCCTTTTAAGAGGGAATAGGGTAAGGGAGGGTAGGTAGGGCCAAATAACAGAAAAATTGCTCCAGTAGTTCGTGAAATAAGCCTTTTCAAATAATTTCCCCCGTTTTTTTCGCATTTTCTCTATTTCTTCTCGTCTTAGCGTAATAAATATAGCCTATAACCTTCCTCGATAAATGGGCTATCTAACACTGAAAGAATTTTTGAAATCGAACCAGTAATTACTGACTCATACTAAGATTAGCGCGTTTAAATAATGCTTCTTCTTCTTCTTTTTACGTTGTTTACCATCTTTATCTTGCAAATATGAGTCCTAAAATGAATTTAGCATTCTTAAGTCATCCGAATATGGTACCAAACTTGGAATAGTACCATAATTAATGCCTCTATACAGATTGAGACTCTATTTTCCTCCAGAGCAGAACTGCTAAAATTTGAAAAAACTAACATCAAAAATCGCGGTGGCTCCACATCTTAAATCCATCCTTGGGCCATAAGGACCAATCCTACCAAAGGAAATCTTTGGTTCAGCAATAGGCGTATAATTTACCGTACACACGCAACTGTTTAGTACGGTATATTAATATATATTATAGCTAAGTCTGTGACGGCCTTTAAGCCCGTCACAGACTTAGCTATAATATAATATATTAATATACCGTGGAACTACACTGAAACCAGAAATATATATTATAGCTGTGTGTGGTCACGCGAAAATTGTATAGAAAATATATAGTAATATGCCTAGCTATAAACATATTAATATATATTATAGCTAAGTCTGTGACGGCCTTTAGAGTCGGGTGCAGGTTTAAATAAAAAATACAGTAAGGTACATTTTAAGCAATATAATACTTCATAATTAATATGTAATCAGTTTTGGCCAATCAATTTAAATACAAAAAAAAAAAAGTGAAAATAAACAGTCACATAAAAAGTAAATACATTATAACATAGGAATGTAAAATAATAAAACTAATGGAAAAATGATTACCAATTAATATGTTAAAAGCAACAAACATTCGTCAAAACAGTAACGGTTATTAGACAATTCAAAATAAAAAAACATACATATATTTTATTAAATTGCATAAAATGTGATTTTTATATTTTTTTCAATACTGGGGCTGATCCAGGTGTAGGGGTGATGCCGGCCGCCGGCGAGCGCTAACACTATAACGGTCACACGATCCTTACGTTAATAACGAGCAGAAATTATACACTTTGTGCAATTGAGGCAAACATTACAGGTCACAGCTTTAGACGGTTACATATTATTAATACTCGTGAATTATTAAACTAAGTGCGGGAATACAATACTGCAAAGTGAAACTCCTACGACAAGCGACTAGGAAAATTATTGTCAGCAACATCGTGACGAAAATTTATAGAGGCCGACTGTTACGGAACGGTGATACAAAAAACCTCGTGGAAAACTATCGCTGGACATGACAATATCGAGAAGCCGCGCAGGGAAGTCGCGAGTAGCGTGGTGTGTGCGGCGTGTGCGGTCAGCCCCGGGCGGCGCGCGGTCACTTGAGCGCGCACTCCACGAACACGCGGCGCACGGGCGGCGGCGACGGCGGCGCGGGGGGCGGGGACGCGGGCAGCGACGGCGCGGGGGGCGCGCGCCGCACCACCGCCAGCTGCGCCGCCGACAGCGGCATGCGCTCGCGCAACTCCTCCCTGTAACGTCACATTGTTTTTAGGGTACGGAACCCAACCCAAAGGGTAAAAACGGGACCCTTTTACTAAGACTTCGTTGTCTGTCTGTCCGTCTGTGTGTCTGTCTCCAGGCTGTAACTCAAGAACGGTAGCTAGAGTGTTGAAATTTTCACAGATTGTGTATATCTGTTGCCACTATAACAACAAATACTAAAAACAAAATAAAATTAATATTTAAGGGGGGCTCCGATACAGCAAACGTGATTTTCTTGGCCTTTTTGCTCTACATCAATATTTATTACATTACCTACCTGATGCTATTAATAATAACAGGTAGATTTTTCACACAATCCTTGTACTTGTGACGCTTCAATCTCACTTTACACACTGTAACTTATACTTAGTAGTATGTGGCGTCTGCTATGTTTCAACTTATTACTCATCCTGTATATGTATTTATTTGCGAGGACCTGTAATTGGCTTCCTATTTTCTAGTATAAGTTACTTACTGTTTTTATTGATAGCTGTTGGTCTTCCTGACAAAATAAAATAAAATAAAAATAATGTTTGCGGTGAAACTGACCAAAGCCCGGCGTCGATGAAGTGGCGCACGGTCGGCACAGGGAAGCCGTTGAAGGGCGACGCGATGGGGATCGTGTAGGCGCCCATGTCCGGGAACACGAGCCAGTCGCCGGCGGCCAGGGGCGGCAGCGCGGCGGCCGGCAGCACGCAGTCCAGCCCGTCGCACGACGGCCCCCACACGGAGCAGGCGCGCGCCTCGCCGCCGGCCGTCAGCGGCTCGCAGCGCACCGCCGCGTGGTCGTACAGCACGCAGTTGAAGGAGCCGTACACGCCGTCGTTGATGAAGTACATGGTGTGCGGCTCGCCCGCCGGGCCGCGCACCTCGCGCGTGGCGTGCACGGCGGCCGCCAGCGTATACGCGGCGGCGGCGAAGTAGCGGCCCGGCTCGGCGATGACGCGCACGTCGCGCCCGGGGAAGTGCTGCTCGAGCGCCGCGTTCAGCACGGCGGCCACGTCGGCGACGGAGGAGGAGGCGTGGCCGGGGAAGCCGCCGCCCACGTCCAGCAGCCGCAGGCGCAGCCCCAGCGCGTCACCCAGTTCGAACAGCGCGCGCGCCAGGCGCACGCCGCGCGCATACGCCGCGGTCTCGCCGGCGCCCGAGCCCACGTGGAACGCGACGCCGGCCACGTCCAGGTCGAGCACGGCGGCCAGCTTCAGCAGGCGCGGCGCCTCCTCGACTGGGTCGCAGCCGAACTTGATGCCGAGCGGGCACTGTGCGGCGGCGGCGTCGCAGCGGATGCGCAGTACGAGCCGCGCCGCCGGCATATACTGCTTGATCTTCAGCAGCTCACTCTCGGAGTCGAACGTCACGGCGCGCACTCCGACCGCGGCCGCGTGCCGCATGTGCGACGCCATCTTGGCCGGGTTGGCGAATATGATGCGCCTGGAAATAGAGCACAGATTAAACTCCGCTCGGTCGGACGTAGCGGTGTAGCGGCGCCCGGGGCGGGCGGATCGCGGGCACTCACTCGGGGGCGACGCCGAGGTCGGTGACGAGTTGTATCTCGGCGCGCGAGGCGCAGTCGAAGCCGGCGCCGAGCGCGGCCAGCGCCGCCACGAGCACGGGATCATCGTTGCACTTCACCGCTGCAACATACGGATCAACGTTATCCTAGTGTGCGTCACACGATATTTCCGAAATACGAGATAAGTCGCGACGGGAAATCGTCTCACCGTAGAAGGGCTCTATGCGCGGCATGAGGTCTTTCCAGCGGCGGTAGCGCGCCACGACCTCGCCGAGGTCCATGATGTAGAAGGGGTCCTCCTGGGCGCCGGCGGCCACCGCCTCGCGCGCGGCGGCGTTCGGCTCCCACGGACCCTCCACGACGCTCAGCCGGTGCTGCTCCTCCACGATCCTCATGGCGGGGCGGCGGGGCTAGGCGGCGGTCAGGGGGCGGGGGGGTGTCAGCGCGGCGGCGCGGCGCGCAGCCAGGGCGGGTCGACGTTGAGCGCGCGGCGCCAGCAGCGCGGCGCGGGGCGCGGGCGGGCGCGGGGCTCGGCCGAGGGGCTCGTGGCGCGGCGCCCGGCACTGCCAGACGCGCCGGACTCACCCGGTGCTCCCTGCAATGTCAACCACATTCTATTAAACACACGCGATAAAGTTTTCGACACGCATTTGATCCGATTCCTATACGATCAGTGTATCATGTGCGCTGCCGATAGCTGGCCATCAGGCTCTCGCCTCGCGCCGATAAGCGGCGGCCAAAGCGTCGGCCGAATAATTATGTCACACCCTCAGCTGCACTCACACGAGGTCGCAGAAGTTTAGTTACTAGGGTGAGGAGATAGACCGTTCCGCAATCCGCGGTCTGGGAACGACGATCGAGACTCGATGATATTTTTATTAGGATCCAAGTGAAAAGGAGTAGCACCCTTCCCTATCGATAATAATGATCCGGCGCCTGTTATTTTATACCGGCACAGTTGATAGAGTACAAATAATGATAGAGTAGGTACAAGATAATATGAGTACAAATAATTTTGGACGGAGAACGACAGGCTCTGCTGACTGCTTTATACCATTAGCTAACAAAGACAAGTTCTGAATATTTCAAGCCCCGTGATTGCGGGTTCGCCGAGGAGGCAATTACGCGCAGCGCCGCCCGCTGCCGCGCCGGGGCTGCATCACACCACAGCGAGAGCGACTCATTACTGCATACAATATTTAAACAGTTTCCAATGTCAAAACACGGGTATTTGCATTCATTTATTACTAAAGCAGACCGAGTCGTTGGTTTACTGCAATATGCTTCGAAATTGCTATGTTACTCGACCTTGAAGGCCGAAGACCCTCGGACTTTGTAATCGCTAATCAGATTGGCGTCTTCTACCCGCCGGCATCATTTTTGTCGCGCTACGTTAGGAAACTCGAATCTTGGAAGGAGCATGTACAGTATAATGACATAGTAACAAAATATGGGTATGTATGGCGTGTTACATCGATGTGAGGTAAGTGATAACTGATAACGCTATCACTAGATCTGCGCGAGATGAGAATTGGCGGTCAAGGTCGGCGCAGCTAGCGGGGGCCGTCGCCGGTGACGCGCTATAACGCCGACACTATTTACGTAACAGAATCTGCGTGAACGCGGAAACGACGAGCTTCGGCCGTCGAGTTTAACTCACCTTTATGAGCGTAATTCTCAAAGCTTTTAGGTACTCCTAAGCAACAACCGGCCGGTTGCTGCTAACTATACGAGTAGTCGGCGACGCGGGGTGCGGGCGCTCGGGGGCGGGGCGGCGGCGCAGCGAGGCGGGAAGGGGAGCGGGGGTGGTGCGCGGCGGCGGACGGCTGCGGACTGCCGGGGCCGGCGGCGTGCGCGGTATATATGCGCCCGCTTATCACGGGACGACGCCGTTATCACGGATCACTCCTGCGCCGCGCCGCCGCGAACCGCCCGCCGCCGCTAATTCGTGTTTGTTTGTAGGTATATAAAATTAGCGCGAGGCGTTTTGCCGTGTTATCTCCTAAGCTTGGAGGCATATTTTTATTTGCGAGATGCTGTAAATCCCATATCCCATTATTGACATTACATGGTACGCTGCTCATAATTGCTGGGCCTCGCGCCGGTTGGGTTTAACTAGTCGCGAGTCGAGGGACAATAATTTAACTCATTATTTGAATGCAGTGGTCACGTTTGTACTTTGGACCCGATACTTTTTAGAGGAGCATCGGCTCCCTTGTACAAACAGTGTTGTGATTAGTGACACAATAAAGGAAGTCTCGTGTATCGACGCTATCGGCTCATTAGCGGTGGATAAATAGTGCGCACGCGCGGCCTCCTGCGCTGTCACGAGCCCTCCCACTGCCCCCCAGTCACTACTACTATTGAGAACGCCAGATAATAGCTTCTAGGAAGCGATTAAACGTTACATATCATAAGAACATAGAATTGTTACAAAAAAAAACACAAAAGAGCAAAATTTTTGTCCCATGCAAAAAAATAAAGCAGGTAATCGCAAGTGATATGTTTATCTCGTCTAGACTCTAAACTAGCTAAACACGAGCCGAGTGCAGCTGCTGTGAACTGACTACCTCTTGTTTCATCCGCTTTCAACTAATAAGTTAATGACACTGCTTCTACAACATGTTTCCAATTAATTAATTAATTAGTGTATGTTAGCTTACAACTTAAATGACAAAGAATCTACTTTTAGCATATTAGTTGAATACATTGGAAACCAATTAAACATTGTTATATAAAAGTAGGTCAAATATTATTTTCTTAATCAATGTTGATTGGTAACATAAATGACCAGGATTGAAGCAATATACAACAATTCAAGCAATTTTATATTATATTTATATTAAATCTCAAGTTAAACCTCCTCCTTTTTTTAAAAATTTGAGCCTTAAAAAAGCTTAAATTAAAGCTTAATTTAAGAACTGAAAATTGTCTATATTGTATTATGCAGGACTTAAAATTTTTACACATTAAGATGCCCTATGGAGGCCTACGAGGAAGGGAAGCCAATCTCGCCAAGCTGGTCTAATTTGGCGCCATTAAGATGTTTCTAAAACGAGAGAGAATATACTTATTATTATTATTATTACTATATTTTAGAGTGTGGCAGTTATTTTATTTAGACTATTAAGGGCCTGTTTCACCACTTTCTGATAAAGTGCCAAATAGTCTTTTCACAACTTTTTTGACAGATTCTCCATACTTCATCTGTCAAGTTAATTGGTGAATAGCCTATTCGGCACTTATCAGGAAGTGGTAAAACAGGCCCTAAATAAATTATTCTAATTAATGGTTGATGTTCAAAGTACAATAGTCATGTCTCATCCATGCGAACATGGCATGAGCCGCTCATCGGTTACAACTTACAAACAGTCTGTGTGTTGACAATGGGATCAGCGCTATCACTAAATCTTCCTTCTGATTAAACAGTTTACAGTGCCATACTATTTACTAGCGCTCAGTATAGTAAAAATGTTACAATTTGTGGCGGTACCCACATTCGCCTAACATTCCTGCATCGCGCTATCGAAGTTTTCTGAGCGCGTCCGCGTCAGTATATATACGACAGCTGAAATGTATCACGTGGGCTCCGGCCTGACCGAGCATAACACCTCGCTCGGTCTCGAAGATCTTCCTTTGGGCCTCCACGCATCATCATTACCACAAATTAATCACATTAATATTTTGCAAACTTATTCTTTGTTTAAAGTGAAAGAGAGACCAGTCATGGGCCATGGGCCATGGCTGACAGATATTTTATAGCAGGGCTTCAAATACCGTTATTTTTTCATAACGTTACTGCTTTAAGGGCAAAGATAACGTTATGAAAAAATAACGATATTAGGAAATAATGATATTAATAACGGTAAATATTATATTATAACGATATTTTTTCGTTGTTACAAGATAACATTAAAAAAATTACCGTTATCTGGCTACCATTATGAAAATAACGGTACGTAACGATATTTTTCGATATTTTTTCTGCTATTCGATAACGTTATGAAGCCCTGTTTTATAGTTCACTCATATTGGTTAATAATAATTATTATACAGCATGACTGGTGACTGGTGAGACATTACCGATACTTATGGAGAGTACTCGGTAGTCGATTCTCATTATAATTATGTAATAAAATTAGGTACTTAATTTTTGACCAAATTTGCCTTTAAATAAATGCGTCATGGGCACTTAGTAAATTACTATGCGGCCGGCGCGGCGACGTGCGCCCCGCGTTCCGCGCTACCCCTCCTGCGCGCGGTGAGTGGTGACCGTGCGTTGGGTAAATAATTAATTTACTGTGATCAAATGATTTTTTTTTTTTACATTATTTATTTTCAACTACTATAATAGCCTAATGTCACGTCCTCGAGTATTGAACATGTCTCACCAGTCATGCTGTATATCCTAATTTTTTTACAAAGTTTTAAAATCTGCTCTTCAAAATGATGTTCAAATAAATTGTTATGATTACAAATAAATTGTTATGATTAAGGCAAATTACAAAGGTATTTAAGTACTTTATTTGTAGTAAAGATTACAATTCATTTTCATCACAAAAATGTCAGCCTTTTTGTATTTTGTCAAGCAGCAGCTCCAACCTCCCCGTCATGACGGGCTGCCCCTTCTTGTTCTTCTTGCTCAGCTTCTTAAATCTATCATGTTTCTTCTTCTTGTACTCCTGCAACTTCTGCTGTCTCTCTGCTTTGGCTTGCTCCATCTGCTCCTTCTTCTCCTGCTTCTGTTGTTTAACTAGGTTAAATTTTTCCTTTGCCTTCGAGAAAGGATCTTTCTTTTTGATCTGTTGATCATTCTGGGCGATTAAATCTGGGTGTCTAACAAACTGTCCCGCCTGGGTGGACGCATCAACCTCGTCATCAAAGGGTTTTGGGTTATACTTCCCCACCATGGGATCATTTTTCAAAGTCTTCTGATACTCATGAAGTAATCTCTTCTTGCGCTGTTCCTCCCACTGTTCCAGCTTATATTTCTTGCTGTACTTCTTGAGTCTGTATGTTTTCTTGTCGAAGGGCTTCTTGTCATTCTCATTCTTTTCTTTGATGTCACGATTTTTGTCAAAATCTTTTTCTCTCTGTTTCTTTTTGTTAATGTTGCTATCGTCAGCTGATTTTCCATTAAAATTCTTCTGTTTTTTCTTTTGGAAAAATGAGTCTCTTCTGCCATCCATGGTTATTTTACTTCAGACCTATAATGAAACGAAAAAGCGTGTTTGCATATGAGACAAAATATATATAAACAACACATGCAGATTACCGAAATTTCTAGTTTTAAGTGTTCAAATTATTAAGCAGACACGCTTTTCTCGTTCAACATAGGTATGTGCCAATTTTTCATTTTGTCATACACTTGTTTGATTTTATTCTTATTTATAACAGAATAGTAAAATGAGTTGGAACATTTCTGAGGCTTCATAAAGTAAATAATATATTACTTGAAGGTCAATAATACTTGTAATGTTAACTCTGCTCATAATGTTTTTGAATTTGAAACTGAAGAAAAGCTGTAAATCCTTTAAACCTAACCTACATTTTAGCATTTAAACCATGCATAAACCATAAAATAGTAGTGTCAAATTTTTGTCCACAATAATTGAATACCGGAAATAAAAAAGGCACGCCAAAATTTTTGAAACGTATTTTTTTGCAGAAGTCTTTGTATTCTATGTGCCATCGCCAATAACCTAAAATAAGCATTAAGTGACTAGCGTAGTTTTTTGCTTGGTATTTAGATCATTTAAGAAAGGCGGAGGAGCGGGACGCATAGCACATTGTTTTAAAAAAGGGTTTAAGTCCCTGCCAGCGTGCTGCCAATGTTATGAAAATGGTGGACATAGCACCTGTTGTTGTTGACGGTTCGGGAAGAAAATGGCGTTATGAAGCTATTTTAAATAGAATAGTATGAATAATGTTTTATTGCTTTCATTATTTTTACTTGGTATTTTAATATTTTGACCCAAAAATTTGGTAACTTTGTTGTTTTTGGTTATTTATTTATGTAATATCACGTCACTAGTCTTTGTGTGTCTAAAACTTTAAATGTCCTAAGTTCCAATTTACCGAAACAAACATTGGAACTTAGATCTTTATTTAGAACATAATGTATGGCACTTAGAGCCTTATTTAAGTTAGTTAGAATTGGACTTAGGGTTTTCTATATATATTGTTAATTTAAATGTAATTTTGTTGTAGTAATTGAAAAGTAAAATACTTTGTTTTTTCTATACAAAGAGATGTTATCGTAATATAAGTATTTCCCTTTTCCTCCACATTTTGTTTTTGGCACGTACACCCTTTTATATTTCCGGTATTCAATTGTTAAATAATCAATATCTCAAAGTCTTGCCAAGAATGCAAGATCCCAATTTTCAGCATGAGTAATGAAGAGACACACTGATTACTTTACTAAATGAAATGAAGTCCTAAAATTATGTAATACAATAGCAATGTTTTATTGTATAACTTCCACCTTGATGTCATGTGAGACTTGAGAGCCGTATGTTTTGGAAACGAGTTGTTCTAGAATATTAATTGATTGTACAGGAACAAGGTTATATGACGTCAATGTCGTCACAGCACTTGCGAGTAAAGATATAATTTGCGTTCATCGCCACGCAGCTGCATCATCTACGAACTACCCAAACAATATTCGCATCCTCCGGAGCCGAGGAGGGTCGATAATGTAGCCGAATGACAGCTCCACACTGATCTCTATTAAACACTTGTTTAATTAATAGAGATCAGTGCAGCTCCAGCGTAATGTAGTATCATATTTCACAACGTTGTAATATGTGGCATTCTGCTCGTCGTGATATTGATATGCGCAAGGGGCTCGAGCGTATACAACTTTAAACTATACTTGAAAGCAGAAAAATCGTCAAGGACAGAAATAGGAGATGATTGATGAGTGATGACTGATGACTTACCAAATGAAGCCACCCACTGGGTAGGCTTTGAATTATCGGCGGAATCTTGATAGTTTAGTTGCACTTGGCACGAAAAAACGTAGCAACGTTTAGATATTTAATTTCACGGTTTCTCGGATGAAAAACTTTACCGACCATGCCCTAATGTGATTATTTTAAACGATTTCCACAAGGAACGTAGGTAGTGTTTCAAAAATTGACACAAAAGGAGCGAAGGAGAGGTCGGAGGTTATGCCATGCATGACAGGCTGACAGCTCACAGCAGACATAGAAAAAATTTCCGCGACAGCGCCCTCTGCGTAGCTGCACCTTTCGTGATTTCCTGCTTCGATCGCAAAATGTACGCATGCGCAATAGGTACGGATTTTGTATGAATTGAAAATAATATAAAATTGCTAGGTACTAAACTTGACGTGGGAGAGCCATGCTTCGGCACGAATGGGCCGGCTCGACCGGAGACGTCCTCACAGAAAACCGGCGTGAAACAGCGCTTGCGCTGTGTTTCGCCGAGTGAGTGAGCCGGAGGCCCAATCCCCTACCCTATTCCCTTCCCTACCCTCCCCTATTCCCTTCCCTTCCCATCCCTACCCTCCCCTTACCTTATCTTACCCTATTCCCTCTTAAAAGGCCGGCAACGCACCTGCAGCTCTTCTGATGCTGCGGGTGTCCATGGGCGACGGAAGTTGCTTTCCATCAGGTGA
Organism: Plebejus argus; assembly: GCA_905404155.3. Lineage (NCBI taxonomy): Eukaryota > Metazoa > Arthropoda > Insecta > Lepidoptera > Lycaenidae > Plebejus > Plebejus argus. The sequence continues at coordinate 411,550 of FR989927.1, read as the reverse complement.
CCCGTTTGCTCGTTTGAATTCATAAAAAAAATATATAAACTTTTTATGATTAAAATAAAATAAAAAGTTCTACTTGCTTTAAAATTTAAAAAAGCGGCCAAGTGCGAGTTGGACTTGCCCATGAAGGGTTTCGCAGCAGCAATAAGGTTTATTTTTTTGAAATTAAAAGGTTTTTGATTTATTTTCATATTTTTTCAGTCGATTTAAGGTTTACCATTTATGACGTATAAAAAAAAACTACTGGCTAGATCTCGTTCAAACCAATTTTCGTTGGTAGTTTTTATAGTAATCTACATCACAGAATAAATAATAGTAGGTACCTAACGGTACAGAAGTCTCACTCTCGAGTTTAGGTATGTTAAACGCAAGCGTCCGGTCACCGGACTAGTCTCAATAGGCCTCCGCTAGGAGTAAATCTGTTCTGTGCAATAGGCTGGCACTCGCTCGACTTGTCGCATTACGCAGCGCATGCATCCGCGATACAAAAGTAATAGTACCCGGCAGCCGCGCGCCGCACCGCTCGCTGCGAGACGGCAGACGTCTCACTTTAAGTTATTGTACTATGAACGCTAAGCGCAACGCAAAAGGTTGAAATTAGGTTGTTTTCCAGAAACTGTAGTTAAATATTATCTCGGCGATTACGCGCCGTTTGTATGGAAGTGAGACAGGCCTGTCTACATCATATATTTTTTTTAGAATTATCATGCCCCTACTTTAGAAATTAGAGGGGGGGGGGGACACACATTTTACCACTTTGGAAGAGTCTCTCTCGCAAACTATTCAGGTTAGAAAAAAATGATAAGAGAAACCTCAATATGATTTTTGGAGACCTATCATAGATACCCCACACGCATAGATTAGATGAAAATTTTTTTTTTGTTTCAGATTCATTTTAGGGGTCCCCATAGGTACCTATGGGGAGTCCCCATAGGTACCTATGGGGACCCCTAAAATGAAAGATCACGCACAGACATGCAGCGCTGCGCGCTGATCTACACTACTATTATAAAGAGGAAAGATTTGTTTGTTTGTTTGTTTGTTTGTTTGAGTCGAATAGGCTCCGAAACTACTGGACCGATTTGAAAAATTCTTTTGCTATTGGAATCTTACATTATTTCTGCTGAACATAGGCTACATTTTATTTTGGAAAAAAGTAGGGTTCCGTAAGATATTTGAGTTTTTCGGACGCAAGGTGTAAAAAATCTGCTAGAAAAGTTACTTATTTTGCGTACGCTGCCTAAACTATAAAAGATAGAACCATAAAATGTTCTAAGTAATTGTAGATCTTATAAATATCTACAAAAAAGTCCGCGACACACTATACCTATCTATGTCGAGTGAGGCACAATAACCATTTATTTATTTAAAAATCCTGAATTTTTTTTGGACTACAATAAAATGGATATATTTTACTCACGCTATTAATCCTTATCAAAATAAATTCTTTTATCACTAAGTACAGTTTATGTAGATAATATTTGGTCTTTGAATGATTAAAATTGGACGTTTGGTTTTGAAATTATGGCGAAATTAAAATATTACGATAGTGGGCGTCACCAAAGCGCGTGCGGGGAAGACAATATTCTGTTGTAGAAATGAAAATTCTGTACTTAGAAGATATGAAATGACACCCGAATTTACACCTTTGTCACTACATCGCTATAGAAGCCAAAAATGTGGTTAGTTTTTTGTCTGTCTGTCTGTCTGTCACTCTTTTTGTCTGTCTGTAGGTATGTTTGTTCCAGCATCACACGCAAAATACTGATCCGATTTGAATGTGGTTTTCGCAGATATATTTATCTTCTTCCAACTTAACATATGGTGTATAAAATTTTTTCCCCCCACCCCTCTAAGGGGACAAAAGAGGGGGTCAGATTTTGTATCAAACTTTTTTCTTTAACACGAAAACTACTGATCCGATTTGCATACGGTTTTCACAGATGTATTATATTTGTCTTCTTCCAACTCAACATCTGGTGTATAAAAATCCTCCCCCCCCTCCCCTCTCAACCCTCTTTGGGGACCAAAGAGGGGTCAGATTTTGTATACAACTTTTTTCTTTAGTGGACTTACTTCATATTAGGTATTAACTGTGTTTTTCAACTTAACATCTGGTGTATGACCTTCCCCCCCCCCACACCCTCTTAGGGGACAAAAGAGGGGGTAAAACATGTATCAACTGATGATGTAGAAAATATACTTTAAATGGCAAAACAACGTTTGCCGGGACAGCTAGTTATGTTATATTTTGGACCTTATGCACAGATACCCTTATTTTTAGGATTAGGGTATACCGAAACGTTTCGATTAACCGAAATTTTTCTGTTGACCTGTATCGTTTCGGTTTAACCTAATCCTAAAAATAAAGGTATCTGTGGATTCTGTTAACCGAAATAATTGCTTAACAGATAGTTTCGGTTATCCGATATATGAATAGGTTAATAACAGATATAGATAGATAGATAGATAGAAAATTCTTTATTTGTACAACTTAAAGTAATTAAAATTTAAAATAAAACAATAAAGGAATATGTACAAACGGGCGGTCTTACCGCTTATAGCGGTTTCTTCCAGACAACCTTGAAGTAATAATATAAAACAATATTTAAAACAAAACAATCTAAATAATCCTTATGGCTAAAAATACTACTTATTAATATATCTTACTTATATACCATAATATTAGATATATCGAAACTGTTAACCCTAACCGTCCGTTCCCTGATGGGGACCCCTAAAATTTTTTAATAATTTTTCTATTTTTGCATCAAAATCTTAATGCGGTTCACAGACTAGATCTACTTACCAAGTTTCAATAGTATAGCTCTAATAGTTTCGGAGAAAAGTGGCTGTGACATACGGACGGACGGACAGACAGACAGGCAGACAGACAGACAGGCAGACAGACAGACAGACAGACAGACACGACGAATCTATAAGGGTTCCATTTTTACTACGGAACCCTAAAAATGAATTAAAAATAATTCTACCAAGAGAGGGAGCCACTTTAATCATCATTCATCAGTCATAATCATAGATCCTGGATAGGTTTTTATTAGCAAATGGTTTGCAAATTATAATATTACATATTTATGTATGGTATTCTTTTATAAAAATAGAAAAAAAGAAAATGATTTCGGGCCATTCGGATCACAGCTTGGATTTTTTATATTGTTGCATGATGCATCTCTAAAAACTTTATGGGTCATGTGACACGACGAGAGACGAAACGAGGCGGGACTTGGAGTCTGGAGATGCCTAAAGTAATTCGCGTTGTCGCCTCGTGTCAGTCACTGACCCATAAAGTTATTTTACGCAGTTATGTAGTAGAGTCTGGCCAACGAAAGCTGTCCACGGCTTTTTTGCAAAACTTTGATATGGCAACACTTTTTGCCTGTCAGTATTTGTACGAAAAGGTCTTGATACTTTAATTATGAAAACAAGCAGGATGTGGCGTCACTCTGCATCCTCTATCGGTTGTATCACGGGGAGTGCTCTGAGGAATTGTTCGGAATCATACCACATGCAACTTTTCGCCATCGTCCCACGCGAAAAACATACCATCCTCATCACCTTGATGAGTGGCAGTCTTCCACAGTGCGTTTTTCGTGTAACTTTCTGCCACGCACTGTAAAACTCTGGAACGAACTGTCACCAGCAGTATTTCCAGACCTATACGACCTGCAAACCTTCAAGAAAAGAGCGTATTCCCTCTTAAAAGGCCGGCAACGCACCTGCACCTCTTCTGATGTTGCGAGCGTCCAAGGGCGACGGTAGTTGCTTACCATCAGGTGACCCGTTTGCTCATTTGCCCCCTTATATAAAAAAAAATATTCTCTCTTATGCTGTGTAATATTGTGTATGTGGGCGTCATCTCGTTTGAGCCATAAATATAAGCCTGGAATACAGAGCTGCTAGTTGCAGTAGTCAAGTTCAATGTTAATTATAATAGGTTCGCGTGTGAAAAACACCAAAAGAGTTAGGTTAGATAGCTCATTTATCGAGGAGGAATTTTATCACGCAAAGACTAATAGGAGCGAAGAAACAGAGGAATGTGGAAAAAACGAGGAAAATTATTTGAAAGGGCTTATCTCACGAACTACTGGAGCCAAGAACCAGTTGAAATAATAGCTACTATTTTCAACGTCCTTGACTGGAACAATGTTTATGTTATTTGGTACATAAAAATTAAGTAGACCACTTGGAAGGACTACGATTTGCGAAAAATTTACGGTTTCCGTGAAATTGCTAATTTGGTACGTCTAATAAATGATATACATTGTTTCCTATTCAATCTTAATTCACGATTATAAGTAGTTAGTTATGCTAATTTTGACCTAAAATAAAATATGAAACCAGTTGTTCGTCGCTTATAGGTCACTACTGACCGCATATCACGTATCGTGCGGCGACTGGCGAGTGGCGACCGGCGATTTCGGAATTCGGCGCGAGTGTCCGCGTGGACCGCCGACCGCGATGAGCGGTCAGTCTCCCGCCGCTCGCTCCACCGGCTAGCTCGAGAGCTGCGTGTGACCTAGGACGTGGGATATGTACTAATAGTGTGTAGTGTTCATCTGGTAACCTGGACAACATGTGAGTTAAACCACTGTAGTGCACAATGGCCTATTAAGGCTTTGGCATACATTGTGATAAAAATAAGGAAAAATATACGATAATTACTATAATTGTGGCAAATTCAAAACTTTTCAAAAGTTTTAATTTTCCAAAACAATAATTAAATAAAATTAATATTTATATTGTAAGTAATAGTTTTGGAATTTGAAATAAAAAAAAATACTTCAAAAATATAATATTTAGTTATATTTTCGGAGTAGGTAAGTAAGTAAGTACCTAATATTCTTCTTCGCGAAATATTTTTCATACCATCCCCTTAGTCATCATAAAAAACCGGCCAAGTGCGTGTCGGGCCACGCGCAATGTAGGGTTCCGTAGCACCGCTAGTTTTTGAAAATTTCTGTATGGTCAATGAATGTACATATTTTATAACATGTTTTACACTACTAACAACATCATCTCAAAGGAATTTGAACGAAAAGTTCCTTTATACTTCGCCGAATACATTTTTTTTAGTTGATCGACTATTACTCAATAAATTATGAAGTCTTCTCAGCCGTGATAGTTTTCCTTTTAAATTCAGCATAATATTTCCTACTCCTGTGAATTTTTTCACATTTCCAGAAGCAACCGTTTAGCTGGTAGAAGGGGGGGACACTGGACTCTAACGATTTTTTCCACTTTAAAACTTAATATTTCACAAATGGATCCCTAAACCGGAAAATGATCTATGAATACTCATAATATATTTAAAAAACCTATCCAACGACACCCCACACGATGGGGTGGGCGCGAAAAAAAAATTCAACCCCGCTTGATGTGTAGCGGAGGTACCATAAAAAAATATATTTTTTAAATATTTTATGTACCATTTTGTAGACATTATTAATATGTATATTCATGCCAAATTACAGCTTTGTAGATCCTATAGTCTCTGAGAAAAACCGCGGACAGACAGACAGACGGACAGACGGATGGACAGACCGAAACTATAAGGGTTCCTTGTTGACTACGGAACCCTAAAAAGGTCGAAAAACACTGGTCTAGTTGTATGCTCAGAGAGTTTTTACTTGGTCTGAGGTTGTATGATATACTTTTGGTGCAACATTTTTAAATAAAAAAATCGGCCAAGTGCGAGTCGGACTCGCGCACGAAGGGTTCCGTACCGTTATAGAGCAAAAATTGGCCAAAAACTGTGTTTTTTGTATGGGAGCCCCCCTTAAATTTTTATTTTTTTTTAAATATTATTATTAATTAATATATGTGTTCTGTAATAATTATTACAGAACACATATATTTAAGGCTTCTGTGAAAATTTCAAGTGCCTACCTGTTGCCATTATTGATATCGAGCAAAATTATATTACTTATTACAAATAATTGTAGGTACCTAGGTACACTAAAATAGAGCAATAACATTTTGAATAAGGATGCGGCAAGTGCGAGTGCTAAAGACTTAGTTGCTCTTGGAAAAGCTCGCTTGAACATATTATATACTTTTATAGGTACATAATATAATAAAACTGTAGAAATGTGAATTCTGTACATTAAAGATATTCAAAAAATAATAAGCGGGGGGTGTCACTAGATCGCTATAGAAGCCAAAAATGTGGTTACTTTTTTGTCTGTCTGTCTGTCTGTCTGTATGTTTGTTCCACTATCACACGAAAACTACTGCTCCGATTTGAAAGCGGTTTTCGCAGATATATTTGTCTTCTTCCAACTTAAATTCTGGTGTATAAAAAAATTTCCCCCCACCCCTCTAAGGGAACAAAAGAGGGGTTAGATTTTGTATCAAACTTTTTTCTTTAACACGAAAACTACTGATCCGATTTGCATTCGGTTTTCGCAGATATATTTGTCTTCTTCCAACTCAACATGGTGTATAAACCTTTCCCCCAACCCCTCTAAGGGGACCAAAAAGGGGGTCAGATTTTGTATCAATTTTTTTTAATGGACTTAATTCATATTATTAACTGTATTTTCCAACTTAACATCAGGTGTACACAATTTTTCCCCCTACCCCTCTTAGGGGACGGGGACAAAAGAGGGGGTAAGATTTTGTATCAAATGATGAAGTAGAAATACTTTAAATGGCAAAACGACGTTTGCCGGGTCAACTAGTACATAATAATATAGGTATTAGCATGTATTAGGATTTAGGTATGTGCCGCACTCGGAGACGAATATTTTAACTATAGTCATGGGCGTAGCGAGGTACGGGCAGGGGGGGCAGGTGCCCCCCCCCCCTAGAAGAGCGATCGGTCGTTTCAAATTTCAATGCAATTTCAATGCAATGAAGGGCGGGTAGTGATGTTGGGGGTATATGTGTCTATGTGTGTCAATTCGATTAAGACGGGTCAGTGGACATTCGTGCAGCATTGGCCGGCGCACTAGATCGGCGCCAGACTCAGGTCACAACTCATAGAGCATCTACATTCTAGACAACGTATACTTAATCACTAAATACAACGTCAAGGCTACCTACAAAATATACCTATAACCTAATGCAGTTTTTGACAATATTTTATATTTCTTAAACCTAAACCTTTTTTGAACACTTGAGATTCCGTTTTGAAAATTCCTTTCCTAAATCCTTAGCCCCATGGGCGTACCCAGGGTGGGGCAGGGGGGGAGGGGGGCAACTGCCCCTCCTGGATCATGTTGACGTCACTATTAAGTATCTTATTTTTATCGATAAAAATTTAAAATTAAGAAAAGTAACTTTTGCCATTTGTTTGCAATAATTAGCAATAATTACAACATTTTTACAACTAAAATAAAAACCGGCCAAGTGCGAGTTGGACTCGCCCATGAAGGGCGCCGCAGCAGCAATAAGGTTTATTTTTATGAAATTAAAAGGTTTTTTTATTTATTTTTATATTTCAGTCGATTTAATAAAATTTAGATTAGGTAAGGTTTACCATTTATGACGTACTAGTTGACCCGGCAAACGTTGTTTTGCCATTTAAAGTATTTCTACTTCATCAGTTGATACAAAATCTTACCCCCTCTTTTGTCTCCTAAGAGGGGTGGGGGGAAAAATTGTGTACACCTGATGTTAAGTTGGGAAATACAGTTATTAATATGAATTAAGTCCATTAAAGAAAAAAAGCGGCCAAGTGCGAGTTGGACTCGCCCATGAAGGGTTCCGCAGCAGCAATAAGGTTTATTTTTATTAAATTAAAATGTTTTTGATTTATTTTTATATTTCAGTCGATTTAATGAAATTTAGATTAAGGTTTACCATTTATGACATATAAAAAAAACTAGCGGCTAGATCTCGTTCAAACCAATTTTCGTTGGTAGTTTTTAAAGTAATCTACATCATATATATTTTTTAGAATTATCATGCCCCTACTTTAGAAATTAGAGGGGAGGGGGACACACGTTTTACCACTTTGGAAGAGTCTCTCTCGCAAACTATTCAAGTTAGAAAAAAATGATATAAGAAACCTCAATATGATTTTTGGAGACCTATTCATAGATACCCCACACGCATAGGTTAGATGAAAAACAATTTTTTTGTTTCAGTTGTACCTATGGGGACCCCTAAAATTTTTAATAATTTTTCCAATTTTGCATCAAAATCTTAATGCGGTTCACAGACTACACCTATTTACCAAGTTTCAATAGTATAGCTCTAATAGTTTCGGAGAAAAGTGGCTGTGACATACGGACGGACGGACAGACAGACAGACATGACGAATCTATAAGGGTTTCTTTTTTGCCATTTTGACTACGGAACCCTAAAAATTGATACAAAATCTGACCCCCTTTTTGGTCCCCTTAGAGGGGTGGGGGGAAAAGTTTATACACCAGATATTGAGTCGGAAGAAGACAAATATATCTGCGAAAACCATATGCAAATCGGATCAGTAGTTTTCGTGTTAAAGAAAAAAGTTTGATACAAAATCTGACCCCTCTTTTGTCCCGTTAGAGGGGTGGGGGGAAATTTTTTTATACACCAGATGTTAAGTTGGAAGAAGACAAATATATCTGCGAAAACCGCTTTCAAATCGGTTCAGTAGTTTTCGTGTGATAGTGGAACAAACATACAGACAGACAGACAGACAGACAAAAAACTAACCACACTTTTGGCTTCTAGCGATCTAGTGACACCCCCCGCTTATTATTTTTTGAATATCTTTAATGTACAGAATTCACATTTCTACAGTTTTATTATATTATGTACTTATAGATAATTTATGACGTATAAAAAAAACTTCACGCGTCACGTCGCCGTTAATTCGTGATAAATTGTAGTTATTAAAGTGTATAATATTATAATTTGTACGTATGTTAGTCATTAAGGTATATACATATTGTATGGGCCAATGTAGTCCGATATAAATAAATAAATAAAAATAAAAAATTATAGCCGAAGGAAAACGATAAATTATTTTCGTGCAATAGTAACACGGAAACTCATGGTTGCCTCATGTGACATGTCTCTATCAAAGTATGGAGTATGGACTCTATATTCTGGAGTCGCAGGTCGCTAGCCGTGTTTCAGCCCCACTGCCCACATGACACTTAGCGAGTGCTAAGACGATGTTCTCGCGCCCTCGCCCCCTGTAACCCTTTGAGGGCGCTCGTCCACTTGTAGGGCTGCTAATGCTCATCACTCATCCCGGCTGCAAGTTCGCGCACCTCGCTAATGAGTCGTGGCTCGTGCCGTATTATCTTACTGCTAAGTACTTCCCGTTGCACCTGACCATGGATTAGGAATGAGCTGACCTCTCTAGCGTTGTTATAAAATACTAGATTATATTGCTCGGAACTACTGTGAACTGTCGCGCCGAAATTTATTTATCACTCGGAGACTGGATCCTTTTCTTGGACCCGAATTCTCTATCTCCATGCCAGATTTCATTGAGATCGATAAAGTGGTTAATAGTTATAGAATTTATAGTGATAAATGATAATGCATCAGGCAGACAGGTTTTCTTTCTTCGCATTTTAGCATTTACAACTTTAGTAGATAATATTATATGGATCGTAAAAATTATACTCAACGAATTATCTAGAACTGGCAGTGCTTTGGGAGTCGGAAAGTCGGAAGTGTAGGTATTAATTTCATAGCCGGGCTAAGCCGGTTCGGATATCGATTTTCTATTACCTAATTTTAACCGCTCCATTTGTTATGTGGACTGCGTGGACAGCCGGATGTCCAGCGACTCCCCGTCCAAAAAATTTAAACATATTGAGTTGTCAACATCACAATAATATTATGAACGCAGCTCTTAAGTAGCTATACGCTTTCTACGAAGATTAACCAATCGCAAGTGTTTTCAAATTTAACGGTCGCTCACTTCTCAAATCTATGATTATCGTGTGATGCCTATCAAGGCCTGTCCGCACGGCGAATTTGAATCGCGCGGATTTTTTCTCGCAATTCTGCAGTAAAACATGGAATCTTTTGAGAGTATCCGCACTGCCGATGCAATGAATAAATTCGCGCGAATATTAAATATCGCGCGGTGAATTCACAGTGCGGACGGTGCCTAAATGCTTTGCTCAACTATTGAAAATTAAATGGGAACCGGATTTAATATACTTGAAGTTTGTTTTGTTATGGTACCTCAATTCTTTAATGCTCTTTCCATCTCGTCATCTGGAGCTTTAATTGCAGTGAGCGATGAAGATCGTGAAGTTCTCTACCGACGCGAACGGGTATCTGGAGGCGAGCGCGGGACGGCCGGTGACGGTGATGGTGAACCGGCAGTTCTACACGCCCGGGGAGACGGCCGGCGGCCTTTCCGTCTTCTTCACCGTGCTCTGCATCGTCGACCTCTTCGGCGTCTTCCCCGTCGTCGCGCTGCCCAAGACCATCATCTCTTGCGGTGAGTGTGCTGGCGCAACGCTGGGGTATGCTTATTTTTGTTGATATTAGAGCAGAAGCGTTAGAAGCGTTGCGTGCCTCGATGGGGCCTCGTATAAAAAATTGTTTGGGTATAACTTACGCATGTACCACCCGTTCCGAGTGCCCCTTCCCTTCCGTGGCCCGGGAGAAATCATATATGAATTATGATCTATACGGCAGTAGCTCTGTCGCGATTGCTGCATCGCAGCTTCCACTAAGTTATCGTCATTATACGGTTAGTTTCTGGTTTTTCAATCATTTCGTAATAATTATTAACATCAAAAGTTTCAGTCTGAAGTCGCCTTTATATTAGCGCAAAAAATGTATCAAATTTAGAAGTATAATATCTAACAGTGTGAGTTGTAACATTTATTAATTTCGTAGAGAATATTGAAGTTTAATATTGATGTGTGCAGGGATATACGGGATTCCCCTGGTGGTGTCATTGCTGGCGCTGCAGCTGTACACGGCGGTGCTGCTGGGCCGCTGCTGGCTGCTGGCGCAGGAGCTGCAGCCCGACATCCGAGACAAGAACAGGTACTTAATATCGATGCCTTTCGCTAAACACACAATTTATAAGCTACTTTCTATAATTTCGTAGTACGACATCGCAAAGAGATATTTTTGGACTATGCGGATTGCGGTACCTTCGATTGATTAGATTCCATTAGAATTAATTTGATATTTAATTTAAAATTTCAGGTTTCCATACGCCGCCATAGCTGAGCTAGCGTTCGGGAGTCGCGTGGGAAGTTTGGTTATTTTCCTGATCGACGCGACAGTTTTCGGCGCGGCGATTCCTAATTTTATATTCGGTTAGTAGCTGTCTCGGGACGAACGTCACACCTCCTAATCACCTAGAGGACATAATCGACCTTTTCTGTTTCTCCGGCTCTCCGCAGCGTCGCAGAGCATGCAGCTGTTCTGGTGGAGGGTCAGCTCGGGCGCGGTGAGCATCACGTACTGCGTGTGGATGGTGATCATCGGGATACTGCTCTGCCCCATCATGTGGCTCGGCTCGCCCAAGGAGATGAAGTGAGTCACACCCATAGAGTCAGGACTCTCTCATTCAAATGACATTGGAGTCTTCATATTTTTTGAAGAATCGTTCATAACGAAATGACTTTAACCGTTCTGGGCCTATAGCCGAAACTTTTTCGTTATCGCTTCGTTATAGAATCGCCGATCAAAATGTATGGAATTGACATAAGACGAGTCGAACGTCAACGTCATATTAACGAACGCTTATGTCAATTCCATACATTTTCATCGGCGATTCTATAACGAAGCGAAAACGAAAACATTTTGGCTCACCCCCCAGGTCTGTGGCGGTGACGTCGGTGTGCGTGGTGACGACGGCGGCGGTGTGCGTGTGGGCGTGCATCCTCATGGACCGGACGTCGCCGCCGCCCGCCGCCGACCTGCTCTCCTACGTGCCCTCCAGCCGGGACTTCCTCGTCGCGTACGGCATCATGGCCTTTCAGGTGGAAATTCTGTTCATTTTAGGGATCTATTGCAGGTATATTGGGCTCGTAATATTCATTTGAATGGAACTAACTGCATCAGCTTGTAGAAGGTATAGTAAGTACTAAGTAGGTACATAGTAGTGACTAGTGAGTAAAATGCATGTCAATAAGGTCAGTCTTAAACGAGTCGAGTGTTCGATTTCACCCATCGGGGCCCGGCCTCGCGAGCTGTCGATATCGTAATTTGATCGCGCTGCCGAAGCTTCTGAGATCGGCGAGAGCGAGACATAATATAAACGTCTGAAATTACGTCAGTGAGAAAAGGGGTTGCAGCCTAATCGAGCATACAGTCTCGCTGGGTCGGAAGATCTGCTTTTGTGGTTTCCGAGCATATACAACGAGGTCAATGTTTTCTTATAGTCTAATGAAAATAACCAAGTATTTGTACGCTCCAGTTCGACATTCACCCGATGCTGCTGACGCTGCAGGTGGACATGGCGGACGGGCGGCGCGTCAACTCCGCGCTGCTGGGCGGCTTCGCCTACACCGTCACGCTGTCCGCCGTCACCACGATGCTGGCCGCCCTGCGCTACGGCAGCCGGGTGCACAGCAACATCCTGCAGGGTGCGTACTCGGGTCGCAGCGCCGAGGCCTCGTGCTTGCCGTAAAACAGCAGGGACGCGTTCTCACTCGTAAAATGAGATAAGCGTTAGATCTGTAGGGGCGTGCCCTATGAGAGATAAATTAAATATAAGTATTTTCGGACTTCATTTATTCAGTCTCAACTAACATATCATTTACACAGATAGGTGCTATGTTCGATACATAGGTATAGGTAAGTATAGGTGCCGGCAGGGCGACAAGCCCTTACGGAATCTTGTATAAGACTACTGGTAAAAACTAAGGTGCACCTGACACGTATATGTCAATGATGCACACACACAATAGAATTCTGTATGTGCATAATTGCATATGCTGCACGTTACAGATCTAAATGGGTGTGCGTGAATCACTGGGACGGTACTTCTTTCTCCCGCTGTGTATTAGCAAAGAATTCTCAAATTTTAGGCATGGAACCGTCGTTCCCGCTGTACCTGGTGGCGCTGCTAGTGACGCTGCAGCTGTGCCTCTCCAGCGCCGTCAGCAACTCCGCGCTCTTCCAGCACATAGAGGACCTGCTCAACGTACCCCGAAGTACGTCCGCAGCTATCTAATTATGGGTATCGCAACTTCCGGGCGCGACTTTTAACGATCAGATGGGTTCGCAGATTTCTGCATCCAGCGCTGCATCATCCGGTCGACGATCGTGCTGCTGGGCATCTTCCTGGGCGAGTCGGTGCCGCGGTTCGACCTGATCATGGGGCTGGTGGGGTCGAGCCTCACGGGGCCGCTGATGTTCGTGTTCCCGCCGCTGTTCTTCGTGCGTCTGTGCTACAAGAAGACGCGGCTGCGGCGGCACCGGCTGCTGCGCAACAAGATCCGCAGCGGGCAGTGGGCGGCGGCGGGCGCGGGCGGCGGGGAGGAGGCGGCGGTGCGCGCGCGCCTGCCGCTGCTGGCCGAGCGCCTGCGCCTGGAGTACGACACCTTCGCCACGGAGGCGGTCGACGTGGACGAGTACAGCGTGCGCTGGTACGACGTGACGCTGGCGGCGCTCGTGGTGACGCTGGGCGTGGCCGCCACGCTCGCCGCCGCCTACTCCAGCTGGGGGGACTTCGTCGACAGCGCCACCTTCACCAAGCCCTGCCTCATCAACGCCACTGCCGCCGCGCGCACCTTCGTCCAGTCCATGACCGACAGCTAGCCGCGCTCGGCCGCTTCCGTTCAAGATTAAAGAATATCTCAGCGGATGCTCCCTCGTCCGCCGTTTAGTTTAATTTTTATCACGATCATTTAGGTTAAGTTTATTACTGTATGTAAATATAGGTAACATGCTGCCAACAGATCTTTTTTTTAATAAAGTGAAGTAAGTTAAGTATGTTCTCCCCACTAAAGTGGGGAGAACATATTTCATCCACCACAAAGAAAGCAAGGAGTCTCATATACTTAGTGAGGAAAGCATTTCGTGAGCTTACACCAGAAATGATGCTCCAGATCCTCAAAACTTTTATAAGACCAATATTAGAATATGCTTTCCAGATCTGGAACCCCTATTTTGTTAAGGATATTGAGTTGTTGGAAAAAGTACAGCGTTCCTTTACTAAAATACCCAGAAAACTGAAAAGACTGTCATATGAGGAACGTCTGGAAGCCTTGAAAATTACTACTCTGAAACAACGCAGGGATAGAGGCGATTTAATAGAAACATATAAAATCCTAAACGGACATTATGACATTCAAGATATACAGAACATATTCACATTGAATGATAACACACATTTAAGAGGCCATAGCAAGAAGCTCGCTGCAAGTTCCTCGAAAAACAATCCACATAAACACTTTTTGTGCAATCGAGTTGTGAGAGCGTGGAACAGCTTGCCAGAGGATGTTATAGCAGCCCAGAATGTTAATAATTTCAAGAACAGACTTGACAGATATTTGAAAAATCACGGTTAAAATGCACAGAGAATAACCTGATACAGGCAACATCAGTTGTATCAACTGCTTGCCTGATTACCTATAATAATAAAAAAAAAAAAGTTATTGTTTTGAGAATGCGCGTTTTTACGTCTGGAAATATTATTAAAAAAAATACGAAATACGAGTAGTTTTTTATTCAAATATTCAACAAAAGTATATATCACAACAAAACGAATATAGGACGATACATATATTCTGATTAACAATATCAGTCATTAAAATCTGTTTGACCGTCGCCCACTGATCCTTCGCGTGTCGTTTGTCGTGCGCAAGCGCAGCCGGACAGCGGCGAGCCCGTAACAATTATTTGTGACTTAATTAATTTCATGTTAACATTTAATGGCTTCGTAAATAAGTTCTGTTCGCTTGTTTGTTTGTAAACAATTCGTTAACAATAATAGACATTTTGTAGACTTACATACTTACATAATAACTTTTTATAGTCCTACTGATAATAACATCATTTACATATTTTGTATAAATAAAAAAACGCGACAAATCAATAAATGCAGTTTGGACTCAACATCAGCGCGGCTCGGTGTGGTGGCTGCGAACGCCGGGCCGGGGGGCGGGGACTACCGCTTGAGCTGAGCCATCAAGTCCTTCTCGTAGAGCCGCCGGATCTCCTTCTTGTCGAGCTTGCCCATGGCGTTGCGCGGCATGGCGTCGACCACGAGCAGCGCGCGCGGCAGCTGGTAGGGCGCCAGGCGGGCGGCGGCGGCGGTGCGCAGCTCGGGCAGGGCGAGCGCGCGGCCGGGGCGCAACACCAGCACCGCCGCCACCGCCTCGCCGAGCCCCGCGTGCGGCACGCCCAGCGCCGCCGCGTCCGCCACGCCCGCCGTCGCCAGCAGCGCCGCCTCCACCTGCAGCGCGCTCACCTTGTACCCGCCGCTCTTGATGATGTCCACGCTGGTGCGGCCGAGGATGCGGAACCGGCCGCCGGCCCAGGCCGCCGTATCGCCGGTACGGAACCAGCCGTCCGGCGTGAAGTCGGCGGCGCTGAGCTGCGGCAGGCGGTTCCAGTACCGCGAGAACACCGCCGGCCCGCGCAGCAGCAGCTCGCCCTGGTGGCCGCCCTCCGCCCCCGCCCCCGCCGCCGCCGCCGCCGCGTGCTCTGTCACCCGCGGCGCCGCCCACGCGTCCGCCGCCGGCTCCGCCGCCACCAGGCCCAGCGCCTCCAGCGATATCTGATGAGTGATAAAGTTGAACGATTACTAGATTGTATAAAGAAACATCCGGTCTTTAGAGGTTAAAAGTAATAAATTATTATTATTTTTACCGACTATGCTAGATAGTACATTATAGTGTAACTGTCAAATTTTTAATAAAAATTTATTCATTTATTTAGTAAACTGTTTGTTTCCTAAATAAAGTAAATTAAAATAAAAATAAAATAAATTAAGTATTCCATTTTTAACCTGTGCGTCGGGCGCGTCGCACTCGACGGTGACGAGCGGCTGCAGCTGGTCGGCGGCGGGCGGCGCGTCCGCGGCGTCGGGGGCGGGGCCGGGGGCGGCGGCGAGGCGCGCGGCGACGCCCGGCAGCGGGAGGCCGACGCAGCCGACGGCGCGCGCCTCGGCCGGCCGGTACGGGTTGCTCAGCGCCATGCCCACCTCCGACATGCCGTACCGCTCCAGCAGCCGGTGACCCGAGATCTGGAAGAGATTGCCGATATTACGCCTTCGCTGCTGCTCCCGATAGCATTCTTCATCTTAATTCTTACTGACACGTTAAAAAACTAAGTTGTTATATTGTGATTATTTTCCAATCGTTATCACCTCGTATACAAATTGTATGGAAAAGGGGAAAGATGACAGTATTCCAGTTCCACTCCCGACCACACACAGAGCAGCAGTTAGTAGTTACCTCGAGCCACTTGTCGTAGAGCGTGTCGGGGAGGGGGGCGGAGCCGGCGCACATGAGGCGCATGCGGGCGAGCGTGTCGCGCACGTGGCGGCGCGTGCGGCCGTCCGCGAACAGCGCCTCCCAGTCCGCCGCCAGCCGCGAGTACATCGCCGGCACGCCGTGGAACACCGTCACGCGCGCGCCGCTCTGTGCAAACATAACTGTCGTAATAAGAACTTATTACTGTTTTAAAAAAAGTATATTAAATCAGTTGTCAACGAGCTGGCGTTTGAATAACATAACATGGTGACAGCGGAAAAATAAAATATTTTAGAAATTAAATAAGGCGCTTACATTTCGGGCAAATTACGGGCAAAGTAATAAGAAGTAGAGTTACAAGTATGGAGCACGCTCGCCCGCCGCCAGAGCTCTGTTTAGGAGGCAACTCCGTCAGCCGAGCTGACGCGTGGAAAAGGTGGATTACCCAGTTCCACCTTTTCACGAAGGCTTCAGGGATGCAGAAGGAGGAGAGTGGAGTACAGGTCAGTCTGCTGTTAAACCTCATCGGTCCGGAAGGGTACGATATTTATGAAACTTTCAAATTTGCAAATGAGTCGGATCGAGACGATATTAAGATTTTGGAGAAAAAATTTAATGAATATTTTGGAATTAAGAAAAACATTATAGTCAAAAGATATAGTTTTTTCACGAGATGCCAAGAAACTGGTGAAACTATAGACCAATACATTACGGCATTGCGACTTTTAAGTAAACCGTGCGAGTTTAAGGACCTGGAGGACGAGTTGATTAGAGATCGTATCGTGTGTGGCATTAGCAATACGACGCTCCGCGATCGTCTGCTGCGGCATGAAGACCTGTCTCTCGATTCAGCTATTGGCATCTGTCAGGTCGAAGAGGTGTCGCAGGAGAGTAGCCGAATGCTGCAAGCGGGGCCATCTCGCGTGGACGGCGTGAACGCACGTATGGTGCGTTTCGGCAGCGGCGGCAGCAGTGGCGCTAGCAGTAGCAGTACCAGAGGAGGCCGCGGCGGACAGCGGAGCTATCCACAGCGGGAGGACCGGGACGCAGCCGGCGGTGCAGACGCCGGTGTGCCGCGACGACGGAGCTTCGCGAAGACGGCTACGTCATTGCGTTGTCGTCGATGTGGAGGCGGGTGCAGGCACGTTGGCGAGTGCCCCGCCATAGGTAAACAATGTTACATATGCAATAATGTTGACCATTTCTCGAAAATGTGTAAGTTACGGAAAGTACACAATATTGAATTAAAAGAGCAAATGTATGACCAACAAATTTCGGACGCGGAGGCTGGGGAAGAGTTGTTTACGATATCATCCTTAGATGATATTGCTGAAATTAATTGTGTATCGGAAGATTGGAGTGTAGTTTTATATAGTAAAAATGGGTCTGAAAGGTTTAAATTAGATTCGGGGGCTGACATAAATGTCATTTCTTACGAACGTTTTTTGGACTTAGGATTCGATTTGAGATGTATTAATGTCAATCATAAGATAAAATTGCAATCATATAGTGGTAACTTTATTCCTATAAAGGGTGTAGGTTTTTTAAGATGGTCTTATAAGAATAAAGAATATTGTTTAAGGTTTGCTATTGCGAACATGATCTGTCAAAGCGTGCTGGGATTGCAAGCATGCTTGGAGTTAGGACTTATTAGACGAATTCATGATTTGAGTGTCTCCAATAATGAGGATTTATTCAACGGAATCGGGTGTTTACCAGGCGAGTATCATATTGTTGTGGATAAGGGGGTGTCGCCAGTTATATGTGCACCCAGGAAGGTTCCATTAGCTTTGCGCGACAAGTTACAGGATGAGTTAAATAGAATGGTTAAGTTAGGAATCATAAGAAAAGTTACGCATCCGACACCCTGGGTTAATTCTATTGTTGTGGTAGCCAAGAAAAATGGTAGTTTGCGTGTTTGTTTAGATCCTAGACCTCTGAATAAAGCTATTCAACGTGCACATTTTCAACTGCCTACTTTAAATGAAATCGCTATGAAATTAAAGGGTGCTAAATTTTTTACTGTTTTAGATGCCACTTCAGGCTTCTGGTCTGTTAAGTTGGACGATGAGAGTACAGATTTATGTACATTCATAACGCCGTTTGGGCGTTATCAATATTTGAGGTTACCCTTTGGATTAAATAGTGCACCGGAGATATTTCATGCTAAGGTAAGACAATTATTGGAAGGACTGGAAGGAGTAGATTCTTTCATTGATGATATAATTTGTTGGGGAGCAGATGAGGAGGAACATAATAGGCGTCTAGGTGAGTTATATAAGAGAGCTAGGCAGATTAATTTGAAGTTTAATAAAGATAAGTGTAGGATTTGTGTAACTGAGGTAACTTATTTAGGTCATATATTTAATAAGGACGGAATGCGGGCAGATACTGAGAAAGTTAAAGCTATAGTGAATATGCCAGAACCGGGGGATAAGAAGAGCTTAGAAAGATTTTTAGGCGCTATCAATTATCTATCTAAATATGTACCCAACCATTCAGAGCATATATATCCACTGACTAGGCTGTTAAAAAAAGAAACAAGTTGGTGTTGGGATGCCGGGCATAAGATTGCTTTTGACAAACTAAAATCATTGTTGAGCTCGTCGCCGGTGCTTGCGCTGTATGATGTAGACGGAGAGGTACTACTGTCGGTGGACGCGAGTAGCATTGCGCTGGGCGCTGTGCTCATGCAGGCGGGCCGGCCCGTAGAGTATGCTTCTCGAACACTTACGCAGACGCAGCAGCGTTACGCGCAGATTGAGAAGGAACTGCTAGCTATTGTTTTTGCTTGTCAAAAATTTCATCAATACATTTACGGCAAGAGACACGTTGTTGTTGAGACGGATCATAAGCCACTTGAGAGCATTTTCAAAAAAGCATTAAACGATATCCCAGCACGCTTGCAGCGAATGATGCTAAAGTTACAGGGATATGATTTATTTGTTGTCTATAAGCCCGGCAAATATATGTATTTACCTGATACGCTGTCGCGTGCGCCTCTTCCTGAATTATTAGATGAGGGTATTAGTAACGCTATACTGTGTCAATTAAAAATGGTTATTGAAAATATTCCAATATCTAACAATAAATTAAGTACAATAAAAAAGGAAACGATGAAAGATAAAATGTTGCTTTGTTTGTTGAATTATATTAAGAACGGTTGGCCAGCCAACAAGTATGAGGTTCGGAATGATTTAAAGTACTTTTGGCCTATGAGGGACGAATTGTATAGTGTAGATAGTGTAATTTTTAAAAATAAACAGGTTTTAATTCCAGTTACGTTACAAAATGAAATGTTAAAGATTGTACATGATGGACACTTAGGAATTGATCGATGTAAGAAACGTGCTCGTGAGGTTTTATTTTGGCCAGGAATGACTGATGATGTGGAACAATATGTCAGAAAGTGTAGAGTATGTCAGGAGAATCTAAATAGACCCGGTAAAGAACCAATGATTCCAATTTCAGTACCGAATATGGCTTGGAATAAAATTGGTATCGACATCTGTGAGTATGCGAGAACTAAATATTTAATTTTAGTTGATTATTACTCAGGTTTTGTGGAAGTCTCTCACTTGAGGGATACCACGTCAAAGTCAGTTATAAATATAATGAAGGAGCATTTTGCTCGCTATGGTATTCCAGAAACTGTCATAAGCGACAATGGTCCGCAATTTTCAGGTCGGGATTTTAAAGTTTTTTCTGACGAGTGGGGTTTTGAGCACATAACCTCATCTCCATATTATGCTCAGTCCAACGGTAAGAGTGAGCGGGCCGTACAGATGGTTAAAAAACTAATAAAGAAATCGGTTGAGAGTACGACTGATTTTTATTTAAATTTACTTAGTTACAGAAATACTCCTAGGGGTAATTTAGATTCTCCGGCTAAAATGATGATGGGTCGTCGACTAAGGTGTAGGCTTCCAGTGCATCCAGACCTGTTGAAGCACGGTTACTGCTCTGATCAATATAAAAATATTGTTAATAGACAATTAAAATATAAGATGTATTATGATCAGCACACTAAGCCACTGCCAGAATTAAGTGTTGGCGATGATGTAATAATGGTGGAAAATAATAATGAACGAATTCGTGGAAAGGTCATCGGAAAAGCTGAGACCCCTCGTTCTTATATTGTAAAAAATAAAAAAGGAAGTTATCGACGTAATCGCAGGCACTTAATTAGGCCTGTGACAACAAACACAACAGATAACTCTGTTGTGCAAAAGTTTGACAACTCGTGGGAGGAGATAGAATCCGAAGAGGAGAATAGGGACCATGGTTCAATCTATGAACCTTCTGATTTAGAATCAACGGTTGAATTTGATTATTCTCCTCCTCGGACGCGAGGTTGTAAGCAGTGATAGATTTAAAGCAATTTGTTTTATTTTGTTTTATTTTATTTTATTTTATTTAACATACTATTTAGTAATTTAGAATAATCATTTTTGTTTCTTTTATGTATGGGAAGATGTCGTAATAAGAACTTATTACTGTTTTAAAAAAAGTATATTAAATCAGTTGTCAACGAGCTGGCGTTTGAATAACATAACATTCTTGTCTGTCTGGTGAAAGTACTAAACATTACTCAATGACGGCATATTAAACAGACAAGAAAAATATTTCTTGTCTGTTTAGTGTGGGTTATGTTATACACAATAATTTTATGTCAAAACTATAACCTTAGCTCCCTCCGTGGCGGTCCCGTCCCCGGCGGCGGCGCCGACCGCGCGGCCCAGCAGCTCCGCCCACACCGCGTGCGACGCGAACGACGGCAGCATGCGGATCCTGGCGAACACTGACATGTCATCGATGCCGATGGTCTGTCTTATACTAGTCATAAGTTTAGTTCTTTGTATATTTTTCTATAAGATTTTTTAGGAATTAAATAAAAAATAATAATGATGAGTAATGAGTAGTTCTCATTACGAAAATCAAAATATAATTTGTCTTCCCCAGGGGAATGATGTCAGATATCTTTTTAACGAACGGGTTATGCGCTATCACTATCGCATGCTACGCTATACGCCCGCACAACCTAAATCCTACAGCCACGTTACCGTGCGCCGACGGCGAGCGACGCGTGCAGCGAGTTGAGCTGGCCGTGTATGTGGTGCAGCGGCAGCGCGTGCAGCACCACGTCCGCCGCGCTGTACCGCCACGCCGCGTGCAGCGCCGCCGTCGCCGACGCCAGCATGCTGTGCGTCCACACCACGCCTTTCGGCTTGCTCGTCGTACCTGCAACACATACCGTATAACACTCAAAACCACAAAAGAGAACAATAATAAACCTCTGCTGCGAGCGATAAAACAGTCGCAAGCCCAGACTCTAAGTTTATTAATTTTTTCTACTAAACTTTAAACGCCAAAAGCAAATACCTACATATAAAAATTATCACATAAATGACATTAATAATGTCAAATGTTAATTAATAACCCAATCACTGTCTGCATTCACTTTCAAATGAAATAAACATTATATTATGCAAATAACGATAAAAGGAAATTTTCCATTCTCTTTGCATACATATTATTAAGTTAGCCTACATACCTACATAGAATTGTCACACAATAATATTGCAAATCAATAAATTAAAAAACTGTGTAGTAAAAACTGTATCAAGGCAACCGATATGGCTCGTAAAGAAATCTAAACTCAACTGCTACGTACCACTCGTGTAAATGAGCATGGCTTCCGTTTTGGCATAGAAGTAGTTGGAGAGACTCTCCTCGTCTCGTGACGTGACAGCTCGGTCCAGGCCCGTCTTGTTGTATACGATCAGAGGTCTCTTCAACTCTTGTGCTACAGGTTGCAGACGCTTCTCAAAGTCTTCGGTGCAGATGATCAAGTTGGAGTCGCTGTCGGTTACGAAGTACTTGAGCATTTCCTCGGGGTGGAGAGGTGTGAGAGGGACAGCTGGAAAGACATTTGAACTTACATTAGCACTACAGTGTTTCTTACGACACACACAAATCTATTTGATGATGGAGTAATGCTAGTAGTTACAGTATTTATAAACACTTACCGATATTCCCAGTCATCCAAATGGCCCACTGCACTACAACATGTGTGACGTTGTTCGGGCACATGTAACATATTGTACGCTCTTTTTCACCTACTGTAAAATATGAAGATACAAGTTTTAATTTAAAACCAAAATAATATTATTTTAAAAAGATACAACCGACTTAAAAATAGTATGTAATTGAGAATTAAAATTCCCCATCTCAAAAACTACTGAACCGATTTGAATGAAACTATATTTAAATAATAAAAAATATTTTTTAGTTAAAATATTTTGTAGTAAATTTACTATTTATTTATATATTTTTTAGTGTTTTCGTCTATTTTTTGGTGTTTAAATATTTAGTAATAAATTTACTAAAAAATATTTAAACACAATTTTTTTTTTTTAGTATTTAAATATTTTGTAAAAAAAATGTGTTCAGGACCCTAGGTAATTACTATCTTAAGCTGAAAAATAACTCAAACATGTTAAATATTTTCGCATGAGAAAATGATTTTGGTATTAAGAATGTATGAAAATTTCGAGGGTAACCTGGGCCCTTAAATTACATATTTAAACATGAAAAGTTTACATGTTATGTTAAAAAACTATGAAAAATATAATTGAGTAATGTACTCAATAATAAGGTAGATACATGATTTGTGAACCATGATAAGTTATCTAAAATATTTTATCTCACAAATATTTTTGCTACATTTTCCTCCTACCAAATTATTATTATTCTTATTATTCTTATTATTATGTAACTCTTACTCTAATTAACTTTTAAAATATTTGTTACACTTTATGTAAGTTAACAATGTATAGTACCTACATTGTTAACTTACATAGAGTGTAACAAACCTACTTACACAACTGCTTAGCAATACTCTTGCTGAGTGTGGATGCGGCATCATACACCTCTTTGTATGTGTAAGTACCAAAGTTATCTTGTAACGCTGTTCTGGACGGATACAGTAGGGCCTTCTTAAACACCGGGACCACGCCTCCTGCGGGTGAAAATTATTAAAAACTGAGTACAACAGTCATCCTAAAATAAAAATCCTATTGAATAGAATAACTCGAAGGCAATACTGTATAAAACCCCTTAACATATTGTTAAAATAACTTGCCTGCCTTTATGTCTTCATTATACGTTTTTAACAAGTCCAAGTTTATGTCTTCTTTTACTGCTGCTGCCGAAAACCATCTAATGTTCGAATTATGCACTGGTTTCCGAATAAACCGCGCAAAAAGATTTAAATGCCGTAAGGATTTGTCAATCATTTTATAAAGTTACGTAAAGAAGTAAACTCAAATTAACATGCGCAAGTTGATTTCAGCTATATTTCAACGATAAAAATATAAACATTAAAATTTTCCTGCTTATTTTATTTTGATCAAAACTGAGCACAAAACTGAGGGTACATGACACATCATGACATCACACAACTGACAAGTGACAACTCACAACAGCTGTGAACCATTGAGATACTATAGTAGGAGGGAGCCTTGTATCGGTATATAAGCGTCAAAAGCGTGTAATGTTATGTCCTACTTACTAGGACATAACAAAGGAGTCGGACTGCATATTTCATGTAATAAAAGTATTATTAAAGGTTTTTAGTGAACATTTTATGCTAGATATTGTTGAGTTTTGTGGTTCCGCTAAATAATAAACCATAAGAGTGGCTAAATAATGCCTCAAACACGTGGATTTAACATGAAATACGTAAGTTTTGAACAACGTTTTTTGGGCTTTCCAATCGGTATTTTTGTAAGCTAAAAAGACAATTTATAAGTTTAATAATCCCTTATTCGTGCTATATAAGACATTAGTGCTAAAAATGTCACATCAATTAATAATTTGGCTACAAAAATTGCATAGCTTTTTACGTGTGTTTACGCATTCTCATTACTTGAACTATAGTTTATCGATATCATGAACTAATTGACTTTCTTTTCTCGATTATAATATGCTTCGAAATGATCGACAAATGAAAATATTCAAGAAAATAAACGCACACTACTTGTATGAAAATAAGCACAAAATGGCCACGCGATGACGGGCTAAGACTACATCTACCTATATCCTTAATCTGTGCTGTGAACTGTCAGTACGATTTTGATAATCAGCTGCAGTTGACAGCTGCCTGAGCGTTATCAGCATTTTTTTTTAGGGTTCCGTAGCCAAAATGGCAAAAAACGGAATCCTTATAGATTCGTCATAACTGTCTGTCTGTCTGTCTGTCCGTCCGTATGTCACAGACACTTTTCTCCGAAACTATTAGAGCTATACTATTGGAACTTGGTAAGTAGATGTAGTCTGTGAACCGCATTAAGATTTGGATGCAAAAATGGAAAAATTATTAAAAATAAATTTTCATCTAACCTATAATGCGTGTGGGGTATCTATGGATAAGTCTCCAAAAATCTTATTGAGGTTTCTCATAATATCATTTTTTTTCTAACCAATGTTTGCGAGAGAGACTCTTCCAAAGTGGTAAAATGTGTGCCCCCCCCCCCTCTAATTTCTAAAGTAGGGGCATGATAATTCTAGAGAGTAGAGAGTTAGGCCCGTATAAATGGTCGGTACTTAAGATGCGACCCGGTCTCAAGACGCGGTTCGGCTCTGTGATTGGTCCAAATTTTGACAGCCAACCAATCACAGAGCCTAAACCGTGTCTTGAGACCGAGATGCATCTTGAGCACTGACTATTTATACCGGCCTTAGAGACTTACGAAAGAGTGACGTTGTGTTTTTGTATTATTTTCTTAAAATTGTGCTATTTCGGTTTATAATATTGTGTAATGTTGGTAGAATATAATTTACCATTAAATATTCGATGTCGTGCACAAGTGTGGGCAAGTGATATAACTCCAAGAAACGTGCCATTTTGTGTTCCCTCCAAAACTCCATCGAAAGTTTTAGTAAAGGGTCTACCACTTTACTAAAACAAACAGACTTGACTCGTTGACTTTACTGACTACTTTTTTAGAATTTTACTAGACTTTGGACTTGACGGAATAGAAAAACGACGCCGAAAATTTTAAACAAGAATATTGTTTTCCGGCTTTTCCCGCCATTACTTGACACTGGCCATGGTTTTATAGCCGAAGTGCCTTAATGAGAAAAAAAAAGAAGAAGGTCGAAATCCATCGAAATCTATGAAACTCTCAAGTCTCACCCTATAGTTGAAAAATATGTAGGTAGGTAATTAACTTTGAAAAATATGAATTTATAAAATTAACATTGACAGCCATCTTGACCGCCATCTTGGTTGAGATCTCACAAAGGCCGTATAGACGATCGGTTCCAACCACCAACAGAGGTCACCTTGGTTGGGTCAACAAAGGAATCTCTGTCTAAACGTAATCAACTTTTTCACGTAAATTTTCTTCTCGTTTAAACGCCGTTCTCATGTGTTCAATTTTCTTATTTGCCATCGACATATGAGCCTCAGGGTCATATTCTTTTAATTTATCCACAAGCAACTGCCACGCTTGACTCTTTTTGTCCCGATCTTTATAAAGATCGGAACCAATATCCCACAGTGTAGGCAAATTCCTATAAATTTCTATAAATTCAGTTATGATTTCGCGTTCATTGCGCGTCGGTGCCGCCATTTTCAGTAGCTAATCACTATGGATTAATGTTCGACTGATGACTATGACTGAAATATAATCTATGGATCAATGTGCGAGAGCGCCAACAAGCGTCTACACGGTCGCGTTTCAACTCAATGTTCTATATTTGACATTGGTAGTGAGGGATGCGCTCCCTACCAAGGTAATTGAAGGTTATTTGGTTGGTCAACCAAAAACAAACGTCTACACGGTTGATTTTTGTTCCAACCCTACCAAGGTGACCTCTGTTGGTGGTTGGAACCGATCATGTATACGGCCTTTTACACATACGTAAATCTGAACTTTTTTTCACCGATTTATCAATCGATGCACAAGAATGAGTGTAGTAAGGCAATTTTTGAAGCTTGCCACACACGTCTTTTGTTTTTGTATAGACAAAATAATAAAAGGCCGTATAGACGATCGGTTCCACATCGGTTCCAACCACCAACAGAGGTCACCTTGGTTGGGTCAACAAAGTTGAATCTCTGTCTACACGTAATCAACTCGTCAGCAAAGAGAATATAATCACTACGTTTCTCGTCAGTCGTCAGTATTGGCTAAGCTGTGGAAAAGTGAACGATGGGACCACTATCTAAACCTCAAAAGACCGGAATAGCGCTGGCTTGTATAGCTATATTATGTGATGAAAAAAAACGTAAAAAAGACGGTTGTGGATGAAGCGGTGGTTAAAAGAAAGAAAAACGTTGAGCCATTTAAACATTTTAAAAATATTGGACTCTGATGATTTTCGCAATTATCTCAGAATGGACGAAAACACTTTCAACGAATTATTAGAAATGGTGCGACACTTAATTACAAAACAAGACACAGTGGTGCGAAAAGCTGTGTCTGCGGAAGAACGTTTAATAGCAACGTTAAGATTTTTGGCTACTGGGAGGGAATATAAAGATCTCAGATTTAGTACAGTAACCGTGAAATATAATCTATGGATCAATGTGCGAGAGCGCCAACAAGCGTCTACACGGTCGCGTTTTAACTCAATGTTCTCTATTTGACATTGGTAGTGAGGGATGCGCTCCCTACCAAGGTAATTGAAGGTTATTTGGTTGGTCAACCAAAAACAAACGTCTACACGGTTGATTTTTATTCCAACCCTACCAAGGTGACCTCTGCGGTGGTTGGAACCGATCGTCTATACGGCCTTTAAGGCTAAAAAAAAAAGAAATGACAGACGTCAGAGACGTCACGTACACTTCTTAATTTATTTACAAAATATCACGTTTTTATGTGATTTAGTTAAAATTTGCGTGTTTTATGATGATTCCAAATATATATTCGTGCAAAGTTTGAAAGAACAAGTTCTAAACTGTAATAGTTCACATAAAAATTCAAGTTGAAAGTTTAGTTTTCCGAACAACAAAACGGCGAAATTTTGACTCATAATTGTAATTTTCAAAGTGAAAATACTAATGATTTATTATTATAAATAGTGCCTGTTTTGTTCAGTAAGTTATTTAGGTTACCTAACTACTTGGCTAAATAAATAAAACAGAAATTGGTTTACGAATTTTATTGAAAATCTGTCTTCTTTAGGAACAGGTATGTTTTTCCATCGATGTCTGTCTTCAAAAGCCTGTGGAATAAAAATAAAACACATTATAGCACGATAAAAACAGTAATCTGTTAGCTTACTTATCTAGTTTTAAGAAAAGTATAGTATTTAGGCTAGTGCCTAAAGCGATTTTTATATTTTGATATCCTAATCACATACGTCGCGCGAACCGTTGGTCTCCGCGAATTTCGAGAAATTTTGGCAAATTAGAGTACCAGATTCGCGCGAGGTGTAGCATACGACAGGTTATACAATAATAATTATGTGATAAAAACATGGTAATTAATACGGCGTTATAAAAACGCATAAAACGGTATTTAAATTTGATCGAAGTCAGTGAGCAGAAGGGCTCTTAAAGCAAGTTGAACCTGTATCACACAGGCTGTGTATAAGACAATGGTAGTGAACGCCCCAGACTCGCCGGTGCAAGCAGCAGTCGTGTTTGTTGTGGAGGACACGGCCGCCAATAGCGCCTATATCACCGAACTTAAGACCAACTACATCATACCAACGTTGGAGTAAGTAATCTTTATCCTAATGTCTAGGCTCTGGAGGGGATAGCGCTAGATTCAACTAGATTGTATTCCATTTTATAATAAAAATTAAACAAGACACTAGGCAACAAAAAGAGAATTGCTATTGAGATGAAAAGCCATTTGGGAGACAATGTCTGCCACATGGATTATATTGTCTGCTCTTCTTCTTCTTTTCTTATAAGCCAGATTTTTTTTTTGTAATTTGTAAAAGTTTAAAAACTAGAGAACATTTAATTCTATTGATTAAAATTTGATTCAAGCATATTTCAAAACAATATACTTTTTTGTCCCAGACTTTTAACAGCATAATTCCTAGATTATGGGAATCACAGACACAATAGATATATTCAATTGTTATGCGGCAACCGGTGGCCGCTTGGGAGTTGATGTGTTAATATGCACTTCCTCTTGCAGATACTTTCATGGTGGTGCATTGGAAGATGGTGTTGAGAGTGGATCAGTGTACGGAGTTGTGGCCTATCACTCGGCTGACTGTGCCCCCGGCTTGCCCGTAGCCACATACGGGCCATTCACATGCCCCCAAAATGTCGTAGACACTATTGATAAGCTACAGTGAGTATATACCCAGTCAGTTTAACAACATTGGTAAGTTGGTAACAGTCTACATACTTAGTAAATTGGGCTAACATTATAAAACTGAACTTTAACCTACTTAAGGTTTGTGGGTGGTCACGCGGAGAACCGCGCGTGCGTGACAGAGGCGCTGGCGACGGCGGTGTCGTGCCTGGAGGAGCTCGTGCGTGCTGACGCACAGATGCACGTGGTGCTGGCGGGCGTGTCGACGCCGTACGCCGCGTACGCCGGCGGCCTGGCCCCGCCCGGCGCGCCCGCCACGCCCGAGCAGGCGGCGCGGCTGCTGGGCGAGCGCGGCGCGCAGCTGTCCGTCGCCGCCGCGCGCCGCCTGCCCGCGTTCGCCGCTCTCTACGAGCACGCCGGCGGCGACCTACTCGCCGCGCAGCAACGGAACTACGCTAAGGTGAACAGTTGAGTGCCAATTTGGTCTCATATCAAATATGTAAAAGAAAAGGAAAGAGAGTTGATGTGCGTAACAAACTATAATTGATATCTACGACGACTTATAATTTAATGTAGGATCAACGACACCTGGTGCTGCTGCGCGGGTACAGCCTGAAGGAGCGACCGCCCAGCCCGGCGCCGCCGCCCGTGCCCGACATCCAGGCGGACGTGTACGGGCAGGGGCGGGGTGCGGGGGCGGGTCCGCGGGCGGGCGCGCAGTTCCCACGCGGTGCGGCGCCGGGCGCGCCCCCCGGCGTGCGCCACCCCGGCGGCTGGCTGGCCCCGCCGCGTCAGCAGCTGTACCCGGGCAACTCGGCGCTACTGTCGCAGCTGGCGCAGCCATCGTACGCGCCGCCCGCGCAGCCTGCCATGCAGCGCATGCAGATGATCCAGCCCGGCCCCTCAAACCCGGCGGGCGCGGCGGCCGGCGCGCAGCGCTCCTACATCTGGAGCGGCACGCTAGAGTGGATGGAGAAGGCGAAGGGCCCGGGCGACCAGCAGAAGGTCACGAAGCACCTGCCGTGCCAGGTGTCTGCGCACTCGAAAGACATCGAGGCGGAGCTGAAGGCGGACACGTGGCCGAGCAAGCTGCTGATGCAGCTCATGCCCAAGCAGCTCATCAGCAACATCGGCGGCCAGTACCTCAAGGACAGCAAGTCCGTGCTGTTCCACCTGCAGCAGAACGAGGCCTACGAGGCGCTCTCCAAAGTCATGATCAACGGCTTCGTGAGTGTTCACTGTACTCGATCTAGTCGTTTCGTGTCTATAAAGTGTAATTGTACAATTTGGTGTTGTTTGCATTAGGCGGGCTGCGTGCACTTCTCGCCGATGTCGTCGCCGCCGCAGTGCGACATCAAGGTGCTGATCCTGCTGTACACGCCCGAGAAGAAGGTGTACCTGGGCTTCATCCCCAACAACCAGGCCACGTTCGTGGACCGCCTGCGCAAGGTTATCCAGCAGCAGAAGATGGGCAAGCAGCTGCCCGCGCCCGCCCCCGCGCCGCAGCCCAACATGCCCGGTGAGAATACTACTTGCTGTTGTTTTGTCCGATTAATATTATGTTTCACACCCAATGACGGACTACAATATGACGTGAGTAAATTATACTTAATTTTATTATTTTCTCAGGTGTTCCGATGGGCGGCGGGGCTATGGGTGGTTCCGGGATGGGCGGCGGGGCTATGGGCGGCTCCGGTATGGGCAGCTCCGGCATGGGCACCTCAAGCATGGGGACCTCGGGTATGGGCGGCTCCGGCATGGGCGGGCCCGGCATGAGCGGCATGCAGGGCATGGGCGGGGGCGGTTTGCCCGGCGTGGGCGGCTCCATGACCAACGTTCAGAACATGCCTCAGCAGCAGTCCTCCCAGGTATGAATAATAGGGATTTTTAAGACATAGAATCTTCGAGCGACCCAGGAGATGCAATGAAACTAAAAACCAAGGGCCAAAATTGGTTTCACTGATTATTTTTATTTTTATTTTTTTTTTAATCGTTTATTTCAAATCAATAATACAAAAGTGCTTAATCTATTTTCCCGCCAAACATTTTAATACATTCCTTTTCTCAGGGCATGATGATGAGCGGCGGCATGGGTGGGCAGGTGGGGCAGAGTGGCGGCAAGCGCCAGTTGGACGGGCTGGAGGCGGCGCGCCAGCAGAACTTGGAGAAGATCCAACACCTGCAGCAGACGCTGGAGGCGGCGCACCAGCAGGAGGCGCAGTTCAAGTCGCAGATGGACATCATGGTGCACCTGCACGCCGCGCAGCAGCAGGAGCAGCAGTACAAGCAGCTCGAGGTACCACCTCACTCCATCGTCTACTACCCTCCTGTGACGACCCTCTGACCCGCCCTCTGCCCCGTTACAGGAGCAGCAGCGAAAGCACATGCTACAGCAGCAGGTGCAGCAGCAGGTACAACAGCAGGTGCAGCAGCTGCGCGGCGCCGGACCGCACGCGCACGCGCCGCGCATCATGCGGCCGATGATGGCCACCAACCCCGGCCTGAGGCATTTGCTGCAGCAGGTACGACATCCACCACCCGATTGACGCGCTGATATATTATCTAGGCTCTAGCCTTCACTATATCTTGTCTAGCTTTCAATTTCCAGAAGGAATCGTGGCATATAGTATAGAGCTTGTAAATAACACCCGTACGTAGCGACGCCGCGCCACGCACCGCCTTACAGGCGCGCCCCGCGCCCGCCAGCGTCGCCGCTCGTCGATATGTTTTTGAAGAAATTGTTTTGTTGCAATTTGATTCAATAATCAATATACAATTAAAATACACACAACATTCACAAAAAAATATATAATTAATAATTAAACATATTATAGATTATGGTCATGAGTTATTCGACGCTGGTGGGCGCGTGCCCGTTTATATTAAACTTTCATATTTTCTTTCTTCTAAAATATCCATAGACCCATCTGGCCGCACGGTGCGTTCACAGACGCGGCGATTACGTCTCACGTGGCGCACCGGGCGGCCGGATCTCTGTTACTCTAGTCCAGAGGTGGCCCCGACTATATTTAGAGCTAAGAATTAAGATCTACTGTTTACTAACGAAACCCTGTACGATCTACCAAGTTCATACTTCTCGAAATCTTAAATGAAACAGCATAGTTTAGCTTATTGGTCTGGTAGTCTGGTCTAATTGTTTATATTTTTTCGCCTGGCCGCGATCGACTGGACTAACAGTCACGATCGACCGGTTGGCCACCCCTGGGCCTGTAGACAAGTGTCAAAACGCTAACGCTAACGTTACAAAATGTATGGGATTTGACATTAGTATTCGCTAGCGAAGTTAGCTAGCGTTAGTTAGTTAGCGTTAGCGTTTTGACACTTGTCTAGGGGGGCAGCTCTAGTCACTGGCAGAGGTTATACGATCAATTTTTCATCAATCCGTTCCATCAATCTGATTGACGGAATATTGATGGTTATGAAAAAGTCCATATTAAAAAAATGATCAATCCATCAATCCGTGGGTTAGACGATCAATTTTTCGTCAATCTGGATCGGATTGATGGATCAGATTGATGAAAAATTGATCGTGTAACCTCTGCCATTAGCGTAACTGCACTACCACTGATCTTACTGGGATGGATCCACAATTTTTTCGCATTTTTACATAGGTCGTAAACATATTAGATTTTCGCTGCAGTCACGCTCTCGTCCGTATTTTTGTTTCATAATTTTTCATTTTAATATCAAATTAATTTGAAAAGGAATAATTTATTATATTATGTTCTTATAGTAATTATACAAATAAGTTGTCATTCGGACGTGCGTGACGCAGCAGTGCCCGTTCAGTGCCGCTTGCCGTTTCCTAGCATTAAGCATCGCCGGCGCGCCCAGCAGCCACTCAGCCAGCTAGACCACGGTAGAAATTATATACACGAGAAAAAAACCGATTCAAGATAAAACAGTTCAGAAATCCTTTATCAATCTACAGCTCTATTTTTCGGTCGAAAGAAATCATTTCTATGGTGGTCGTACTGAGTCTGCAGCCGAGCTGATGATATGGAAACGAAGCAAGCTGTATATGATCTCCCGACTCTGCCTGTTCACAGCTTGTCCCATCTCGTGAACTCGCCCTTCATGCCCTTCGTTTCTCATCAGTTTATTCTTTAATACCAACGGTCGAATCGAAATGTCCAGGATCTGGTGTTATCGAATAAATTATTTTATGTCAGCTTACTCGCAGCTACCACCTTAGGCCGCGTTTCCACTGACGCGGAGCGGAGAGGAGCTAAGCGGTGCCCGAATTCACCAATCGTGCTACTCGGAGCGAAGATTTCGAGCATGGTGATTGGTCAATTCGGCACCGCTAAGCTCCTCTCCGCTCCGCTCCGCGTCAGTAGAAACCCGGACTTACACTGGGGGGGGGGGGGACCATCATTGCGCTCAAAGCAGACCGATACTAGGATGAGACAATGGCGCTACTGCAACGTTCCTACGAGGTTCTCTTGGCACTCGGCTGTCACTCAAAATGCCTTCACCGTTCGTTCTGATATGGTTCTGATTTGGTCTACATGAAATAGACTTGCAAGAAATCAACTGAAGGATGTGAGTATGATACGGCCGTCCTTCAAGTGACACTTAACGAGATGGAGGCTTTACTTCTCAATATAGCCGCTCGCCAAAAGTTCCTTGTAAGATTATTATCAACTTTGGAGACCGACAGTGATGGCGCCGGTGTCGCGGCTGCTGCTGCTGCTGCTTCTTCGATATCTAAAATACGCTCGCGCGCTAAATAGAGATTCACGCATTAAAATGTTGCTTTTCGTCCTTCAAAAGATGGTCCCCCCCTCCCTCCCCCTCCCTCCGGTGGGCGGGGTGGTCTGACGGGGCGTGTGTTGTAGCAGCAGGCGGCGGCGCGCGGCCCGCGCCCGCACATGTGACCGGCCACCTCACCGCACACACCGCTTCACCTCTAACTCGCACGCACACCGCGACTATATTGTCACACCGCGCCGGACCCTTCAGCCGAGTTGTCATCTTTAATATCAAATATCAACGACCGACCTCAAAAACTTGCCATCACTCGTCGCTTATTGGCGATGTCTAATGCACTCGACATTTTTTCTCGCTGTTTGGTGTCGTTATTGGCGATGGCAACTCGGGAAGAGTCTCTAGTCTATACTCTCTGTTAATGACAATATTATATTCTAAGGCCTAAGCGGACAGTAATGGGCCCACTTGAACCAGTCTTAAAACAAGACCGCACTAAAGCGACACAAAACGACGTGACACTTCACGTTCCATAGAAACACGTGTCTCGATATCGACTTTATCTAAAACATTAAAAATCTGTAGGCCGTTTTGCTTAGGAATTAATTTTAGTATAAGGGTCACTCCACAAAATATTCCTTTTTTTGGAGATTTTGTGCTTATAATATCGAAGTTTAAATTCTAATCGCCCATTGGCGGGCTCGGCGTGTCAGTTTAAAAAATTCGCCCACACCGATTGAACGTTAGATTCACGTTCGTAAAACGTCAGTTCTATGGAACTTAACCTCTTGAACCCCACTGGCTCCTTATCGAGCCACCCGTAAAAATACCTCTGTGTACCACCGGCTCGTTATAGAGCCACCTGACTGCACTCGACCTCACGCAGTTTTTTAACTTATTTTAATACGTACTTATAAGATTTAATTTTGTTTATTCTATACGTCATTATTTTTAAGATAATGAGCGTCCGTCGTGTCGTGTCGCTCTCGTGTCGTCTTACCTTTAATGCTAATCGCTTGTCAAAATATCTCGCCTTCTCTTTCGTTAATACAAATAACAACAGGAATGACATGTTATTAACTTTACCCGGGCTGGCTCAAATGGGTCTCAATGTGCTAGTTCGTATAATACTTAATGTATAACAATATCGTCGCTCGTAATCTTTAGTTTCTAACGCTCGCCTAGCACTCCTGACTCCTGTAAACTGACCCACTCGTGTGAACTGGACCTTTACATGTAAAATAACACTTAAAACACAATATTATTACAACCATGTCGAAAGTCCAGTGAACACGAGTACCGCTTACGGCGCCGAGCTCCCTTCACCGTGATAGTAGGCAATTTTCATGTTATAACATAAGAATGTGAAATAACTTCAATTATATACTTTTTGTCATGAGGAATGCAAAAATAATGTTATTTTTTCATAAAAACGTACGATTAATTTTATATTTGTAATTTAAAATTGAAGTTTTATTATCTGTATATCACGTGACCCAAAATGCCGACCGCCATGATTTTCGGTATGACGTCATTTGTACTAAAGCAAGTTTTTGTTTGTGAACAACGCGTCACGTCGAAATTAACAGTATTTAAAACTATTTTGAGCAAATTTTGAGACCCTTAATTTATACGTAGTATTTCATTAAGTTATTTTAAATACGAGATTTAACATGGACGTTGGATTTGTTAAAGCCGAAACTACAAATCTACCGAAAATAGATGCGGTAATGATTGCAAAGTTCTTTGCATACAATACCGATTTTTTTTCTGCAGAATGCAGGAATATCAAAACGGCTATGTAAGTATAGTGTATTTTAACTAAAACTATGTTACGACAAAATTATATTGTGTATTTTCGGTCTTATATATATATATATATATATATATATATATATATATATATATATATATATATATATATATATCTTAAATTAAGGTGATATAATGGTCGGTATAACTTTGGTCTTTGACAAACAGTTTGACATTTCTTTATTATGGTACTTTTGACGTCACAAATATGTGAAATATGGCGGTCGGCATTTTGGCGCCTACAATTTTCGACAATATTTTGAACTTTTTTCCCTGCTTACAGGATAAATATTTCGCAAAAATAAAAATTACACTTGACCGTCGCACAGTGTGATAAAAACCTCAATTTTGTTTCATCTCGTTTTTCTTTCAAAATACTATAGTTAATAGCTATACAAACATTAGAGTAGAACACCGAGATCGATATTATTTGTAGTTTTTTTGTTAAAGAGTGTCAAAGTTGGCCTTTTTCCGGGTCATAAATTTGCATAAAAATTGAATTAAAAAAAAACTAATCAAGTAACATTAATTTTGTTTATACCAATGGAATAAGCACCTAATAATATACTTTTTCTCCAAATTTGGTTAACCTACTGTGATCAAGTAAGGAGGTATTAATTTGTTTATTAATTTTAGTTTTTAATTTTTAATTTCCCCATTAGATCGAATTAGAAAAAGTTTTAAGCATGACACGTTAGTGTGAGTAATCCTTTATCAATGTTATTAAAAATCACATTCTAATAACGTCTGTGTCAGAAGTTATATCAAATTCAATTTATATCCGGATTTTTAGTGACCTAGGGTTGTCACTAAAAGTCTCTTGTTTGATTTATCCGGTTGATAATTTATTTTCCCCGACTACTTCAGAAGGTGATTAGATACTGTTTGAGCGTATAAATTAATTGATGTACGTTATATTTTTTTCACTTTTTAGATTATTTTTTTATTAGACCTGCCTAAACGTGATCTTGATAATTTGCATATAGGCTACTTTCGTACACTATGTTTAGAATAATTAGGATTGTTAGCGTTAATATTATGACGTCACAATTGGGTATTTGAACAAAAACATTTTTGTGATAAATGGAAATCCATTTTTCTTTTATTTTTTTTTTCGCAATAATTCAAAAGTTATTTCTAAATTAAAATACCGAAGACAGGCCGACAGCTCCCGCACTAACCCGAACGCGTGTGACGTCATAATGTTAATTTTCACCACAGAACACTAAAAACAGTAGAACTAACATACCACGAATTAACAAACGAATGCTTTGATTGGACGCGTAGGTACTTCTGAACCCAAATAAGCCTTAAAAAATAAGCCCTAAATACTGAAAACAAAAATACACCTTCAATACTTAAAATAGAGAGAGAGAAAAAACGGGCACTTACGACATTTCTTATTTCGAGTCATAGGAGGAAAATCAGGAGGACAATGAGGAGGAAAATTTAATATTAGCCAATGAGGATTGATAAACTGGAAACATCCAACCAACCATCCACTCATATTTATTGAATAATAAATTATTATTAATCAATATTTATTCTAAATAAATTAATAATCAATTATTATTAATTATATTATAGTGATAAACATTCCCTTTAATAAAGCGCGTGTAAGAAAAGGCATTAATTTGCAAAATAAAAGTATTGTATAAATCATAAACACCAGTAAGTTAAACATAATTTATTACACTTTTTAATACAAGCACTTCAATACTTTACAAGTACAATTCACTTACCTTTTTCTCATTTTCATAAATAACTTTGTGTTATTTATGAAAATGAGAAAACTTCTGAAATAATGGTAAAACTAATTAAAAACTTAACTTATAACGATATTTATTCGAAGAAGTACATTTACATTCGATTTGAAATTAATATCTATACTTTTTGTAACAAAAGTATCAATAACCGTAATATTATTGTCTATTTAAAGATAAATTGTTATAATATTATATTTTCTGTCAAAATATCATGAATTAATTAATAATAAGTTCAATTCACATAAATTATTGAAATATGTACTTCTCATAAAAAATTAAAATGTACAATGTTGAATAACAAAACAAGACCATAATTGTTACCATAAATCATCATTTTATTTACGACTATTATTGAAATAATAGTAATTTATATTCATCAATATAAATGACTTTTATTATTTTACCAAAACAGATAATATCTCACACGCGCATGAAAAAAGGTTTACATCCGGATATAAAAAGTGTCAACCCTGAACAAAAATTTTAATTACTCTGTAACTTTTGATTTAGACGTCATTAGAATATGATTTTTATTAATATTGATAAAGGATTACTCACTCTATCGTGTCATGCTTAAAACTTTTTCTAATTCGATCTAATGGGGAAATTAAAAATGAAAAACTAAAATTAATAAACAAATTAATATCTCCCTACTTGATCACAGTAGGTTAACCAATTTTGGAGAAAAAGTATATTATTAAGTGCTTATTCAATCGGTATAAACAAAATTAATGTTACTTGATTAGTTTTTTTTTAATTCAATTTTTATGCAAATTTATGACCCGGATAAAGGCCAACTTTGACACTCTTTAACAAAAAAACTACAAATAATATCGATCTCGGAGTTCTACTCTAATGTTTGTATAGCTATTAACTATAGTATTTTGAAAGAAAAACGAGATGAAACAAATTTGAGGTTTTTATCACACTGTGCGTCGCATGGTAAACGAACATTTTAAAAAATATTTGAAAAAATAGTGGAATAGCCTGTTGTACTGTAGGCTGTAGGCTGTACTGTTTGTACAAGTCAGCTGGTGAAGCGACCTCGTGCCGCTGAAGAACATTTCAGTTTGTAATGTTGCCATTATGTTTTTGGTGGATGGACATGTTTGATACGCTATGTATACGATACGATACTTCGCTTGGATCACAAGTCACAACTGTAGGGGGTATTTTTTTTATTTGTTTCATTCATCGATGATTTTTTCGTAGTGTAATTCATGATGTCATCTCATAAAAACTTTGTCTGTCCCTCTAAAACATTTTGTGTATTAAATAAAATGAACTTCATAAAATAAACGCACAACTCTCTAACTGGCTAAATGGCTATGTTGCCAATGCGAAAAAAATAATGAATAGAGCTGACTCTTAATGTTTGGTGCTACAAGAAATCGATTGTCAGGTACACGAGAGCATTATATTTTAATATTATATGAAGTTCATTTAACCACCATTCTGGCCTACACGCCACGACTGTTATTTGTAACTTCAGAGCTCAAACTCAGAGCTTACACTGCATAATATCAGCCCTGGCGTGTAAAATCTCCGTTTAACATTAGCAGGCTTTCTTTTTCAATTAATTTTGGTGCTTGCCACATAATGTTTAGTTCCATACCCCTGCTTTAGTGACTAAATAATTTCATGCTAAAATCTTGTAAAAAAAACTCCTAGTCTTTTTATGTAACAATATGAAATACAAATGATGTAAATATAACGAGTATAGAGTTTGAGACTTTTGTGTACGACTATAGAGAAGCATCGCGGGGCTAGGTCGGCTACTACAGAATCAAAAGCAACAAGTCAAACTTATTGTTATGTACGCTACTTAGTACTTCTGGCTGTCGAGATGTGACTTATAAACACCCGACCTGGCCCCGGTTAAAACGCGCCAACAGCTCGACCGGTACGCTCGCAGTGTCCTATTAAACATTCTATCGAGGACGAGTCGCCATAGACAACATAACCCGAGTCGTAGACAACGCGAGACGGGCGAGCGTACCGGGCGGGCCGGGGGCGTGCGGGCCGCTACAGCGTGCGTGTGTTGAGCAGCAGCCGCAGTACCGCGCGGGCGCGCCCCGCCCCGCCCCGCCGCAGCAGTTCGACGACGTGCTCGGTTACAACGACTTCCAATAAACAGACTGACAATATACGCGCATTTCATTTAACCCTCCCCCTCTTCCCCTTCAAGCGAAAAAAACAAGCATATATTTTGTAAAATATATATTTATAACTAAATTCGTGCGATGCACACGTTCAGTACAATATTTACATTATTATCACACGATTTCATACTCTCTCTCTCTGCTCAGGCTCACATTCTAAAATTAAAAGATATTATGGCCCACTCCATCCACCTAGATATTGAAGTAATATTTCTTAGCAAACTAATTTGTAAGCCTTCCAACAGAATAGTCACATAATATAAAATACATCACTATCTTAGCAACATTTTGTTGTTGCTAAGATAGTGATGCGCATATGAGCGCACCCGAAAGCTTGCGTACGACTGCACGCACTCCGGCGTCAGTGCGCAAGTACGCGTACGCAAACTGACCTATCAAGTAAAAACGTCAGATCTAAGATCATGTATACTATAAGTAGGTAAGTAATTTAAGTAGACCTGGAATTCATTTTCTTAAATAGCAATAATTTTTTGTATTGACACTAACATTTACATATATTATTACAATAATAAGTACGTATTTGAGAACTGTAATATTATATTGTTAAAGAATATACGAGAGCTAATCTACATCGGCTACAAAAAATATTATAATGGCCAATTAAGACGATATAATGGTAAAAACTGTCCTTTTTGACGTAATACTATAGGACCCTCAGAAATGTTACAAATCTGGTAATCAGATATACATATCTTCATAGCTTTATCTAGGTTTGAGCAGACCTAGAAACACGATTAATGTATTTTGCCTCGATACATTTAATTTTCGAAATTACCTCTTAAAAATACGAAATTTGAAGATTACTTTTAAAGGAAAATAGATGTATTGTTGGAAATTAGTCTAATTAATAGACAACTTTGCAACTCAAATTCGTACAAAAGCAGTTTTGCTTAAATGCTCCTAGTTATTTTATCATAGATCATTTACGTTTTGTCGCTTACGTCGAAATTTCCGAGCAAGCCGATAGCTTCTGGCCGCAGCGTAATCACGACTCTATAGTCATACAAATTAAGTTTAATTGCGAAGCCGCTCTCTTGCAGACTCAGTGCTAATACAGCTTTCATCGAGGATGGACCTATGTCAGTTTTAGCCAGGCGTTACCGCGATAATTTGTATGTTTTAGTTGTAAATAATAATTAATAATACTTTTAATGAGTGTGTATAGTTAATTAATTATTTTAGGTTAATCATAAATAGTGCATTATTACTAATTAGTAGTTAGTATTAGAGTGAAGGCTTTTTATTATCATTTTAACCGACTTCCAAAAACGAGGAGGTTATACGTTCAGCTGTATGTTTTTTTTTTTGATCATGGGGAAAAAGAAAACACCAGTATTACTTACATATTTTACATGTTACAATTTTAGTAGAAGACCAACAAAGGTAATAAATGCTCCAAAACATAATATTATAGTACCACGCGGCACATTACACTATTATTTTTGTTGCAAAACAGCTCCTATTACAATAGGCATAAGATGCCGCAGCGTATATCATGACGTGCTGCCGCCTGCCACCCACCCGTACAGCACCTACCTACCTTATTCAAACAAATTGAACAGATATTCTGTTCGTTTTATTGTACAAACGACGACACGTCAAGGTACTTATACACTGCGGCTAAAAATTATATTAGTCTGATGTGCCGTCGTGTGTACTTACCTATTCTATTGATTGATAAGGGAGGATATTTTATTATTTGTAAAATGGCTTTATTATGATTATTTTATTATTTTTGTGGAAAATATACAGGGTGTAACAAAAATAAGTGATAATACTTTAGGGTGTGTACGTGTTCCTTGTAGAGAGTTCACTGTGAAAGTAGCAGCGCTGAAAGACGAATTTTTTTTTCACTTTTGTATGGGTAAGGGCCCGAGCGTCACGAGTTTCCCCATATAAAAGTGAAAAAAAATTTGGTCTTTCAGCGCTGCTACTTTCACAGTGAACTCTCTACAAGGAACACGTACACACCCTAAAGTATTATCACTTATTTTTGTTACACACTGTAAATTTACTACTGGCCACCATGGAACTAATAAGTACTACCGTACAACCACACATCCAAAGAACAGAGACCTGTGGAGTCGCTACTTGACTTAGATCTGGATAATTCTATAGTAGTATTATATAGATCATGCGGACACGTGAGAACCTATCTATTATTATTATCATTATACAATCTACGTTACTTTGTGTTCTACTAATGCAATGAATGTGAATATAAGATATATATTCAATATTCATTTTTATTTATTTTATTTTATTTTTTTATTTTTCGGAAAACATACAGTGTTTATTAAATTTATAGAAGGCTGTATAAAATCTAGACATCATTTACATACACATATTGATATTTATTTTATCGCTTTTATAAGATAAAACATAAATCTACGACTGACGCCGACATAATATCCAAGGAACCACCACCATAATATCCAAGGGACCACCAGTGGAGTCGGTATTTCACTTGGATCTTGATAATAATATTTCTTTAGGTGTTGCGGACACGTAAGAATTTTTATTCTCAGAAATTATTATTCTCATAATACAATCTACGCTACATTGTTTCCTACTAATGCAAATGCAATAAATGTGAATATCAAAGCGCACGGCCGTGCGCGGCCAAGTTCCAGCAGGCCGCACGCTTGCCGTGCACTATTTACACGAACCGTTTCGACGCACTTTTGACCCCCTTGTAGCTCAGTGCCTATTGCGAGTGTAAAGATAAAATTATACCTACGTAATTATATACAAGTACTTAAGCAGTATACCAAATGTCATAGATATAGCTTCGGTAGATCCTGAGATATCTGCCTGTAAAAATAGCTAATTTTGGCACTGACTCACTCACTCACTCACTCATTCACTCACTCATTCACTCACTCACTCACTCACTCACTGACCGGTAATCAAAACCTCTAGGACACTTCCAACTGTCCTAGCGTTATGAAATTTGGCACACAGGTCGGGTGTTATATTTAGATTACCAAAATATTCAGAAATTTTAGAAATTTAAGAAATTGGTCAAGCGTGAGTCGGTTCATCTACGAAATTAAAAGGCCACTTTCAATTGTCCTAGCGTTATGAAATTTGGCACACAGGTCGTGTGTTATAAGTAGATTAACAAAAATTAAGAAATTTAAGAAATCGGTGAAGCGTGAGTCGGCTCATCTACGAACTATAGAAGAAACTTCCAATTGTCCTAGCGTTATGAAATTTGGCCCGCAGGTCGAGTGTTATGTGTGGATAAACAAAAAATTGCGAAATTTAAGAAATTGGTCAAGCGCGAGTCGATTCATCTACAAACTTAAGATGCCACTTCCAATTGTCCTTATCCTAGCGTTATGAAATTTGGCACACAGGTCGTGTGGTGTATGTAGATTTAAAAAAAAAATTAAAAAATTTAAGAAATCGGTCAAGCGGGAGTCGGCTCATCTACGAATTATAGATAAAAATTCTTATGTACCAGTGATACAATGAGAATACGATGAGGAGGGTGGGAGGAGAGGGGGGGGGTATAAAATATTGTCATGTGTAATGCACACCGTATAGCTTATTAAATAAATACTGTTTACATAAGAATTGTAAAATTAAACACAACCATCAAATCAAAATGCTGTTATTTTCAATGTCGAGTCGTTGATTGATTTCTCAAATCTATACATATAAAATTACAAGTTCTGACTGACTGACTGATTGACTGATTCATCATCGCAGAGCAAAAACTGTTAAAGTTACAGCCACGAAATTTGATGAGCAGGGTTGTGTTAATTAGTAGACACCCACCACTAAGGAAGGAATTTAGGAAATTTTAACCCGAAGGGGGTGAAATAGGAGTTGAAAGTTTGTATGAAAGTCCGTTATTTCTGAAGTTAGAAATATGAAACTTTATTTTTGGGTTACTGAATAAAAACGAATGAATTCGTATTTAAGCGTTTTTGGAAATTCTACCCCCAAGGGGGTGAAATTGGGGTTGAAAGTCCATCATTTCTTGAGTTAGAAACATGAAACTTTATTTTTGGGTTACTAATTAAAATTGAATGGATATATATTTAGGCGTCTTTGGAAATTCTACCCCCAAGAGGGTGAAATTGGGGTTGACAGTTTGTATGAAACTTTCTCAATTTTAAACCGATCGGGCTGAGACTGTGTATGCATAAAGATACTATGACGTAGGCATCCCCTCAGAAAGGAATTTAATAAATTCTACCCCTAAGGGGATGAAATAGGGGATGAAAGTTTTTAGAAATTTTCTTAGATTTTCGACTGATTGAACTCAAATTATTAAAGATTTGAGCTTCTATGATGAAGGTGTTCGCTTTAATAGGATTTGGGTTACTGAATAAAATCGTAGGAAAGTAAATTCTGTACATTGAATATTTTTGAAAAATAATATTTGGGACGTGATCTAACTATGCTAACGCGGACGAAGTCGCGGGCAACAGCTAGTTTTTAGATATATATTATATCACGTCTATACATTTTACATTAATAAATTATAACGTCTATACATTATAAAATCTAAACCAATTCCAAAACCTTCACCATGATGACGTTTAGTCAAGACGTTAAACGTTACAGTCAGCGTCTTGACTAGTTGTCCTTCAGTCATTCAATAGAACGGTGTCATTCAATGAATACGCTAGTCATTCAATCGAATCACAGATTGAACCAGATGACTGCGACATATATAACACACGACCTGTGTGCCAAATTTCATAACGCTAGGATATTTGGAAGTAGCCTCTAAAGTTCGTAGATGAACCGACTCACGCTTGACCGATTTCTAAAATTTCCTAATTTTTTGTTAATCTACATATTATAACACACGACCTGTGTGCCAAATTTCATAACGGAAGTGGCCTAGAGGTTTTGATTACCGGTCAGTGAAGTCGCGGGCAACAGCTAGTTTTTAGATATTTATATCACGTCTATACATTTTACATTAATATAATATTATAACGTCTATACATTATAAAATCTAAACCAATGCCCAGTTCAGATGCACTTCATCGATCATAATCATCTTCATCAACAGTCTGATCCATAATACTTCTAATTTGAACTTGGCAGGTTAATTAAATTTTATAAATATTATCTAATTACATAATTAATCAAGTGTTACCTTCAGTGTTACGTCTATCACAAAAACCTGCCAAGTTCAAATTTAGAAGTATTATGGATCAGGCTATTGATGAAGTGCATCTGAACTGGGCATTGGTTTAGATTTCAACTCTTTTTTTAGACCAAAAGTTAGCCTATAGGAACTAGGCCCTATTTTAACAGGTATGTTTTTGGTGGGATTCCAATACTTTTTTTCAAGAAATCATACCTATGTTTTCTTTTTGTGCTACGCCCGATATA
Source organism: Plebejus argus (assembly GCA_905404155.3). Classification (NCBI taxonomy): domain Eukaryota; kingdom Metazoa; phylum Arthropoda; class Insecta; order Lepidoptera; family Lycaenidae; genus Plebejus; species Plebejus argus. The sequence continues at coordinate 367,040 of FR989927.1, read as the reverse complement.
AACAATACTTTCGATAGATGCCACTAGTGGTATTTGTTAAACTATCAATAGAAGACAAATTTTTAAGTAAAGAGTAAAGTTCGTAGACGAGCCGACTCACGCTTAACTGATTTCTTAAATTTCTTAATATTATACATATAACACACGACCTGTGTGCCAAATTTCATAACGCTAAGGCATATTTTGCAAGTAGCCTCTAAAGTTCGTTGATGAGCCGACTCACGCTTGACCGATTTCTTAAATTTCTTAATTTTTTTGTTACTCTATATATTATAACACACGACCTGTGTGCCAAATTTCATAACTCTAGGACAATTGGAAGTGGCCTCTAAAGTTCGTAGATGAGCCGACTCACGCTTGACAGATTTTTAAAATTTCTTAATATTTTGTTAATCTACATGACATATAAGACATGACCTGTGTGCCAAATTTCGTAACTCTAGGACAATTGGAAGTGGCCTCTAAAGTTCATAGATGAGCCGACTCACGCTTGACAGATTTTTAAAATTTCTTAATATTTTGATAATCTACATGACATATAAGACATGACCTGTGTGCCAAATTTCGTAACTCTAGGACAATTGGAAGTGGCCTCTAAAGTTCATAGATGAGCCGACTCACGCTTGACAGATTTTTAAAATTCATATAAGACATGACCTGTGTGCCAAATTTCATAACTCTAGGACAATAATAGGAAGTGGCCTCTAAAGTTCGTAGAGGTGCCGACTCACGCTTGACCGATTTCTAAAATTTCTTATTTTTTTGTTTTAAATCTACATTATATATAACATACGACCTAATACCATAATAATATTAAGTAAGTAAATATTGGGGACCTGCAAGACAGGCTACGCCTAGTGTAGGACCCAAAGTAGAAACTAATCTGATCATGTAATATGGTATGAAATAAATGAATTTGAATTTGACCTGTGTGCCAAATTTCATAACGCTAGGATATTTGGAAGTAGCCTCTAAAGTTCATAGATGAACCAACTCACGCTTGACCGATTTCTAAAATTTCCTAATTTTTTGTTAATCTACATATACCACACGACCTGTGTGCCAAATTTCATAACGGAAGTGGCCTAGAGGTTTTGATTACCGGTCAGTGAGTGAGTGAGTGAGAGAGTGAGTGAGAGAGTGAGTGAGTGAGTGAGTGAGTGAGTGAGTGAGTGAGTGAGTGAGTGAGTGAGTGAATGAGTGAGTGCCAAAATTAGCTATTTTTACAGAGACATATTTCTAGATCTACTGAACCTATTTCGATGAAATTTGGTATACTGCTTAAGTACTAGTATATAATTACGTAGGTATAATTTTATCTTTGCACTCGCAATAGGCACTGAGCTACAAGGGGGTCAAAAGTGCGTCGAAGCGGTTCGTGTAAATAGTGCACGGCGAGCGCGCAGCCTGCTGGAACTTGGCCGCGCACGGCCGTGCGCTTTGATTTAATTATATTACATTTTTTGGTGTTTTACTCAATTTTTTAGTGTTTAAATATTTTGTAGTAAATTTTTGTGCAGGAACCTGTAATTACTATTTTAAGCTGAAAAATAAATCAAATACTTATGTTAAATATTTTCGTATGAGAAAATGATTTTGCTATTACGTATGTATGAGAATTTCGATGGCACCCGGCCTCTTAGGGAGTTTTATGGTTTTCTTCATCACTCAACAGCCTGGCAAGCAACAAGACCAGCGGGGCTAAAATGGTCACATTTAGCAATTCCTCTCAATCAATTCAGCAAATGAATTGTAAAAACTGTTAAACTGACAAATGCCAAATCAGTACAAAAATACAGAAATTAATAATTCATAAGCAACTCTGCCTGCAATAATTGCAGACAGACTTTTATTATGCGATTTTTAAAAAAATGAATCATATTAATATGATTCATATCATGATTCAACAAAGCGACCATTTTAGCCCCGCAGACCAAAATACCGCCTGCAATTCCAATACACACTCTTCCAACGGTCAAAAGTTGATATTAGGAGCTGAGTAAAACAATTATGTAGAAAACTTAGAATACGTATGCTAATAAATTAACTACGTCAATCATATTCTACAATTATTGTAATTCCTTATATAAAATAATTACTAATAATTATTAATAAAACTGCGACTCCATAGGTCAATGACCCTTGTTCTAAAAATGAAAATTACGGTCGCGCTAGCTGCAAACGCGCGATGTTTTTGCGCGGGGAGCTCTCCGCGCGGCGACCCCGCGCGAGCATAGGCCCCGCCCCTTGCGTTATAATTTATTTTCATTATATCGCCTTAAGTAGTTTTGTCGGTACCGACTACCGAGTAGTTTCCATACGACTAACTTATTACTAGTGGCTTGGCCCGCGACTTCGCTCGCGCTGTACATTCACACCTCATGATTTGGCTTATTCTCGTAAGAGCCTTAAATATAGAATTCTGCAAAAACGAATGCCCATTTATTCCTAAATATTTAATATACTATATAGAGCATATTACTAAAAATCAGTACTTTATTTCTATTTGTGAGGAATATTTGTCTTTTACTGTATCACATGCGCACGTCCCGCACCGCACCGCACATACCGCTCAGCGCTCACATTACAATATTAAATATATTGGCATATATTTGATTTGTAACACCGCGGATTTGTGGTAAAGCAAAACGGGCAGAAGATATACTGCACGAGGTCTATGCGACTCTTCTAGCAGTTTTATGTTACACTCGCTTTGAAAAAATCCGCTCCTCTGAATTTCCCCAACTCGATTAGGAAATTCTTGTACTTCAGTCAGTATACATATAATAAATATAAAATGCTCCTATCATCACCGTAGCTACATAATTATCACCACTTATGTCTAAGTCAACGTAAATTCGTAAAATGCTGTATTTGTACACCGACACCGGGCCGCGGCGGGCGTCCCCTACGTCACTGTCACTCGGTCCTGCGGTCGCCCGCGCGACATTATGACACTTTCGCCTTCTCCCTCCCTCCCGTGGCTACGCCATCGCCAGCGTTGTCTCGCTCGCACGCATGGCCCGCGCTCTCTATAGCTCCGTCCCCCGCGCTGCGCTCTTCCCGCCCGTCGTCCTTGTCGCTCTTCGAGACTCCGTTGTGGCAGACGCCGTTGGTGTCCGTTTTCTCGGTCCTCCCCCGCTTGGGCGGCTCCCACACGCGCTCCAGCAGGCCGTAGAAGATGTTGCCGGGGATCCGCTGGTGCTCCTGTATCAGATTCTCCACCGCGCGCGCCACCTGCACACAGGCACAATAATTAAATATAGCACGACAAAGCAAAATGGAATAGGAACAAATACCTATCTACCATAAAGAACAATAGTACCTACACATTTTAATTTTTTACGATTTTTTACGGATTTTTTAATTGTCTAATTTTAATAATCGGCAACCGTCGGCGGCATTATCGTTAAAGTTTAAACTTTAAAGCGATCCAAAAGCTCCCAAGACCAAAACCCCCAGAATATGAGCGATATGGGGCGCGTCGGTACCTTCTCCTGGAGCTGCTGCGGCGTGTCGGCGGGGTCGTACGGCACGGGCGGGCCGAGGTGCGTCACGAGCTTGACGGGGAAGCCGCCGTACACGGGCGCGAGCGGCACGCGCGTCGCGGCGTACGCGCGCAGGCACGCGCCGCGAAGCCACCCCACCGTGCGGAACGCCTCGCGCACGTTCTGCGTGAACATCGGCACGATCGGCACCTTCGCCTCCAGCGCCACCTGCGGCGTCCACATTACGTTACTACAATATTATGGGTCATTTGAAGTACTGGGTAGGTTATAATTTCGCCGTTATATTCATTTTAATGACAATGACACAAAACACAAGGCGTCGACACTCGACGGTCGCTCTCGCGATATCCGAGGAAGGCTGCCAATTAGAACTTTCGTCTCGAGAGCGAGTATAATCTAAAGTCGGAGCATTATCGAGTGTAGTAGGTACCTTGGCGAAGCCGTATCGCGACTTCCAGAAGAGCTTGTAGTTGTGGTCGCCGAACTGCGCCTCGTAGACGCCGCCGGGCGCGATGGCGAGCGGGTGTCCGGCGCGCAGCACGCCGGCGCACTCCGCCACCGTGCCGGGGATGACGCACAGCACGTCCAGCAGCGCCGCCCAGCCCGGGATGCGGAACAGGAACCGGTCGGCGACGGTGTGCACGTGCGTGCTGCGCGCCAGCAGCATGCGCGCGATGAAGTAGTACATGTCCACCGGCAGCGCGCCGTGGTAGTAGATCACCAGGAACGGGCCCGCGGGGAGGTGCTCCAGCCCGCGGATCTCGTAGCCTGCACGCACAACGACAGATCGGTCAATACCCTCTAGCTATACTCTGAGTTTGTTAACATCTCACACCACCTTTGACCCAACGTCGTAACGTCATAATAATTTCCAAGTATGTACCACATGTAGGTACATACACAATTTATATTGATCCCATGCAGTCTCGTAAGGTAAACAAAGGGAGTAGCGAATTTTCCTTGACCGATAACTCCCGGGCACCAAATACAATGGATGCGGGTAAACTATAATGTTTTATTTTAAATTGAACATAAAATATAAATTACCTATTATATTAATAACCTACGTGAATATAGTGTTTTAAGTTATAATACCATTTAATTACGTTGTTGTATTTAATTATATAAGTATTTGCACGTTGATCTTCATGTGCGTTTTTGCAGGTTGTGTGTGAACTGTGAACTGTGCGACGGCGCGGCGTGGGAGCAGCCGCCAGCCGCGTCACACACAAACAACGAGTCTAATAACATCAACAGGTTTTTGTTGAAATTAATTAACATTAAACTTCAAAAACAAAATTTATTATAAATACGACACTTTATATGAAGTAGACTGAGGAAAAGGATTAGCTACTGCTACACCGTAGACCGACCAACACTCGTCCAGAACCCAAGCTTTTGAGTTGTGGGCTTAACGTGATCCAAGAGAGCGCGGCGCAGGAAAAGGGTCTAGACTCTAGTTTCTACTTACTAGTACGAAGTCTGAAATCCTTCGGGCTTCATACCCTCTCTCCTTTTTGTGTCTTCCTTAGCGTAGGTATTAAGGTCTATGAGTGAAGGTGTCTGGTGCATAGTCACTTGAGGTGTGCGTGCGCAGTACGTACCGTGCCAGAGCCAGCCGTGCGCGTCCCACAGCGCGCAGATGGCCAGCAGCGCCGCCTGCCGCCAGTCCGTCTGGACGCCGTCCACGATGCGGTGCCTGCAAACGACAACAGTGTTGTAAACGCTTCTAAAAGTACTTAGTATTAACTATTACAAAAGTTCCATTACAAAATCCGCCCAGGAGCTTTATACTGCTTAGGTTCCACAGATGACAGACATAGGTACCTAATATAGCTTAAGCGCAAACTCGAAAACCACCCCCTACACTCTAAGGCCCGTATAAATAGTCAGTACTTAAGATGCAACCCGGTCTCAAGACGCGGTTTGGCTCTGTGATTGGTCCAAATTTTGACAGCCGACCAATCACAGAGCCTGAATCGTGTCTTGAGACCGAGATGCATCTTGAGTACTGACTGTTTATACTGGCCTTAGCGTGCGTGGCCACCACGAAAAGAAAAACTGACTATAAAATATATCAGTTCTCTTCTTTTGCCTATCTACTTACTGATGTGGCCATGCTAAGCCATCTTCGTAGGGGTTACCGCCTACCGGTTAGGTTATAGGATAGAAAATAATGGAAGGTGGATGCCTACCAAAAGTAGTTTCATAAACACGATAAGTGAGAATCTCAGTGATATCATCCCCGGCCGGGCGACGACGGTCGCCGATGTGAGGTCTCACGCCGCCGCCGAGTGAACGGTCGACGGTCGCGCGACTACCGACCTCATTATACCATCCAGTAATCATCGCATTACAATTATTTTTAATTGCTCGCCGAGTTCTTTAAACTAAAGTTTAAATAGACAAACTTCCTGTTAAATCACTAAGTATTAAGTAACCGAACTTGACCTCCGACATAATTTATACTCTTTCATTATTATTTATTAGCACATACATAGAAGACTGATTTATTTTAGGTACAGCAGTAGGTAAGGAAACTTTTTGTTTTTCAAAAAGACAAATCGATTATGTGATATTTGTTACATTAGCATTTTTAGGGTTCCGTAGTCAACAAGGAACCCTTATAGTTTCGGTCTGTACGTCCGTCTGTCCCGTCTGTCTGTCCGTCCGCGGTTTTGCTCAGAGACTATAGGACCTACAAAGCTGGCATGAATACACATATTAAGGACGTTATTACAAATATCAGCGATTTTCCGGTACCCTATTAAAGAATTAGGAGTCAAACTGCGAGGATATTTTGGTTTCAAATGAAAGATAATATATTCATCTCCACGACTGTACCATAAAAATTCTATAGCTGCATACAAAATTTTCACATAAAATACGTTTTAACCATCACAATAATCGCAAAATATGAAAAAAATGGGGTCTGATTAGGTACCTTAATATCTAAATACACTGAACCAAGGATAATAAATATACAAAAATATTGTTGCTTATTTAGTCCCCTGTACGAAGAGCGAAATATTTTGTATAAAAATAAATAACTTTTCCATTTATAAGAAAAATAAGAAATGCTCTCAAATTTCTTCATACAATTTTTACTCGAAGACAATCGTCGCCCGTCATTCCGCGCTCAAACGCGCTTGTGGAAGCACGGGTGTAACGCTTTTTTGTAAATAATATTTACGTAAAAAAGTGAGCGCCGGCGTTGTGTCTACTGCGCTTGAACGAAGTTGATACTTTTTCGGACCGATATAAATATAAGTACGGTTATTTTATTAGAATTTGTTTCAGAATTTATTCATAGGTTTTTTGTACAATAATTTATCTGTATTAATATACAGATAAATTATTGTACGCGAGCGAAAAACTTTGGATCCCTTTTGACGACAAATGGAGAAACGTACGTGAATGAAATTTTTTTTGCACAGTTATAGTTTATATTGTGCAGGAGTACATCAAGCTAATATTATTTTGAAATTCTGCTTTTATCACACATTTTTTTTAACAAATAAAACATTACACACACTACAGCACACACACATAGGAGATGACATATATTTTTGAGTGACAAGCCTATACATACGAATTATACTCTTTTATTTATGGTTGAAGTCTGTTGACAACAAGTTGACAAATTGAAAATGGATTATGGTTTTTTTTATTGAATCTTAGTTACTATTAGACAATGCTTACACGGCCATTCTGAGATCAGCTGAGTCCCAGAGACATGAGTTGAAAAAAAAAGATAAATTCTAGTAAAATATTTTTTTACAAAATATAGGTAGTAGTCCTAATGTCGTTGAAACTAAGGTCGAATTTCGACCATTGGGTGATCTCTATAGTTTGTGCGTTATAAGATGATATGGGTGACACTTCTCATATTCCTTGCTACGGATATTTTTTACAAGAAAACAAAAAAATAAAAATGTAATAAAGTATATTCCATATACAAAAACAAATGTTTCCTATAATTGTAAATGAATAGAAATGAAAAGTTGCTAAATGCTAACTTATTAATAACTATGAAATAGAAGTATAAAATTATTGTTACGAAAATATTTGAAAAATGTCAGATGCATGAAACGGAACTTTTGCCAATAGAGATTGACACTGTTGAATCGAATCAAATTGATAATGATTGATTAATCAAATCGATAAAAAGGGCGGCCATCTTAAATCGCCGGCGCGGAAGAAACGTCAGTACGAAATCGATAATTTCTATTGCAATTCCTTTACGAAGTGATTCGATGTTTTTAAAATTATCGAATAATTTTTTTAGGTAACTTCCCTACTATTGTCAATTACAATGTGTCACGCATATCATCATAAAACGCACAAACTATAGTAAATAATAACTATACAGTATTATTTCAAATAGTTAGGTATTTTTTTTTATTTCAGAGTTTCGAAAAAATTTTTGATGATTACGTTGATATTCTTTTTTTTTTCAAGATTCAAGCCATTTTTAGGGTTCCGTACCCAAAGGGTAAAAACGGGACCCTATTACTAAGACTTCGTTGTCTGTCCATCTGTCTGTCAGTCGCCAGGCTGTATCTCAAGAACCGCTATAGTTAGACTTCTGCAAATCTGCACCATAGGCTAAATTTTATTTTGCAGAAAATAGGGTTCCGTAAGATATTTGGGTTTTTCGGACGCAAGGTGTAAAAAATCAACCAGAAAAGTTACTTATTTTGCGTATGCTGCCTAAACTATAAAAGATAGAACCATAAAATGTTCTAAGTACTTGTAGATCTATCTAGGTCGAGTGAGGCACAAAAAGCATTTTTTTATTTAAAATCTTGAATTTTATTGACTACATTTAAACCTTTCCCGGGACTCAAAGTATCTCCATGCCAAATTTCAGCAAAATCGGTTCAGCGGTTTGGGCGTGAAGAGGTAACAGACAGACAGACAGACAGACACACTTTCGCATTTATAATATTAGTTATATGGATAGTGGGGGTCACCAAAGCGGAGGTGCGCGTGCGGGAGGAAGACAATCTGTGCAGTGTGCAGCCTGCGTATTGACTGTTAAGTCTGTGAATTGACTTGGGAATCATTTTGCTGACCGAGTCTTTCCTAAATAAGCTTTTTGCAGCGGCTACGACAGCCACGCGGGCGGAGACGCGGGCAACCGCTAGTAATAAAATAAATATAAATCAAAACTACCGAATCGATTTTAATCATTTTTTCAGTGGCTATATATTTTATAGCCGCTTTATAGCGTGCGAACCTGGCGCGGGTCGTTAGTTATATTATATCTTACCATAGATTTCGAGAAAAATATTAAAATTTTTAAACTGTAAAACTTTTTTTTTGTGTCAAATTGTTTAGTTTAGTTTGTATATTATGGAAAACTCTATTAGCGTTTTTTGTGTGCTTTTGTTATTGTTGTTATCTTTGTTTGTTTACAATATTTGCAATCTTTTGTCTTTGTACTGCAAATTATATTTTACAACTAGCTTTCCCGGCAAACATTGTTTTGCCATATAAAGTAGGTATATCAAAGATATACCAAATTGTCTACGAAAAATACACAAAGCAATTGTTAATTTTCTATAATGACGACCTCTGTGGCTCAGTGGATGGCACGTTGGTAGCTTAAGCCGTGGTCGCGGGTTCGAATCCCGCCGACGGAACAAAACGTTTTCAAAGTTCCTGGGTCATGGATGTGTATTAAATATATTTATCATATTATAATAAAAATCTTAAATATATGTATAGTATAAAAGTATTAAATATATTTCCGTTGTCTGGTACCCGTAACACAAGTCCTTCAGGCACTTACCACGGGGCCAGATTGACGTGGTGTGAAGCGTCCATAGATATTATATTATAATTTTCTATGTATGTACAATATGTAATTGTGATTTGAATTAAGTACAAAAATAAAGCGTATAATTATATTTTATTCTATTATTATTGTATAATGGGCGAACGAGTAGTGGATACCCTGACGCCTTTAGATATTGTCCTCATAAACAGAGGAGAGAAGTGACGTTTATGGACACACAGATAGTACTTAGTAACAGTTACCAAGTTCGATTGCAAACTTACAACTAATTCTACATAATAAATAGCATTCAGTAAAATTCATCACTAAAATTAAAAACTATATTACTACTACCAAGTACCAAGATTAGTTGCGCCGGTATAAAATCGTGCAGCGCGGCAGCGGTTTCAATGTGTGCGTACGTGTATTGTTTTGCAATTCAAATACCTAATTTTAATCGGATTCAAAATGTGATAGCACCCTTAATAATGCCGACAAAATGGTACATAAAATATTTAAAAAAAAATTTTTATGGTACCTCCCCTACACATCAAGCGGGGTTGAATTTTTTTTTCGCGTTCATCCCATCGTGTGGGGTGTCGGTGGATAGGTTTTTTAAAAATATTATGAGTATTCATAGATCATTTTCCGATTTAGGGATCTATTTGTGAAATATTAAGTTTTAAAGTGGAAAAAATCGTTAGACTCCAGTGTCCCCCCTTTCTACCAGCTAAGCGGTTGCTTCTGGAAATGTGAAAAAATTCACGGGAGTAGGAAATATGCTGAATTTAAAAGGAAAACTATCACGGCTGAGAAGACTTCATAATTTATTGAGTAATAGTCGATCAACTAAAAAAATATATTCGGCGAAGTATAAAGGAACTTTTCCTTCAAATTCCTTTGAGATGATGTTGTTATAGTAGTGTAAAACATGTTATAATTAATGTACATTCATTGACCATACAAAAATTTTCAAAAACTAGCGGTGCTACGGAACCCTATATTGCGCGTGGCCCGATACGCACTTGGCCAGTTTTTTAAATAATCGCTTGACCTAAGGTATATTAACTTTATGACCTATACACAATTTTGCATATTATTCAAATATAAACACCTATCACAGTTACACTCCAATTATTATTAATAAAACAATACATCGATACATGATAATATGTATTACCTACCTAACTAGGGTAATGTAATCGCATATAAGTTCAGATAAATGCTGCTGTACACTTGCCGCGATAATCTCGACTCGAGATTCTCGAGAGATGAGATGTCAAAGCGCGACATAGCGAGTAGTGGCATTCAATATTTTTTGGACCGAATAGGAGATTAGTTAATTGATAATAATATAAAAGTGGATTTACTGTCTCATCATAACACTTTTTCATTTCCCGAGCGCACCACATGGCACCACGGCAAATTGTGCTGGAAACGCAGACGTTGGTAGGTCACCTGTAGAGACGGTAGACATGGTAGATGACGCTGCTGACGTAGATGAGCACGATGATGACGGCGGGCAGCAGGAAGGTCACCACCACCGGCGTCAGCACCCACGTCAGCCACAGGCTGTACTCCGTGTCCACGTACTCCACTGAAACAGACACGCCAGACATATAGTAAGTAGATGAAACATAGAGTTTCATTTCAGTAGAGTAGACAAACTGTGACATTTTGACTAGTCATCGATATTTAACAACACTGTGCTATGCTAACCTACATCAGTACTATTATATGTTCTGTGCCTACATTATGCGGCAAATACCTAAATAATATGGTTCGGAAAGTAACGTCAGGATTCGGGAGTAAGAAAAGTGCTCCGCGACAGAATTTGTAAGTGTTCCAAAGTCCAAACAATTCCACATAGAAGTTATTCCAGAAATTCAGATACAGCCGGCATCCACAACGAACTTGGCCTAGATAGTAGCTGAGCCAGTCTGTTATCTGAGGGCGCTGCACCAGCCAGCCGGCGCGGGCGGCGCGATAGTCTCCCGGACGGCGCGGCGGCGCTATCGGCCCGATATCCTGTAGTCTGTAGATATCGACCGGGATGCAGTTATCGCGGACCTCGCCCCGACACACGCTCCGACACCCGGTTCATGGTGCGGGTGGCGTAACTTGTGTCATATCTCACAACACAGATAATTATAGAGCAATACATTATACATCAAAGCCTTTTTTTAAGAGACTCAAATTCTCCATCTGACGAATCACGCGGGAACGTGGCCGAGCCTAGCTCGAGCTCAAAGAACCGGTTCGAATAACTCAAAAACTAAATATTATGCATTTTAAAAAGCAACTCCGCTTTTGTTACTGGAACGAAGTTCCTTATCGCGCGTTGCGAAAGGGGGCTAGACGGAAAAAGTTAAGACCAAAAAGTTAGCACGACACTTTTTACCACAGACTGTATAGAATATAGATCAAGGATACCGCATGTGTAGGTACCTCTACCTAATGTACTTCGCGGCCCGCGGGACATGCGGTATCTATCTTGAATCTTGATCTATGTCTGTGCTTTTTGATGTAGTTGTGAGCCGTGCGGTAGCGCATGTTTCTCTTTCTTTCTGTCTCCGTTTCTCTCTCTCTCTCTCTCTTTTTGAGTGTATACACGTTTTTTGTACATAAGAAATAACTTGATCGTTCCATCCGGGACCCGGATGTCCCTTGACACCTCTCAGGTTTTCACATTCTTCATCTATTGTATTTTTTTGGAAGCAACACGATGCAAACCAGACCAGTTTTAACGAATTAAGGTATCTAGATTCTAGTAGAAACTGTGCCGATTAGGCAACCACTGCACTAGGCTCGGATTCTCCGCATATGATTTGGATAGCTGGTAACTCATCACCTCCTTGCAATTACAGATTTACACTAGGAGTCGTGAGATTAACAATCTCTATATTGTATTTACACAATACTTATTTGTGAATGAAATCTGGTCAATGATGAAACTGAGGCAGCCGGAGTGTTCGGCCGGGCCACCTTGAGCGCGGCGATAAGCTACAATAACAGCGACAACCGCCACCAATGTCAATACCATCACCCGACTATTATTGCGGCATATGCGGCATAAAGTAAATACGATAAAACTCCAAATATAACAATCGTAATTTCTTTGTGTATTATGTATGCGAGGCAAAAGTTACGTTAGTAGGTATACGGCGAAGGTCGGGGCTCGGGGTGGGCTGGTGGGCGGTGGCTGGTGCCGCCGACCCGCTGACCAATCTGACCCGACCCGTTGGTCAATGATGTTCGAAACAATAATCTGATGCTTCCAATTTCAATTTATTAAGAGGCCAAGGTTTTTCAGTACAAGCTCTGGGATACCGGCTAAAGTATTAGTTAACTTGTAGCGATGCTTGTAGCATAATGATGCTGATGAGAATGAGATAATAATGAATATATGCTAAGAATCGTATGAATGAGAGTTCTGTCTCGTGAGTAATCTGTCGTTCATTTATGAAATAGACATAATTTTTAACCCAGGGTTGACTTTTACCAGGACTCGTGGAAGTAAGCCTAAAGCGTTCGTATAGACCTAACCTAAGACGGTAGACCATAAGTTGTCATCTAAGCATCCAGACCAGATGGGGGCTATAATTTCCGACTCTTCAAAATCTTTGCGGGGGTGAGACGATACTGGCGAGACACTGCGCATTTCGGGGCTTATCTGCATCGAGATTCGAGATATAACATACTGTTCTTTAGATCTAAATTTTCTGCGAGACGAGAGGGCGAAGGGACGCAGCCGCACAGCGAGCACACTCACACGACGATAAACCCGCTGACATTGAACGCGGCAAGTTCACGGACGAAGATTGTTTTGTGAGCGATAGCGCTATCTCCGCGCGTTATCACACTCGAGCGCAGAGAAATGAGAAATTAGCAAGCGACCCAAATATTAGGGGGCAGGGACTCGCTACGCACGTAGGCCGCCCGTAGCGGTTCGGTGCCTCGCGGGCCGCGGCAATTGGGCCTCGAGACGGTCTGTGATCTGTCCCTGAAGGGTTCAGTCCCAACTCCCATGATGTTGCCATTTTTCGGGTCCTGTCTTCTGCAAACTTCGTGTTCGTTTTAGTCGTGAGTCGCGAATCGCGAATCGCGATTTTCTTACTAGACTACAGACTCTACAGAGTGGATGCCAGGTGGTCAGTCATTACAATCAAAATTCATAAACGTAGACATAATATTATTGCGGACACAATACCAACATTAATAATTGTTATTATAATTTATATGACCGATTTATAATGACTGAAGAACTTAACGATGTATAAAATGTGATTCACCGGACATTAAAACAATGGACGCCTTACATTAATTCCGACCCCAGTTTGTCCTTTCAAAATATGTATTTAATATTATGCTCATTGTGCTGATGTTAAAATAATTTGTAAGGTAATTTTATGCTTAAGTTTGTTACTGTATAATATGTATTCTGTGCTTAAGTGTTGAAAACAAGAATTGTTATTAAACGCACTAACTTCTAGAATATAAACATCGTGTAAAAAAGTTCAACAGATTCATTAAATAAAAATAAAAAGTAAATGAAACAAATTATGCATACAAATATTGAAAGTGTGTCTGTCTGTCTGTTACCTATTCACGCTTACCTAAGCCGTTGAATCGATTTTGATGAAATTTGGTATAGAGATATTTTGTTTCCTGGGAAAGCCCGGAAAAATGTACGTTCCCGCACGGTAAACGAATTTCTACGCAACGGGGTTGCGGACGTTATCTAATAAGTATATATTAAGTAAATAATGATAATAATATAATTAGATATTAACCTGTGGCCTGTGGGGATGATAAAGAGCTTGAAAGTGGTATATCATCATAAACAACGCTAGCGTTCGTCGTGGTAAACATAACCCACGTTCAAAACGTGGTTGGTGTCGTCAAGTGTGTCAGGGGAGTGCTGCGTCAGCGCTCAGCAGCGGCCAGCGCGCACCGCGGACCGCGGACCGCGGACCGCGGCGGCGATGCCGGCCGCGGCAGGCGCTGACGAGGCTTATGTCACTTATGTCAACGTGTATATCTATTTATATATCTACAGGTTGTATCAAAACTAATAACTGATAATACTTTATGGTTTGTATGTGTTTCTTATAGAGCTGTTCACTGTGAAAGTAGCAGCGATGAAATACCATTTTTTTGTATGGGCAAACTCGTTACGCTAGGGCGCTTTTTTTATTGAAAGGTTCACAAACTGGTTGTATCACTATAACAATTTTACCAAATAATATAAGTTACAGTATGTTAGTCGAATAGTTACTGTATGTACTTACAACCTTCTACAGTGAACACAGCAAGCAGTATAAATTACGTTCTTACGCTACAATAGTTTATGGCTTGCCCATACAAGAGTTAAAAAAATTGGTCTTTCAGCTCTGCTACTTTCACAGTGAATTCTCTACAAGGAACACGCGCACAGTGCACACCCTAAATCACTTACACCCTGTTGAGTATTGAGTGGAGTACGCATAATATTTCGCCGAAAACTACCGAGTACCATACTTAATAACAATCAAAGCATCATCTATAATAATTATAATTATTGTAATGAATCTTTTTGATGACTGTGAATTCTGTTGTGGTGGAATTATTTAATGGAACAAGAAATCTATTCACAAAAATCGTCATTATAAAGAGAGAAGAAAAATGCGAACGGCGAAACCCTATAATATATATTACCATATACCAGCGGTTCTCAAACTTTTCAAGCGTCTCATTTTTGACGGATCCCAAAAACAAAGAATGTTTTGTCTTTGAATGAATTGTCTCCATGCTGGTGTCTGGTGACATTTTTAAAAACAATTTATTTATCGTACGCGGAGCACACTTTGGGAACGGCTGGTATAGATAACACACACAGGGCACGCCTTGAGCGCTCAGAAGCCATAAATTGTAGCGTTCGCGTTTGAGCAGGTAGTGCATCTTCAGCGAATCCAGCGTGTGAAGTTGAAGAGAGAGTACGGCTCAGGACTAAAGAGTAAGGACTCACTTCACATAAAATTTGGATCTCAGCAAGATATTCAGAGAAAATGAGACGAGAGAAATGCCCGCGAGCACCGCAGGGACCGCAGCTTCCTAGTTCCTGCGTGCAGTACCGTGCTCCGCGCTGCGGGTGCGGTTGACACGGCGAAACCTCCGGCTCGTGTTACACGCTGCAGTCAGACAAACGTGGGTTCATGACATTTCATCCTAGTACGGACGTCGCGTCGTGGGAAATGGGAATCTACGACGAGCATCGTAAAAAACTACGTTGCGACATCGTAAAGGACATCGTAATACACGGCACGACGTCGCGTCGTAGAAACTCACGCACGATGCGTTCCTGTGTCAGTGGCACTGACTCAGTGGTCAGTGCCACAGTAATTATTGTTATTCATATGATTAAAAGAAATGGGTGGATCCAGTATCTTCTGAGTTTCTGTCTTTTCTTTATCCGTCTTCTTAACAACAGCAGGAGCAGGACGCGTCTAGTGAGGTACATTTTTCGAAATTAACTGCGACAATTCACTCTGCATTGTATCGACGGAAGCCGTCGATACAATGCAGAGTGAATTGTCGCAGTGCCGTGTATCGTGGCACGTTAGGTACGATGTCGCGACGTAGTTTTTTACGATGCTCGTCTAACTCTAATGGTCGCCAATCGCCATACACCATCCTTCCTATCGTCCAATCGGCATGACGCTACCGATTGGACGCATGAGTCATACCAATCCACTTCCACACACGGTCAGTTCTAACTGATCCAATCGGTAGCGTCATGCCGATTGGACGATAGGAAGGATGGTGTAGTGTATGGCGACCAGTAGATTCCCACGAGTCCCACGACGCGACGCCGCATCGTGGTACGACACGACGTCGTATCGTGTAAATAATATGTGTCCCGGCCCAGGGCATGATTACACCGAGTATACAGACGTAATTTGATTGGCCGAGAGCAAGCTGTCTCGCCACTCTACTCGGTAGGTGTTTACGGCCTGTCTATGCATCTCCACGTCACGACGTCATCAACGTGGAACGGTGCGGTAGCGTGGCACATTCCGCACCGTTCCACGTTGACGACGTCATGACGTGGAGATGTGGACAGGCCATAAGAAGGCTCTGAACATTTCACCTTTAGTGTTCAATTACTATTTTAGCCGACATACAGACAAATATACTGGCTAATATGTTGAGAATTAAATGAGAGTCACATATTATAGGAGCTTCGTTTACATTCCAATTGTAAAGAATCCTAAAACCTAAGACTTCCCGATGAGGTATCTATCCTACATGGGTAATTCGGCGACTGGCTGCTTATTTTAGAAGTTGTTTTTGTTTCTTATATTCTTTGTCAAGTAGGAGAATATTGTGTAGCAATTAAGATAGTCTGGCAAGCGATATATCAGAATCTCGTGGAGTCACACGATGCAGGCATGCAGCCGATAGCCTCTCAACACATTTACAATAAAAAAAACTTCCGTTTCGTCTCCACTCTTCACCTATCGGTTACAAACATAGTTTACATCAATTTCAATTTAACCTTCGACCTAGTTTTATAACACTTTAAAAATTCGGTTTGTTTAGAAAATATATTAATGCTATCAATTTAACTTTTAACCATTAGTATCAAATTAGTATTATGTTGAGTAATAGATATTTTGATAATATTGATGATCAATGATCACCATGGCGTGCGCGGCACGTCAAGTACCCAAATGAAGTCGTTCTGGCCAAGAAGTTATGGCTGTATTCGGCCAGCTCTACCTACTGGAAGACAAATTCGGAGTGCACTTATGCCAAGTTATGGTATGCCAAAAGGTGGTCATGCCAATTTATGCTTTTTCACTAGGTCGCTATAGAAGGACGTTCGGAGCTGGAGACTCGAAGACGTCTGATCGAGGACGTCACGTTGATTATTTTATTTTGTCAGGAAGACCAACAGCTATCACTAAAAACAGTAAATAACTTATTAGAAAATAGGAAGCCAATTACAGGTCCTCGCAAATAAATACATATAATACAGGATGAGTAATAAGTTGAAACATAGCAGACGCCACATACTAGGTACATTATTAAGGTATAACAACATAATTAGTCAATGCAAGATACGTAACCGCCGCGCCGGGCTAAAAATATATAAGGTTGGACAATAATTACAAATGTTGAAGTCGAGCAATTTTTAAGATCCCCTCTCGCTGGCATAATTTAATGGATCCTGTGACCTGTCCTGAATCCTGATCGATGTAACGCTGCCGTGGACTGGTTTCTTTACACTTTTTGCTAATATTTAGAGCGTGCTCGCTGGAATTTGACGAGCCCCACAAAAAGTCGCCCCGCGTCCGGGCACCCGGTAAAAACAAGAAAAAAACCCCACGGTAATTGCTGAAAAACCGGCGCGGCGCTGATGGCCAGACCCCAGATTACTGATCGATTTTATTATTCACTGATGATAGGTAGGTAGTTAGGTACCGATGACTGGTTTTGATAAACTTGGTATATAATAATATAATAGTATGACCTTATTCAATATTATGAAGTTGTCTATAATGTAGGTACTCGGCAAAACAACGCGGTAGGCGGTAGCGGTCATCGACTCCCTGTCAAAAACTTGTCATTTTCTATATAAACCGCGATTGACAGTGATGTTTCAGATGTTGTCAATCGCGGCTTTGTAAGTATAGAAAATGACAAGATTTTGACAGGGAGTCGATGACCGCTACCGCCATGTTTCGCCGAGTACAGTATAGAGTTATAGTACTTGTACTATTATCTATTCTGTGACTGTAGTGAACGTAGCTTACAAATTGCACGTCTTTACTTGAGCTTACTAGGGTTCCGTACCGAAAGGGTAAAAAGGGACCCTAGATTACTAAGACTTCGTTGTCTGTCCGTCTGTCTGTCTGTCTGTCCGTCCGTCCGTCCGTCCGTCCGTCCGTCTGTCCGTCTGTCCGTCTGTCCGTCTGTCCGTCTGTCTGTCTGTCTGTCTGTCTGTCTGTCTGTCTGTCTGTCTGTCTGTCTGTCTGTCTGTCTGTCCGTCTGTCCGTCTGTCCGTCTGTCCGTCTGTCTATATCTGTCTGTCTGTCTGTCTGTCTGTCTGTCTATCTGTCTATCTGTCTATCTGTAACACGTACACACCCTAAAGTATTATCACTTATTTTTGTTACACCCTGTGTATCTGTTGCTACTTGCCGCTATAACAACAAATATTATAAACAAAATAATAATATTTAAGGGGCGCTGCGGCCTGCGATACAACAAACGTGATTTTTTCGTCCTTTTTTGCTCGATATAAATAATGGCAACACTTGAAATTTCCACAAAGGCCTTAAATATATCATGTGTACTTCAATAATTAATAATAAGATTTAAATATAATAAAAATTTAAGGGGTGCTCCCATACAAAAAACACAATTTTTGGCCTATTTTTGTTCTATAACGGTACGGAACCATTCGTGCGCGAGTCCGACTCCCACTTGGCCGATTTTTATATTAATACTGGTGACATTTTGTACATTCGTGGCTTAATTGGATTATGGATCATTCATCATTAGATACGGAGTACCCATAAGCTGACCTGCCTCAACCGTCGCGGATCACGTGAAATCGCCAATATCACGTGACACGTTCTGTGGCCACCAGCTGCAGGCTGGCAGCAACCACTCGAGCACCTCGCATTATTGCACTTTCAACCCCGTGATTACTTTATTTATACAATACTAGCTGTTGCCCTCGACTTCGTCCGCGTTAGCATAGTTAGATCACGTCCCAAATATTATTTTCCAAACATAATATTCAATGTACAATTGACTTTCCTACGATTTTATTCAGTAACCCAAATACTATTAAAGCATTTTTGCTCTGCGATGATGAATCAGTCAGTCAGTCAATCAGTCAGTCAGTCAGGACTTGTAATTTTATATGTATAGATACATTATACACGTTAGTTAATTAAACAATTTTACTTATCTCGGCAGGTCTCTTTGAAGTGTTAATAAGTATAGAATAGACCACAAAACTCTATTTTGCCCCTGAATTACGTATTTTAATTATGTTGACAAAATATTATCGCTTGAAAACTGCAATTAAGAGGATACACCAAGGGCTAGAGAAATGAAAAAAAAGTACTTGTAATATCTATTGCTGCCTCCCTTACCTCAAGCCTATACCGCAGAGCGCGATAGAGACAACTGCAGAAAATCAACGATTCGTTGTCCCCTGATTTCTTCTCCAAAACTTGACCGATTTAAGGGCATGTATCACTCAAAATGTTTTTGTATGGGCCACCGCGCGACTGTCGCGCGGTGGCCCATACAAAAACACGCGAATTCTCTAGATATCTTGTCACTGGCATCAGTAAATAAATGCTACAATTTCTATTTTTGCGAATACGGATAGATAATCATTTTATCTAATTAAAGCTATAAAAAATAGGTCGCTTAGTTCAGTATTCTTAGCACAGCATTGAAAAAAGATGTTAAAAAGAGGTAACTTTGGCTTTGTTTTCTATCGAGTGAAGTTCTTCTGTTTGTGTCAATTAATGCGAAGCCGAATACGTTATATCCTCAAGTAAAGGTCGTAATTTTTTCAAAATTTTTAGATGATAATGTAAGGAATGAAACAGGATCAAAAAACTTGTCCACGCGCTATTTCACTGTTACCTGCCCTTAAGTACTTTTTTTAATTTAAAAATTAAATCAAGACTTGAGCTGTGTTCCTATGTTTTTTTTGTATAATCCAGCCAAATTTGTTTTCTGGATGTTTGAAGTTTTGAAAACAGCGGAAAATCTGGCCATTTTTTTAGGTTTTTGAAAGTTCATCTTTTTAGGGTTCCGTATCCAAAGGGTAAAAACGGGACCCTATTACTAAGACTTCGTTGTCTGTCTGTCTGTCCGTCTGTCTGTCTCCAGGCTGTAACTCAAGAACGGTAACAGCTAGAGATTTGATATTTTCACAGATTATGTATATCTGTTGCCGCTATAACAACAAATACTAAAAATAAAATAAAATGAACATTTAAGGGGGGCTCCCATACAACAAACGTGATTTTTTGGCCTTTTTTGTTGTCTCCAGGCTGTAACTCAAGAACGGTAATAGCTAGAGATTTGATATTTTCACAGATTATGTATATCTGTTGCCGCTATGACAACAAATACTAAAAATAAAATAAAATGAATATTTAAGGGGGGCACCCATACAACAAACGTGATTTTTTTGGCCTTTTTTGCTCTATATCAAAAATGGCAACAGGTAGGTACTTGAATTTTTCACAAAATCCTTAGTTATATGTGTACTTTAATATTTAATAATAATATTAAAATAAAATAAAAAATAAGGGAGGGCTCCCATACAAAAAACACAATTTATGGCCTAATTTTGCTCTATAATGATACGGAACCCTGCGTGCGCGATTCCGACTCGCACTTGGCCGATTATTTAATAATTAAATTATGAAAAAAAAAGAAAACATAGGGATATTGAGTACAATGTCCCTATGTTTTCTTTCTTAATAGCACTAATAGTGGCCGTAGATATTCAGGAAAAAAATTATAACTCTACATACCGGCATTATCCAGGGAGGAAACAGGAGACAACGTTTGTATGGAAAAACGGCTCTAGTGTATCCTCTTGAATGAACATCGTAAAGCCATTCGTAAGCGACACTCGCATACCAATTCGAAAATTGCATAATATATATTTTCGCATTTTAGCATTCATTAAATTTTTTTTGAACATTTGAATGATTGATTTTAATAAACTTTCTACGAACTAATTATATCTTGCTCGTATTTTCAGAGCCTAAGCTAGTAGCGGGCGACAGCCCGGAGGACCCTATCCAGCAGTCGGAGGGTGGACTCACGGTAGAACATGCCGATGTAGAAGCCGAGTAGCGCCGCGACCACCTTGACGACGTCGCTGGAGGCGGCCAGGTCGAGCTTGGTGAGCAGGTCGCTCACGATGTACGCCTTCATCGGGCGCGCCTTGCACTGGTTGTCCACTACGGTCGACATGGCGGCGCGGCGGACGGCGGGCCCGCGGGCGGTCTGCGGCGCGTGTGTGGTGCTGACTGCTGCGGCCGCTCGGGCGGGACTGACGGCCCGGCCGGCGCCCGCGCTGACCCCAGCACTATCGCCCTCCCGCAGGGTTCCGCCCGCCGCCGCCGCGGACCCTCCTCGCCCGGACCGTTTACGTTGCCGGGGCACGAGCACTCGCTATCGCATATCGGTCCAAGCGACCACCTGCACCACATGCACGGTGCGCTGACGCAAATTCAGCGGCATCGAAAATGTCAATCGTCTCGCTGAATATTAAAATATTCTCTAGGGTCGGAAGACCGATCTCCGACCGCAACACACCCGGGACGACCTGAGTCCAGACGGGACGACCTCGACAGTTCGGACGGATATAAAATTGTCGACGGAACCCCGCGAGATCTATTAAACTCATTTCATATTATCTCCACGTTTCTAAAACGTGCTTGGAAGTCGCAGCGTTCGGAAACTAAAATATTATTTAAGTATGCTAAATTTAAGTCAAGTAATATTACTTAGCGAAAATATTATGTAGAGTCGGCGGTGTTTACCGGAGGGCGGAGTACCGAGGGTGGCCTCCGTCGCGACTCGCGTCATTACTACAGTCTGTAGAATATAGTAATTAGTAATTACACCTTCGAACTTGGTGTTAAAGGTAAATTAACAATGATTTCTATAATAATTATTATTGGTGTCACAGCGGTTTGTTTACAATTAACTGGATTTCTGCTGACGCTTCTGTCTGCACAGAGTACCGAGTACCGGCTGAAGGAATAAGAAGGTAAAGCAATTCAGGTTAAAGTAAATACGCGACTTTGCAAATTTTTAAACAATATTTAACTATATTATATTAATTTGTAATATTATGATCACTGATTTTTAGGGTTCCGTATCCAAAGGGTAAAAACGGGACCCTATTACTAAGACTTCGTTGTCCGTCCGTCTGTCTGTCTGTCTGTCGCCAGGCTGTATGTCAAGAACCGCTATAGCTAGACTTCTGAAACTTTCACAGATTGTGTAATGTGTATATTCTGTTGCCGCTCGCGCTATAACAACAAATACTTACTTAAAACAAAATAATATTAATATTTAAGGGGGGCTGCCATACAACAAACGTGTTTTTTCGGCCTTTATTGCTCGATATCAATAATGGCAACTGGCGATGCAATGCTGGCTGGCGCGGTGCGGAGGGGCGGGGAGTGATGATGATGAAGGAGGCGTGTTCTGTCGAGGGTCACCAATGTGGGATAATATAATGCGTGGAGGCCCAAAGGAAGATCTTCCGACCGAGCGAGGTGGTATGCTCGGTCAGGCCGGAGCCCACGTGATACAATTCAGCTGTCGTATATATACCGACGCGCTCAGAAAACTTCGATAGCGCGATGTAGGAATGTTAGGCGAATGTGGGTACCGCCACAATATTATAACAATAGTATTGAAGGTATAAGGCCTATTCTTCTTCTGATTAATTTCGTTGCGGGTCCCAATAATATGTCCCTCGGGCTCATGCTCACAGGAGATACAGTGGTGGGAATGTGTGGTGGGCCAAAGCCCGTTAAAAAAATAGTATTGAAGGTGAGGTAAACATTAAAAACAAAATATGAGCGAGCGAACTGGGATGGAATGCCTCCCCTCTCATCCCGCAACTCTCCGCTCCACGTTTAGGTATGAAACTGGTGAGCATTAGGGTCAATTTATAATAGAGCAGAGTCGAAGCGCAGAGAAGCGAATTCCCAAAAACTGAACACAGAAAATTCAACCTTAACTCCAGAACGTAACGCACACATTACTTCTGCGAGACCAATCAGCGTTGGCCGGGGGCATGCGCGCGAATTCGCGCGGATGCGGCAGACGCGCGCGCGTCTTTTAAAATTCTCAGATGTAATGTGTGCGTTAACGCTTTGGAGTTAAGGTTGGATTGTTGGGCAGCTGCCCCCCCCTGCCCGTACCTCGCTACGCCCATGCGTATTGGTATTTTACAATAGACTAGCGCGAGCACGGCCCCGTACCCGTCCGCTCCTCAGCCTCCCATTCCTCGGAGCTATACCATCTCGGAGCTTCTTAATGTCGGAATATGCTTCAGGTGTGTTCACCACATTTCAACCCGACTGTCGACTCTTTAAAGCTTATCATAGCGAGGAGTGAGGACACAAGCAGGACCGCGAGTGAGGTGTTCCAGAAGCCGGTGCCGTGTGGTAGCACATAGAGACGATAATGAGTAGACATAACGGTCTCGGGTGTAGGGTGTAGACCATGGGTCACCAAATGGCGGACCGCGGTCCGCATCCGGACCGCTGACCCATTGTGTGCGGACCACCGAACAAGCATTTTCGAAGATGAACTTCGTTAAAAATGAATTTCGGTCTCGATTAACATCCAAGGATTAAATTCCAATAGCTTGCACCAATTTCACTCCATCAGAGAGATAATTATGTAGCTACAAAAAATGACACTTTTGTTATTGATTTTGTAAATTCCGTAATTTTAACTAGTTTAGTTGATTTTTTTTTTATGTGTGGATCGCGAAGGTCATTTCATGTCTTAATATGGACCCCGAGAGAAACTAATTGGTGACCTCTGGTGTAGAATGTAGAGTCTGGGCCGCCTGCCCTTTACCAGCTCGTACGTGGCGTCGTCGCGTACAACATTTTGTATTTTTTACGCGGGCAGGAGCAGTAGAGCAGTTACGGTACAGGTTTTTCTACCGACAGGTGTTTACACGTATGGGGATTTCATTAAGGACCTCGGAAATTTCTCAAACTGTGCCATGAATGGACAAACTATTTTCTTATAGACGATTCGAGCACAAATAAATTAATACGACAGCGGTCGGTTTCATAATAATATATTAATTTAATTAAATTTTTGATGAATTTACCTCCCTTACTGAAATTTAGTGTCGTTACTTTTGATACTTTAGTTTTACTACTACTACGTCTAGTTGTCTATACTCTATCTATACTCTATAGCAATAGTTAATTAAAGGGGAAACGAGAAAATTTCAAAAGAGTATAGCTCAGCAGAGACCTGCACATTCCAAGGTCTGTGTTGCGTATTAGCATGCTATCTATATCTATACATATAAAATTACAAGTCCTGACTGACTGATTCATCATCGCTGAGCAAAAACTGTTAAAGTTACAGCCACAAAATTTGGTGAGTACGGTTGTTTTATAAAGTAGACACCCACTAAGGAAGGAATTTTGGAAATTTTACCCCGAAGGGGGTGAAAAAGGGGTTGAAAGTTTGTATGATAGTCCGTCATTTCTTAAGTTAGAAACATGAAACTTTATTTTTGGACTACTGAATAAAAATAAATCAATACGTATTTAAGCGTTTTTGGAAATTCTACCCCCAAGGGGGTGAAATTGGGGTTGAAAGTTTGAATTTCTTGAGTTAGAAACATGAAACTTTATTATTGGGCTACTGATTAAAAATGAATGGATACGTATTTAAGCGTTTTTGGAAATTCTACCCCCAAGGGGGTGAAATTGGGGTAGAAAGTGTGAATGAAAGTCCGTCATTTCTTAAGTTAGAAACATTCCCTTGACCACATATTTTTCAACTGCCCCATGAATTCTCCTCTCTTACATATTTATGACCACCTTCCAAATATCAACATCCCTTTACCTATTGACTTCAGATCTCTTCTTTATCATTTTGACAATAACAAATTAATATTCCTATTATCCAAATTTATAAATCTAAATAAGATTAGCCTGTAACAATTATAATTCTACCCCTATCCTAATCATTCGATTTGTTTATCCTTGTTTGTCGACTCCACCTTTACGTGTTCTAACTTCATATTGATTTACTAACTTTGTGTTTCAGACTCCAATACCAAAATCAAGCAATAAATTTTCATGTTCCGTTTTCGTTTCTTTTTTATTTTCAATACTTGACACTGGCAGAATGTCGCCAAAAAGCGATTGTTTGCCATAAATAAAAGAAGAAGAAGAAGAAGAAGTTAGAAACATGAAACTTTATTATTGGGTTACTAATTAAAATTAAATGGATGTATGTTTAAGCGTTTTTGGAAATTCTACCCCCAAGGGGGTGAAATCGAGGTTGACAGTTTGTATGAAACTTTGGCAATTTCAAACCGATCGGTCTGAGACTTTGCATGCATTTAAAGCTACTATGACGTAGGCATGTCTTAAAAAAGGATTTTAAAAATTCCACCCCTAAGGGGGTAAAATAGGGGATGAAATTTTGCATGAAACTTTTTCAAATTTAAACTGATCGGGCTGAGACTGTGTATGCATAAAGATACTATGATGTAGGCATCCCCTCAGAAAGGAATTTAATAAATTCCATCCCTAAGGGGATGAAATAGGGGATGAAAGTTTTTAGAAATTTTCTTAAACTTTCGACTGATTGAACTGAAATTATTAAAGATTGTAACTTAAACTAAACACAACTTTTGAGTGTCATTTGATTAATATGTGCCTACTTGGCTGCGGGTCCTGTTTTTACCCTTTGAGTAAGGGACCTTAAAAGGAGAAAATTATCCATCTCCGTTATTATATTATGCTAACGCGGACGAAGTCGCGGGCAACAGCTAGTATGTTTATATTTCTCTATGCGGCGTGCTGTTATCGGTGGCGGCCCAGCACTTGCCACTTGGCACTTGGCAGTACGCGAAGGAGACACTGTCGGGTTTCAGTCCCAAAGGATATTTCGGTGACCTTCCCCAGACCACTAGTAAAATTGGTAGAGAATTTTCAAAGGCAAAAGAGGTGAGGTAGAGCAGGGCTTTAGTACAGAAGAAATATAGACATGGCTGTGTAAAAACGTGCTATCTAGAAGCTTCTAAGAAAGTATTTATCGTGGTTACCTAGAAGTCCTAGAACAGGTAAGACTATGAGCAATGAGCATTCCCTGAGCATTTGAGATGCACTGCTGGTTAATTCGCGGGCGGCGGCAGGGGCAGGGGGCGTCGGGCAGTGGAAACTTGACAAATTGCCTCGTTACATACAACTACACACCTCCCAGCTATGCCCAGCGATGTACGACGCTAGACAGGCGGAGCTTTCACCTTAATGGTTAAAATAATAAAAAAAAACTGTAAGGTCATGGTCACAAGCTTAATAGACTAGCTGTTGGCCGCTGCGTTTCTGGTGGTTTTGCTTACACATTATACTTTAATGCTGCTAATGAGTTACATATCCCAGCGGACATGGCATGATTTAGTGGCTCCTAGACCAAGACAGGCTGCAGTTAATCCCAAAGCAACAGAAGCAGGAACTATCTGCCTTTATTCAAGAAAATATCTAGACTGGAAACTCGACCGTGCTTAGCTCGTTGCCTATTATATCTAGCGAGTTAATCACAAAGCAAATTGGCCAGGATCGCCCGGCGCTATTAAGTCCGGCAGCGGCGGCGTGAGAACATGCACTGTGTACCGCCACCATTCTCTAAAGTCTAACTGATAACTCTAACTACAGACTACAGTGTACCTACTCTAACGTGAATAAACTTTCTGAAGGCTGACGTCTGGTGTACATAATCAAACAATGAGGCGCAGAGTTTCATGCAGATTTTTATTTGCTCCTCGGTTCACCGTTTGAACTCCCAGCGGGTATTGAGTACCTATATTATTGTTTTTACGAAATTTGAAAAAATCTGTAAACATCATAATATTATTGCAATATTGAAGCCATGAACTTGTATCCTCGTCCCGACCGCCAAGGCCGCGCGGAGACAATGCGGCCGAATTCAGCAGAAACTTCGTTCGACGCACATCTTTGTCACTTCGGAGATCGTAATCCTATGACGCAAGTGAAAATTAGCTGTAATGCTGTTTTTGAATTTCCATTAACGTCATTCGAGGATTCGTCATTCAGGTCTGTGCCGACAGTGATGTCAGGGTTCACAGGTACGCCGCGACGACGCGACGGCCTGGGACTTGGGAGCCAGCTGGCCTGACTAGCTGTCACCACTCACCACTCACCAGAGGGTGTAGTGCGAGTTTTATTCGATCATACGCATCGAGCACGTTAACGTTATTTGTATGGGATCAAAGCAGCGCCAACTACTGGCTAACGTGGATACCGCTTTGATCCCATACAAATTCGCGTTAACGTTCTCGATGAGTATGATCGAATAAAACTCGCACTACACCCGCCCTAGGTCTCGAGCCTCGACTCTTTACCGACAGGCTGATATTTTACACATCATCTAAAAGCCAAACGGCGAATCGAGGCACAATTTTTTTATTTTAAAATGTGTATGAAATATCTATACCTACATATACTGCGTGACTGGTGAGACATGTTCAATACTTGAGGACGTGATATTTGGCTATTATATTAGTTGGAAAAAAATAATATAAAAAAATAATATCAATTGATCACTGAGTAAATGTAGCTTAAAGTTAAATAATTATTTACCCAACGCATGGACACCCCGAGCGGGAAGGGTAGTTGTGTGGTGTTTCTTTGGTAGCGCACGCCTCTGCACCGGCCGCATAGTATGCCTACTTGCCTAGCCGCGTAATTTACTTGGTATCCATGATTCATAAATTTTTGGGAAATTCAAAAAAAAATTAAGAACCTAATTTTAATACATATTTATAATGAGAATCGAGTACTGAATACTGTCCTTAAATATCGGTATTGACTCACCAGTCATGCTGTATAATAAAACTGTAGAAATGTGAATTCTGTACATTAAAGATATTCAAAAAATAATAAGCGGGGGGTGTTACTAGATCGCTATAGAAGCCAAAAATGTGGTTAGATTTTTGTCTGTCTGTCTGTATGTCTGTATGTTTGTTCCACTATCACACGAAAACTACTGATCCAATTTGAATGCGGTTTTCGCAGATATATTTGTCTTCTTCCAACTTAACATCTGGTGTATAAAAATTTTGCCCCCCACCCCTCTAAGGAGACGAAAGGGGGGTCAGATTTTGTATGAAACTTTTTTTTTAACACGAAAACTACTGATCCGATTTGCTTCCGGTTTTCGCGGATATATTCGTCTTCTTCCAACTCAACATCTGGTGTATAAAAATCCCCCCCCCCCCTCTAAGGGGACCAAAGAGGGGGTAAGATTTTGTATCAAACTTTTTTCTTTAATGGACTTACTTCATATTATTTACTGTATTTTCCAACTCAACATTTGGTGTATAAACCCCCCCCCCCCTTAGGGGACAAAAGAGGGGGAAGATTTTGGATCAACTGATGAAGTAGAAATACTTTATATGGCAAAACAACGTTGCCGGGACAGCTAGTACTTAATAATGTTGTTTTCACACTTCATAATTTTTCAGTTTTCATCAGAAAATTGCAATGATATTATGTCGATGACATGTTTGAAGACTGTCGGAATGATAGTCTATCACGGGTGCATGGGTATTGGGTAGAAACATGAACATTTTTGTCTAAACTAACTACGAGCCCCCGCAGACTGCAGACTTTCTATCGGCCGATGAAATCCGAATCGTGTAAAATTTTCCATTCAAAAATCTATCGCTATGAATGGAATCGTGCGTGCAAGACGCAAGTTGCAACCCAACTGTTTAGTTGGTGTAGTGTGCGCGCTAACAACCCAACCCGACCAAACTAACGGCCGATTGAAATTAAAAACCAAAATAGTATTTATTTCTAAATATGTTTAAGGTTAACAAAGATAACACTTTTGACTTTTAGAACGTCTACATGAGGCCTACCACCGGTTCGGGATCTAGCCCGGCGGCGAGAAGAACCGACAAGAAAGTCTGCACTCTGCAGTCTGCGGGGGCTCTAAACGTTACTAAACTAAACTAGGTAAGAATCTCGACATGAAATATTGCATTCGCGTCGCATTTTTCTGTGTTACGAATTCGCGTATAGTGCCTCTTTATAGTTTAAATGGCGTGCTAGGTAATATGCATCACGTGGTAATATCGCAGGGCGCAGGCCGAGGCTGCGGCCATTATTATAATTACTCCTCAGTCCTCACGTTACTTGCTTGAGATAATACGAGAGTTCCTCCCGCAACTGATACAACGTTAAATTAATGTCTGCAGTTAAGATTCCAGAGTCTATGGCTACCATGCATTTTGAATTTTATTAACTATCAACCAGAGGGGTTAGTGCAAGTTTTATTCGATCATACGCATCGAGCACGTTAACGCGAATTTGTATGGGATCAAAGCGGTATCCACGTTAGCCATTAGATGGCGCTGCTTTGATCCATATAAATTTGCGTTTACGTACTCGATGCGTATTATCGAATAAAACTCGCACTAACCCCTGGTAGGCTCTCTTTGTTTCCTCCATCCCATAATATACAAAATGTGCCCACCCTAAGACAGTGCCGTCCCCATACTCCATACTCAATAGTCCATAGTACGTGGGAAATACGTTAAGTATCCCCCACCTTCTCGGGGAAAGGGGCGGGGGTATGTGGGACTCCCTGCACGAGGTTTACCTACTAAAACCCCCCCATGCCCTCCTTCCAGCCGTAGAACACGGGTACTCTGTTGTCGAACTCCGCGTCCACGCTGCCGCCCCTAGGTCGCGGCCTATACGGCCTATTTATAAATCCAGGGCTGCCTGGCAATTTAGTCGTGAGAGAGTATTCGGTGTGTATTTACTATTAAGATAACGTGAATGGTCAAATTCATATTTTTGGAAAGCAAACAAACATCAAACAATGACATTCTAATTGCTATACTTTTGATTCTGCACATCATAAAAATTTGATTAACTAATAAATAAATAGTTCACATGTTTTAAGCATATTGTGTACTAGATGACGCACGCAACCCCGTTGCGCCAAAATTCGTTTATCGCACGGGAACCGTACATTATTTCGAAATAAAAAGTATCCTATTGTCCTTTCTCGGGACTCAAAGTATCTCCAAACAAAATTTCAGCAAAATCAGTTCAGCGGTTTGGGCGTGAAGAGGTAACAGACAAACAGACATTTGCATTTGCAATTTTGATTTAAAGGAAAATCTTATCTTTTTAAATATTTAATACATCTACAAGAGTTTGTGTTTTTTTTAAATTGTTTTTAACACCTCCATTGTGGGTATCGCAAACAATAGATTTTCAAATGTTATGCAGCTGCCGGCTGCCGCTTGGGGATTGATGGGTTAAATATTACTTAAAAATTATTTTAAGTAGATAATATTATTTACTTATAAAATACATGCATGCAAAGCATGTAACATATTCTAGGTAAAAATTTAATTTGTCAAATTAAATTAAGGCTGTTTTTAACAAAACATACTTTTATTATATTGAAGTAATCAGGATTGAGCGGTTTGTCAAATTTTATTTAAAGACATGATTTTTCCATTTCACAACAACATTTTATATGAATACAAAATTTTTGGTTTCAATAAAGATTCACTGTAACCAAAAATTTTGTAGATATTTAGGCATCTGAAAGTGACTATGGTACCAAGGTCTAATTCTGTCTAATAATAGTTTAGTTGACCTATTGAAATACAAAGTATTTATTTAAATTTTAAGTTAATAGTAAATGGTACAAAATATTACTTTGCCTTCTCAACTTTAAGGATTAATGCTAAGGTAAATTATCTAAATACTAGCTTCTACCTTACCTTAATTAATAGTGAAAAAAATTAATGTTTAATAATCAGGTACCCAACCATGATTAAGAGTTCAAAAGAATTGATTAATTAAACATTTATATAGCCACTAAATGACTTGCGAGTTAATAAATATAGGAAATAAAACCAGTTCTGACCTTAATCTCCGTGTTAAAAACAAAGTAGGACGTTATTGTATGGCCATCAGCTTGAGTATGTAAAACATGATTAATTAGGTATACAAAATAACTTTTATTTACTAATTATTAAGTAAAATGAAAACTCACCAATAACATCGTATAAGCTTGCTGTGTAATTACCGACGAAGTACGATAGAAAACTCATTTTATTTGTCCATTAGAGCAATGAGCTGCACCGATACTTTGTTTACATGTAAATAACGCCAACTTTATACACCACCGACTTTGTTGAGGGCACGTTGAGTTAACAAGCTAATTCTATATGTGTACTATTCTTCTATACGCGCAAACAAAACATACTGTTTTTTGTTAAATTTCTTCAAATTATTTATATTTAAAATCTCGGCGAATCTCGAGGTGAACTGCGACTAAAACGTCAAAAAATCAATGACAATTCAGTGACAGTTGACATATCAGCTGATCTGCATTTTTTTTTTCTACAGGTACCTACAGACATTGAGATACTATAGCCTATATATCCTTAATCTGTGGGTACAGAGTTGCAGTCCGCCGCGCAGGACCGTGAGACGTGAGCGGTGAGTGGCTCGACGTCCTGCGTGGCGGACTGCCGTGTAGAAAGCAGGAGCGTGAATGTGGTTGCAGGACTGCATTTTGACATTTTGTTGACACTTGACAGCAAAGAGAATAATAATACAAAGAAGAAGAAGAATATGAATCAAGTAATATTGCGCGCAGCGCGCGTAATTTGTATTCTGTGATATGAATATAATTTCTAGCTAAACTTAAATGTTGCTTCTTGATTAATTTATATTATTATCTAGTTGCTACTTAAATATCTGTTTTAATCAGTAATTTGAATTCTGTGGTTATAGTCACTACTAGACAATGGACAACACGGCCTTGATAGAATTCATTGAATCTTATAAAGAGAGAAGATACGTAAAGACAGTTTTATTCATTCAGCATTCAAGTAATTTTGATAATCATCTGGATCAGTATTATTTATCAACGTGGTATCATAGGCGCAACTACACTTTTTTTGAGTTTTTTTTCCTATACCCTTTTTTATTTTTATCTAATACGAGAAATATACATAACAGAATAGCTATTTTCTTTCTTTTAGAAACTACTATTATAAAGAGGAAAGATTTGATTTTTTGTTTGTTTGTTTGTTTGTTTGTTTGTTTGTTTGAGTCGAATAGGCTCCGAAACTACTGGACCGATTTAAAAAATTCTTTTGCTATTGGAATCTTACATTATTTCTGCTGAACATAGGCTACATTTTATTTTGGAAAAAAGTAGGGTTCCGTAAGATATTTGAGTTTTTCGGACGCAAGGTGTAAAAAATCAGCAAGAAAAGTTACTTATTTTGCGTACGCTGCCTAAACTATAAAAGATAGAACCATAAAGTGTTCTAAGTAATTGTAGATCTTATAAATATCTACAAAAAAGTCCGCGACACACTATACCTATCTATGTCGAGTGAGGCACAATAACCATTTATTTATTTAAAAATCCTGAATTTTTTTTGGACTACATTTAAACGGATATATTTTACTCACGCTATTAATCCTTATCAAAATAAATTATTTTATCACTAAGTACAGTTTATGTAGATAATATTTGGTCTTTGAATGATTAAAATTGGACGTTTGGTTTTGAAATTATGGCGAAATTAAAATATTACGATAGTGGGCGTCACCAAAGCGCGTGCGGGAGGAAGACAATATTCTGTTGTAGAAATGAAAATTCTGTACATAAAAGATATGAAATGACACCCGAAATTACACCTGTGTCACTACATCGCTATAGAAGCCAAAAATGTGGTTAGTTTTTTGTCTGTCTGTCTGTCTGTCACTCTTTCTGTCTGTCTGTATGTTTGTTCCAGCATCACACGAAAAATACTGATCCGATTTGAATGTGGTTTTCGCAGATATATTTATCTTCTTCCAACTTAACATCTGGTGTATAAAATTTTTTCGCCGCACCCCTCTAAGGGGACAAAAGAGGGGGTCAGATTTTGTATCAAACTTTTTTCTTTAACACGAAAACTACTGATCCGATTTGCATACGGTTTTCACAGATATATTATATTTGTCTTCTTCCAACTCAACATCTGGTGTATAAAAATCCTCCCCCCCTTCCCCTCTCAACCCTCTCTGGGGACCAAAGAGGGGTCATATTTTGTATACAACTTTTTCTTTAGTGGACTTACTTCATATTCGGTATTAACTGTGTTTTTCAACTTAACATCTGGTGTATGACCTTCCCTCCCCCCCACACCCTCTTAGGGGACAAAAGAAGGGGTAAAACATGTATCAACTGATGATGTAGAAAAAATACTTTAAATGGCAAAACAACGTTTGCCGGGACAGCTAGTATATTTTATCATCAGTTGATACATGTTTTACCCCCTCTTTTGTCCCCTAAGAGGGTGTGGGGGGGGAAGGTCATACACCAGATGTTAAGTTGAAAAACACAGTTAATACCTAATATGAAGTAAGTCCACTAAAGAAAAAAGTTGTATACAAAATCTGACCCCTCTTTGGTCCCCAGAGAGGGTTGAGAGGGGAGGGGGGGGAGGATTTTTATACACCAGATGTTGAGTTGGAAGAAGACAAATATAATATATCTGTGAAAACCGTACGCAAATCTGTGAAAACCGTATGCAAATCGGATCAGTAGTTTTCGTGTTAAAGAAAAAAGTTTGATACAAAATCTGACCCCCTCTTTTGTCCCCTTAGAGGGGTGGAGGGAAAAAATTTTATACACCAGATGTTAAGTTGGAAGAAGATAAATATATCTGCGAAAACGACATTCAAATCGGATCAGTATTTTTCA
Organism: Plebejus argus; assembly: GCA_905404155.3. Taxonomy (NCBI): domain Eukaryota; kingdom Metazoa; phylum Arthropoda; class Insecta; order Lepidoptera; family Lycaenidae; genus Plebejus; species Plebejus argus. The sequence continues at coordinate 333,167 of FR989927.1, read as the reverse complement.
GATCAGTATTTTTCATAAACATACAGAAGACAGAAAGAGTGACAGACAGACAGACAAAAAACTAACCACATTTTTGGCTTCTATAGCGATGTAGTGACAAAGGTGTAATTTCGGGTGTCATTTCATATCTTTTATGTACAGAATTTTCATTTCTACAACAGAATATTGTCTTCCTCCGCTCGCGCTTTGGTGACGCCCACTATCGTAATATTTTAATTTCGCCATAATTTCAAAACCAAACGTCCAATTTTAATCATTCAAAGACCAAATATTATCTACATAAACTGTACTTAGTGATAAAATAGTTTATTTGGATAAGGATTAATAGCGTGAGTAAAATATATCCGTTTAAATTTAGTCCAAAAAAAATTCAGGATTTTTAAATAAATAAATGGTTATTGTGCCTCACTCGACATAGATAGGTATAGTGTGTCGCGGACTTTTTTGTAGATATTTATAAGATCTACAATTACTTAGAACATTTTATGGTTCTATCTTTTATAGTTTAGGCAGCGTACGCAAAATAAGTAACTTTTCTAGCTGATTTTTTACACCTTGCGTCCGAAAAACTCAAATATCTTACGGAACCCTACTTTTTTCCAAAATAAAATGTAGCCTATGTTCAGCAGAAATAATGTGAGATTCCAATAGCAAAAGAATTTTCCAAATCGGTCCAGTAGTTTCGGAGCCTATTCGACTCAAACAAACAAACAAACAAACAAACAAACAAACAAAAAATCAAATCTTTCCTCTTTATAATAGTACTACTCTATTATTATAAAGAGGAAAGATTTGATTTTTTGTTTGTTTGTTTGTTTGTTTGTTTGTTTGTTTGAGTCGAATAGGCTCCGAAACTACTGGACCGATTTGAAAAATTCTTTTGCTATTGGAATCTTACATTATTTCTGCTGAACATAGGCTACATTTTATTTTGGAAAAAGTAGGGTTCCGTAAGATATTTGAGTTTTTCGGACGCAAGGTGTAAAAAATCAGCTAGAAAAGTTACTTATTTTGCGTACGCTGCCTAAACCATAAAAGATAGAACCATAAAATGTTCTAAGTAATTGTAGATCTTATAAATTTCTACAAAAAAGTCCGCGACACACTATACCTATCTATGTCGAGTGAGGCACAATAACCATTTATTTATTTAAAAATCCTGAATTTTTTTTGGACTACATTTAAACGGATATATTTTACTCACGCTATTAATCCTTATCAAAATAAATTATTTTATCACTAAGTACAGTTTATGTAGATAATATTTGGTCTTTGAATGATTAAAATTGGACGTTTGGTTTTGAAGTTATGGCGAAATTAAAATATTACGATAGTGGGCGTCACCAAAGCGCGTGCGGGAGGACGACAATATTCTGTTGTAGAAATGAAAATTCTGTACATAAAAGATATGAAATGACACCCGAAATTACACCTTTGTCACTACATCGCTATAAAAGCCAAAAATGTGGTTAGTTTTTTGTCTGTCTGTCTGTCTGTCACTCTTTCTGTCTGTCTGTATGTTTGTTCCAGCATCACACGAAAAATACTGATCCGATTTGAATGTGGTTTTCGCAGATATTATATTTATCTTCTTCCAACTTAACATCTGGTGTATAAAATTTTTTCCCCCCACCTCTCTAAGGGGACAAAAGAGGGGGTCATATTTTGTATCAAACTTTTTTCTTTAACACGAAAACTACTGATCCGATTTGCATACGGTTTTCACAAATATATTATATTTGTCTTCTTCCAACTCAACATCTCGTGTATAAAAATCCTCCCCCCCTCCCCTCTCAACCCTCTCTGGGGACCAAAGAGGGGTCAGATTTTGTATACAACTTTTTTCTTTAGTGGACTTACTTCATATTAGGTATTAACTGTGTTTTTCAACTTAACATCTGGTGTATGACCTTCCCCCCCACACTCTCTTAGGGGACAAAAGAGGGGGTAAAACATGTATCAACTGATGATGTAGAAAATATACTTTAAATGGCAAAACAACGTTTGCCATTTAAAGTATATTTTATCATCAGTTGATACATGTTTTACCCCCTCTTTTGTCCCCTAAGAGGGTGTGGGGGGGAAGGTCATACACCAGATGTTAAGTTGAAAAACACAGTTAATACCTAATATGAAGTAAGTCCACTAAAGAAAAAAGTTGTATACAAAATCTGACCCCTCTTTGGTCTCCAGAGGGGGTTGAGAGGGGGGGGGAGGATTTTTATACACCAGATGTTGAGTTGGAAGAAGACAAATATAATATATCTGTGAAAACCGTATGCAAATCTGTGAAAACCGTATGCAAATCGGATCAGTAGTTTTCGTGTTAAAGAAAAAAGTTTGATACAAAATCTGACCCCCTCTTTTGTCCCCTTAGAGGGGTGGGGGAAAAAAAATTTATACACCAGATGTTAAGTTGGAAGAAGATAAATATATCTGCGAAAACCACATTCAAATCGGATCAGTATTTTTCGTGTGATGCTGGAACAAACATACCTACAGACAGACAGAAAGAGTGACAGACAGACAGACAGACAAAAAACTAACCACATTTTTGGCTTCAGTCTATAGCGATGTAGTGACAAAGGTGTAATTTCGGGTGTCATTTCATATCTTTTATGTACAGAATTTTCATTTCTACAACAGAATATTGTCTTCCTCCCTCACGCGCTTTGGTGACGCCCACTATCGTAATATTTTAATTTCGCCATAATTTCAAAACCAAACGTCCAATTTTAATCATTCAAAGACCAAATATTATCTACATAAACTGTACTTAGTGATAAAATAATTTATTTTGATAAGGATTAATAGCGTCAGTAAAATATATCCGTTTAAATTTAGTCAAAAAAAAATTCAGGATTTTTAAATAAATAAATGGTTATTGTGCCTCACTCGACATAGATAGGTATAGTGTATCGCGGACTTTTTTGTAGATATTTATAAGATCTACAATTACTTAGAACATTTTATGGTTCTATCTTTTATAGTTTAGGCAGCGTACGCAAAATAAGTAACTTTTCTAGCTGATTTTTTACACCTTACGTCCGAAAAACTCAAATATCTTACGGAACCCTACTTTTTTCCAAAATAAAATATAGCCTATGTTCAGCAGAAATAATGTGAGATTCCAATAGCAAAAGAATTTTTCAAATCGGTCCAGTAGTTTCGGAGCCTATTCGACTCAAACAAACAAACAAACAAACAAACAAACAAACAAAAAATCAAATCTTTCCTCTTTATAATAGTAGTGTAGACGAGAAATATACATAACAGAATAGCTATTTTCTTTCTTTTAGAAATAGCGCGGAACATCACTGCAAATGACCGACAAGATGTATGCAACAGTACTGATCACAGACTGATTTGAGATTTCCCGTAATATAATGAAGTACTCTGTGGTACTAATGCCGTCCGGCAAAGCAGGATTGAAGCAGGATAATGTGTGGGCTACGGGCTACGTCCATTTCGCAGGCCTGCAAGGCGGACTGCAATGTAGGATAGTGAATGGGCCGCTTTAGGACAATAATTTGGAGACTGTTCCAAACTTTAAATAGGTACTATAGTTCAAAAGCACTGAATACTGATCTCTATTCTATTGTGTTAGAGATCAGTGTCAAAAATCAAAATATTATACCTAGTCTTTGTAAACAGACATCACATCAGACGATTTGATTGGCTAATGGCACTGGTTATTAAGCTGCATCGAGTTACGGAACACTCCCCTTAGCCACCCCTTAGCAATGTTTTTGTAATCTGCAAACTCGCTATTTTTGTATAAAATTTAGATTTTATGATGATACTTATCATAATTTTACTAAAATGTAGGTAATTCAAAGAAGCTATTATAGGTATCTTACTTATGAATGAAATGAATGAAAAAATTACTGACGGCATGCTGGTAAGACGCAGGTTCTGTAAGCGTCTGGTGTTTCTGGCAGTAGCGTTTGTGATATCGTTCTACGCATCTCTGCTGTTGTTCGGCAAAGGTCCACAAGTTATGCGTTTGACCGACTTGAGCCAATGTCCCGCCTGCTACGGAGTGTCCGTCTGCCCGGAGTTGTACTCGAGTCAGATCGCCCTGGACACTTCTCACTGGACGAGCGTGTTCAATGTCAAAAACGTTTACTACGGCTACACGAAGTCGAACCGACGAATCGTCCTCAAGAAGCTAGCTTCTGACTCTGAGCTGAAGGAGTTCGACGACAAGTTCTGCAAGACATGGGGCTTAAAACCCAATTGCAAGCCGGTAGATCTACTCAATGCTGTAAATATTGATGAAAAGATCCTATCTATTGTGCAATACAACTTCACCTGGCCGGACCTCGAGCCTAGACATGGTTTGATTGTGTGCCCCTATGCGTACAGTATATATGATGCCATAAGACCGATACTCAACAACAATAAGAGCAACTATAAATCAGAAATGTTAAACATTTGGACGATGCTCAGTATTAATCCGGAGCCTATTATTTTGCAGGTGTGCAATATGGTGACATAGTCATAACTCATAATTTGTTTATTTGTTTAGAATATGGTACAAAAAGGTGTTACAATTTTTCTGTTTGGACTTAAGAGGCCGGGATACCCTCGAAATTCTCATACATACTTAATACTAAAATCATTTTCTCATACGAAAATATTTAACATGTTCCAGTTATTTTCAGGTTAAAAAAGTAATTACCTAGGTTCCTGCAAAAAAAATTTCTACAAAATATTTAAACACTAAAAAAAATTTTAAATTTAGTTTGTTATTATTTTTAGCAATAATAACAAACTAAACAACGTTCGTCAAGTCAAGACTTGACGAACATTGTTCATAGAGTCCACATCCTGAGGATGCTCCAGTGTTGGCGCGAAACGCGCGTCGAGGTTTTCAACCTGCATGGTGGTGAGGGGCCTTGCACGGATTTGCCAACATTATTGCTTGTGTAGTGATGGTGTTTGCAGGTTCTTGCATGCGAGTGTACGCATAGGCAGTGTGGGGGAGGAGAGAGGTGCTGTACGCATGCCTATGCGTGCACTCACTCATTTACTTAAAGGTTGAGGTTTATTTCGCGGAATATTGCTAAAAATAATAACAAACTAAATTTTAAGCTATGGATTTCCGCAAAGTAACGCCTGATTCTATTAACTATTTAAAAAAAAAAAATTGTGTTTAAATATTTTGTAGTAAATAATTTACTACTAAATATTTAAACACTTAAAAATAGAGTAAAACACTAAAAATATATAAATAAATAGTACTTAAATCTACTACAAAATATTTAAACTAAAAAATATTTTTTAGTATTTAAACATTTTGTAGTAAATTTACTATTGATTTATATATTTTTTAGTGTTTTTCTCTATTTTTTGGTGTTTAAATATTTAGTAGTACATAAATTTACTAGAAAATATTTTTATACACAAATTTTTTTTGTATTTAAATATTTTGTAAAAAAAATTGTGCAGGAACCTAGATAATTACTATTTTAAGCTGAAAAATAACTCAAACATGTTAAATATTCTCGTATGAGAAAATGATTTTGGTATTAAGTATGTATGAGAATATCGAGGGTACCCCGGCCCCTTATGCATATTCTACATTTACATAGTGTGCAAATATAATTAAACATTGAATTCATTACTATATATCTGAGATTAATTTATAAATGATAATAATATATTTTTGCATATTATTTTAACATAGATTGTCAAATAATACATAATATTATCTAATTGCTTTTTACAAAAAGATTATGCATATTATTTTGTTAATTTCTCTGCAGATAATACCAAAGTCATATGGCTGGCCTGTGCCCGCATACGGCGGTGTCTGCGGCCGACTGGAGGTGGTGGCCCACGAGGGCGAGCCGCTGTCCCACATGATGCACGTCAATTGGTACACTAAACTTAAATATGCGCAAAAAATACTCAATGCTGCAATGGACTTTACTTTCAAGCATGAAAGGTATTCAGATCTATTACCTGTAGGCTGTATGTATGTAGACAAAAAAGTTCTAATCATTTTTAGATTTGCTTCCGTCGAATTCGACTGCGTATACAATAGATTTGTGGGAATATATGTGGAGGCCGCAAAGGAAGATCTTCCGACCGAGCAAAGTGGCGAGGTCAGGCCGGAGCCTACATGATACATTTAAGCTGTCTTATATGTAGGTATACACCTACGCGCTCAGAAAACTTCGATAGCGCAATGCAGGAATGTTAGGCGAATTGTGGGTACCACAATTAATGTTTTCTCTTCATAATCTATTTTTAAATTATTATTACACTATGTTTATTGTTTTTTGCAGGTTTCGTTTTTACCTAATGGATTGGTCTTTAGATAATATAGTTGCAAATGAAAAAGATGAGATCACATTTGTAGATTTAGAAGATGTTATCGTACTGGACAAACATATTTCTCCAAAGAAAGATCTTCCCGAGTGGTACAAGCGCTACAGTAGGGAGGTTTTAGGCTCAGGCTTTACATTTTCCATTGAAAATATTTGTAAATCACACTTGAGTGACCATAACCTGTGGGCTGCCTGTTACACTCTAGCGGGAAGTGAGAACCCGCTGCTGTACCCTATACCAAAGGAAGTAAACACCTCCAGACCTCACCTGGACCGTCTTCTGCACATGTGTCTCAATGGAAACAATAGGTTCAGAACAATGAGCAAACTCCAGCATGTGATTGATGAGATGCTCACAGACAACAAATTATTTAAATCAAGATGATAAGATAAAAAGTTTAAAATTAACAGCATAATGTCTGTGATATTACATTATTCTAGAATCTAGATGTAGCTTATTGTCATAGTATGATTTTTTTGCATTTAATGTTTGTGTGTAAGGTAAAATTGCGAATCTCACTGTGTATTAAAATGAAACAAAATATATGGGCCGTTTTAAATTATCTGAATTAATAAATATTTTTTCACTACTTCTCTTTGTATCGAAACGCTTTAATTTTAATGTTTCATCACAGAATATATAATAGTACTCCGTACAGAAGTTTATCTTAGAAAATGTATCCAACGAAATGTCTTCTTTAAATCTATAAACATAGGGTACCATTTAGTATGACTCAGAGTTCAGCGTCTGTTCGCTTAAATGCCTACCAAAATTTATTACAAGCCAATTTCATTGTTATGACTACGGATAACGATCCATATTACACTGAACCTATACATTGAGCGGCCCGCTCGAATGTACTATTGTGCCGCTAGGGCAGCTAGGGCTGAATGTACCCAAAAAATACCTGCGCGCGGTGCGCTATTAATATTATCATGGTATTATAAACCATAAACTACTTTTAAATTTCTTTAGATACTTATTATATTCAGTTTAATGAGAGTAATGGGTTGTTTTCTTTTTCTAATATCCACCAGACGGCGCGACGATAGACACTTCTAGATTTTCTATTGGTTCCCCACCGATCTGAAATTATCTGCAGGTTGGCACCACTGACTACATATGGGTTGTGTTTCCAAAAAATATCAGTGTACTGCCATGGAGAAGCTGTACTCTTCCATTGCTTAATTTGGTCAAAATATAGCTTATGATTGGTTAACTTACCCGTGGCTTTTGCTATCTCCCTCGCTCTCATGGGAGATATTGGTTACCTTTCTCTTTCATCTGGCAGCGCTTCCGGCAACGAGACACGTGTTCTCATAGGAGTCTCCAATGAACCAGCAAGAGCTTGCTCTTAACATAATATTATGTGTTTCTTGTCCATATAATATCTGTTTTGTTGTATTGCAAAACAGTTTTATTATATGTCCTACGAAACACATAATATTATGTTATTATTGGAGACCTGTTTGATTTCTGCTGGTGAAAGAGTAGAATTGATTATTCTTATCTACTAAAAAGACGCTATGTGATTCTGAATTCAATATTTAATAAAATGTACAATGTCCTTGACCTTCATTCATCCTTGAACCTCTTTAAAGCAAAAATAATGTTACTTATCCTCTAATATTATATTCCTTAGCATCCAGATTCCTTTGAAAATTTGAAGATAAACATGGTAAACACTAAAAAAGGGGAGAAAATAATTTACATAACTGGTAACCTACTACCTATTATGTTCCTAAAATCCTTCTGGTCCTCTGCTTATTATTCCCTTATATTCGAATAATTATTGTTGTCTCTTTAATAAATATAATACTTACCTACTATTTCTAGTTTTATTATTTCAATCTCCTCTTCTATCTGAGATCGCGAAATCTTAATTATTTAACTACTCCTCATAATGTTAGTTTACGAGGTAATTTTTTATTTACTATATTAATTATAAACAAAGCCTTCTATTGTTATTGTCTAGCAGCCGTACTCAGAGTGGGACATAATTACTTAAGTGTAGTTAATTCAAAATCTTGACGCAAGCCCCCCACATTATCTATCCAACTCTTCATTCAACTGAAGGTTAGTCACAATTAAATGTCTCTGAGTGTGTTGGTAAGGACACATCTTGCTCTTTCCGTGCTACACTCGGAGTGGGACATCAATTAGGTACTTAAAATATTGTAATTATTTCAAAATGTTAACCTAAGCTCCTTACCTATCTGTCAAACTATTCATTAAACCGAAGGTCACTTATAATTAAATCTCTCTGAGTATGGCAAATAGGACCGTGGTCACCTAATATTATTAGACTAGACAACCTACTATTTTTCAAATGGTAATTGAAATAAAATAAATCAGCATTCAGCAGTTATAAATTTTGAAAATTTTCTCTTGGTAGATTCTCACTACCCTTGTCATTGTGTCAATTCATTCTGACATTGGCAATTCACTAAGCAGCCAAGTTCTTTAAAAAGAGGAAGAAGAGGAACTACTTTACAGAGTACTTCTTCTATTTATTATTACATTTATTCAGCCAATAATAACTTATTATTATGTGTTTCTTGTCCATATAATATCTGTTTTGTTGTATTGCAAAACAGTTTTATTATATTCAGTTTAATGAGAGTAATGGGTTGTTTTCTTTTTCTAATATCCACCAGACGGCGCGACGATAGACACTTCTAGATTTTCTATTGCTTCCCCACCGATCTGAAATTATCTGCAGGTTGGCACCACTGACTACATATGGGTTTATATACTGTATTATCTATGACATATGGGTTGTGTTTCCAAAAAATATCAGTGTACTGCCATGTCATGCTTGTGTATCTCAAACCTAGTTTTCATTAGCATAATATACACACCGGCAAAATTAGCGGAACATAACAAAATTTTCAGTTTTTTTGTAAATTATTCGCTTATTTGTATATATTTCTTTATTAATTTAATAATTGATGATTAAAAAATAAAACTTATATAAATTTAGGGCATGAAATCGTGTAACAAGAAAAAAAATCAGCAAAAATCAAAAATTAAGAAAATCTTTGAAATTACAGCAGTAATTTTTTAAGTAAAATTCTCCATTTTTACTTAAGAAATGCCATGTTAAAAGCGTTTAATGCCTTCTATGGATCTCAAGAGGGCCTGGATACGCCATTCCATGCTTGCATTTTGATTGTCAATCATTTCCTGTGGAATATTCTCCTACTCCTCCAGTAGCGCCAACTCTAGCTCCTGAACAGATTTTGGAGCTGGAGGTTTAATTCGTACCGTTCACCCATTGATGTGCCACACGTCCTCAATCGGATCCATATCCGTAGACCGTGCTGGCCTCTCCACCTAGGCTACGCCAGCATAATTTAGGTAATAATGCCTGATTTTTTTACTCTATGGACGCGCATAAAATTGAAGCTACTGCCTAAACTTGTGTAAAAGGCACAACATGCAGTTCTAGGACATCTGTGCTTTAGCCGTGTACTGTCAAAGTACCATCATTAACAATCATCAGCTCCGTGCGGGCTCCAAGTCATATGCCACCCCAAACCATTTCGAAGCCTGCATGATAGGCCACTGTTTCCGTTAAGTTTGATGGTCTATAGCGTTCCTTACGATTTATCCACATTCTTTATCGCCTGTCAACAAAATTTACACAGAAATTGCTCCCATCACTGTACAGCATACGATTTCATACACTTGTCAAATTTTGATGTTCACGCGCATATCTTAGCCTAGCTCTTTGGTGTCCTGTCTCAAGTTCTGGTGCCCTTGCTGGCACTTTTGAGTTTAATTTAACTTCTTTGAGTCTTCTTCTTACTGTACAATCGCTCACACGTACATCTCGGATCTGTTCCGACAGGTTTCGTGTATGCAATGCAGTTTGAGGTCGATTTCTTAAGGGTTGTACCCTAACAAAACGGTCATTCTGAACCAATGTCACCCGATATCTGCCTTGTTCTCGTCTCCAGACGTAAGATCCAGTCTCTCTATAGCGTTGAAAGTTACGATGGACCACGGAAGCTGACCCACCTAAGGCCTGACTGACCGAACGGTAGGTGTGACCTTTCTCTATCGTGGTTACAGCTCTAGCTGTCGTAGATGCTGGGAAATCACTAATTTTATATCTAAGCAATGTGTTCTTCCAAAAACCAAACAATCAAATGAGCTGGCATACCTTGAACCCCGCTAAAATCGCCATTCTTATCAGAAACACTTACAACGTCAATCATCGAAAAACATTTATTATGGCATAATTGCAATAAAAATCTCTCAAATTGCCAGTTTTGTTCAATATTTTATTTCTTAAATGAGCTTAGAAACTATATAAAAGGATTTCAGACAGCCCGACCCACTTGAGTTCAAGTTGTGCCCCTTTTTGACTATGTTCCGCTAATTTTGCCAGTGTGTGTATTAGCATAAAATTGTATGTATTTATACATTTCCAAATATTGCTATGTTGTTTTGCTTCGTCTCTTTAGTTTAAATTTCATGAAGAGCATACGCCTAAGCGATCATTGGCCTAAGCGATTAGGCCAGTATACTGGTAGCGGCTTAGGAGCACGCTAACATTATTGAATACTTTCTTTCTCTTCGTTTTTGGCAACTTGACACAAAGTATGTGTATGTATGTTGTGTAGGAATGAAAATGATGCAATAGACAAGGTAAAAAGGTAAGGAATATGGCGGGAAAAGCGTATTCCTCCTATAATAATATTCAGCAACGTTTTCATGTAATATCGTCAGGTCATTTACCTAGTCTAGTCAAAGTCTAAGTAAAAGTCAATACTGTCAAGGAGTCATCAGTCAAGTCGGTCGTTTCAATAAAGTGGTAGACGCTTTACTGAAACTTTCAATGGAGTTTTGGAGGGAACGCAAAATCGCACGTTTCTGGATAATGCATCACTTTCCTACACTTGTGCACGATAACGAATATCTAATGGTTAATATTCTACCAATATTACACATTAAAAACCCAACTTAACACAATTTTAGGAAAATAATACAAAATCACAACATCACTCTTTCACATTCCCGGCAAAACTCCCACGCAGTGTTACTCAGGAGCCAGGGCACCAGGGCCTTTGTATTAAGAAAAAAAAAAGAAAAAGAAGAAGTAAAAATTCAGATACTTTAATCTGTGGCAGTATAGGGACCGTGCAGAGCGACGACACTGCCACAAGTGGCGAATAGCCGAAAATTTTACTGTCAAGCTCTAGTGAAGCTACGGAAAATTAGAAGATTTCTTAACAAATTCTGAGTATTTTCAAGAATTGAAATGTATTGTTGTATTCCCGGATGTAAAAGAAATATAAAGGCAAATCGAACGATGTAAAATTTTACTATTTTTCTGTCAAAATATTCACATGGCTTTGCTTATTGAAAAACGAAAGAAATGGATAAAAGGCGGTAAAAATACACGTAAGTATTTAAAAAGTTCCATGAGTGTTAAGTGTAGATTAATAAAAACACTAAATTTTGTAGATTATAACCGTAAATTCATTTTTTATGAACACAATATGAACATAACCTATAGCCATTGCTTTCTTTCAGTAAACATCCAAACTGGCTTCCATCTTAATTGATATACATACATAGGCACCGCTCATTTAATTGGCATAAAGTTGCATCAAAAGTAAGGATAATTTGGAGAAGTCCTGCCAGGAATTCAACACTGAGGATAGTATTGAACTTGAACCATCTTGTCAAAGTGTTGGTTCTCAAAAGGATGATTCTTCAAGTAAGAAAAAGATTAGTAGTGCAGTCTTTGTGTGTTATTTAAAGAATACATACCTAAATGGTGTTTACACTTATGAGATCCAGACTGAAATTAGTTAAAAATAGTGACAGACAAAAGTTGTGAAGATGGTATCGATCGAATCGCAGAAGGTTGAAATAAAAGCATTTATTTTAGTGAACTTGTTTTATTTTATTAATCCACAAGCATTTTCAGTAATTAATATAAGTATTTTTGCATAGCTTCATTATTTTATTGCAATATTTATCAAGTTTTTACTTTCTATGCTGATGGATGCTATTAATTACTTTTTCAGATATTTTCTTAGTTAACTAGATAAGCTTTATGCATTTTCATTCACTCTTCCATTCTTTGTTTACGGGTAGAAAGTAGAAACCCTTAATAATATATTTAATATTACAAAAATATACTTAATATTATAAATGCGAAAGTGTGTCTGTCTGTTAGCACTTCACGCCCAAACCGCTGAACCAATTTTGCTGAAATTTGGTATGGATTTACTTTGAACCCTGGGAAAGGACATAGGATACTTTTTATCCCGGGAAAATGTACGGTTCTCGCGCGATAAATGATTTTTGGCGCAACGGAGTTGCGGGCGTCATCTAGTCTTTAACTTTAATATTTCGATCGCGGATTCTTGGAAATCTGTCGTTGTTCTCGCGGCCGCATGTGGCCACTTGGGAGTGTAAGTATTATATCATTTTATAGTTTACAACATATAAAAACACTCATAAACTAGCCAGGGTCAAGGAGAATGCGAAGTCAAAGTCACTCACAAGTTACGTCTTTTACTCGCATCGCGTCGCTGCTGTCGAATTACGACGCCCTCTATAGGGACCGTGCAGAGCGACGACACTGCCACAAGTGGCGAATAGCCGAAACTTTTACTAAAATTTTACTGTCAAGCTCTAGTGAAGCTACGGAAAATTAGAAGATTTCTTAACAAATTCTGAGTATTTTCAAGAATTGAAATGTATTGTTGTATTCCCGGATGTAAAAGAAATATAAAGGCAAATCGAACGATGTAAAATTTTACTATTTTTCTGTCAAAATATTCGCATGGTTTTGCTTATTGAAAAACGAAAGAAATGGATAAAAGGCGGTAAAAATATACGTAAGTATTTAAAAAGTTCCATGAGTGTTATGCGTAGACTAGTAAAAACACTAAATTTTGTAGATTATAACCGTAAATTCATTTTTTATGAACACAATATGAACATAACCTATAATCATTGCTTTCTTTCAGTAAACATCCAAACTGGCTTCCATCTTAATTGATACTAGCTGTTGCCCGCGACTTCGTCCGCGTTAGTATAGTAGATCACGTCCCAAGTATTATTTTTCAATGTACAGAATTGACTTTCCTACGATTTTATTATATGTATAGATAGATTGTTCCTACAAAGGATAATTAAGACGCAATACAAACTCCACGATACCTTTTAATTATGAACAAAAGTTTCATGAGGAATAAGGGGGGGGGGGGGGGGGTTTGGGGGGGCGCAGCCCCCCCAAAACAAACGACACTGGAAAACCGTATGTGTAGTTTAGTTTTTAACTTTGTTCTTAAAAGATGTATAACGCCGCAACACCGCTTTGTTTGAAGCGAAATTTGGGGAGGTGGGGGGGGGGAGGGGTAGGGGGCGAAGCCCCCCCCCCACCCAAGAAAAGACCGATGCCAAAGCTCCCAGCATGTTAATCAAACGACACTCGAAATTTGTATAGAAAAGATAGACAACAGCTCATAGCATGGCAAGGAGTGAAGATAGATACAAAGTGTGAAGGACAAATTTGTAGGAAATTTTATGGGTTTTCATTACACACAGGACATTTTTTCTCTACAACGCACCGTTTTAGCGATATGAGCAAAAAACTAAAAATATTGAAACTTGAGTCCCTCCCCCCCCCTAGGTGATATCGTCATAATATATAGCCTATGTGTTGACCCGACCTCTATATAATATTCGTGCAAAATTTGAAGTAAATCCATTCAGTACTTTCTGAGTTTATCCCGGACATACATACAGACAAACAGACAAACAGACAAAAATTCTAAAAACTATATTTTTGGCTTCCATATCGATTGTAGATCACGTCCCAAGTATTATTTTTTAAAAATATTCAATGTACAGAATTGACTTTCCTACGATTTTATTATATGTATAGATACATACATAGGCACGGCTCATTTAATTGGCATAAAGTTGCATCAAAAGTAAGGATAATTTGGAGAAGTCCTGCCAGGAATTCAACACTGAGGATAGTATTGAACTTGAACCATCTTGTCAAAGTGTTGGTTCTCAAAAGGATGATTCTTCAAGTAAGAAAAAGATTAGTAGTGCAGTCTTTGTGTGTTATTTGAAGAATACATACCTAAATGGTGTTTACACTTATGAGATCCAGACTGAAATTAGTTAAAAATAGTGACAGACAAAAGTTGTGAAGATGGTATCGATCGAATCGCAGAAGGTTGAAATAAAAGCATTTATTTTAGTGAACTTGTTTTATTTTATTAATCCACAAGCATTTTCAGTAATTAATATAAGTATTTTTGCATAGCTTCATTATTTTATTGCAATATTTATCAAGTTTTTACTTTCTATGCTGATGGATGCTATTAATTACTTTTTCAGATATTTTCTTAGTTAACTAGATAAGCTTTATACATTTTTATTCACTCTTCCATTCTTTGTTTACGGGTAGAAAGTAGAAACCCTTAATATTATATTTAATATTATAAAAATATACTTAATATTATAAATGCGAAAGTGTGTCTGTCTGTTAGTACTTCACGCCCAAACCGCTAAACCAATTTTGCTGAAATTTGGTATGGATTTACTTTGAGCCCCGGGAAAGGACATAGGATACTTTTTATCCCGGGAAAATGTACGGTTCTCGCGCGATAAATGATTTTTGGCGCAACGGAGTTGCGGGCGTCATCTAGTCCTTAACTTTAATATTTCGATCGCGGATTCTTGGAAATCTGTCGTTGTTCTCGCGGCCGCATGTGGCCACTTGGGAGTGTAAGTATTATATCATTTTATAGTGTAAAACATAAAAAAACACTCATAAACTAGCCAGGGTCAAGGAGAATGCGAAGTCAAAGTCACTCACAAGTTACGTCTTTTACTCGCATCGCGGCGCTGCTGTCGAATTACGACGCCCTCTATAGTTTCTGCACGGTCCCTATACTCTAATCTGTGGCAGTTGTTGTTAACTAATAACTTTGATTCTAGTAATAATTATAAACATTTTCATTTATTTGTAATAAATGATTAGTGTTCTGTGAATAAATGTGCTGATTGAGTTCAAGAAAAGGTGTCATGAGTGGTTCAGAATCAGATGAAGAAAATGTTATCAAATACGGTACTCCTTTGGAACCGTATGATGAAGGTACATTAAGTATTAACTACATAAGTGTGTGTGAATATTGCCTTACCTTAGGTTAATTTCCTTCCTAACGTAGAGCACTCTCAAGGAATTACACCCGTTACCAAACTTCTCATGGTAGAATATTCTTCTCTTGTAAATTAATGTGCATGTCTCATGTGCATGTGTCTGCAATGTGCATGTCCTTATTGAGGACATGCACATTTTACAAGAGACACTCATAGTATAAGGACTCCTCATACTATGAGTGTCTGTTTCAAATGGTATTTACTATATTATTATAGTGTACTGATGAATGATGATATAATGCATTTATCAGAATATGGCCATGATTATTATAATAAATTATATCTTATAATTTTTCAGATGAAATTCCATCCAAACGTAAATTTCAACAGCCATCTGACCAGTATGCCGTGGACACTCACGGTCGGAGACGCTTTCATGGTGCTTTCACGGGAGGTTTCTCAGCTGGATATGGCAACTCTGTCGGGACTCCGGAAGGGTGGACGCCAGCCAGCTTCAAAAGCTCAAGGACAGAGAAAGCTGCAATATCTGTAATCAAAGTTTCTAGCTACTAATAATTGATAATTTTGGTTTAGATTTACGTAAATCACAATATTATAACATTATTTAAGAATCAAAGACCAGAGGACTATATGGATGATGAGGACAGAGGAGAATTTGGTATTGCACCCCAAACACTACAAACCCAGTCTGAGTTCTCTGGCCAGAAAAGACAAAGGCAAAGATACCACGATGGACCTATACCAGGTGAATAAAATTCTAAGAAATACTACAGAAACTATAACCATATTCCACACCTTTTACGCATCAGGTGTGTCTTATCGCTAGGGTTGCTAGGCGTCTGAATAAAGTTGGACACAGTCACACTTTTTGATTGTGTATCCGGCCAAAATCTTTCAAATTTTAGACAGTTTTGCACCTTATAAACGCAAATGTCCGGCCAAGCTGGCTGCTTTATCCGGCTTTTCGGTTGAGTGACCTGGCTAGAAGTTAAGTAATTAATTTTTATGTCCGAGTGCGGCAGCGAGAGGCAAAAGACAGGGGCTATCGGTTAGCATAATTAACACTCAGTCTATTTAGATGCTGCAAACTACAAAGAAGAAGACTGACAGTGTACAGTGTGTATGGTCTAACAGGTGTGAAGTAACAACAATGATGTTGCAGGCGAGCCGGTGTTGGAGCAGCTGGTGCGCGCGGTGCACGAGACCGCGGCGGTGAAGCTGCTGCGCCGCATGGGCTGGCGGCCCGGCCCCGCCCACCGCCCGCCGCGCAAGAAACCTGCACAGAAAAAAGTGTACGGATGTTATGTGCCACCGGAGATGAGACAGGTTCAATACGATTTGTTCATATTAAATAAAACTAGTAATAATCACACGGCAATAATAAATGGGTAGTCGTTTGTAACACTTGACTCTGATGATTTTATGGTCATCAATGCACTTAACCCTTGACCACCTACCACATAACTATAATTGTCACACAACCACTTGCCATACGTCGGTGCGACCCCAGCTAAAAACATACAGTAACTATAAATAAAAGGGGGGAGACAAATATCAATTTAAAAAACTGTATTTAGGCACTATTAAAAAAGACATGAATAATAATTAATAATTTTTACTTAACTAAATCCCTATTGACAAAATATTCGGTTTTTAGTCCCAGGAGGCGCAGGAGTCGGCGTCCGCGAGCTCGGAGTCGGAGTTCGAGTATGATGATCTGTTTGAGGCGGAGGACTACGAGCGGCTGGCGGCGGCGCGCAAGTGCGACCGCTTCGGCATCGGCTACACTGCCCTGAGCCGACACTCCGTGCTGGCCGGAGACACAGGAGCGACCAGTCATCTCATAATGAAGGATAAGGGCAAAAGGGTATGGCTTATAAGGATAAATAGTCACTAAATTAACACATATATGCAGCATATTACTATGGAATGAATACAATTTTGTTTGTATAACTCTTAAATCTCGAAAAAGAAGTTGTGAATAGATTTAAAAAAAATGCTTCTGAGTGGATTGATAGTGGACTGTATTGTATAAGCGAAGCACTCTTATAATGTGAATTTATTAGCGTTTTTGTAAAATAGAAAATTTATGTACTTTGGCGTAGATAGTTTTGTTTCAATTGATAATTTTAACTTTAAACAGTTTGTTTTTAACCATAAAGTTAATATACCTAGCGGAATCGAGCTGTCAAACGAAACCGAAATTGGTTTTCATCTGTGTGAAAAATATGTGCACATACCACTTACACAAGTAAGCATGATTGAACATGAATTCTATGAGATTAAATTGTCAACGTGCGGACTGCACGTCAAAAAAAGAGTGCTGCTGTCATGTATCATACGTCTCTTTTTACCACGCAGTGTTACTGATAGTGACATCTCGCTTGCTCAGGCCTTTGTTTCTCTATTCCGCTAGGTATATTAACTTTATGGCTTTAAACAGAAAATTTCGTAAAAATAAGTACCTAAAGTTCCAGCAAGTTCCATAGGGACAGTAAATCTCAAAACTCAAAAATGCGCATTATTTTAGTTGTACAGTGTACTATCAGAGACATTGATTCATAATAATTAATAGATGGCATTCGCCACGTTATTTTGTTGAGTTTTATGTCAAGACGAAGTTACGTACTAAAAGTGTTCTGTTGATGCAGGTGTCGATCCGCGGTCAGGCGTTCGGCGTGGGCGCGTTCGAGGCGGACGACGACGACATCTACGCCGCCGACGACATGTCGCGCTACGACCGCGCCATCGGCCCTCCGACTCCGACCCCGACAGACACAGACAAACACACGCGCAAAGTGACCAAGGTAATTTTTTAAAAATAAAATAAGGGGGCAAACGAACAAACGGATCACCTAAGTCCTAATGGAAAGCAACTACCTCGCCCATGAACACTCGCAACATTAGAAGAGCTGCAAGTGCGTGCTGGCCTTTAAAAATAGAGTTTAAATGGTTTTAGACAGATAATTAACAGTAGTTACAGTCTGTTTTCTATCGACATAAAAGCATATTAATGGTATTCTCATTAAATCCTTTCTCATTAAGTTGTAGTTATATAAAACTTCGTAGTTCGATATAGGAAACTGACGGAAAGGACAGCAATTGTTGTTTTTTCAAATTAGAGCTGCTTTAATGTTGCATTTAAATTGCACAATAGCGGCAGAGATTTAATTGGTCCCTAATATTGTGACATCATCATGAGGCCATCTCTCGCCAACAGAGCGGTAACGTGTTGGAGGGTTTCGTGAAGGCGAGGGTGGCGGAGCGCGCCGCCCCCCGCCACCCGCCGCCCACGCTCCCCCGCGACTACCGCCCCGCCCCCGCCCCCGCCACGCGCACGCGCTTCGAGCCCACCGACAAGCCGCAGCGGGACCAGGGTACGTCAAACTTCGTAATAACTAGCTACTCATTTTCGCTTTACCTGTTTCATAAGGCGGCAACAGATTATAAAAATATATTTTTTTTTTATTTCTGTATAAAACCGAGAATTGAGAACCGAAGATTGAGAGATAGAGAATAATATATTATAATTCATACTTCAATGTATAGAAATGTAAGTTTGGCTTACGAATTTTATTTTTAATCAATTTCTCAACTTTTTAGGATATTATGCTACAAGGTAAACCTCGGTATCACTAGTCTCTTGTGTTCAAAAATTAAAACCGGTAAAATTTTGACAGGCCTGGGTAGGCACGAGCTGTCGGCGGCGGCTCGCGGCGCGCTGCTGGGCGAGACGCCGCTGTCGCGAGCGGAGGAGCGGCCCCGCCCCCCAGCCGCCGCCGCACCCCCCGTCAAGGTCATCGACTTGACCGCCGCCGGCGCCGCCCCCGCCGCCTCTAGCGAGGACTTCATCCCCGTGGGCGGCGCCGGCGGCCCGGCCCGCGTGTTTCGCCCCTTCGCCGCCGACCCCCCCAAGCAGGCGCGTTACGAGCGGTACCTGGCGGGCGGCGCGTGCGAGCGGGACGGCGCGGGCGCGCTCGCCGAGTGGGAGCGGGACAGGGAGATGCGCGAGTTCGAGCAGGCCGCCAAGCTCTACCGCCCGCTCACCGGCGCCATGAGCGACAGGTAGGCCCCAGATTCATTATTTATTTGCTCTGCCAACAGGTCTACATCTTATAAAAACTTATTTCACTAATATTACAACACGAAACTTATTAAGGTGCAGACCCAATTACAGGCAGACTCAGCATGCAAATCATATATTTATAGCGAAATTCTTTTTTTTTTGGGTGATGATTTACAGGGGGAAAAGAGAATGATGTCGATGATGACAATATCGCACGTTGGGTAGGGGATTTCCGGCGGAAATCCCCTACCCAACGTAATGTGCGATATTGTCATCATGGCATCGTTCTCTTTTCCCCCTGTAGGTTTACGCATGCGTCGGAGCCGGACGACGCGGCAAACCCGCTGTCGGCGGTGTCGCGGAGTGCGGCGCGCGGGGCGGCGACGGCGGCGCAGGCGGACGCGGCGCGGCGCGGCGTCTACGGCGTCATGACGCGCACGCACTCGCCCTGGCGGCCCGAGCCGCTCGTCTGCAAGCGGTTCAACGTGCCCGAGATCGGCGGCGGCAGGTGAATATATTCTATAGTCGAACTGCGGTGGGACAGTAAACTAGGCATATTAATTTCTAGTTCAATATTAAACACGAGCGAAGTCGCAGCCGAATGCTAGTCTAATGTAACTTAATTTCGCAGGTCCGAGCAGACGAAACGGGACAAGCCCGACGTGTCCTACTCGATATTCTCGTACCTGGAGAGCTCCGTGCACGACCGGGAGAGCTTCACGCGGGAGCAGACCAAGTTCAGCGGGTCCAAGTCCCTGGCGGACGCGCCGCCGCCGCCGCCGCTAGCCGCAGCGGCCAACAGCACTGACACTCGACCGGGCGAGGGAGTCCGGGAGCCCGGCGACGACGGGGCGCCCAACAGAAGGATGACGGTGGCCGAGCTGTTCCTGAAGGAGTCCGAGAGGGCCGTGGAAAAGTCTGAGAAGGTCGAGGAGACCATCGAGAAGTTCGACAAGCTCGACCTGTACAAGTCTATATTCCTGAGCGACAGCGAGCCCGAGGAGGGGGCGGCGCCCGCAGGCGGAGCCCCGGACAGCCTCGAGCGCGAGCCGCGGAACACGGAGCGGAACACCTCCCCGCCGCGCGGCATCTTCGCCGGCATAGACTTCGACGAGCTCAACTCCTGGAGGAGAAGCGCTGCCGAGCACCCGGAAGCGGAAAAGGAGAAACACTCCACCGCTAAACCTATCGATAAAAAGACGGATGCGGTGGAAGATGACGCCGTTTACGGCCCCAGAATCCCCGACGACCTTAAGCAGAGGATCACCAGCGCCGAGAGCGGGCTGCAACCCCGGCAAGACATGAGGAACGACTCCTCCGACGAGGACTCGTGGGTCGACGCCACCGAACTCAACAAGAAACATAAAAATAAGAAACACAAAAAACACAAGTCCAAACACAAGAAGACGAAACATAAAAAGAAGGATAAATAAATGCTTATTTGGTTGTGGTTTTATAATTTTCATTAATTTTCTTTGCAGTTTGTGTAAGTAAAAGAACCTTGGCTACCTGCTAAGGTTATGGAACCAGTGTGCTGCGAGTTTTTGTTACCACTCGCCATGAACTGACTACATCCTGGAGGCTGGAGGTTGATTTAGTAATTAAAAAATGGATTTAGTAACCATTATTTATGATTATAAGTGGCATAACTATTTCGATGCCATATTGTAGTGAACTTCTTTACGTGCGAGCCACGTCACTCGCCATACCTACTCTTCAAAATAGAGCATCATCGAGACTCAATGTTAAATATCCAGTACAGTAAAATAAGGGCTAACCTTATTTTCGTTTTATGTGTTGCATGCTATCATGATCAGTATGGACAGTATGGTATGGGCGCTGCTGTCTAGAGACTGCTTAAAAGTAACACACTGGACATAATAATAATAGACTAGCATGTCAACCATCGAGCCTTGTACTTTGAGAGATGACGAGATCAGCATTCAGCAAACGGTTCTCAAAATATCACCAAAGTATAAGAGTTGAGCTGTACACCAATAAGATTTCCCTAATCTCTTCAAGACTGTAACCTCGGCAGTTTATTATGGTGTCACCAGCACCGCCCGTCGGACATCAACCCGCTCGTCGTGCCGCGAGACGACGCGCAAAACGTTGCGTCATTTTTGTCGATCACAAGTCACGACAAACAACGGAACTTTTCGACTTTTACGTACAGAAAGTGCGTAGTTAGGTATATTTTTAAATTGGTATTACACAATAACGTTTCGCCGAAAGTGTAGGTGTTGCAATCGTATCAAGGTTGCACCGTGCGCGCAATGGCGGGAAACCGCCGCGCCCCACCGACCATTGTAATTCGTAACACAGGCAGGCGCGGCGGTGCCGTAGTAAACAAACTAATCTGTGAACTAATCGGTAAAACGGCTCTAGTATTTATGTCTATGGCTCTAAACAAAATACAAAAACAAACGAAAAGCCCCAGCAACCATACCTAGAATAATATAATCATTCATAAATAAAGTCGCATTAAAATAAACATGACTCGCCTCTTGACTACGGTCTACATGCATAAAACTATAGCAATACTTAGTTAAATAGCTGTTAGCAACAAATACCTCTGTAGCAAATAAGACGAAATGTCAATACGTGACGACTGACAAAAGAGAGAAATGCAGATACTGTTTCATGAAGGAGAAAGCGAGACAAAATATGAACCGTATATTAGAGTGAAATAGAGCATAAGCGCGTATGTTGCTAGAAAGGGATGTATGGAAAACAGTTTTACATCATCAAATCTCGCTCTCGTGATTGGTACGCATGCGTTATAGCTTTTCGGGGCCGGACTACGTTTTACAAAATATATAAAATACGATTAAATATAATATTATTTATCCCGTCAAGTGTTTTGTGCACACACGGGTGTGCAAGAATTTTGAATGCCCCGCGCGCCGCTTGCACAGACGGGTGTTCAAATTTACTACGCGCGGATTGGCCGCTTATTTTCTACGTTCCTTTACACGTAGACTAATTTATTTATTTTGTAATATAAATCTGTGGTTTACTAGGAATAATTTTTTCGCCATCTGAAGCGTAGAACGGAACACGGTTGAGTAAAAAAAGTAAAAACAAAACACTACGGTCCGCGACCGCCATTATTGTTTCGATGCTTGACATTCGTGTGTGACGTGATTTGTTTGGAAAATGAATTCTTGCAGGAAACGGTGAGTATTCTTATAAGAATCTTATATGGAATTACTGGAAATTTAGTGTAGTTTCTATTGAAATAATAACAATTGCAGAAAGTGCAATGTTTTTTGGCGAAAAAACGATGAAACTTTTCAGTTTAGGTTTTTTTCACTCATGCCGCGTCATATTTGACATGAAATTTTCCACATATTTCAACGTTTATTTGTATTTATTCGTTCTAAAGTGTAGATTAGTTATTCAGGAACTTATTTGCAAAAGAATTATCCAGAATTTAGTGCTAATAAAAAATTATCGTATTTTGAAACAATCAACATTGGCGCGAAATTTGTGTTGTTGTGTATGCCGAATGGCGCGAACCGAATGGCGCGTACGGACAGCAACAAAAGCGATAAAAAAGTAACGCTATATATATATTTATATAATAATAATAACTTTGTATTCATTTTTTCGAGTGATTCTGTGAATGATTTCTGTTTTTGGTTTCGGAATATCAAATGCCCATTGGACTTGTATAGATTTTTAGTATAAAAATTTTATTGAATTCCGTACATACTTATAACTCTCACTTTATAATATGGTGTTATAAGTTATTCGATATAGTTGGATATAGTTCAAAATAAGCACTTTATTGTTATTTTTGTTTTAATTGGCAATATTTTGTGACAAAGGACAGTGCTCATTTTGTATGGGGAAAAACCCAGAGTGAACAGATATAGGGTGTAGTCCAAAACGTTGGTGATATGTAGTAAAATATTAGTATATATATTTTAAAATAAAATTCCATGGCTGAATAGGTAAAATTGCTATTTGTCTTTTACATTCAAATTGTAATGGTTTATAAATTTGTTTTTTTGTTGTAATATTGTAGGCATATCGATTTTCACGATTCTAAATAACTAAAAAAAGGGTGTGATTGAGATACTTCATACTATTGTCAATTTTTAGATTCGGACGACTGCGGTCGAGCTCCCGATCCCGGAGTGTGACGCCGTCACACTCACATCTCCACTATTCGCAGCGGCGTCGGCCGCTCGAAGAGCCCTTATAATGGGCTGCTCTCTGGACGGCCCCGACCCGGATCCAAGACTAGTCACTCCCGTCCAACAGTAAGTATAATATTTCCTTCTACTTGGTGTCCGTCCCATATAAGCTCTGTTTGTTTGTCATTGTTGAACTGATTTTTATGAATTATGTGGTTTAGGACTTTGTAGATAGGAATTTTTCTAACAAGGGCTATTTCTAACAAGAGGAAATATTATCTTATTGGAAATAGTAGAAAAAAAATAGCTCGAGTAAAGCCGCGTGACATAGTTGGTATACGATAAGTTATTGCCTAGCTTGTAATTTTTATTATTGTATTTTCAAAAGGTCTCGAGTGGTTCGAAAGACACCTGGTGGCAGCCTCCTCCTAACCGGTGCGTCCGTGGGCTGCACAAAAACGCCCGGTGGCCACGTCACCGTGGCATGTCACCAGGTGGCTGGCGGACCTGCCCCAGGACCAGGATGGAGAGGCTGATCCAAGATGGCAAGATGAGGCGGAGGGGTGTTCCTCCACTAATGTCCCCAAACCGAGTACTTCTGGAACTCGACAGTGAATTCGACGATGAATTCGACGAATCCCCTGTCGACGTCACTAACTAGGCTACATTAGATAGGAACATTCCTAACGACGACGAACTAGAGGAGCCCGTTCGTCAAATCATAGGCGCCATGGAGAGTGTAATGGATGCAGAAGCCGATCGTCTTCCTGGCGTGTCGACTAGTTATAACTGGAATGAAGACTTTGACTCCTTCACGGGTGTTCCTGAAAGTTTTTCAGGTCCTACTCCTGGACCAGTCAGACTATGATACGGCCTATGATGCTTTTACTGACATCTGGAGTAAGGACATTATAGATCGTATCGTTCTGGAAACTAATCGATACGCTAAGCAGACGATCAACAAGATGAAAGTTGAAGGCACACTGAAACCATCATCACGTCTGTATAAGTGGACTGACACTGATGCAGACGAGATAATGGTATTATTTGCTGTTTTTATGTACATGGGGATTGATCCCCGGACAAAGCAATATTCATTTGTCCTGAAGTATATAATATTATACGCTTACTCAAAAAGTTAATCAAATCATATCATTTATTTTTGCAATTGTAAGTTACATAAGATGTTACAAAAGATGACAGTACTTATCTACGATTAGCCGTTAAGACCTGCAATAATGATTTGACAAAAATAAATGATTTGATTTAACTTTTAGAGTAAATGTATAATATTGTCAATACTAACTTTCTTATGAGACAATTCTCATAAGAAAGTTACTATTGAGTATTGACATGATATTATACAAATATACACTTACTGTAAAAGTTAATCAAATCAAATCATTTATTTTAGTCCCATGGGGATCCATTTTGGGTCCGTTTCTTTTTCTCATCTATATAAATGACTTACCTTATCTAGTTAAGGATAATGATAACGAGATAGTACTTTTTGCTGATGACAGTTCACTTATTTTTACTTATTTTTAAAGTGAAGCGACAACTGTCGAATTATGACGAGGTAAATTGTGCTCTCTCAAAAATAGTTAGTTGGTTTAATGTAAATAAATTACTTTTAAATTCTAATAAAACAAAATGTTAAGATTTACCTTGCCAAATGTTAAGCAAGTGCAAACCAATTTGCTATTAAATGATGAGAAAATGAATCTTGTGGACACTACTGTGCTTTTAGGAGTAACACTAGATTATAAATATATTATGTATATTGTATACAGCGTTTACATAATACAACATGTTTACTAATGTTTTACTTAGATGGTTCTAAGTAAAACATTAGTAAACATGTTGTATTATGTAAATATGCGAAGTATGAACATATTCAATCTTGTGTTTATCGAAAATTTTACAATTTTCTATTAATCGCTTTTGAACATCTTGTTTGTGTATTATATAGTAATGAAAATGCACCTGATACTATGAACTGTAATTGAGTAATAAGTAATAACTCATTTGAATTGTATAATAATGGCAATCAAAGTTGTGATATTTCGTTTGTATTGTTATCTAATTAATACAATAATAACAGATTATTAGAAACATCTATATTAGTAATTCTATTATAGGCATTTTTTTATAAAAATTAAAATACATAGTTTAAGGTTTTTGCATTATATAACTTCACGTTTTTTTTCAAAAAGTGTTGCATAGAATTTATAAGTACTTTGATTTCGACTTGTCACAATATGTACAAAACTTGTTTGTAATTAAATAAAACTATGTTCTCAACTGTCCACTTTTGTTTTATTTTACCTCAATGGGGATAAATGGATAAATACAGTGTGTAACAAAAATAAGTGATAATACTTTAGGGTGTGTACTTGTTCCTTGTAGAGAGTTCAGCGGTGAAAGACGAATTTTTTTTTCACTTTTGTATGGGTAAGGGCTCGAGCGACACGAGTTTCCCCATACAAAAGTAAAATTTGGTCTTTCAGCGCTGCTACTTTCACGCTAAAGTATTATCACTTATTTTTGCTACACACTGTATACTCGTGTACAGTCAACCGCTAGCCAAGCTACCCTATTCGGACTTTGGACTGAACCGGAGTACTATTATATATTCTGTGACTGAACTCTGGATGTTATCTCATTTTATACTGGTGGTTTTACATTTACCGTGTGGCCCACCGTACAAAAACCGAGGCTGCATCCTGTATAAGAGTAAGTATATTATTATCTCCATTGAGGTTGTAAATTTCAAGACTAAAAATATATAATTCCTGTACTCGTACTATAGGAACATAATATGTATTATGCTCGCAGCACCATTGTAGCAATCGCAGTGCGGTTATTATTATGTTCGCGGCGCAGAATAAATGGCAAGGAACCCCAACTGCCACGTGAGTATATTATTATGCTCGCAACTCGCATCGCGTCGCCATTCTAGCAATGCCAGTGCAGACAATATTATGCTCACGGCGCAGAATAGTGGGCCAGGAACCACAACTGCCACGATAGGCTAGCAAGTTAGCAACCTATCACTATAGCATCAATTTTCTATCTTATAGCCCTCAAATACTTGCTACATGACATGGCATCATGATCCAAACACATAGCACAGGTTCTTCTAGTTTGGGTTTCTTGTCTTCCCACTAGTTAATAGTTTTATAGATATTCAATTGCCTAGTTTTAGTTTATTTCAATTTACTCTTGTGTAAATTTATTAGTGGAGAGAAAAATGAAAGTTTTTTTTATGTTGTATATATTATACGGTATACTTAGTTCAATGCTATTTCATCTATTTCTTACAATTTTCAAGGAACTTTTATATCACCTGAATAACATACAATTTTATACTTACATACTCGTAAAAATAAAAATGTGATAGAATAGACCAAGTGTGATTTATTCCTCTAAAAGCATAATATCGATTTATTTACTTGGAAAAGAATATAAAACAGCTATAAACCTGAACTATGATGCTTTGCCTACCCCGTAAGGGATATAGGCATGTTTAGTATTTTTGTATGTAAAAACTTGATATCCAGTCTACTATTCGATAATACATAGTAAATTGTACTATAAAAAATAAATCATATTATTTTTTGCTTTGCCTACCCTGTAATGGGTATTGGCGTGATTTTATGTATGTACTTATGTACGTAAAAACTTATATCCAGCTAAAATGTTGGATGATAAAATTAAATACAAATAATACGATAAAAATGTACATCAAATTATTTTAAATATTTTTTTCCGTGCGAACGGTACCTCAATGACCCGCGCATGCGCGCGCGCCGGCCGGCCGCCGCAATCCGCCGTCGGCACAAGGTCATGGTGTCATGGCCGGCGCGTGATTTGTTGTAATGTAAATATTTAGAGTTTGTGAAATAATTACTGTGATTTAGAGAGGAATAACTTATTTTGTCAATTCTAAAATGTATGTAGTTTATTGTGAAAGTGATTACTTTGTGAATTGTGAAAGATAATTGAGTGAAATTTGTCAAAATCTCCAGCAAGCAGCAAGAAAAATAAGTAACTTATGAAAAAACTTAAACATTTTTTCAAGTAAGTGTTTATTTTATAAGAATATTCTTATTTTATATGGTAGTAAATTTTATGTAGATTACAACGATATATAATTTATGGTGTAATTTATAGGTAATTAACCGTAACTTTACAATTTTCGAACCCCTATTGCAATTTTTTTGCAAATACTGAAAAAAAACGACGTTTAGGTAAATAGGTAATTAGCAGAGGCCATCACTCCACGGGTTAAAGAGTTCGGAGTTACAAGCATTTGCATTTTTATTGTCAAACTGAATTTTTTGAACATGAAAATAATGTTAATAAAATAAAATCGCTACATGTTAGTCCAATTGACAGCTATTGTTACCTTTTTTTTTAAAAAAAAACCACCTGCGGTTCGCCTTCAGGCGTATAAAGGAGGGATGTCCCTGGATCTATCTAACACGGGACTCCCTCCACGACCGGCCGGTCTACCTCAATAGGAACCGGACTTCCACCAAAGTTAGGGAACGCTTAGGCAAACTAAAGCGTTCCCCTCGGCGCCGGGACTAGCTAAGCCGGGCAGGTTCCCATCCTGACCTGGAGCCCCGTGGGACGGAAGTTATTGGAGGTTCGCATAGCGACGCCTCCGCACTCCCGTCCTACGCCGGCGGAGCGGAACGGAGGAAGGGTCATCCTCTCTATTCCGCTCCGCGGCCTCTTTTTGCGCAAGGACGGTTTCGCAGAAAGAGACCGCCGCCTGCCAGGCCTCATCGCTCTCGAGCATGCAGCGAACCATGCTGGAGAGCGAGAGGTCCCACCCAAGCACCGCCATGAGATCATGGCGCTGCACGGCCCATCGATCGCACACCTCGAGGGTGTGCTGGGCCGTGTCCTCCGCAGCGCCGCAATCATGGCAGGCTGGCGTAGGCTCCCTCCTGGCAGCTATTGTTACCTGCTAGAGTAGCAGAGTTTTCCAATTATCTTCTTTTATTTATAAAATAATATTAAATTGCGAAAGATTATAATATTATACATATATTTTTAGGCTTTCTTAAAAAAACATTGATTTTCACTGATCTCTATTATACAAGTACGCTTGATTTTGCATCTTTGCACGAAGTAAGTACCAAAATGTATAAGAAGTAATCATTATTTTATTACTATTAAATCATTAGTTAGAGAAATAAATATTTTATCAATAATTATTATACAACTATAGGAGACGTGGTTTTCACACCACAAACCAAACACTTGCGTTTAATACTTAGGTAAAACTGTGTTTATTCCACTAATCCACAGGTTTTTAACTTATAAAACAAATCAAAACTACGGGCGAGGCGAGAGACCGCCATGACGCGCGCACGCCCCGAACTATTCTCTCTCTCATGTTCGTCGTCCCTCTCTAGCAGGCGGACGACGAAACCGCGCGATATCGCCATGGCAATTTTACTCGTCTGCCTGAGGCAGTATAAGACGGCAAATTTAAATTGCTCGGCGCTACATCCTCCCCCTCCAAGTCACTAGACCGCCCCGGTTGTGACTTGGGTCTACCCCTCGGCTTAGCGGTAATAGGTTGATCGGTTTCTCCGACGTAGGGAGTGAGCTGGTTGGCATGATACTTGCCTTTCACCACGTTCTGATTATCCACGACCTCGTATGTGGTAGGCGATATGACGCGGCTAACCTTAAAGGGACCTATGCGACGCGGAGCGAACTTCTTCGTAACGCCTCTAGCTGCTTGGCTGAGAGCGTGATTAGTGACCCACACAAGGTCCTCCTCCTGAAAGGAAAGTCCTTCCCTTCTGCTCCGATCCGCAACTTCCTTTCGAAGTTCTTGTTGATGCTCATGCCTCCAACGAACCTCCTGTAGGTTGTCTACAAAGTTTTTGAGAT
The DNA here is from genome assembly GCA_905404155.3 of Plebejus argus. Lineage (NCBI taxonomy): Eukaryota > Metazoa > Arthropoda > Insecta > Lepidoptera > Lycaenidae > Plebejus > Plebejus argus. The sequence goes on along the minus strand of FR989927.1, from coordinate 303,530 downwards.
AAGGGGTAATCTGGGGTACAAAATTTTCCTGCTCAACAATAGCACGTATGTCGTTGAGCACATGAATAGGCGATCGAAGCTCACGAGCAAAATTCAAATATGCGGCTGTATGACCAGTGCCTTGGTTATAGGCCGTATTAAGCGCAAATCTCACCGCAGGAAGAGTCTTTGGCCAGTCTTGATGACTACTATTGACCAGGATCGCCAACATGGCTTTCATGTCGCGATTCTTCCGCTCTGCGGGGTTCGCCTCTGGGTGATACACCGGAGTAAGAGCTTGATCAATTCCTAAGGCTAACATGGTCTTCTGCATGACCGCGGAAACAAATTGAGTGCCGTTATCACTCACGACACGTCTGGGCAACCCGTAACGTAAGAAAAATTCTTCAATCAGAACTTTTGCGCATTTCTCAGAGGTAGCTTCGTCAAGGGCGAAAAGCTCTACCCACCTCGTGGCAGTATCTTCTATCAAGAAAATCCATTTCTCACCTTGACTACCCTCTGGTAAGGGCCCAAATAAGTCCATAGCCAGAACTTCGAAACGCTGATGCATGGCCGGTGTCTGTAATAAACCGGCTGGCTTTAAATTGCTAGGCTTGAAAGCCTGACACAAGTCACATGACTTGAGATATTGGGTGACATACTGACGCATCTGGGGAAAATAGTATCTCTCCTTGATCTTCTTCAGAGTGCGTTCAACGCCAAGGTGTCCAGCTGTAGAGGCGTCATGAAGCTCCTTCATCAGCTCATTTCTAAGGGATAGCGGAATCACCAACTGAGGCTCCTCAGTCTCGCTATCGGAATCAACACGGTAGAGAACACCCTGGGATACGTAGTACCCTCTATCTGTCCACCGTTTATAATCGTGATCGTCTTCGAAGTCCTTCAAGATCTTTTGGGTCTCCGGATCTTCGAGCTGCGCAGCGCGGATCTCAGCGGGTCCACGGTGAGGTAAGTCGACTGAAATAGGACACAAATCACACGATTCTTCTATTTCAGGGTCAGCTGGAAGCGCAGGGCGACTCAACGAATCGGCGATGACATTACTTTTACCTGGAGTATACTCGAGGTCTAGGTTATAAGACTGCAACTTCAGTGCCCACCGAGCTAGGCGACCTTTAGGGGTCTTGAGCGACAATAACCACCGCAAGGGCTGGTGATCCGTACAGACCCTGATTTGAGCGCCTTCGACATATCCTCGAAATTTGTCGAGGGCCCATACAACAGCCAGCGCCTCTCTTTCGGTCGTATTATAATTGCGCTCCGCCGGCGATAATAACCTGCTTGCATATTCGATAGGTCTCTCATCGTACACGTCATTTCCTTGCAGCAAGACAGCCCCAAGCGCGTAAGCACTGGCGTCGGTTCGGAGGATGAACGGAGCATTGAAGTCCGGCTGGCGAAGAATGGGTGCAGATGTAAGCTTCTCCTTAAGGGTCACAAAAGCTTGAGATTGAGCAGCACTCCAAATCCAACTCGCGTTCTTCTTAGTCAGCTCTGTTAGCGGCCGGGCTATATCCGAGAAGTTAGGAATAAATTTCCTGAACCAAGCACACGTCTGTATAAAACTTTTCAGATGCTTCAAATTAGCTGGTGGCGCCATCTCCAAGACAGCTCGAACCTTCTCTGGGTCAGTCTGAATCCCATCTGCTGAAATGACGTGACCGAGGTAAGTCACTTTATCACGAGCAAACGCACACTTTTCGCGATTTGCTTTTAATCCGAATAATCGTAATCTATTAAAGACCTTCTGTAAGTCTTCCATGTGTGATTCTAGGTTCTCTGACACTACTAACAGATCGTCTAAGAAGGCCACCACACAAACATCCTTAAGCCCGGATCGAAAACGATCCATTAGGCGCTGGAACGTCGCTGGAGCGTTCTTCAACCCGAACGGCATCCGGCGAAACTGAAACGTCCCGAAAGGTGTTGTAAATGCAGTTTTGTGACGGTCTTCAGGCGCGACTTCGACTTGCCAATAGCCGGCCTTGAGATCCATAGTAGACATCACACAGTTGGCTTTAGTTGAGGATAAGATGTCATCGATCGCAGGCAACGGATATTTATCCGTCCGGGTCACCGCATTCAAGAGGCGATAATCGACGCAGAAACGTGTTTGCCCATTCTTCTTGGGAATCAACACGACCGGAAAAGCCCATTCCGATTCGGCTTCCTCAATGATCTCATCTTCCAACATCCTATCTATTTCAGCTCGCACAACCTCCTTCTTTGCAGGAGTCATACGGTACGGCGGAACTGCTACTGGGAGGCTATCACCCGTATCGATGCGATGTACTGCCATTGGAGTCGGCGCTCCCCCTGGCGAAAAGATATCTTCGTTACCTGCGAGCACTGATGAAAGAACTTCCCTTTCAGGAGCAGTCAATAACGTTCCCTCATTCTCGCGGAGCCCCACGGAAGAACAAACAAGAGAAGTGACTTCATCCTCGAAAACTAAAGGAAAGTAAGTACGACCTTGATTTACCGTATTTAAAGTAAACCGATTTGACTTAAAGTCAAGTACCATACCAGCGTCGCGTATAAAATTCATACCCAGGAGAGAGTCTGTAGCACCAGGTAAGATCACAAAGACAGTAGGTATAACAACATTGTATACTTCTACATCGACAACAGCAGATTTAACATTTTTGTTACAAATAGAGCCGTCGGCTAATTTTATGTCAACATTGACATCCTTAAAATTAACTCTACTTTTCACTAACAAATCTTTCATAGATTCACTCGCGATAGAGATTTTTGCGGCGGTATCAACAAGAAAATGTCCACTAACACCAAAAATCTTGATTTTTATTTTAGGTCGCGCACGCGCATCGATTGGCGCTGTGCCGACTGCAGAAACCGAGAGCGACTGAAGAGAAATCGATGTCGTAGGCAGCTCATCCTTCTTCTTGCAGTTCGTACAATTAGCTCGTATCACGCCAGGAGTGCCACACCCGAAACATACTACAGGTGACGGCCTTGCCTCTGTTCTCGATTCACCTGAACCTGTCGTTACTTTGCGTGGTTGTAGCTTATGACAAGCGTCCTTCTCATGACCAAACTTCTTGCAGTATACGCAACGGGGTCTGGCTTTGGGAGTAGAACCACTCGAAGTGCTAGGCGAAGGCGGTGAAATTACAGCAGGGACTGGAGCGATGGAATGCGGAACTACCACAGCTGGGGTAGCCGAAACAGGGAAGCGCACTTGTGTTCGCGTGCGACTTTCCTCTAGAAGATCTTCCACAGAACGAGCCTTCTCTAGTAGCTCGGCGAACGAAGAGAAACTGGCTCGAGACACTCTCTCACGCAGTCGTCGATGGAGTAAGCCGTATATCATGTCCAGCTGAACAGGGTTTTCAGGTAATGTGTTGGGCGGCAACTGTGCAATCAAGGCTCTCGCCCTACACACGAAAACGTCTGTCTTCTCATCAGTTTGCTCTTTACTAAAAAGTTCGCGATAAATCCTATGTGGTGGGAGGCGAGGACCAAAAGTCTGCCGCAGGAGCTGAATGGCGTCAGGCCAAGTCGACACGGAGTGTTTGACGCCTTGCCACCATGTGCCAGCCATCCCCGTCAATAGCATAGGGAGGCCACGAAGCGCGATGCTATCATCCATGGTGACACATTCTTTATAGACCTCTATGGCGTCTATGAAAACGATGACGTCGGTGCCCTGAGCTCCGTCAAATCTTGCCGAACATCTCGCGAAGTTGCTCTGGCTCCCCATCACACTAGCAGTGGACGGCGGCGGGCCAGGTATACGCAGAGCAGAGATTAGTTGTTGTAGTTGTAGATCCGACATGGTAATTGATGTGGGAGTCCCGCCCACAGGCGGCGACACCGTCGAGTGCGGCGTAAACATCTGTGTGGGTGCACCTTGCACCGGGGGGAACACAGTATGCTGAGTCACGGGTGGTATCGCAGCACCACCACGGGCAGCTTCGGCGTCAGCAGACGCCGCGACAGAAAGCTGTCCAAGACTATTCGCACGAGCACTTCTCGCTAACACCATCTTACCACGGTAAACTATACGGTAATCTCATTATAGTCTCTGTATATAAAACTTTAAAGTCCACCATAACAAAGTTCACATATAAAGTCAAACAACCATATTATATTCATTATGGGAATGTTAAACAAAAAACTAGTACTAATGTGCTAGTCACTTGTGTGTCCATATCCTAGTAATACGAATAATATAAGTCCGCATATAAAATTGTCCAACACACAATCTTTAGGAACGGCACCCAAATAAAAACAAAAGTTCTACTTCCCTCTATGAAGCGACGAAAAAACTTCAACACTGCTCGAAGTGCGCCCACCGACATAGGAGGTAGGTGTCCAACACCTAGACGTCGTCGAGTGGCGAGGCAGCAAAGTACAAAGCGTCTCGGCGACCACACCAAGGCGCCGACAACACTCGATGCAACGTAAACTTGAATACGCCGCGTCGTAATAATCGTCACTAGTCACTACACTATCGAGCTAGTAATCTCACTAATGTATAGGAAAGTCACTTCAAACAACTGTGCAATATAATAAAAACACAAAACAAATCTTAGGAATCACAAAATAGTCATTATTAAAAGTTTACTACAAATATTATAAAAAATCTCTTGTTTTTTGTTGTCAAGTTTCCATAGTAACGACAAAATACGTCCGATAGGTATATACGGAAAAAACCAGTTTTCACTCCTGAGTCCGGCCAAACGTTGGGCAGCCAAATTTATAGGAGACGTGGTTTTCACACCACAAACCAAACACTTGCGTTTAATACTTAGGTAAAACTGTGTTTATTCCACTAATCCACAGGTTTTTAACTTATAAAACAAATCAAAACTACGGGCGAGGCGAGAGACCGCCATGACGCGCGCACGCCCCGAACTATTCTCTCTCTCATGTTCGTCGTCCCTCTCTAGCAGGCGGACGACGAAACCGCGCGATATCGCCATGGCAATTTTACTCGTCTGCCTGAGGCAGTATAAGACGGCAAATTTAAATTGCTCGGCGCTACACAACAATTTTAAACTAAAATACATTTTGACATTGCAACAACGTATCATGCACAAATTACCTAATTCGTCGAACCGCGATCGTGATTTATTTTGTGCATCTCGCAGTACGGCCCTGACAGAATACAATCAGCTGTTTGTAATGACAGTTTCACTGACAAATACAAAATGGTCGAAAACTAAAGTTGGCAAACAAAGAAAGGCAGCGTAAAAGTGTTTTTGTAACGTTAAAAACTGTTTTATTAAGTGAAAGTTAGTGAGTTTAGTGAGTGTGAGGTGTGGCGAGCACCATGCTGGACCTGGAGATCGTCCCCGAGCGCTCGCTGGGCTGCGAGAGCTGGGAGTTCGTGCTGGGTGAGCGCTCTCCTGTGTTTATACGTTACGTCAAGATTTTGCGTTTTATTTCCCTGGGATGGGGCTTATGCAACTGCGATTCGCTGGGCCGGGGTGGAGACCGCCGGGCTGCGGTCGGGGCTCCGCCGGGGGCCATCGATTTTTCTGGTCGCGGGTGGTGTCTTTGTGCGGTAGTGTTTATTTTTTTCGATACACTTGACCATGAAGACGGGCAAGTGGCGTTGTTTTCATGTATATTCATTAGTTTTCGCAATGCAAACACTTTGTTTATGTTGTGCTAGGCGACCTAGTTATTTTTAGTAAATAGCCGAACTTAACTGCTTCTGAGTACAGAATGTCCTTCAGCTCGTTTCAGTAAACTTACCTCAGTAATAATTATAATTTATACTTTTATATTAACAGCACATAGAAGTTACGTCTTGCATTTATGGCTCAGTCACGTAAGGATTACAACTTCCTTTTAAAAGACTATCTTTTAAATACTTAACAACAACTTTTCAATTTAGCATTAAAACCTTCAATTTTGATATTGAGACAAATAAAATATATAATATGGTATTGAATGGCTCTAAATATGATTTTTTAAGGAAAACAGTGTCTACCGTACTATCTGTGTGATTTGAATGCTGATGGAACAATTAAGTCAGTAAGTTTACTGACTTAAAAATGTGCAAATTTTAAAAGCAGAAGTGTTGAAAAATTTAATTCGTAATTGTTGTGGCTAAGAACAACTCACCTCAACAACACCTGAAAATAAATATCAACAAGTACCTTATAAAAACATCTGATACCTTTAGAAAATCAGAACAATTAAAATTTAGTGAGGCATATAACTGAATTTCAATTGTTTTAATATATTAAAATAATTGTACCTAGCACTTGCTACATACTAGGCATCATAGTTGCTGTGCCTCTTTATATGTCTGGGTGTCTGGATGCTCCATCCCAGACACTACCTGTTAACTCTTCTTCTTCTTCTTTTTATTATGGCGGCCTCAGTGAGTTGCCAATGTCAGAGTGATTTTGGTAGGACTTTGCTCTATAACAAGTAGTGTTTGTAATGAAGCACACTACATAGTCACAAATGTTTTGTCATGTATACTAAAATAATAATCCATACTTCCATACTTAATATTATAAATGCGAAAGTGTGTCTGTCTGTCTGTCTGTTACCTCTTCACGCCTAAACCACTGAATCCGATTTTGCTGAAAGGTATGAAGATACTTTGAGTCCCGGAAAAGGACATATAATAGGCTACTTTTTATCCTGAAAAAATGTACGGTTTCCGCGCGATAATCGATTTTTGGCGCAACGTAGTTGCGGGCATCACCTAGTAAGTCATGTTTGTAACAAGACATTTTGTTTATGTTTATAATGATATAATATTATGTAATATCCTTGACTTTGAACACATTCAATGTAACCAATGAATTCAAATGCTAATAGGAAACATTAAGATCACTATTATTCAGAGCTGTATAATATTATGTACATTGCTCAGTGGTTGAGCGCGAGGTAGCTCAAGCCGGGGGTCGCTAGTTTGAATCTCCACAATAACTTTATAATAACAAAAAAAAAGTTTTCTGGTGCCCATAACACAAGTCCCTAAAGTACTTGCTATGGGGCCAGACTGACGTGGTGTGAAGCGTCCATAAGTATTCAATAGTTCATTTTATGAAAGGTAAATTATATTAGAAAGAAAGAAAGAAAGGGATTTTATTAATAGGGAACAAAATATTATTTAAGTAGGTGTTTAATGTTGAGTAACCGTATTATTTAACCTGATAATTATTTTGAATTTAGTATTTTCATATTCCACATATAAATAAAGTAAGTAATATTCCTTTTGCATAATATTAAAAAGTTGTATGATATATCTAAAGCTATGTAGGCTTTGGTGTGTACTGTGGAGACAGCTTTTAAGAGGACATTTCATATCTCAGTTTACTAGTACCTACCTGCGCAACATCCTGCCTATACTACAAGATTCAACATAATAATATAATTAATAGTATTTTAACTCATCATCAATCCCCAAGCGGCACCCGGCTGTCGCATAACAATTGGAAATTTATTGTGTCTGCGATTCACACGATCGAGGTATTATAAAGATAAAACCGACTTCAAAATTGTACGTAATTGAGAATTATAATTCCGTATCTCAAAAAGTACTGCACCGATTTTGATGAAACTTGCACTATTCCCTAAGTTGAACAATACCTAGTACAACAAAAAAAGAATTACTTAAATCGGACTTATAGTTCCAGAGATATACGAACACAAACATAAAAACATACATACACACACTTGAAATTTGGCACATTTGCTCAGATGCTGCTATAGAATAACATACGGAAACTAGGTAACTTATTTTTTGCTCGGTCTCAATGATGACAACTGGTAGGCACTTGAAATTTTCACAAAGGCCTTTAATATTTATGTGTACTTTAATCATTAATAATAATATTTAAATAAAGTAAAAATTTAAGGTGGGCTCCCAATCCCATACAAAAAACACAATTTTGCTTTATAACGGTACGGAACCCTTCGTGCGCGAGTCCGACTCGCACTTGGCCGATTATTATTTTAAAATCGGTTAATAAACCAAAGGTAGCTAACTACGACATAGTACTTCTTCTTCTTCTTTTAAATATGGCTCCTTGGTGAATCGCCAATGTCAGAGTGCGTTGACTAATACTCTGCCTTAAATGAGAGGTTTCGTGGAAAAACAAGGGTACGGTAATTATGAAACGCGTACGGTGTCTGTTGACAATTCCTTAACCTAAAACAAACACAAACATGAAGAGTTAGTACCACACCTTACAATTTAATTTGGTTAGTATGTATATATGTACATAAAATTTTCACAAAGGGAGTATTTACAAACGATAGGACAGATTTGAAATTGATAGGGCGAGGGATGTTAGGAGGAAGGATATCATATAGTGAGGATTGGTTCTTTGAACAAGAGAAAAAAATATGATCTAAGGTGCCCTCGTCTATGCCACACTCACAAAGGGTACGACATAGTATACGTCTTACTTAATTATTTATGTCAACGTCAGCGGATAGGTATATAGGAATTTTATTTATCGAAATATTTTTTTTTCCAAAACATGTTTTTGTTTTCATGTCGTAATTTCAACGTAATATTATTATTTTCGCGAAGATATCGGCGCGCGGCGCGTGGCCTTGGACGATAATGCGAGGTACGCTCGCTACTAATGCTACTAGTAATATTATAATATTTTAGTAAACGTGCGAGTTAAGACGCATCGCACACACTAATTATTATTATTACAATTTACAAGCAACTTACAAGTTACAAAATAATAAGTATTTAAATATGTCCATACTCCATAATAATCCATTTAGACTTTAGAGGTATTGCTAAATTATTTCAAGTAGTAAGTAGGTAATTATGTGTATTTTGATATCGTAATAAGTATAATAATATGACAAAAGTGTAAAAATAATAATAACTCCCGCACCGGTTTCGGTGACGGTGGCCGGTTTCATTGAAATCGAAACCAGGCCAGCTACACAGGAGTAATTTTATAGTGCCCAGGAGTGTGCGCAGTACACAAGAGCACTCTCTATTCCTTTACTCTCATAAGTCATAACCCAGTGGGACGGAAGACCGACACGAGACGGCGAGAGATCAGGCGCAGGACCGACTTTTTACATGCCTGCATTGTCCTAACCAAACTTGGAAATAACATGTTTCCAACGCGGGAATCGAACCCACGACCTCCGAGTCAAGAGCCGCGCTCTATACCACTAGACCACGGAGGCGTTACAAATACACCTTTATCAACAGGCCTCCGCTGCAGCTGTAGGAAAAATACCAGCAATATTCTGCACCATTTGCATTTGTAATACTGTGCACTACATTTAAATTTAAAATTTAAATATGTACATAAAGCGTAACACACAGTAGGTAATGGGCAAATCGCAGGCTTCAGTCACAGAATATTTAATAGCTTCAGTTATAGTCTACCGCTAGACAACAATTATAGCCCGCGTGCAATGCTAAACACTAAACAGGCTAAACTAAACTACTACACTAAACCTTGTGGGCTTGTGGGCTGTGGCTATGGTGTGTGACGTCACAATTCACATCATGCATAACAACTCCGATTCTATAGGACTCTTTACTCTTTAGGACACATCAGTATAATGGATAGATATTAGCTTAATAGTTATTACATTATCAAATATCTCTGGATCATAATCTACACTACTATTATAAAGAGGAAAGATTTGTTTGTTTGTTTGTTTGTTTGTTTGTTTGTTTGAGTCGAATAGGCTCCGAAACTACTGGACCGATTTGAAAAATTCTTTTGCTATTGGAATCTTACATTATTTCTGCTGAACATAGGCTACATTTTATTTTGGAAAAAAGTAGGGTTCCGTAAGATATTTGAGTTTTTCGGACGCAAGGTGTAAAAAATCAGCTAGAAAAGTTACTTATTTTGCGTACGCTGCCTAAACTATAAAAGATAGAACCATAAAATGTTCTAAGTAATTGTAGATCTTATAAATATCTACAAAAAAGTCCGCGACACACTATACCTATCTATGTCGAGTGAGGCACAATAACCATTTATTTATTTAAAAATCCTGAATTTTTTTGGACTACATTAAAACGGATATATTTTATTCACGCTATTAATCCTTATCAAAATAAATTATTTTATCACTAAGTACAGTTTATGTAGATAATATTTGGTCTTTGAATGATTAAAATTGGACGTTTAGTTTTGAAATTATGGCGAAATTAAAATATTACGATAGTGGGCGTCACCAAAGCGCGTGCGGGGAAGACAATATTCTGTTGTAGAAATGAAAATTCTGTACTTAGAAGATATTAAATGACACCCGAAATTACACCTTTGTCACTACATCGCTATAGAAGCCAAAAATGTGGTTAGTTTTTTGTCTGTCTGTCTGTCTGTCACTCTTTCTGTCTGTCTGTATGTTTGTTCCAGCATCACACGAAAAATACTTATCCGATTTGAATGTGGCTTTCGCAGATATATTTATCTTCTTCCAACTTAACATATGGTGTATAAAATTTTTTCCCCCACCCCTCTAAGGGGACAAAAGAGGGGGTCAGATTTTGTATCAAACTTTTTTCTTTAACACGAAAACTACTGATCCGATTTGCATACGGTTTTCACAGATTTGCATACGGTTTTCACAGATATATTATATTTGTCTTCTTCCAACTCAACATCTGGTGTATAAAAATCCTCCCCCCCCCCCCTCCCCTCTCAACCCTCTCTGGGGACCAAAGAGGGGTCAGATTTTGTATACAACTTTTTTCTTTAGTGGACTTACTTCATATTAGGTATTAACTGTGTTTTTCAACTTAACATTTGGTGTATGACCTTCCCCCCCACACCCTCTTAGGGGACAAAAGAGGGGGTAAAACATATTGTATCAACTGATGATGTAGAAAATAATTATACTTTAAATGGCAAAACAACGTTTGCCGGGACAGCTAGTAATATGAATAATATGAATGATGCAAACGTTCTTTTGCCATAAAAAGTATTCGATATATTTTCTACTTCATCAATTGTCAATACAAAATCTTGCCCCCTCTTTTGTCCCCTAAGAGTGGTGGGATGAAAAGTTGTGTACATCTGATGTTAAGTTGGAAAATACAGTTAATAATATTATGAAGTAAGTCTATTAAAAAAAAAATTGATACAAAATCTGACCCCCTTTTGGTCCCCTTGGAGGGGTGGGGACTGGGGGGGGGGGCTATACACCAGATGTTAGTTGGAAGAAGACAAATATATTTGCGAAAACCGTATGCAAATCGGATCAGTAGTTTTCGTGTTAAAGAAAAAAGTTTGATACAAAATCTGACCCCTCTTTTGTCCCCTTAGAGGGGTGGGGGGAATTTTTTTATACACCAGATGTTAAGTTGGAAGAAGACAAATATATCTGCGAAAACCGCTTTCAAATCGATCAGTAGTTTTCGTGTGATAGTGGAACAAACATACAGACAGACAAAAAACTAACCACATTTTTGGCTTCTATAGAGTATAGAGATCTAGTGACACCCCCGCTTATTATTTTTTGAATTTTCTTTAATGTACAGAATTCACATTTCTACAGTTTTATTATATTATGTATAGATATTTGATCCAATAATTGACTAGATATTAGAGTCATACGAAGGTTCTGCACAAGCTCTGCAGGTAAAATAATTATTGTTTATCGAGTACGTGTGCCCCCGGGTGCGTGGCCCAGACACGTCACACGAGACGTTACCATCGGTGATGACTGATGAGTCAGACAGCCAGGTCGATTGGCCTTAGACCTGCTATCGATTGGACATGACAGACAGCTGCATAGTTTTACATAGTGTAACTGCAGCGCGTGTCCTTCACAACTAGACAATTAGTGTAGAACTGTAGAGTAAACTAATCCAATAAGAAATTGTTTTTAGCAAGTTACCTGAGTCCTGAAGTGACCCTTTTAAAGGAATCCATTTAAAAACCGCGAAGCGCGATTATGAAACCTATTTTAATAATTTAAAATTAAAATGATATCGATTGTATTGAATGCCAGCTGATGTCCGCGCGGTTGTTGACCTCCAGGTCGGGGCTGTTATTATTAGGACCTATCCTAATATTGATCAGCATCACGAGAAGCTGCAGGAGTGTTTATATAGTGTTTTCAAGGTAGGTATTGCTAATTTTGTGGGCGATTTCCGATGCCCGTGGATCTAGTTGATCCACCATCGCTGCAGAAGTGAGTTTGCAGTAATTGTTTGTTGTACCTTCGTCGGCGACCAGCAGCGACCAGTTCCGCGACAGATATATCTGGGAGTCATTAGCACTGGGCTTATCGTGCGCCGCCGCCCACCCGCCTCACCGCGACCCGCCCCGCGTTATCAGCCGAGATACTTGGTAGCTCACGAGTTCAAAATGCTAACTTGGTTTTTTTGGTCGCATTATTTACTGTATGTGCTAGTAGCTGCGACTAGCGCCCTCCGCTCCAAACAACTAGCTCGCGACTTCGTTGCGCCAAAATTAATTACTTTAATTAATTCATCAAACTATCCCAACATCAAAAAATCCCAACATTTTTAAAAAATATTTCCTTATCTCATTATTAACAAAATAGGTTGAAAGCTGTCTAAGCAAGAAAAGTGGTGTAGAGTGTAAGTAGTAACTAGTAACAGACAGAAATATTGTAGATATAGAATAGTTTTGAACTACGAGTATAATAAACAGCAAGAGCCTCGGCTACTGTAAATATACATGTGAGTGACATGACGAACATCTCAGACAATGACTGAATAATATTGTATTTGGCTGCTGAGTGCTGGTATATCATAACCTACTCCAACTTCCAAGGCCAAACACAAGGTTGAAATAGGGACGTAGAATCGCTATAACTTATAATTAAATACATAATTGATAATATAAATATCATGTCTCCACGTTAATATTGTAGTGAGAAATCATAGCAAATGGCAAAATTGTTTAATGAGTTTAAACCGTTACCAAGTAAAATAATTCATGTTGACATTTGCTTTCTCATCGTCATCTCTTTGCCTACTCTATAAAATGTTGGTGTTTGTTCTGCAGCTCAATGTTCTAACATGGTTTGTGTAATGTTTCAGGCATGCACTTTTCGCAAGCGGTGTCGATAATACAGAGCCAGGTGGGCACGATCCGGGGCGTGCAGGTGCTCTACAGCGACCAGGTGGGTGACGTCACAGTTCACACACACAGACACACATTGCTGCGCCTGCGCAGGTCAAATAAATGATTAGATTGATTGATTGATTGATTGAATAAAGAGGTCCAACCCCGTGGGGAAGCCCGGAGGGGCGGGGGTATCTACGAGCAAATAAAAGATGTTCAAGTTATTCATTTATCAATCTCCTGTACGCTTTACACCATACTTAAGAGTTAAGGATTCTTTTCACGGTAAAATTAACATTACAGAAGTCTCTTCCTTGTCCTAGAACTTCTAAAAAAGAAATGCTATAGTTCCTTGCCTAGTGTGGAAAGTGGAAACCGAGGGGCAAGTTCGTTGTTCTCATTCTGTAGGTACATTAAAAAAACAATTAAAATGTAGGAAATAATGGTCTCTTCGACTGTTAATCACACAAACATAATCGTTAAACTTGATGTTATGTTCATGTTACACTTAACCCACATAACGCGTATCTTGTGAGCGTACATCTTTTGTGAGTCACACCCTTTGTTGCGAATGCATCGAGGGCAGAGGTTCTGCTCATCATCAGCATCGTCTCAGATCAGAAGCTTTAGTTATGTCACGTGCCGGATGGGTGCCTTTGTAATGCTCATAGAGACACAAAGAAACAGATAAAACATTCTAAAATATCTTCTTTGTTACCCGATTTAGTCTAAGCTTATCTTTGATCCGTGATTTGCTTATCGACCCAAATGCTTAGTGCAAGTTTTTTGTTCATTTTTGGCCAAAAATGTTGTGTATGACACAAAGTTAATATACCTAGCAAGGTATATTAACTTAATGGTATGACATCGAAATAATGCCTATGGTGAAAAACGACGAAAGAAAAGAAACTTTTTTTGGTAAAAAACAAATAGCCATAGTAAATAAGAGCCTAATTTTATCTAATTGGTGCAATCAGCGTAGGTTGCGAGGATTTCACAACGCTGATTTTCAGTATGAAGATTCATTCGATGCCTGCATACATGAAAATAGGACGAAAAAGTAGTAGGTACACTGATCGCGGAGTAGTTAAATTCAACCGCTTACAAGGTGATTGTGGTTCCAGAACCCGCTGGCGGTGGACCTGGTGATCAACATGCCGCAGGACGGTATCCGGCTGGTGTTCGACCCCGTCGCCCAGCGCCTCAAGACCATCGAGATATACAACATGAAACTAGTGAAGCTTAGGTATAGGTGAGTAAGACCTACATTGTTTACAATGCAAACATTTGAAGACATGTTCTTGTCTTCAGTTTCAGAACCTAGGCACCTGATGTGGGTGGTATATGGGTTTCTTTGTCGAAATACTTCTATTTGAAAGAAAAGTCGTCGGTTCCTGATCATTTTACATCGACTTTAAATAAAGTAGGTTTATTGGTGCAGAAACCATAGAGCTCCATCTAGTAACCACTAGATGAAATTTTTCTAAATTTGAGAATTAACTTATATTTTATTAATTTTTGATCCGGCCATTTATAAAACACCTTTTAAAGAATCCATAACCTAATTAGTACAACTTGACAGAGATCTATTTATTGCCATTTTATGGAAACATGTTGTCAATGTTATGTCAATGTCTCCTGTTTGACACAGGAGATACAGTGGTGGGAATGTGTGATGGGCCAAAGCCCGTTTAAAAAAAAAAAAAACATGTTGTCAGAACAAAAGAGCTATAAATGAGCATGTCGCAGCTTGACTGGAGAACGCCATTCAATCACACGTCTAGATCTAATTTTTAATTGAATATTTGAGTCGCTCACAATCAAAGCGCACGGAAGTGCGCAGGCCTAGTTCCAGCAGGCCGCGCGCATGCCGTGCACTATATTTTACACGAACCGCTTCGACGCACTTTTGACCCCCCTGTAGCTCAGTGCCTATTGCGAGTGCAAAGATAATTTGAAAATGCCCGCGAACACTATCCGTGACGGAATGAAAACAAAATGGCGAACCCAAAGTGACGCACATCTGCCCGTCAGTGCTGCGTTTTCTTTCAACCAAAATGATGTAACTCGCGTTTTGCTTATTTTTAAATAATGAAATTGGAAGTGCGTTTTGTTGTCAAATATTGTCAAATATTGTTTTTTTTAAATAACTGTTGTGAAAGGTGTTATTTTGTTGCCTGCATGAACTAAAACATAAATTAGAACCATAGACATATAAATCGATGATTAGAACCAAATAACAACACATTTTTTGCGCTGAACATTTTTTAATAACATTTGACTTGTTTTTTTTTTTATTAAATAATTATTTTCTGAGTCACACTTTTCGACTCGAGTATTTTCAAGGGTAAATGTTTGGATTCAAATATTTAATTTCTGAGTTACACCTTTCGACTCACGGTCCGTTTCAAGGGTCAATATTCTCAATCGATCTGGCACTTAGTATATCAGAGAAGTTGATTCCTATTTCCTAGGCTGATGGCGGACCTAAGTAATTTGGTCTCGTTAAGTCAAACCCATCCGACCGATCACAGCTAACATTGAATTGACATAAGCCGACCAATCGACGTAGGTCCGTCAATTCCCTAGGAATCAATTTCCTCGATGGTACATAAATTACTACCTTCTTTGCCACAGAAAAAAGGTTTAAAACACTATGGAAAAACCGTTTGATAATAATAATGTTGGTGTTTCGTAACGTGTGTCATGCATGCATGTGTGATGACTGATGACTGATGTGTGATGTGACGTTTCAGCGGCCTGTGCTTCAACTCGCCGGAGATCACGCCGTCCATCGAGCAGGTGGAGCACTGCTTCGGCGCGACGCACCCCGGCCTGTACGACAGCACGCGCCACCTGTTCGCGCTCAACTTCCGCGGCCTCTCCTTCTACTTCCCCGTCGACACCAAGTTCGAGCCCGGCTACGCGCACGGCCTCGGCTCCCTGCAGTTCCCCGACGGCGGCTCCCCCGTCGTCGCGCGCACCACCATCTACCCCGGCTCGCAGCACAAGCCCGGCGCCGCCGCCGCCTCCGCCCCCGCCGCCCCCGCCGCGCCCGACCTGCCGCTCGCCTGCTACGGCCACGAGCTGCAGCTGCGCCGCTGCGACGTGCTGCGCAGCGGCGGCGCCACGCTCGGCCTGCGCCTGCACGTGTGCGCCGGCGGCGCGCGTGGCCCCTCCTCCCGCCGGCCGCTCGTGCGCTTCGGCGACTCCTGCCAGGCGGTCGCGCGCGCGCTCGCCGCCCCCGCGCGCCTCTACTACAAGGCCGACGACAAGATGCGCATCCACCGGCCGACGGCGCGCCGCCGCCCGCCGCCCGCCTCCGACTACTTCTTCAACTACTTCACGCTCGGGCTGGACGTGCTGTTCGACGCGCGCACGCACCGCGTCAAGAAGTTCGTGCTGCACACCAACTACCCCGGCCACTACAACTTCAACATGTACCACCGCTGCGAGTTCCGGCTGGCGGCGGCCGCGGTCACCGTCACCGCGTACAGCCGCTGGGAGGCGGTGTCGCGCGCGCTGCGCGTGTGCGAGCGCCCCGTCGTGCTCAACCGCGCCTCCTCCACCAACACCACCAACCCCTTCGGCTCCACCTTCTGCTACGGCTACCAGGACATCATCTTCGAGGTGATGTCCAACAACCACATCGCGTCCGTGACGCTGTACCAGCCGGAGGGAGCGCGCGCGCACGCCGCCGCCGACGCCGGCGCGTGACGCGACGCGCGGGGGGCGGGGCCCGGCGCGGGGCGGGCGAGTGACCGATCTCAGCCGCGAGTGATAGTGTAGTGCCGCGCCCGCCGACCGTCGCCCGCTCGGCCGAGCGCGATAGAGCGGACCGAGTGAACTTTTTAGGAGCGATTCACTTTAAAAGTGTCGCTTTTTATCGGTATCTCATTTACGATTAAGTCTTAATAAATTTTATTCTGTTCGATAAAATGTTTCCGACTGGTTCGGTAAGATTCCAAAACGATATGTTTCAAATTTGGCAATTTTGTAACCGCGTACTAACACACGCGTTATTTTTAGTTTAAATATGATACATGAAGCGGCCGCTCGCGAGTCGCGACTGCCGGCCGAGTACTCGGCGCGGCCTCGGGTAGGCGGCCCTCTCGGTGAAACGTCGGGGGCGAGTGACGCGCCTGTAGTCGGCCGCACTGGAACATAGCGTCGCGGCCGTCGCGAGCGGCCGTCGCGCGTCGCCAGCTGTGAGGTGGAACGGTAGAACCGAGTTTCTTAAATGAATAGTCAAATGTGTTCTTTAAGTTTTATAATCTGCGGAAATAATAATAAAAAATCGGATAATATTAGACGTAAGCTGTACATACTAGGTGTCAGGCGAGCTACAAAGAATTGATGTATTTTTTTCTAAAAATCATTTTCGAATCATGAGATGTGCTAGATGTGTGTGTGTCCGACCGCGTGCGTTCAACACCACCGGCTCGGGTCAGTAGGCCTACTACGAAACTGTTTTGAGACTCAAACAATCGGCCGAGAATGCCGCGTCCTGCTCTAACAACGTCATTTCACGTTTGTTAGAGTAGGACGCGGCATTCTCGGCCGATTGTTTGAGTCTCAAAACAGTTTCATTGTACAAGGCCTGGTCACACCGACACGCGACGCAGCGGGACATACTAGAGGAAGTGGTTCAGTAAAACACTTAATTTTCTAAAAAGAATGTAAAATGTTTGTGCGCCCCACGCGGCGGGACAGAGATTATTTGCAGCGCGAGCGGTGAGAACTGACCCAGTCTATCTACATAATATTATTATAAATAAATAAAAAAAGTGTCGTGTAGTGTTGTGCGCGGTGCGCGGTGCGCGGTGCGGCATCGCGAGCGTGGTGTGGTGTGGTGACGTGTGTACGTCACAGGTTTGTGGATTAGTTTTTAATAATAATTATTGTAAGTAATGTAAAATGTTAATATTTAAATGTGCGTGCACATCACACGGTCATATTCAGTTGGACGGTTCACTCCAATACGTTTAGGTTTTCGATTTATTTTACAAGTTATTTATTGACATGGCGAATGTTGATGTTGTAGTCTGTGATACGGCGGCCTCCTCCCCCGCCTGGACTCTGGAGCGTCACGCGCCGCCGCCGGCCGCGTGGCGGTCGAGACAGTCAATGCGATGAAAACGAATTTGGTTACTCGCGACGGCCGCTAGATGGCGCCGCACGGCTCAGTTCGAGTTGAATCTTGTTCCTTATCATTTCTTATGATATCTATTTTCCAAATAAAATGTGTATTTAATTTCTAACAAGGAACCTTTTTAAGTTCTTATTTTTATTTTTTTTATTTTCGTATTCATAATTTACTTGGGTAAACACAGCACGCGCTGGTGCACTTACATATTATTATTAACTTAAGGGAATTTCATACAAATATAAAAGGGAGATCGCCGTCATTATTATGTAAATATATTAGATGTTCCGAGCGTAGTGATCGCCGCGGGGAGGGGGAGGGGGTGTGTGTACTGTGAGTATGACCGCGCCGGGGCGGGGGGAGGTTGCAGGACACTACCGGTACACCGGGCAGGACACCCGGGTCAGCCGGTAAACCGGGCAGGAGTAGGACACCGGGTACACTCGGACCGCGCCGGTGACTCACGCCTATGTTTCTGAGAATCACGCTGGTCGTCGCTGATTAGATAACCGTAGAGAACCGGGGATAAGATAGCGCGATTCTCCAAAAACGCGCCACTCACGTACTCGGCAAAGATTAAATTGTTATGATCGATTTCATCGTACCGTTATGTCGATGACGTAAAGCAATCCGCGTGATTGTTCACTAATTGAGTTTAATTCGTAGTTAATCGAGTCGGTAGCCATAATATATTATATTTATTTAACGTGCTAGCCCGTAGAGTTTATAATAATAAATAAATAAATCTTTATTGCGACCCCAAAACAGGTCATATTTTTAAACTAGCTGTTGCCCGCGACTTCGTCCGCGTTAGTATAGTAGATCACGTCCCAAGTATTATTTTTCAAAAATTTTCAATGTACAGAATTGACTTTCCTACGATTTTATTATATGTATAGATTACAATATGTGTTCAATGTTGTCCTGTAACCTCGTCGAGCGCCGGCGCTAATATGCACAAAGGAGTGACAGTAATAAAGTGGCTGTGGTGCCAATGCCATACAAAAAAAAAGTTAAAAAATGACAAATAATGCATGAAAAAAAGTATTTACCTATGCGTAAGGTGGCGCGGGCGCCGCGCCCTCTAGCGCCGCGCGGGGCAGCCGCCCGCGGACCGCCGAGTTTTCGCACTGCTCTCCCACTATACCACCATACTTTGCTTAAAATCCAATTCAATCTAAAGGTAAAGTAAGAAACAGAAGACCCGCTACTATTTTAATGGTCCTCGGTGCAACAAAGTACACAAAATTGGTCGAAATCTTATCTGTGTTAGCATTGAGATGGAATTGGATCCTGATCGAGTATAGTGAAGTGAGTATTCTATAATGAAGATCGCTCGCCGGTCGGTCGGGTGGGACGCCCCGCATGGCGGGAGCTATTTTTGTATCGATAGTAATAATAAATAATAATTATTATTAATTATTTACGTTCTCGCGCCGCGGCCCGCACCGCTGCGGCGCTGTCACTTAACTCATAACGTTATTTGTATTTTACTCGTGTCAGCCTCGGTCGAGTACCGTGCACCGTCCTGGGATCCCAGACCAACAAATGAATACCAGCAAAATTGTAAGTGTTTGCGGCGCGCTGACGCGGACGGGCCACACGCTGCGTCTGTGTCCGCGTCGCACGCACGCTCCTTTAGACTTGTTGATAATATGAAGCTTGTCACGATTTAAAAAAATGTCATGTTTCGTTGGCCGACAAACTAAATATGTTATGTACAATACTAACCGGTGCTTGACCCGCCCGGGAGTCGGGACTAGACTGCGCGCGATCCGCCCGGGGCCTGGCGGCTGGCACGGAATGGTATAATATAACTTTAGTATGTACGTTACACAATACACATAGTGGAAGTGTTATATTATGCATTTAGTGATACAAAAACTTTATGATTAGTGAGAAAACGACGCCCACTCTTAAACTATATATTTTTATTTGAACTTAACATTAATAACTAGCATAATTATTCTGTGAACCTCCTGAAGGCTGTTCTGCGTAGGTCGGGGAGCCGGCGCGGTCGGCGCCGCCGGCCGCTGACGCCGGGCGGGCGGGGACGGCGGATGGGCGGGGGGCGGCGGCGCCGACCGCGCTCGGTGTAGGTAGTCCAAGTAGCCAATGTTTATTTATTGCTAAGCGCGTTGTTATATATTGTTGAGTGCCGTTTTGTTATTCGTTTCGATGCGAAGTAATAGTTGAATTCGATGATTATTGTTTTAGTTTTACATTTTGTAAATTGCTTTCGAGAGGACACGATTATAATATTATGTGTACTGTTTAAGCGACGAATATCTACACTACTATTATAAAGAGGAAAGATTTGATTTTTTGTTTGTTTGTTTGTTTGTTTGTTTGTTTGTTTGTTTGTTTGTTTGTTTGAGTCGAATAGGCTCCGAAACTACTGGACCGATTTGAAAAATTCTTTTGCTATTGGAATCTTACATTATTTCTGCTGAACATAGGCTACATTTTATTTTGGAAAAAAGTAGGGTTCCGTAAGATATTTGAGTTTTCGGACGCAAGGTGTAAAAAATCAGCTAGAAAAGTTACTTATTTTGCGTACGCTGCCTAAACTATAAAAGATACAACCATAAAATGTTCTAAGTAATTATAGATCTTATAAATATCTACAAAAAAGTCCGCGACACACTATACCTATCTATGTCGAGTGAGGCACAATAACCATTTATTTATTTAAAAATCCTGAATTTTTTTTGGACTACATTTAAACGGATATATTTTACTCACGCTATTAATCCTTATCAAAATAAATTATTTTATCACTAAGTACAGTTTATGTAGATAATATTTGGTCTTTGAATGATTAAAATTGGACGTTTCGTTTTGAAATTATGGCGAAATTAAAATATTACGATAGTGGGCGTCACCAAAGCGCGTGCTGGAGGAAGACAATATTCTGTTGTAGAAATGAAAATTCTGTACATAAAAGATATGAAATGACACCCGAAATTACACCTTTGTCACTACATCGCTTTAGAAGCCAAAAATGTGGTGTGTCTGTCTGTCTGTCTGTCACTCTTTCTGTCTGTCTCTATGTTTGTTCCAGCATCACACGAAAAATACTGATCCGATTTGAATGTGGTTTTCGCAGATATATTTATCTTCTTCCAACTTAACATCTGGTGTATAAAATTTTTTCCCCCCACCCCTCTAAGGGGACAAAAGAGGGGGTCAGATTTTGTATCAAACTTTTTTCTTTAACACGAAAACTACTGATCCGATTTGCATACGTTTTGACAGATTTGCATACGGTTTTCACAGATATATTATATTTGTCTTCTTCCAACTCAACATCTGGTATATAAAAATCCTCCCCCCCCTCCCCTCTCAACCCTCTCTGGGGACCAAAGAGGGGTCAGATTTTGTACACAACTTTTTTCTTTAGTGGACTTACTTCATATTAGGTATTAACTGTGTTTTTCAACTTAACATCTGGTGTATGACCTTCCCCCCCACACCCTCTTAGGGGACAAAAGAGGGGGTAAAACGTGTATCAACTGATGATGTAGAAAATATACTTTAAATGGCAAAACAACGTTTGCCGGGACAGCTAGTTTTCAAATAAAATATAATACAATATAATAGTACTTACGGCGGGCGAATTAAATATTATGAAATATATTACTTTGGCATTTTAGAAATTATCTTGTTTTATAAAATTCTGTCACTAAGTAGATGTAGCCCTCGAATAGAGCAAGTATTTTAAATCGTCTAATATTTTTTTTAAGAATCAGACGCTTACTGTTAATGATAATATTAATATTGTAACGCTCGCCAGTCGGCTGTCGGACGGCGCGGCGTCGTCCTGTCGAGTGTACATCGACACCGGCTCTGGTTAAGATCCGAACCGCTTTCCCGAGATTTTACACTGGGGAGAGCAAGGAGAGTGTGTCGGAGCTTGACTAGACAATTTACGGTGCAGAACTCTCGTGTACATACAGACGACGACGACAGACCCGGTGGCCGGTGGACCACTCGGTAACCCAACTCGATGGCGATGAGGTGGTACCTACACCGGATCTGTCGACTGTCCGAGGGGCGAGGGACGAGCGAAGCCGGAGCACTGACAGGAGCCAGTCCCGTCGCCCGAGGACTGTTCACGTGTACGGTGTAGAGCTCTGAAGCCGGAAGCGGCCTCCGGGCGCGCATCGTTCACTCCGAGAGAATATTTTAACTAAATTGTGATCGATATGACATTAATTTTTTATACTTATTCCGATAAAGTGGGTACAAAATGAAAATAAAAAAATACCAAAATGAATAAAGGATTTCGTACCGACTCCGTTATTTTATTTAGCCCATCCGGTGCCTCAAGTTTGTTATGAGTCGTCAATCGGCGATAGCACGCGTCCTGGAACCTACGCTCGTTCTAGAGACACGTCAGCACGGCTGTCGGCTAATCGCCGCGGTGGTGTTGCATCACCGGACGCCGGTACTTCCTTAGACCTTAATTGTCTAATATCTCATCAGGAGAGGTAGGTAGGGGGTCGCAGGGCTGGATCAGCGAGGTCAGCCGTCGGGGTCTGGGATCAACTGGCACTAGGCGGAGGTCAGGGAGAGCGTGACTCACGCAGGTACCGTCTACGACTGCGCCAGCTGCGTGTGAGACTACTTATTCGCTTTAATACTATAAGTGGACAAGGTTTATAAGGTCTTCTAGGTTCTAGGTTCGTGACGTCCGGCGTATCTTTTGTAAAATGTAATTTTTCAACATCACGAAAATAGCACTTTGTGTAAGTCAGGCCCCTAACGGCAAAATAAATATCTAGAAACCTCATAATCACAGATTACTAATACTAAATACCTAGTTACCCTAGCTACTACGTACATACGTTTTTAGATTATTTTATTGTAATGTAACAAACGAGGACGTGTGACCTTATAACGCAAGTTTTCACTTTTCACTTTATATTATTACATTTAGTCAACAGAGATGATTCAACAGATCAGTAACGGCTGAGAACATCCGATTTCCGAGTAGCCTCTAGAAAAGATTGAAATTGGCATGCGGGCGGACTCAGGGTTCTGTGCTATCGGGATGCTTTATAAGGCCTGGCTCCTGAAGGGCATGCCGGTGCCGCGGGCGCGGTAATATCACAATTCACAGCTGTGTGCACGTCTTGCCGCCCGCTGGAGTATCAGGCTACAGCTGTCTCCGTATCGCAGAACCACTCGACTCTGTCAAAATTCTGTCGAAACATGATAACGGCGGTGACGGGGCCCAGGTGCGAGTCGGAGGAAGTATATTTATCGTTATCGGTGTGACTCGGAGGTATCGATAAGGATTTGGGGATTAGGTGCGGCCTCGATAACACCAAGAGCCGCTAACCGCTTTGTTGGCAGCGATAGCGGTACTCCGCCGCGCACCGCCCGCCGCGAGTTCCCGGCGTAGGCGCGTAGCGGACGCCGCCGCCCGCCTTATTTGCCCCGCAGCTAGTCGGCTGGGCTGGTCGCTGGGTTAGGCCACACGGGGAGGCGCCGCGGTCGCCTTGCACTGTGCAGTGCAGCGACATTAGAACGTTCGTCATGAAAGGGAATCTCGATATTTACTCGCGTCTCGTCTCCTTGTGAGCTTACCCTAACTTCCTAACATGTAGGACGTAGGTATGGTATATATTATGATAATGCTATAATATGCTAACTCATTTCCTGCACATCGCTATTACAAGTTTGCAGTTTGCGGTGTCGTTTCCAGAGGATTATCTAACCGCAACTAGCAAAACACATTGTAGCAGCGTTTTATTGTAGGTATATGACTAATAGTAAACGAGTGGTTTAGAAATGACACGAGCGGTCGGTGTGGCAGTCAAGAGTTCAAGACTCAAGGCGGTCTACACTCGGCGGTATACTCGTTATCTGTTATCTAGGGTAACCAAGTGGGTAACAACTATATACCTATAAAACAAGGAAATATTGTCACATGACTTACAAGGGCGGATCCACTTTGGCGCCGGGGGGGTGAGGGGGTCGTCACATGGTCGTGGTCAAGAGTCAAGACAAAACTTATAATTTTATTTTGATTTACGAGTATTTTGGAGCATGTTTTTTGACTCTCTTCCTTAGTTTTTATTTTTATACGCTTTTTATTAGCTTCACCTGTATATTTGTTTGTAAGTTGTAACCAAAGAACTATAACGTAACCGACTTCTTTGGGCGCGATTTTGACCCACAAACAGCCAGATTTCGTTCAAACTTTGTAGATTTATCGAGGACCGATGACAATACACTAATTTGATATAATTATTCAATTTTTCAATTTCTATGTTTGTTTGTAACCGACGCTTTATTTATGTTTAAGTGTTTTTTTTTAACTATTATTCGTAGACTTTCGTATAGAAAATGTCATCAATAGCTATGTCCACACTGAGTCATCATTTTTTGACATGTTCATCTTATTTTGTTCGTAGCTGATAGTGATAGTGAGCCGTGAGCGGCGAGTGGCGACGACGAGCGAGGAGCGACCTTCGACAACAGCTAGAATATGCCTCGTTTTGAAAGTATGTAGATAATGAAAGTATGCGTTAGAAAAAGTAGTAGGTACTTACCAGAAACATGACTATATTGACGAATGATGAGTCATTATTAAACAGTGTAAGGGTAAGGGTAAACAAAATCGATTACTTATTATTTGATGAGAGCTCACGACCTTGCGGCGAAAGCGGCGGCGGCGGCCGGTAATCCGCCTGCTACATTCTGACCGGCCCACCCCGCCCATAGCGTAGCGTCATGTAGCGTCTCATCACTCATCAGCTGCCCAAAGTCCAAACTACTTTTACATATAACTGGTATTGCTACTTGCTAGGCGCTGTGCGAGTTGCGACTTACGACCACGAACAAACAAATCGGTACACGATGCACTTCGTAGGCAGCAGTCAATGCGAATTGCTTATTTATTTTAATTTTTAACCGACTTCCTGTTGTAGAAACTATTACCACACTCATAGACCACGTTGACTCGTAGGTACTAGATCCATACTAGATCCATATCCATATTAGAAATGCGAAAGTGTGTCTGTCCGTCTGTCTGTTACTGTTACCTCTTCACTTCACGCCTAAACCGCTGAACCGATTTTGCTGAAATTTGGTATGGAGATACTATTTAAGTCCCGGGAAAGGACATAGGACACTTTTTATCCCGGAAAAATGTGCGGTTCCTCGCGATAAACGAATTTTGGCGCAACGGAGTTGCGGGCGTCATCTAGTAAGTAGTAGGTACCTAATCAATATCCTTCGGCAATGGCAGTCAGTAACAAACCATAGACTTATATAAACACAGTACTTACATGATTGTCCTTACTCCTCAAACAAACTGCACAATTCACACGGAATATTAAAATATTATATTATAAATGATAAATCAAGCAGTCGGTCATGCGGCTGTATTCTGTACTTACCATAAAGTTGTAACAATACGTACCTACCTACTCTATTCACAATAATTATTATTTCTAAAAACCACCTAAAAACTTAAGGGCCCGGGTTACCCTCGAAATTTTCATACATTCTTAATACCAAAATCATTTTCTCATACGAAAATATTTAACATGTTTGAGTTATTTTTCAGCTTAAGATAGTAATTACCTAGGGTCCTGAACAAAATTTTCTTACAAAATATTTAAATACAAAAAAAAATTTTTTTGTGTTAAAATATTTTTAGTAAATTTACTACTAAATATTTAAACACCAAAAAATAGACAAAAACACTAAAAAATATATAAATAAATAGTAAATTAACTACAAAATAATTAAGTAATAAAAAACATTTTTTAAAGTTTGAATATTTTGTAGTAAATTTACTATTTATTTGTATATTTTTTAGTGTTTTTGTCTATTTTTTGGTGTTTAAATATTTAGTAGTAAATTTACAAAAAAAATATTTTACACAAAAATTTTTTTTGTAGTATTTAAATATTTTGTAAAAAAAAATTTTTCAGGACCCTAGGTAATTACTATCTTAAGCTGAAAAATAACTCAAACATGTTAAATATTTTCGTATGAGAAAATGATTTTGGTATTAAGAATGTATGAAAATTTCGAGGGTAACCCGGCCCGGGTTACCCTTAACAGCTGTTCAAAGGTAACCGTTAAATATATGATTATTTATGCACATTATATTTTAATAACAATTAACAATATACACATCTATTATTAATTATGTAAATGAGTGAGCGTACGCATAGGCATGCGTACGCCGCCGCCGCACCATAAAGCACCTCTCCCACACCGTTTTTCGTAGAGCCCACATCCTGAGGTATTGAGGATGCTCGCGGTGTTGGGGCAAAACGCAAAAAATTTAAACCGACTTCCAAGGTAAAGACAATACTTAGGTAGTAATATTCTTAAATGAACAAAAAAGTATTAAATAATTCTTATTCTGTCCTCAGTATTTATCTACTTATGTTCTCAATCTTCATCATTTTGAAGTCGGTTCCAGTCTTTGGTTGCAGACTGCAGTTATATTTTTAACCGACTTCCTGTTATAGATATCTGGCGATTAGGTTAGCTGGTACACATATGGATTGAGAACAGAAATACTGAGGATAGAATAAGATTTTTTTTATACTTTTTAGTTCATTTAAGTATATTACTATTTAATTGTCTTTACCTTGAAAGTCGGTTTTTTTTTGTATCTAAGGTAAAAATAATAATATTTAATATTATGATTTAAATACCTAGGTAGGTATATAATTGATATCCTAATAAAAAATTGGCCAAGTGCAAGTCGAACTCACGCACAGGGGCGCCGACTCCGTGGGTGCTTGGGTGCTCCAGCACCCACGATAGCACGATAGGTAAGTTAATGCGTGCACCACACCCACGATTATGATTTATGAATATCTAAAATAATTTTCTTTCTCATCTTTTAATTACTTATAATAGGTAGGGTATAATATACGTATTACGAGCGCCTAAAAACAAACCAAGCCGCTCTCACGCACGCCGGTTATTGAGATACAGCCTGGAGACAGACAGACAGGGACTGATATCGAAGTCTTTAGTATAGGGTCCCGTTGTTACCCTTTGGGTACGGAACTCTAAAAAACTATATAGAGCACTCACATGAATTTCAGCTCAAACTCGTCGCCCCTGCTCACGCACGAAGGGTTCCGTACCATTATCTAAGAACAAATAAGTTTTTTTCTGCTCCCAATGATGTATATTGTATTGAAAGTTGGAACTTGGAACTGACGACAATAGAAATAAAAAGGACATGGATTTCATAAGTAGGTGTTTATTATTATTACGTTTGTGTTGTTCAAGGCCGATTTTACATTATATCAGGGGTTCCCAATCTTTTTCAGCCTGCGGTGCAGTTACACGTTACACGTGAATTATTTTGTCACGGCCCCCTACTCTACCTAGCTATTACAAAAGATACATAAATAAATACCTTTAATGATTATAGCTAGGTTAAGCAGGTAAATAGGTAGTAATAAACAAATATGTATTTAATCATCTACCTGCTTTACATAATTAATATTATAATTTAATTTTATAATAAGTATTTGTGGTTTTGGATAATGATGGAGGATCGACTCGCGGCGCCCCTCTTGCCTTTCCACGGCGCACCAGGGCACCGCGGCGCACAGTTTGGGAACCCCTGCATTATATAATAATATTTCATGAAATATAAGAATAATTATTACTACGTCACATGTAAAAACGGAAAAACATCATTAGTCTTACTAACCCCTGAGTTCATGAATGAGACTTTGAATACAATACAATATTATACATAATTGAGGACGTTAGTGGAAGAACACCATAACTAACAGTAAAAATATCCGTTTTTTTTATGCATAAATGGAGACTTTAGGGTCGGAAAAATGATTTGAAATAAAAAAAAACTGTCTGGTATGTGTAGCCAGATTATATTAATGTCAGGTGAGGAAGTAGTTATGTTACAAGGTTTGTTCAAATTATAAGGAAAAAATTTAAAATGAGTACCTAAGTTGCCATTTATTATTATTATATAATGTATTACATGCTACTTTAGCTGTTCTTTCATTCTCGTCTTCAATTTTAGATGTACTTAACTTAATAATAATAAATAATAATTGTTAATAATTATCGACAATAATAAAATATATTGGTACTTATTATAATTTCAAGGTTACATTGTGATAAAATATAAATGGCACTGGAAGTGAGTACCTTCGGATAATGTTAGCCCAGTCTTTGCTTAGCAAATAATTAGGAAGTATTTTTGGTCCCACCTTAGACCGAGACCAAAAACAAAAACAAACATCCAAAGGCACACAAATATAAATTAAAAATCTGTTAAATTATCCTAAATCACCCTGTAACAAATTGTTTAGAATTTTACAACAGTCATTGAGATTTAAAATCATATATTTATAATGTGATTTGTTTCTTAATATATATAAATAATTATAAATATATTAAGAAACAAATCACATTTATGCTGTCCGGAGTCCGGAGCTTGAAACTGAACTCACAACACCTGTAGCTGTCAGATGCGGGCCGCGGCCTCCTACAACAGAAGCCGGGACAATATGTACAAATTTAATACATCAGCATCCAGCACAATATTTTAATACATTAGTAATTAGCATAATGTCTGTATGACAGGCCCTTACAATAATCGGTTCTGCAAGTAAAATAAGTTAATGAACAATTTTTTGCAATAAAATTATAATTTGTACATATGATACACATCGTTTTGCAAGCACAATAATTTTACTGCTATTGTATTAAATAATTGTCAGGAGTCTCTATTGGCATTAGATGGATCACTCTGCGCTAGTAATATACAATGCCAAGTGAAACTTTGTTTTTCAATATATACATTGTTAACTTCACATAATCATTGTAATTATATTCCTTGTATATACAGGGTGGATGAACTTTTTTGAAAGCTTCAAGGCCCAAGCGGTCACCGGCAACCACAATAACAATAGAAATCTATTGTGTCTCGTTTTTTCCACAATCGAGGGAGGCAGTGGCGATCAATTTGACAAAAATAAACAGTATTGTGTTATTTGTGACAGGAGTTTATCAGAGATAAGCTGATTCACGATGCGGTAGACATGTTGACTCACAAATGTCAACAATTGAGTCACAACTCACAAGATGCTTCTCTGCAGTGGTGCAGCCCACCCTATACATTATGGAAACAAGTTTACCTTTAACTAGGTAACCAAGTTGTAAGTCCATAGATAGCAGCAGATGCAATTAATTCTAATTTCAAAGTAATATTAGCTAAGAATACAATTGTCTGCTAACATTTACAACAGATTTATATTATAATAATATTATGTTCAATACTAATGGTAATGTATTATGTGATCATCAGCTGCTGAAACTAAATTGACAGCGGGACCTGCTGATAGTCCCTAACATATTTATTATGAGTGACATAATATGTTATTATTTTGAAGATTTAAAAAATCTAGATGATCAAAAGGAACAGTGAAACATTACAACTTTAACACCATGGTAAAGTGACAATAATTATTTATGTGAAAAAAAGTAAAGTATTTATTTGAGTGAAAGCCCAATTATCCAATAATTTACTAGTTTCACATCCCTTTAATCATGGTTGTGTCTGCGGTAGTGTATTATAGGTTTATCTTGCATAATATAAATTATAGTAGTACTATGAAATACTCAGTAGATAAACAATCAACATTTTATTACAAATTAATTTAAAATGTACAAACCTACAAAACAACAACCATACGCCGGTCACTATAAAACTATAAATTAAATAAAAAACTTAGTGCTACAAACATAAATCCATCACACTATACATGTCTCGCTCGGTCCTAGTATCGTACATAAAATTAAAGCTTCATATAAACAAGGGGAGGGACTTAGAATTTGAGTTTGGGTTTCAGTTCGTGGGCTCGCCCGCCCCAGTCCAGCCTGTACGTACGAGTCCGCCACGAAATTTCAGAGTTGAGTAATGCCGCAGCCAGCACGAAAGGCGCACAACACTCACTCCACACCCACCCCAGCAGGAATTCCACCTTGGTGAAGGGCGGCGAGCCGTTCTGCACCGCCCGCAGCATTAGCCAGTCCGACAGGAACCACACCAGAATGTGCACCAGGAAGAACGGCAGCGGCTCCGCGCCCAGCAGCACACCTGCCGCCCACGCCGCGCCCGCGCCCAGGGGCAGGCACTCGCTCAGCGGCTCCAGCAGCGCCGTCGTTGGCACCATGGCGATGCGCAGCCGCGCCCACCGAGTCAGCCGCGCCTGCAGCCCGCCCACCGACTTGGCGCCCGAGTTCTGCAGCGCTGGCAGCGACGCCACCCTCATCCTCCACCCCCGCGCCACGATGGCCTTCGCCATGAAAAAGTCCTCGGCCAGGTACTCCCCGAAGGCGGCCAGGCCGCCCGCCTCCTCCAGAGCGCAGCGGCGCACGAGCGAAGACATGCCGGTGTGGCAGTTGATGCCGAGGAAGTCGGCGCCAAGGTACATGCGCGCCTGCGCCGTGCCGAAGTACACCTTCTCGTAGACAGCGGCGAAGCCCTCAGCGTCGCACGTGAACGGCATCTGGTGCACGATGGCCACGTCCGGCGCCATGTGCTGCACCATGTCCAGCAGCGTGTCCTCGCGCATGCGGATGCCCGAGTCGCTCACAAGAACGAGGGGGTACTTGGCCGCCAGGTACGCTGGCTGCATGTTGTTGATTTTGGGGTTGACGCCGACGCTCACGCCCCCGACGAAGAGCTGGGCGTCCGTCTGCGGATACTTCTGTAGCAGGCTGTTGACGAGCATCACGGCGGGGTCGTGCTCGCTCTCCACGCAGAACAGCAGCTCGTACGTAGGGTAGTCCAGAGTGAAAAACGTCTCCAAGTTGGAGAATAGATTCGGATCCACGCCGGTGAGCGGCTTCAGTATGGAGACGCCGAGATAGGGCTGCTCCGGCGGGGCCCGCTCCACGCTCCGGTGCAGCTTCCACTTGCAGTACGAGAGAGCCATTATGTGAATTAACCACAGGCAGACCCACGCGATCATAAAAAATATAGCAAAACCGTAAACCGTATACACCATAGGCATCATAATTGTACGACTTCGATATCTCTTTTATTTTCCGGCCACATAATATCGACTGATTTCTTTAGGTCTGGAGTCGTGCACTACGATGAGGTTTTATCACATAACTGATAAAAGGTGAGTGATTAATTAATCAACCGAACACATCGCAACATATTTTGGTTGAATGATCGATTTAGATAGTATTTTACGCTAGCATTATCACAATAAACCTAATATCACAACCACAACTGTCAGACCGCCACCGCCCGTCATTTGACACACCACAGACTCTACTAAGGGATACTACTGGATACATTGAGGTAATAATACTATATCTGTGACTGGATACTACGATAGATTATTATATGTTCTTGAAACACATAATATGTAATTGAAGAACGCTATCCTATTCATTGCCTAATATGGTCAAAAATCTTATGATTGGTTAACTTACCCAAGGCGTTTTGCTATCTCCCTCGTTCTCGTGGGAAATATTGGTTACCTTTTTCTTTCACGAAGCAGTGCTTCCGGGGCGGTGTCCTCATAGCGTCTTTTTCATTGCCAAGGTGAACACGTTGTTCTGCCTTTTTTGGTCAATTTCAAGGAATTCAGTGAACAGAGAAATTAATTACTTCTTTTTCTTACATTTAAGTGTATAGTAAACAATAGTGATGAGTGATAACCCTCCGAAAGGTGAGCATTCTTATACTTCGAGAGGTGAGCATTCTTATGCGTCAAGAGGTGAACAACCATGTGCCGGTGCTTCGGAGGAAGACCGTGCAGTGGAAGGCGAGGAGGTCCAAACACCCTCATACACGCGGAGTGATGAGGGTGAGGACTCATCATCCTCGGAAGACGAGTCTTCCGCCTCTCCACCTCCCAACAAGCGCCCTAGGCGCAAGAATTGGCGCTCCTCGAAGCGAGTCAACAATCTTGAAAGGCAGGTGAGTTACATTACTAACTACGTAACACAACTCCCTCAGTACCTTAACCAGTTTTACAATCAGAATAAGGAAAATGTCATAAATCAGCCTCAGCCTTTTCTGGTAAACCCAAACAAGTCCATGTGTGATAAGGTCAGTTTCGGGAAGGTAAACGTTACATTCAATGAAAGCAATATTGTACCAGTGGCAAAGGCAGAGAGGGTAGAGGAGATTCAGGAACTTCAGAAGTTCGATTCACAAGCCTGGAAGGGCATCAGATATAAATCTACCCTACGATCGGTGGCAGCCACCCCAGGTTTTGTGGCACTGAAAGTAAACGAAGAATTTTGCCATTTAAATAGGACCAAGGATTACCTAGCAGCGTCAGAGGGCGTCTTAGCCGGACTAGCACACGAGAGTTTGCAACAGAGAAGCCTATTAAAGCAAAATCTACAAAGTTTAGTAGACTGGGCAACACTCAATCCTCAAGAGTTAAAGCCTGAGGTATTGTTTAACAGGGTTGCAAGCCTCTTTGGTCCGGGCTCAGAGATACAAGCGTCATATGACAGATCACTGCAAATTATCTGTGGCAGAAGGAGTGAGTGTATTGAAATTAGAAGAAATAGAGTCTTAAAAGAAATAAACTCCTCAAATATCAGGAGAGCTCTAATGGATATCCCGCCAAGTGCAGAATATTTGTTTAATCGTACAAAATTACAACCACTGATACAGTCGCTGGGAGGAACACAGACATGGCTCCAAAATGCAGCCCCAGAATCTTCAAAGTATAGGAATAACCCTAGAAACCAGACATCTACAAGGAAAGCTACATACACAACATCTAACAAGGTAAATAGATATCAGAACTCTAAGGCAAATTATAAAAAGGGTAGCAATACATTTCGTTACAAAAGTAACCGTGGTAAACAGGGAAAGCCAGGCCCTGAACGCGAACAAAAATAACCAAACTAAGGATCAACAAAGTTTCCGGGGGGGATGTCTTAGAGAAAGGTTAGAGGCATGGGAAGCATTTGGTGTTAACAAATTCATATTCAGAATAATCACAGGATCTTACATTCCTTTCAGGAACAAGCCACCAATGCAATTTCCTTCAAAAAGAATAATAAACAAGTATTCAACCAAGACCACCCCGGAGATGAGCGAGTTAATAGAAAGTCTAAAACAACAAGATATCTTAGAAAGGCCAACGGAGGTCAATCCGGGCTTCCACTCAAGAATGTTTTTAATAAAGAAATCAGACGGGAGCTCAAGACCCATAATAGACCTGAGGGGTCTAAATGCACACGTAAAACAAAGATACTTCAAACTAATATCTCACACGGACGTCACCCAGTTCCTCCAGAAGAAGGATTGGCTGACCAAGATAGACTTACACCAGGCATACTTCCATTTACCAATAGTAAAGTCTCACAGAAGATTTTTAAGAGTAATTTACAACAAGGAAATACTGCAACTAACAGCGCTACCATTCGGCCTATCATCAGCCCCAAGAACATTTGCAGCGGTGACAAATTTTATAGCCGAAAAACTAAGGAAAAGGGGCATAAGAGTGATTGTATATCTAGACGATTTCCTTCTAGCCCACCAGAACAGGGAAACTCTAGTGTCAAACATCTCAACGACAGTAGAGGTTCTAGCAAATTTAGGATGGCACATAAACTTCAAAAAATCAATTTTAAACCCCACACAGAATCTCGAATACCTAGGTATAAGGTGGAATACTCAAAAGAATTTAAAGTGCCTGACAGAAGAAAAGACACAAAGGATATACAAACTTATAAACCACATAAGGAGCAGGAACAACTGTACCCTCAGAGAGTTACAGGCCCTTCTGGGATCTCTAAATTTTGCAAATATCACAACACCGCAGGGCCGTCTACATTGCAGATACTCTCAAATTTTCCTGAAAAAATTCAGAAACAAGAGGCCAAGGCAAAGAATAGAGATACCGAAGGAGGTAGGTCAGGAACTAATATGGTGGCAGGGCGCCTTAAAGAACAGCTCAATAAGCCTACACAGAAGGGAGGTGACACACTTCCTGACCACAGATGCTGCGAACTCAGGCTGGGGTGCGCAGCTAAACCAGGAGCACTTCGCAGGAGTTTGGAAGCCACACCAGAGAGGGTGGCACTCAAACAGAAAGGAGATGTATGCAGCTTACGTTGCAATATCAAGGGCCCAGAGAGTACTACAAGATGCTCATGTACACATACAGTCAGACAACAGGACGCTGGT
Organism: Plebejus argus; assembly: GCA_905404155.3. Lineage (NCBI taxonomy): Eukaryota > Metazoa > Arthropoda > Insecta > Lepidoptera > Lycaenidae > Plebejus > Plebejus argus. Next base: position 269,140 of record FR989927.1, on the reverse strand, counting down.
AGCGTACATAAGAAACGAGGGAGGGACCCGTTCATTAAATCTGTTGAACCTGACGTCGAAGCTAATGCGGCTAGCAGAAAGGCTCAACATAACGCTGTCAGCAGCTTTTCTGCCGGGAAGGTACAACGGCATAGCAGACAGGCTCTCTCGCAACAAACCAGTGCCGGAATGGCACTTATTACCCCAGGCCTCAGAGGCTATTTTCAGAAAATGGGGCGTCCCAGAAGTCGACTTATTCGCTTCAAAAAGGTCGGCAGTTGTGCGGCCATACGTTTCCTGGGACTCGAGAGATGGTGCCGCAATGTTTTGCGATGCATTCAGTCGAGAATGGCATTACCACCTAGCCTGGATATTCCCACCACCCAACTTAATACCTCAGGTGCTGCACCACCTGAACAGCGCCAGGGGAACATTTATAATGATAGTTCCCCAGTGGAGTCAATGCTTCTGGATGCCAGATCTGGAAGCAAGAGCCCTGGAGGAACCTGTAGTGATCCCAGATATCACCAGGACGCTAATAGACCTGACCACAAACAGGCCACCACCTCAGGCGGACAAGCTACAACTATTGGCCTGGAGAATTGGGGGTGGACCAATCAAATCAGAGAATGGTCCACACAAGAAAGGGAGTTACTAACAAGGAGTTGGCGTACATCAACACTACAGACATACAGAGCACCAATTCAAAGATGGACAGATTGGTGTCATATAGAAAGGATAAACCCCAGGTCACCCAGACCAGAGGAGGTAGCTAGATTCCTAGCATATTTATATTTAAAAGAGAACCTGGCCTATAGAACTATACTGTTACATAAATCAGTAATAACTACCTACTGTGCTATGGCCCCGGAGATATTATCAAAAAACTTTTTTGTAAACCAGATATTAAGGGCAATAGCAATAGCTAAGCCACAACCTAGGAAGATACCCATCTGGGACACAAACATATTATTCACATGGCTAAGGAACACTTCAAATAAGGAGACACCATTTGAAATATCTAGGAGAACAGCTCTGATACTACTGCTAGCGTCTGGCAGAAGAATACATGACCTAACATTATTAGAGATATCTAAGGACAGCATGATCATAAGAAAGGACTCAATAACAATGTGGCCTAGATTTGGCTCTAAGACTGATTCGCACGAACATAGACAATCAGGATGGCTACTAAAAGCTCATGAAGATCCCAAGATATGTCCGGTAGACCATATTACAAGACTAATAAGTATTACACAGCCCCGAAGAGACCAAGTATCAGAATTATCAAGTCTGTTTATTTCATTAAGTGGCCAGATTAAACCTGCAACAAAGTCCATAATAGCCGGATGGATCAAATCTATTTTTAAGGAAGTAGATATAGCAGCTCCTCCAGGAAGCATCAGATCTGCAGTTGCCTCAAAGAGCTGGTTGGAAAATAGACCAGTAGAGGAAATATTAAATAGAGGTAACTGGAAGAGCTGCGAAACTTTCAGAAAATTTTACTGCAAAGAGATAGCAGTGACAGATAATAAAGAGAGTGAGGATCTGCTAAGAAAAAACTTTCAAAACGTTTAACTGTCAAATTTCTATAATTTAGACTACTTTTAAATATTACTTAAGTACTAAAATTTCCTTATTTTTCTAACCTAGAAATAGGATAGGACTAAGAAAACAGGCTGTGTTATATTATAACTTATATATATTGAGAGATCTTAGATATTATTTTGTTTTATGTTATAATAGAGAAAGTTTAAACATTTAATTTATTAATATATTTGAATAATTAAATAACTCTCTTGTGGTCCTAGATATAAAACTAGGTTAAATTAAACTAGAATTAGGATTTAAATATTTTATTAAAACAGGGTAATAATTAATAACAGAATTTAGAGGAATCATTTATTTTCATATCATAATAGGTATAGATTTTATGAGTAAGGTCATATGAGTAATTATTATTATTTCTGTTTGCCATGTTGCTGCAACTCCCATAGGGAGGATTGTTGCTGCTAGAGTATTAATCTACAGTATTACAATACCTTTTTTAGATTAGAGATAAGTACAAAACATATAGGTTTACATGATAACAATACCAAATACTTGTGTGTTATATTGAATATTGAAGATTTCATTAAACATTGAAGTTAGAATCACATAGCGTCTTTTATTAGTTAAGAATAATCAATTCTACTCTTTCACCAGCAGAAATCAAACAGGTCTCCAATTACATATTATGTGTTTCAAGAACATATAATAAAACTGTTTTGCAATACAACAAAACAGATATTATATGGACAAAGAAACACATAATATGTCCGAGCAAGCTCTTGCTGGTTCATTGGAGACTCCTATGAGGACACCGCCCCGGAAGCACTGCTTCGTGAAAGAAAAAGGTAACCAATATTTCCCACGAGAACGAGGGAGATAGCAAAACGCCTTGGGTAAGTTAACCAATCATAAGATTTTTGACCATATTAGGCAATGAATAGGATAGCGTTCTTCAATTACATATTATGTGTTTCTTTGTCCATATAATATCTGTTTTGTTGTATTGCAAAACAGTTTTATTATTAAACCATATATATAATATAACACTGATCTCTATACAAGTACGCTGGATTGCTGATAGCCTTTGAAGTGACAGCTATTTTTTGTGCCTATTTGAAGCGGAATCAGCGCCCCCATTATTCGGGGTAGAGAACTAAATCTGACGTAAAAATGACGTTTGAAAGCCGCCATATTGGCGCTGATAGCAGTAGTGAGAGTATTTGGAACTAATACTAGTGATGAGCTGATGACAACTGTCGTTATTGGTTGTGGTTACGTCAAATTTAGTTCTCTACCCGAATAATGGGGGCGCTGATTCCGCTTCAATTAGGCTCAAAAAGCAGGTCTGTATCAGCAATCCAGCGTACTTGTATAATAGAGATCAGTGACTTGTCCTAATTTAGTACGTTTGGCCTTTGGGGCTAATTTAGATTTTGGGGGCTATTTGGGACACCCCAGATTTAGGACATATATGTGTATAATTTTCTTTTTCTAATCTGTAGAAATATTTTTTGTGTAATGCCAATAGTATAGTCCTTAATCTGTGGTATAAAATAAAAAAATAAAAATAAAAATAATTTATTATTTTATTATAGCCCGACAACTGACAAGGCTTTATATGAATGTGTCAAATGTGTCAATAGGCGCTGCTGGTAAAGGAGAACCACAGGAGAACTGAGGAGAACCATAGGAGAACTGTCGAACACATGTCAAAAATGACGTTTTTGTATGATAGAAGTGTTTAGTTCCTTTTCTCGCCACATCCATATAGAGCCTTGTCGAACTGTATGATAGTTGCTGTCCAAGGCAGTGTTGTCCATTGTCTAGTAGTGATTATAACCACAGAATTCAAATTACTGATTAAAACAGATATTTAAGTAGCAACTAGATAATATAATCTAATCAAGAAGCAACATTTAAGTTTCTAGAAAATATATTCATAATATCACAGAATACAAATTACGCGCGCAAAATTACTGATTCATATTGTATTATTATTCTCTTTGCTGTCAAGTGTCAACAAAATGTCAAAATGCAGTCCTACAACCACATTCACGCTCCTGCCTTCTACACGGCAGTCCACCACGCAGGACGCCGAGCCACTCACGGTCCTGCGCGGCGGACTGCAAGCGGTGGGCGGAGCTTGCAGGCTTTCTTTGTGCAGGACCCAGGTCACATCCTGCTCGGTGTTGTAGTCCGCCGTGCAGGCCTCCAACACCATTCACTATCCTGCATTAGCCGGCGGACTGTACGGCGGACTGCAATGCAGGATAGTGAATGGGCCGCTTTAGTGAAATGGAGTAACAACCACAGTAACAACCATAGACTTATAATATACTGACGTAAAGACCACCTGACAACCCGAAAATGCGTGACGATTTTCGATCTGTCAATGTGTGCGTGTGCTAGTGATGTATCTTTTACTATCGATAGTATAGTCCGTTCCACAGTGTATTTTTTATCCAAAAAATTGGCCATGCCTTTTTTTTTGGAAATCTTGAACAGAAATGTTATGTAAGTAATTTATTAGCATTTACATGTGTTAATTTCTTATTGTGAACAATAAAAAAACACTTTTAATTTTTTTTCAATAAAATTAAAAACTGCCATAACTTTTTAAATATTTACTTAATTGTCTTCTTGATTATTCTGATCGACAATAATAAAAAAAACACACAATTTAACCTGATTTACATATTTCTTAAATAAGTGTTTAAAGATTTACTTACGATTTATGTTTTTTTTTCTTTAATTTATTATGAACGTATTTCTAATTATTTGGATTTTACAGAATTGCTACTTAAATGTACAAGAATTCGTGTAAAAAATTTAGATCCAAATAATAAAGGGCACCGAAGTTAAAGGCTTCTAAAGTTTTCTTGGTAACTATTGTTTTAAGGTTGTCAATATTTCTGTACCAACATTTTTTACTCATTTGAACTTTGTTTTTTTTTTGAGCATATAAAAACCTACTTCAAATATTATTAAACTATGTGAACTATGCGGTGACAACCCTATCCAAAATTATATAAAATTGAATAACTCCGATGCCCCGCCTCATTAAGATCCCATTTTTTGGGTTATAAGTATCAATAAAAAGAATATTTCAGTCTTAGTTTCAAATTCAAATATGAAAAGACATGACGTTAAAAAAATTAAAACATAAATTTATTAAGTCAGTCATAAATACGTTATCTTGAACAAATAAAGCCTGGATGTTTTTCGCTATCGTAGGGCTTTTAAGACACTATTTAGACCAATTAATAAATTCTTAAAAGAATATCAAACATTTGAGCTATAACTGTTTCTATGTTTTTTTCTGGAAATCATAGAATTTTTTTTCAAGTACTAATTTGCATTCTTCTATAGGAATTGGGCAGTCAGGTACTCTCATCCTGCATTTATAATCACAAATCCTGTAAAATTAAGTAATAAAAATGGCATGGCCAATTTTTTGGACAAAAAATACACTGTGCGTTCGAGTTAGTTTACCTGAGTTTTTATGAGAAATAAATAATATACAACTTTGGCAGATTTTCTATTTCAAATTAGGTACCATATATTTTATTTGGCAGAAAAAAAGGTGACGATTGAAAAATATCTAAGACACACATTGTCGTTTGGGGTGATTTTTCAATCGTCGGATATGTTATGACATGAGGTTCTTATAAGGGTAAACAATATACACATTATAAAGTTACTTATTTATTACTCAGGTAAAAGCTATCTGAAAAATCAGCCCTTACATTATTAGAAATGCAAATATAATGTTGAAAGTAAACAACACACTTAGTATTTTATTTATTCTTAAATTAAATACATATCATAATACTCTTACACACCTATTACATTTTTAGATTGGTTTTATGTTATTGTTAAATACCGATAAGTATATCGATAAATTTGATTCAAGCACTAGCGTATATGTAAAAATTTTTTATGAAAAATTTTTCTTCAAAAATTGTGTAATTTAAGTACAATAGTACCTTTAGTTACGCAAAATATGAAAGTAAAAGGGAGGATTGATATTATTTTATTTGAAATACAGAACTAAAGACAGAATATAGCAAAAATAAACACATCGTAGCAATTAGGACATGAAGATTAATTACCTGTGAAATGTATATTTTTCAGGATTATTCCTATGATTTACACTGCAATCACTCACAGAACAAGTTATCATTGCTATATATAATATTATACTTCGGGGGTTTGTCCTCGATATTAGTATTCCTTTTTACACTAAGTAGTACACTTCTAACTGTTACCACGTCATAGCACTATTTTAGAGCCAAGAAAAAAATAACAAGTTGTCTCTGGATTGCACTTTCCTCCATATTTTCCCGCCTCTTGTCTCTGATTTACCTTTCTTCCTGTTACCTGCAACTGTCTAGATCCTTCATTCACTTTTGTGCTTGCCACGATCGCACTAAAATTAACTTTAGAACAAAAGTTATTTTCATACCTACCTACCTAATTTTGGTTTCTAAAATACCTTTGTAAAAACGTAAAGTTTTATAATATTATAGTAATAAAGTGATTAAAGTGACTAGAAGAGGAAACAGAACGACGATTATGATTCTCTTCGTCATCAAGCGTATCTTCGTCATCCAGTTCCACTTCAGGTGAACGTGACGATAACGGTAAGTTATCATTTTGTTTTATGTGACACATGGACATAGAACACATTTACTCCTAGCGGAGCACATGGATTGTTACAAGATAACAAGACGGATATTTTTTTTTCAAAAAGGGCAATTCAGGGAGTCTATAGGATTATCTCGCTGCCCTAACAAAAATGCATTCAGGGTAGTCTGCAGGACTATTCGCGCATATTTTAAATTATTGCACTCAGGGTAGTCTTTAGGACTATTCGCCGCAATAATACATTTATTTTGCATTCGTATTACTCTGTGGGACTATCTGTCCCATTATAAAATTATTACAATCATAATAATCTGTAAGATTATTGACCGCATTGCAAATTGCGGGTATGTCAATAAGGGCAATTCAGGGAGTCTCTAGGATTATCTCGCCGCCCTAACAAAAATGCATTCAGGGTAGTCTGCAGGACTATTCGCGCATGATTCAAATTATTGCACTCAGGGTAGTCGGTAGGACTATTCGCCGCAAAAATACATTTATTTTGCATTCAGAATAGTCTGTGGGACTATTTGTCGCATTATAAAATTATTACATTCATAATAATCTGTAAGATTATTGGCCGCGTTGCAAATTGCGGGTAAGTCAATAAGGGCAATTCAGGAAGTCTCTTGGATTATCTCGCTGCCCTAACAAAAAGCATTCAGGGTAGTCTGCAGGACTATTCGCGCAACTTATATGTAAAAAGGATTTTAGTCACGCTAAAACTCGAAGAAGGCTGAGCGGATTGGGCTGATTTTAGTCTTAAAATGTTGGTAGAAGTACATCAAAGGTTTTAAAGTGACACGAAGTTCACCGTGATAGCTAGTATTTTATATTATTGTACTCAGGGTAGTCTGTAAGGACTATTCGCCGCAATATTACATATTTTGTTTTGCATTTTATATTATTGCACTCAGGGTAGTCTGTAGGACTATTCGCCGCAACATTACATTTATTTTGCATTTTATATTATTACAATTCGCACTCGGGGTAGTCTGTTTCGCCGCAATATTGCATTTATTTTGCATTTTATACCTATTATTGCACTCAGGGTAGTCTGTAGGACTATTCGCCGCAATATTAAATTTATTTTGCAAGTATACAATTATAGTCGATAGGACTACTTGCCGCATTATAAAATTATTACATTCATAATAATCTGTAAATTTATTTGCCGCATTGACAAATTGAGGGTAGCTTAAAAAAAATGCATTTCTAATTTTAGATAATCATTTTGCTACTGAAAATCTAGAACAGACGATTAACGAGGATATATTTTTAGCCATGCCATCTACTTCCGGTGCTCAAGAGCAACTCGTTGTAGAAAAACAAAGTAATACGGATATGAATCCGGTATTTTTTGGAGTTTTGGACATTGATCCTATTACTATTGCAAATAATGATGGACCGAAAATCAATATTGAATTAGCAGCTAAATTAAATTACATTTGAACATCTGGTATAGAAAAAATAGAGAAACGTGATTTATTTAAAAAAAAAAAAAAATATCTGGTAGTCGTAACTTTCAATTATTTTATCAATCCCCAAGCGGTAGTTGGCAGCCGCATAACAATTGCATATCCATTGGGTCTGCGATACTCACGATCAAGGTAATATTAAATAGCGACACCGGGATTGAACGTGGAAATGAAGGTCACGTTAAAAGAGGGCTCCGGCCTGACCGAGCATAACACCTCGCTCGGTCGGAAGATCTTCCTTTGGGCCTCCACGTATATTCCCACACAGCGGAAAATCTGGCCATTTTATAGATTGCGCTAGAGTCTAGACATTAGCGCCAAAAAAGTGTTATTTCTTGTTTGAGCCATGTGATCACATCAAAAAATTAATTCTAATGATTCACCTGATCACAAATTATTACGAAAGCTAATAGACGCTACACGTCTTTTAAGTGACTTGTTTTATTATTCCATAGCTCGTATAATTTTGCTTTAGCTACAGTTATAGATCATTTAGCATAACGCAAAAATTATGATGTATTTATTTAGATTTTAGAGATAATCTCGCTGAAACGCTTAAGTTAGCTAAAGCAGTCACGATTTACGAGTCACCTAAAGTAGCTTAAAAATACAGCCATGGGACTCATTAGACGACGCCTGGGAAGCGGAAGCAGATCACAGGCCAGTCGACCCGTCAACAGAGTTCGGTTCCATCAACCAGAACGTCACGGAATCATCCACCCCAGAAACAACTCCCGTCTCAAGGGAGCTCGTAGATCGCGGTGTCATATTGAGTCATGACTCATCGACAGCGACAACCACGGAAGCGATAGACGAAGCTATCCACAGCTATGGCCTATGTAGGTCGTCTTAGTTTTTATGGTCGATACTGGATGATAACAAGAACCTAAATATGTTGGTGGATTAAGTTAACGGTTATAAAATAACACCTTACGCAGTAATTAAATCAAAATCCGAACAAATTAATTTTGATTAGTACATAATACTATGTGACCATAGTCATAACGAATTTATTAATATAAATTCGCTAGGACAGCACTTGATAGTGTTTTTTATCCTGCCAAAATCTGGTTTACACAAAGATAAACATTCTAAGATGGAAGACTTGCGTACAGTTTTAAAATTGACATCTAAAAAATATTGTTTCTTGTCTCTATCTAGGGACGCGAAAGTTGGCGAAAGTGCCTCCAGCGAGTCGAATAAAAAATAATACTCTTATTTGTGTATCCACCCAAGTTCAAGGAAATATTTAAGATTTTGAATTAAGCAAGAGGACAATCCAAAAACTATTTGACGTATAATTTAGAAAAATTCAAGACCATAGTTTTTGTCGTGAAATTTATTCTGACGCCTCAACAACGGGATGGCGGGAAGCCTGTGAGGGTCCATGGCAGGAGGAGGAGCTTATTTTGTATTAAAAATTTTGTAATAGTTGTTAAATATTACGGTCGTTACCTATGTTAACCGTATGGGTGGAATACGATTGCCCACACTCCATAAAATAAATAAAGAAATTGGGCAATGGGGCGAGGAAAGAAAAATTATACATTACAGCAGAGACCAGACATACATGTCTGGTCTCTGATTACAGCAGCATAATATTATATTAAATCTGCAGATTTTTTGTTGCGGGTCTGGAATCGCGAAAAATACACCCCGATACAGAGTGGGAGATATTGGAAACAGGGTTCCGCCAAATAGTTTCAACTTTAGGTGTGTCTGCAGACATCGATTTATTTGCAAAAATCAAATAAACCAAAAAGACCCTGATGCAATTATAATTGACGCTTTTACAGTGATTTGGTCACAAAATTATTTTTACGCTTTCCGTCCAGTAGCGTGTATATTTGTATAATATACAATAGCGTGTATATAATATATCAAATATTATTAATTTCAGTTCAACTACCGTCGTTGTCGCAGGTTATCCGGGCGGCAATAATGGGTCTTTCATCCTGTTGATAGAGTGAATTTAAATGTAGCGTCGTTATCAGATAATTTAACTTACAAAAAAGAATGTAACGCGCTATGGCGTCACGGTCCTCCATGCCTCCAAACAACAAAAATCTTTGTATGGGTTTGACATCGAAATGTCACTGTCACACACAATGTTTTGGAGATCGTGACGTAACATCCTGTGATGGCTGTTTGCGATCACGTGATATGATAGATTAAATATTTATTTTTTAATAAATAAAATAAAAAATATTAAAAAGTCTATGAGTACAAATATGTCAAAAAAATAATAATACAATAAATTGTATTATATTTCGTTTACTATCAAAAGCTCTGGCTTATTTGGAGATATATTATGAGATGTTATTATTATAATTTTGAATTATTTAGGATCGTTACATCCTAATGATGAGCCTAATGATATTTCATCTTCTTATGAACTTTAAAAGAGATGTACAAGAGAAAGAGATTCTAATAAAAATAATTGATTTAATAATTATTCTAATCCTAAAAGAATGCAATCCAATTGTACATTCACCATATTTTCTTGAGAAATCTTCAAATCTGTCCAGCCAAAATCTTATTTTCTTATGTAAACAAAACATTATCTAATTTCAGGAATTATAATGTTTTTAAAATTCGATTTAGAAAACCGTATAATCCTGGGTATCAAGCCAAACCTTGAGTAGATAGATTGCATGGAGATTGGGGATATTGAGTTGATATTGTGTCTAATTTTTCTAGTTATAGTACCCGTCACGTTACTTCATTGGCGTTTATGTGATGAGTATTTAGATGTTATTCGCCAAACAACGGGTTGGACAATCAACTCCACGACCTTTGCTAGTTTCTATATTAGACCGAATAAGTATTGTTGAAGGTGATCAAATTAATTTTGTTATATAATTTATGACAGATTATGTAAAAAATATTATGTTAGCGAGTAACAAATTTTTCTTTCTTTGATTATGGCGTGTAAAAATATAACATAAATAAAATGACATATCTTGTTTGTTCTCTAAACATCTACTTAGTGTAAAAAGGAATACTAATATCGAGGACAAACCCCCGAAGTATAATTATTGATTAAACGAACTTACCTTACGTGAAGTTCAATCAAAATTATACGAGGGGTTTGTCCGAAGATATTAGTAGGAACTCCCACCCACCCTGGTTCTCAGTAGATAACACCCAAGTAACTGAAGCTATGTCATTTTATTTTTTGGCTCTGAACTAAATGAAGGATCTAGACAGTTGCAGGTAACAGGAAGAAAGGTAAATCAGAGACAAGAGGCGGGAAAATATGGAGGAAAGTGCAATCCAGAGACAACTTGTTATTTTTTTCTTGGCTCTAAAATAGTGCTATGACGTGGTAACAGTTAGAAGTGTACTACTTAGTGTAAAAAGGAATACTAATATCTTCGGACAAACCCCTCGTATAATTTTGATTGAACTTCACGTAAGGTAAGTTCGTTTAATCAATAAGTATTTGTTAAAAATAACAAACGATTTAAACAATAAATTTCAAATACTGAAAGGGCACAAAAACGCGTGTCGACTTGTGACGACCTGTCAAATAAAAGTGGTTACAGTTCACATTAAACTGCCTCTCTCTTTTCATCTTGTTATAATTCCATAAAGGATTTTCTTCTCTCTCGCACTCTTTGTTCGTCTATGCAATAAAGGTTTATGGTAACAACTTTAGTCACGTTGGCAGCACTGATTCTTTTTTATTCTGTGACCTGTGTTCTTTTCCTTGGCGCCAATTTTTGTAGCGTAAAATGTATTTGTTTCTTTGTCGAATTTATTTGTAGGTATCCAATTTTTAAACAAATATAAAAATGGATATACTATCTGACTTAAAACGTGTATCAAATTTGGACGAGTATATCTCTGTCACCCAAGATATTGTGAGCAAACATTCAAAATTTCCTGTTTTATTCAATATGTCCACTGTTCTCTCATTGAAAAAAGTTAAAACTCTGGAAATTGACGTAAGTACAGATGCTTATCATTGCTTTATTATATCCAATATCCATAGTCCATAATAATATTATAAATGCGAAAGTGTGTCTATCTGTCTGTTCGTCTGTTTGTTACCTCTTCACGCCCAAACCGCTGAACCGATTTTGTTGTTCTATTGAGATGCGACGTACCTCGAGTCCCGGTGAAGGACATAGGATACTTTTTATCCCGGAAAAATGTACGGTTCCTGCGCGAATCGCGATAAAGGAACCTTTGCGCAACGGAGTTGCGGGCATCATCTAGTTACTAAAGTATATTATACTTTTCTTACCATGTAACTGTTTCTGTTTTAGTATTTTAATAAGTTTAACGAACATGGGGCAGCCATTATAATCTTTAAGCTTATTTTGCGACATCCTCCCTCTAAAACCTGGGCCTTACTGGGCAAAGAACTAATATCACTTATAAAATATTGGTTTGAAGTTATTAGGAAACGTCTCATATTTAATAACAATTGCTGGTGGAACTTCACAAGTACCTTGATTGCTTTTATTGAGGTAAGTATTGAAATAGTATACTGTATTATAAAAGTTTTATTAAACATTAAGCCACAGAAACAACCTCTGTGGCTCAATACTTAAGCGTGTGGCTGTGAGCCGGGGGTTATGGTTTTGAATCCTGCCGATGGAACAAAAAGTTTTTATGTTTTATGGTACCTGTAACACAAGTTCTTCAGGTACTTAGCATGGGGTTAGGCTGACGTGGTGTAAAACGTACAAAAATATTATTTAATTTAAACACTTAGGTGCGGTTCCAGATACTGATAAAAATGCAGCTGTGGTCTCTCTCGGAGAGGTTTAATTATTATTAAAGGTCATTGGTGGTTTTAATTATTTTTAATAATTAAGCCCCTCTTGAGTGCAGCCAGCCAACAAAAATTGTATAACAGACCCAAGTTTAACAACCAACTAGGTGTGTAATTTTGTATTTTTTTTTGGGGTGCATTAAGTATCTGTGGGACCATTTTAATTTTTAAGCACATATGAAATCTATTACAGTGTGAGGAGCTAACGTAATAATAATATTTGTCACTCTGTATGGTGCAACCGTAGGTACAGTCAAAATTATGAATTCCACATAGATTAGACAGCTGCTGTGGGCCTGTGGATTCAGGCTCCTAGTGAGCGGACACAAAATATATACACATATATATAAACAAAAAAAACAATTTCGCTATAAATATAATATGATTTGCATGCTGAGTGTGCCTGTAATTGGGTCTGCACCTTAATAAGTTTCGTGTTGTAATATTAGTGAAATAAGTTTTTATAAGATGTAGACCTGTTAGCAGACCAAATAAATAAAATAAATATATTTAAGTAATAAAAACTATGTATAATTTAAAGAAGCTAAATTTTAACATCATTAAACCAACAAAAATAAATTCTGTTTAAGGACTGCACAGTACCAAAAATGACTTACCTAATATTGAAAATATTTAGATATTTTCTGGTGCTTTATGTAATTCACTTCTTAAACATAGTTTATTTCATATTATACTGGTACTGGTACATACAATCTGCAGAAGTCATTAAAATATAAATACCTACTCGTGTTTTTTTAGAGTATTTGCTTCAAGTCCAAGACTATACATGATGTTATCGTGCAAGAAACTTGCGAGTGTCTGCTAGATTTGGCGACACACAACAGGACGGATTTGAACCAGAGCTACGAAATCATACGCTGCTTCAACACGTGCTGCGCAGAGAGCAGCAGGACAGTCCGGATCGCTCTCAAAACAAACCTGGATATCTACCTGTAAGACTTAAGAGATTCGTTTTTAATTGAAAACAAATAAAATCGGCCAAGTGCGAGTTGGACTCACGCACGAAGGGTTCCGTAGCATTATAGAGCAAAATTAGACCAAAAATTGTGTTTTTCGTATGGGAGCCCCCTTAATTTTTTATTTTATTTTAATATTATTATAAAGTATTAAAGTAAAAGTATAACTAAGGATTTTGTGGAAAATTCAAGTACCTACCTACCTGTTGCCATTATTGATATAGAGCAAAAAGGCTAAAAAAATCACGTTTGTTATTTTTTTAGCCTTTTAATAGGTATGGGAATTGGGAGCCCCCCTTAAATATTTATTTTATTTTGTTTTTAGTATTTGTTGTTATAGCGGCAACAGATATACACAATCTGTGAAAATGTCAACTCTCTAGCTATTACCGTTCTTGAGTTACAGCCTGGAGACAGACAGTTAGACGGACACACATCGAAGTCTTAGTAATAGGGTCCCGTGTTTACCCTTTGGGTACGGAACCCTAAAAACAGTCCAAGGACGCCAGACGGGATGTAATATTATAGTACATATAAGTATAACGGTAGCGTGTCGGCAGGGCGCGCGTGGCGGGCGCGGTGCGGGCGAGCGGGGACGCGCGCGTGCAGCTGGCGGGCACGCAGGCGCTCGTGCGGTGGACGGTGCCGCGCGCCCGGCGAGACGCGCGCATCGCCGCCGCCGCCGCCTGGCTCGCGCCGCACGCCTTCCCACCGCGTGCCGTCGCCGCCTTCGTCGACGCCGCCTGGACCACCTACCCGCAGGTCGGTCGCTGACCCTCGTGACTCGTCACAGGTCACTGTTCACTCATCTGCGCCCTCGTCGCGCCGACCGTCAATGCTAATATTTGTCGCCCGATCGCAGGACGCGCGACGATTTTTGAACGCTCTGAACGAGGAGGGCTCGACAGTGGTGTCGCTGCGCTGCCGCAGCTGCACCTCGGGCGGCGTGGAGCTGGTGACGGTGAGTGGGGGCGGGGCGGGGTGTCGGGGGGAGGGAGGGAAAGTGAAACGGCTAATACGATCGGAAAATGTCGCAGGCGGCGGGCGGGGAGCACTGGCTGGACGCGAGCGCCGGCAGCCGCAGCCTGGCGCTGCACCGCGCCGCCGACGACGACGCTGTGCTGCTGCTGCGGGACGACGACGTCCAAAATATTTCCTCGCACGGGTAACGCTACCGGCTAAATATCAACACTATGTTTATATGTTTCGCTCCGTCGTGTGACTGCGGCTTGACCTCGCGTGGTGTGTTCTCGCAGGGCGGGCGGCGGCGCGGTTTTGGTGGTGGCGGGAGCGGCGCGGGCGGTACTGGAAGCAGGGCCGCGCGAGCTGCGCCGCCTGCACGCGCTGCTGCGGACCGTCTTCGCGCACCGATACACGGTAACCGCCGCGACATTCGCGCTTGCTGATCCCCGGCCCCGGACCCCGACCGGACCGATACTTTAAAACGAAACTTGTATTCCCAGGCGGCGGCGGACTTCGACTCGATGGCCGAGACGGAGGATAGAAGTGAAGAAAATGAGGACTCACATACGAAGGTACGAAGCGAAGCGTCTAACTCGCCGTGTTCGTGATATCGGTTATACGCTCGAACACAAACCCTCGTTTGAACACGCTTTAAGCGCAGATCTCACCTCAACTAGAGCAGGCCCCCGGTCCCGGGTGGGTAAAAAAATTTACCAATACGACTCCTTGCGACATTCAAAATCATACCTAATCTGTATGTTTTCCTGAGTTCAATCCCATTCACAGAATGCGTCCAGCGTCACTCATATTTTGGCTTTTGCACACTCAACTTCACCGCTGGGTGGAGTTAGAGAGTAGGTATGCAAAATATGAGCCTCCTCTATACTTTTATTACAAGAAAGCTACCGACAATCTGTTCGTGCTTTATAGTGTAGGTAGCATTAGTCGTTAATATTTAAATAATGTTTATGTTCAGGCGCGCGCGGCGGGTGTCGGCGCAGGCGGCTACAGCGGGCGGGCGGCGCGGCGGGCGGCGCGCTCGGGTCAGTACTGCGCGCCCGCTAGCACCTAGCTGCTGCCTGTAGACTGTAGTGAAGTGTTGCCAGATCAAATCAGAGAAAATCCCCTAAATCTAGGGGATATCCCCTGGGATTTCCCCCTAGATTTAGGGGATTTTCGACCGAGACAGGGGTAAAATAGAGGCAAAATATTGGGATTTCCCACTAGATTTATCTAAAGGATAATGATTAAAGTGGTCCAAATTTCCACCACTAACAAGACCCCTATAGACTTATTGTCCATTAAATATAGAGTAACTTTCATTATGAGACAAATTAAAAATAAGCTGTCAGTGAAAAGTTATGACCATTTATGAAAAAAATTTTTGGAGTTAAAATATTGATATAGATATTCATCTATTTTAGTGAAAAGTGAAAACCTAATAGGAAATGCCAAGCGGCATGACATCACATAGATTGAGTAGTTGAAAAGTGCAATGGATCATAATAACACTATTTTATGGAATAAAATAGGTACTAAATAGTAGAAAACTTTTTTATTCCGACATAACTTTTTACTTACATAATATTTTTGGTTGCAGTCCAGTTAAAATGATTCCGTATTTATAAGACCATTACGTAAGTGTTATTGGTTGTGGACATTTGCACCAAACTCAATACATTTTTATTACATATTCTATAATATTTTTCATACAAAATGGTAAAAAACATGAATTTTCATTCAGACATAACTTTTCACTGACAGGGTATTTTTGACTGCGGTCTGGTTATAATGATTCAGTATTTAGTAGACAATTTTACTATATAGGTCTCGTTAGTGGTGGACATTTGGACCAGACGCCATACATAAAAACATTCTCCTTTAGGGGGTTTTTGACCAAGATAGGGTCAAAATATGGTATTTCTGGGGGGGGAATCAAATAAGTTCAGGGGGAAGTCGCCGAGACCATCTGGCAACACTGCTGTAGTCGGCTCTAAGCGTAAACGAGCGCACTCGTGGTGCCGATATTAATGCGTTCGTGGGTTTCATTCAGTTACATTAAGCAGTAAGGAAAAGCCGCCAGTCGCCACGAGTCACGACACATGTAGGTAATTATTATGACAATAATTTGGTTGCGTCCTCTTGTTTACGTTTAGATTTACGAGTGAGTAGAGTGTAGGTATTAGGTATAGTTGTGATGGCGCGTCCCCGCCCGCGCCGATGTTCCCTGCGAGTGTGTGGACCGAGTACCGAGCGAGTGATCACTGTGATCAGTGATGACTCGGATACGCCGTCCTACGCCGCCGTACGCGTGCTACTCGTTCTGCCGGCGCGGGCGTTCGCAGTTTTGGTAGTTTTATTCGTTACGTTTAGACTTGATAGTAATTGTCACTATTTTGTCAGTGTAACAATTTTTAAAGCTGTCGCGATCGGGAGTCGGGACTCGGAGATCGATTGGATCGTTAGGTACAAGTTATAACCCGAAAACTGCGGTACAAATTATATGAAAAGTCGCGGGCTAAACCTAGATAAACTAGCTAAAAGCCGAGCTTTGTGAGAGCTCGCGTCGTCACACCTTGACTGACTGATGATAACACATATCTACATAATATAAATAAAAATTACTATGCTAAAGCACAAATCAATAGGCGTGATAGTTTTTCCGTAAAGTGTACCACAAAATGTACTTGTGGGATATACTAGGGCTCGCTTCGATCGCTCGCCCTGATTATTATCTTCTTTATATTTACCGAATACCGCTCATGTTGGCTTACTGAAACTTACTACTATAGATGAATATAAAAAGCCGGGCATCAGTCGTCACTGTCCCGAGGTATACCTATGTCTTAGATCATTTTCTCGACGAGCCTCAAAAATATAACTGTTCAAGTTTAGTTCAATATTTTTATACATACCTACTGCAACTATATTGTAATAATGTGGTGAAAGTGTATTGTGTAATCGCAGGCTACTTGTCGCGGCAGCACGCGCCGCCGCCGCCGCTGTCGCCCTCCTCCGTCTCCACCTCGTCTCTGCTGATGGTACGCTACGACCCACCCGCTAATTCATATTATTATTTTACATATTCGCAAAAATTCATATTGAAAAAGACGAGTTCTTTTTATGTTTACTTATATTTTCATTATCATAATTACTACCGAAATTATTATTTAACTTTAAATTATTAAAGGTATCTTTCGAATCTCCTCCTAGCTATTTCTAGTAGATTTATAGTTCAAATTTTCAAAGGCTCAAGAGAAAAGCCCACAGAAATAAATCAAGATAGAACGGCTAAGCGGGTGGAGTATGCGTGTTTCAAACTTGCACAAGTGGGCAAAATTCGTTGAACGTTTATTCAGTCAGCGCGCACGTCTCTACTTGATTACACCGGAGGGGTTCTGCAAAAATGCCTCATTGTGCAGTGTCTAATTGTAAAAACAGAAGTACGAAAGTAAATCGGTTAAAAGGAGGTATTTCTTTCCACGGGTAAGTTATTTGTTCTAAGTAAAAGCAAAGCAAAAATCGCGATTCCTTAGCAACGGACGCGTGTGGCCGTTCTATCTTGATTTATTTCTGTGGAAAAGCCCCTAGACACTTATAGGGAAAGCCACAATTAGAGGGAGCAGTCACTGGGCTAGCCGACCCTACAAGATTAAATACATATTTAAACTTTAGCTGAATGTTCGATGAAACATATTTGCAGAAACACATATTGAAAAAAAAATGTATAGTACTGTACAGCCGGCGGTGTCTCTGTCCGCAGCTCCGGGACAAGCTGACGGCCTTCCCCGGCGCCGTGTACGACAAGGAGCCGGTCGGCGTGAGCGCCGCGCCGCAGCTCTCCGACCTCACCGAGGCCACCGAGCCCGACCTCAGCGGGGCCCCGCGGAGCGCGGCCCGCCCCGGCGCGAGGGACGCCAGCGGCATCTCCCGGGATACTCGACACAAGAACTACGGCCCGTCCCCCATCGCCGAGGACGACGATACCGACGTGAGCCTCCTGCTCGTCGCCGCCACCGCCTCCGCCGAGGACTCCACCGGAGACGAGCCGCCGGTCGCCCGGGACGCCGAGGCCGCCGACATCGTAGACCTGCTGGCTCGGGAGGCGCTGGGGCCCGCCCTACCCGCTCCACCCGCCGCGCGGGGGCGGACGGTCGTCAGTAACACGACCACCGACGACTCCAACGCCGACTTCGTCGAGAACACCCCACTCGACGTCCTCGAGCGCGGCCGGAGCCGCAAAAACGAGTTCGGGAACGATCGCGCCGGGGGGCGCCCGAGCTTCGACAATCGAGACATAGAAAACTTTTTCGCCCGCCATCTGGCCGAGAACGGCGACCGCGACGTCGTGGTGAGTCCCGCGCTCGCGAGGCGGATCAACAGAAGCAGCTCCGAGTCCAGCGCCGGAGAGGAGGTGCCGCCGAGCTCGGTGGACGACCGTAACGGGGTGGACCGGGACGTTTTGGATTGTTTGACTAAAATGTTGGATGAAGTTTGCGAAAATTTAGATAAATGCGTCGGCTACCTCCGGGCGGAGGAGGGTCGCGACGCGACGCCGCCGATCGCGGATGTCGCCGATCCGAGGGGCGACGGATCGAGCGAGAGGAGAATCGAGGGGAAAGCCGAGGCCGCATCGAAAAAAATAAAACTTAAATTCGCTTCGAGGAGTCCGAGAGTCGCTAGGAAGGGTGGGCCCCGGAGAAAGAGAGATGCATCGAGGCCGGCTCCGCGATCCGCTCGGCCACCGGAAAACGAAAATCTGGACCCGGCGGTGAACACGACCGAAGTGAGCCGTGAAAAACGATCGAAAAATAGTTGCAACGAAACGGCCCCCTGTAAAACTCCGCAGACGCGCCGCAAGAGAAAGCTATACTCGCCGAAGGACGTCGTGGACGATAGCGATTCGATCGCCCCCCGGGAGAGTAAAGCCGCCGAGCGAAAGAAATCCCTGGACACGCCCTACAAGGAGATAGAGAACATAAGGAATAAATCTTTGATCGCGAGTCGCAAAAAGATTCGAACGCCGCTGGCGACTCTCCCCCCGCGAGCTCAGAAACTGAACGACATCTTCGACAGTTTGAAAAATACGATCGAGGGCGAAAGGAACATCACCCTCGTCGCCCGAAACACCCGGAACAAGGGCGCCGTCTACAACTTCCCCAGCGACAGCGACGACGAGGACTTCCAGGCGAAGGAGAACGCGGGCGTGACCGAACGGAGCAAAAAGCGGCCGACGGGGAAGCCCCCCGCGGGCCGAACCCGGGGGAGACTCGCCAGGAGAGGCGCCAAGAGGGATCGACCGCCCGTCCAGCTGGAGCGAGCGCGAGAAGCTCCGCCGAGTCCTTTAGAAATATCGTTCGACGCGGAGCGCCCCGGAGAGCCGGCCGGCGGCGACCCGGGACCGGCGGGGACGTCGAAGCCCGAGATGGAATTTGTCGGGAGCGATGGAGACGACGGGGACGCGATCGGCGAACGCGGCGCGAGGCCGCGTCGAAAACGGCGGGACCCCGAGCGCGCTAGAGAAAACCGACGGTCGAATATATCGACGTCGGGCCGACCGGCTGACGGGGACGTCACCGGGAGTCCGCTGCCGGGGCTGGTCGTCGAGGAGATCCGCGCGGCCGACGACGTCAACGCCGCGTCGATTTGCACCCTGGAGGGCCTCGACATCACCGCGGACAAGCTCACGCTCGATAGATCGCCGAGCTCGCCGGCCGCGACGCGACTCCCCTCCCGGCAAAATTCGCCCGACGCCACCGTCGTCGCCGCGTCGAGCGGAAGCCGAGCCGGGAAAAAACGTCAACTATCCACGCGGAAAAGAAAGCCGGGCGACGCTCTGGTGAAACGGTGCCCCCGAATTCCCGCTCCCGAAACGCGGGCGTCGGCCTTCGCCATCGATTTGGACACCGGCTCCGAGAGGTCCATCGCCACGCTCGGGAAGTCGCCGATAACGGCCCACGGGGACGTCGACGAGCCGCCGCCGAGCGCGCGCCTGCTGGCCCGCCCGCTCACCGAGCGCCGCGCCATCGAGGCGGTCGACCTGAGCGGGACGCTGCGGGCCTACTACTACGACCTCGCCGCGGAGGTCGAGCGCCCGCCCGCGACCGCCTGCAGCCGGGGAACGACAAGCGGCGGCCGCTCGGGGGGCGGCTCGATTCCCAATCTATCTCCGGTCGTCCTCGTGGCCCGGCTGTCCCCAGAAGTCGTCAGCAGGTGGACTCCGGCCCGACTCGCCTCGGCCCGAAGCTCCCCCGGCGACGTCGCGTCCCGGCCGACGTCGAGAGGGGTCGCCTCCGACGCGCTCCGCGAGCGCATCTCGACGATATCGCCGATCCTGCCGTTCGGCGACGGCGACGCCGTTCGCGGGAGGACGAGCGGACGGTCGTGCGAGGGGAGCGGCACCGCGAAGGAGCCGGCCCGCCCGGACCGACGTAAAACTCGTAGCCGGCGGAGCGGCAGCACGCCGAGCTCCGGCGGGTATGACCTGAGGAGTCGCCGCCGAGACAGCGCGAGAGCGGCCAGCCCGGCCGGGGACGTCGCGCCCGCGCCCGACGACGTCCGAAGCGAGTCGCAGATCGGCTCGGAGGATTCGCCGTCGCCCGCCGAGAGCCGCTCGCCGAAGAGGAGGAGGCTGTCGGCGAGCGCCGACGCCGCGTCCGCCGTCAGCGAGTGGGTGTGGAGGAGCGCGCGGGACGCCTCGACCGAATGTGAGTCCGCTCTAGCCCCTCAATTATAAAGTTACACGATAGGTGAGCTGCACTATAGCTTGGTAAACACTGACACCCGTACATCACCACTGCGCTTGTTAGCGGGTGGGTAAATCTTTAAATTCATACGAGCTACCGACTACGATGAACGAGTTCCGAGTTTCGACGCCTCCGGGGGAGACCGAGCCGCCCGGAGCTCGCTACTCGTTACGTTAGATTTTTTTCCCGCTTACATAAAATGGTTATATTTTAAATAATGAGTATATTTGAATGTTTAAGACGTGGCGGGGGACGGTGGGTCGCGCGCGCGGGCCGCCGTCGACGCCGTGCTCGAGAAGCTCGACACCACCCTGCAGGAGATACATCACAACACCAGTACCAAGTGAGTTTACATACTTACCTTCTGATATTAAGCGAGGGAGCGACCGTCTACACTCCGCTAAAACTAATTTTTATTATTGTAATATACCTAGTTTGTATTATTGGGGCTCATTAAGGGGCTCAATCGAAAGCTTTTTAGCTTCTCGTTATCTTTTGTAGCTCTCATTTGGGGGTCGGAATGTTTAAAATATAGTGTGTGGTGTAGGTTGGTGAGCATGTTCGTGGAGGTGGGTCGGGGCGCGGCTGCGCTGCGGGCGGAGCGCGAGCGGCTGTACCGCGCGGCGGTGCGCGACGTGCTCGTCGACGTCGTCGCCGTCATCGACGCCAAGTTCACGGACCTCGAGCGCAGGTCGGTCACCACTCACCACCCTCCACCCTCGCCGCGCCGCGCTGCGACCATTACACTACACTACACTAACACGCTCGTGTCCTTGAAATCAAAATCACTCAACACAGACCGAGAGGACGGTCTACTAGTGTATGTATGTATTGATCGGCAGATCGGAATTATTAATAGGGCACTCTATTCTCTACTTTTTTCACCTGATGAAAAGCAACTACGTCGCCCATGGATACTCGCAACATTAGAAGAGCTGCAGGTGCGTTGCCTGCCTTTATGCTACTTCCTCGTTTTGAGGGTAAAATCGGTAGCAGCGTGTTGATACTGCAGTTTTCATTTGCAAAGAACTGTATCCTACGGGAGGGAGGAGACTCGGAGCGAAGCATGAGGTGCTAGCTAGAGGCGAGGGCGAGGGGGAGGGTGTGTACTATGTATATAGATAGACTGTATGGTGTAGAGGTGACGCGGACGGTGTGCGATGTGCAGGTGCGGCGAGGCGGACGCGGCGTGGGAGCGCGGGGTGCGGGCGGCGGCGCGCGGCGTGCTGCGCGACGACTGCCGGCAGAAGCGCGACCTGCTGGCGCTGCTGCGCGACGACCTGCGCGCCGACCTGCGCGACGACCTGCGCGACGACCTGCGCGACAACCTGCGCGCCGCACGGCACCACGCGCGCTAGCCACCGGGTACATCGTGCACTACTACATTATCGTCTTTTAATAATGCAGCTCGTGATTGTCGCCAATTTAAATTATTGTTACAATTCAATTTACCATTATCCTCGGTGATTAGTGATTACTTTATAATTTATAAAATAAGATTATTTTTTGTGTTTAAGGAAGGAAGTACCAGTATCCAGGGCTATAATGGATTTTGTGTGTTTCCCTTCCTGCTAAAAATATTTATACAAGGGGTAGGCTTCCACGATGTTTTGTCCCCGTCTGACACGGTGAATACCCTGCACCCACCCAGCACCCTCGATAGTCGAGAACGACATCGTGTAGCGTCTCTATTGTATAACTATATTAATTATTGCAATGGGAAGTTATGTTCAAACAATTTGTTAATAAGTAAAATATATATTTTACATATTAAAAAAATCTTTTACTTTCTACAACCATATTTACCATCGCATCAGAATGATATAGCTACTGCAGTCTGCAACAATGCTTCTGTTCCATATTATTATGATTCGTCTCACGAACTCGTCGGAAGAGTGATTCATTTTCATGTAAAAGTAGCAGCGCTGAGAGTTACCTTAGTAATGTTTCTCATAGAAACACAAGTCAAAAGTTACTCTTGCAGCGCTGGTGCTCTTACAGAAAATAAAAATATACATATTTTAGACTAATAATTAATATAATACTAGCTGTTGCCCGCGACTCCGTCCGCGAGGACTTCATCTTATAGCGCGCGGTGGTTCCCGTTTCCATGTAGGCTACATTACTGCAAATTGCAAAATTTCCACGACAGATTTGCTTCCGAGGTACGCTTACTTCAAACTTCAATGTTTACAGACAGACAGACACGTCACACAAAAAACGACCCTCTTTTGCGTCGGGGGTTAAAAACTGGCGTCGAACATAAACTCTTCTTAAAACTTAAAAAAACGTAAAAAGATCCATCGTCCTTACCACCTCTTATAGAAACATATTTGTGTAACTCACAATAATTATTGTTCTAGGTATATTAAATAGAAGGGAATTTTCAATTTTGTGAGTCATGCTAAAACTCGAGAAAGCGGTTTGGATAATTTCAGTTCAATGTTCATAGATAGGGTGTACTCATAGTGATACGAAATTCACCGGGTCATCCAGTATTACATATTAAAATAATTGTACTTGTTTAAGTTTAGACTGAATAGGGTATCTCGGTGTGTCAGGTGTGTCACACGTGTGACGTGTGGAGTAAATAGATACAACAGAGTGAATAGTAACATTAACATATAATAGTAGGGCAAGGCGGAGGGAGGCGGCGGAGGGGGCGGCACTAGGTCTCGTCCTGCGCCGCCACCTGCGCCAGGAAGATCTGCTGCGGCTGGTGCGGCGCCTGCGTCGACACCTGCAACACCCCACCAGTCACCACCATTACAACACCCGACATATTCAGGGTCCTACTTCCCTAACTTATTGGATTTCGAACATCGGAAGCGCAAAAAATGCTCAAACATGTACCCTCAGTCAGAATCTATACATATAATAAAACTGTAGAAATGTGAAAATGTGAATTCTGTACATTAAAGATTTCAAAAAATAATAAGCAGGGGGTGTCACTAGATCGTTATAGAAGCCAAAACTGTGGTTAGTTTTTTGTCTGTCTGTCTGTCTGTATGTTTGTTCCAGCATCACACGAAAACTACTCATCCGATTTGAATGCGGTTTTCGCAGATATATTTGTCTTCTTCCAACTTAACATCTGGTGTATAAAAATTTTCCCCCCCACCCCTCTAAGGGGACGAAAGAGGGGGTTAGATTTTGTATCAAACTTTTGCTTTAACACGAAAACTACTGATCCGATTTGCATACGGTTTTCGCAGATATATTTGTCTTCTTCCAACTCAACATCTGATGTATAAACTCCCCCCCCACCCCTTTAAGGGGACCCAAAAGGGGGTCAGATTTTGTATAAAATTTTTTCTTTAATGGACTTACGTCATATTATTAATGTATTTTCCAACTTAACATCAGTTTTCCCCCTCACCCCTCTTAGGGAACAAAAGGGGGGGTCAGATTTTGTATCAAATTTTTTCTTTAATGGACTTACGTCATATTATTAACTGTATTTTCCAACTTAACATCAGTTTTCCCCCCCACCCCTCTTAGGGAACAAAACGGGAGGGGGGGGGGGTGTAAATGGCAAAACAACGTTTGCCGGGTCAACTAGTATTATATAAATTACATGAAACTAAAGGACACCACACGTTTGGACATGTGTTTTGTTATTTCATGTGACATCATAATATTATAAGTAACGGATCGCCGATCGATGAATCTGACTTAAACTTAAGTCGACGAGCAGGCGTGTTTATAGTGATTTAGATTACAAAACGCTACATCTAATATGGATGCGGGCCACGTCGCCCGGTGGGACTAAAATTCCCTTCGCAGACACTGAAACGAAGCCGTGAAAGTGACAAATTTTTCAATAGAATTAAAATTATTTTTTTTTGTCGAAAATAAAGGGGGACCCCGCACCTGTATGATCTGCGGCGAGTGCGGCTGCGCCTGTATGAGCACGGGCTGGCCGGGGTTGTTCTGCACCTGCAGGCGGATCATATTGAGCTGCGCCTGCGTCAGCTGCAGCTGCCCGCCCTCTCCGCCCACCAGCTGCTGCACCAGCGCCACCGGGTGCGCCGCCCCGCCCCCGCCCCCGCCCTGGCCCGCCCCGCCCCCACCCTGAAAATCGACAAAATAAGCAAAATAACTAGTACACAGGAGCATTACCGTCATCGACTTTCTAGCAATAAAAAAACTAAATTGGCACATAATTTTAGGCTCCGTCTCGTAAATACATATTAATAATTAGTAGGTATACTTATAGGCACTTCGGCTGGCCGATTCTGTATCGTACATTTGTGAGTTAATCACTGAGTTAGTAACGAACCGGAGGAGTGAGTAACGGAACGTCTCACTTTCGTATGCAAGTGAATACAAAAGTGACGCTTTCCGTTACTCACTCCTCCGATTCGTTACTTGTAGTGATTAACTAACAAATGTACGATACAGGGCTTGTACCACGAAACCGTTTTGAGACTCAAACAATCGAACGAGAATGCCGCATCCTACTCTAACGTGAAATGACGTTGTTAGAGCAGGACGCGGCATTCTCGTCCGATTGTTTGAGTCTCAAAACCATTTCGTGGTAGGCCTACAGAATCGGCCAGCAGGTTCCGGGAGCTAACACATTAGGAGCGGTCGTGTCGTAACTCGTACCTGCACCATCTGCGGCTGCACGATGTAGTGCGGCTGCGGCGCGCTGGCGGCCGGCGGCGCCACCTGCACACACACACACACGTCCCAATTATCACACATTCAATTACGCTACCGCTAGTCCGGCCATTTGACAGGCGTAAGAATGTGTGCGTGGCCGATTCTGAACTCTGAAGACACAGTGCTGACTGCCGTGTAAGTATATTAAGACTCCGTCCGCCTTTTTTTCTACGTTCATGGAATCATGGCTACGACCTAGGACAGTGTTAGAGCTTAGTGTTAGTGATTAAAGTATATTCAAAAGAGTCAGCAAATCCTTCGAGCCCTAGCACGTAACATTATTATACTGGTGCGAATTTGTACGCCCGCAGCCCGCTAATATCTTAATGTAGTGTCAAGTATCATGGTACCGGGTCTGCGGCGGCGGCGGCGGCGGCGGCGGTGGCGGCGGGCGGGGGGCGCGGCAGCTCGTGCTTGGCCGGCTTCACCTCGTGGCGCGGCACGATGTCTATGAGGAAGTCGAACTGGTCCGACTTCGATATCGCCATCGCGATGTCGTTGCGCTGCAACACAACACACACTCCTCGCACTAGTTTCGACAAGGTTATATCGGGAAAAGGGCTCGGCGCGGCCGGCGGCCGGCGCCGTAGCTCACCTGCAGCGTGCGGCGCTTGTTGTCCTCGGTGTGCGCCCAGGCCCGCAGCGTGAGCTCGTGGATGAAGATCTCGGCGGCCTTGGCGAACAGCACCGGCGCCTCCGCCGAGATCATCTTCACCTCCTCGTCCAGCTTCATGATTTTCTTGATCCGCGCCAGCGGCAGCACTTGCGTTTTGAAGTCGTCCTGTCGACGCGCGACTCGATTATAATAATTTATCTCCGATCAGGGCGTCGACTCCCGTGAGCCATGTAGGTACGAAGTGTAATGTATAGGTAGAGATACTGGCGGACGGCGCGGCGGTACTCACAGGCGTGACGTTGTTGAGGTCGTCGTTGACCTTCTGCCAGTAGTTCTGCAGCGTGGTGTGGATGCTCTCGGTCTGGACGGCGTCCTCGGGGCCGCAGTCGCCGTCCGCGTCCTCCGCGCCGACCGCACTCTGCTCCCTGCCTCACACACACCTAGTAGTTAGCCTACTACGTAAAGTGACATAGTGAATAGTAAACACCAGACACCTGTCGAAACCGCACAAACTGGAAATTAATTAAACATTTGTTATTTCAAAGGTTAATTAATGGAATAGTTGTTTTGTTTCTTTTACTGCTTTTTTTTCTTTGTCCACCACCAAATTACCAATTTAATATTGAGATTCAAACGAAAACTGGGATTCCTTGAAGTAAAGTAACATTATACACTGACCACTGATCTCTATTATACAAGTGTTAATAGAGATCAGTGACACTGACACAATACACAATAATATAATAATTATGCTGTTGTTGTAGTACCTACTTATATCTATATTGTAACTATTTATAGCGTGGTTTAAATAGTAGAGGAAATTAAAATTGGTAGCATTATTGATCTCCAATATATTTTTGTTGTCTATACAATATTGTGTTTGGATAGCATTTTATTACACTTTTACAAAAGGGCCTTACTAATAATAATATTTATAAAAAGGTCCATGCTGCGTGTATTACATTACAGTACAGACTACAGACATATGCTAAATGCTTAGTTGTACAATTAATTAATATTGCTTTTGTCTGAATTGTTAGAATAATATATTCTATGGATGCTTTACACCACGTCAGTCTGGCCCAGTGCTAAGCACCTGAAGAACTTGTGTTACGGGTACCAGACAATGGAAATATATTTTAAATACTTTTATACTATACATATTATATTCAAGATTTTTATTATATGATTAATGATACATATATTTAATACACATCCATGACCCAGGAACTTTATTTATTTAATATTATATAATGTATAAACGAAACAGGTCAACTGCAGTCACTAAACTTTTATATATTTGCGATAAAGGAATAGCCATGCAACATGCAACATGCACGGAGCAGCTGAAAAAGTTACACCTATAGATGCTAAACACAACATAGAACCATTGCAGAATTGTAGTACATACTTATGTATTAAAAAAAATTTTTAACAATTTTACATAATATAGGTAACTAAATTACTATAAAAATATTTCTTTTTAGGGTTCCGTACCCAAAGGGTAAAAACAGGACCTTATTCCTAAGACTTTGATGTCTGTCCGTCTGTCTATCCCCGGGCTGTAACTCGAGAATGGCAATAGCTAGAGTTAAATTTTTCACAGATTGTGTATAACTGATGCCGCTACAGCAACAAAATATACTAAAAACAAACTCCCATACAACAAACATGATTTTTTTGGCATTTTCGCTCAATACCAATGATGATTGATGGCAACAGGTAAGCCCCATAATTAGATAAGGGGGCTCCCAATAAAAAAAAATCATTTTTTGCCTTTTTTTTATTTTTTAATTAATGGTACGGAATCCTTTGAGCACGAGTCCAACTCGCTCTTGGTTGATTTTTTATTTTTAGTCATTAAATAACTATATAATTATTTAGTGTAAAATGAAACAAACTGATATTGTTAAAATATGTGCGTGAGACAGAGTAACGGCCTCCGCTTTGTATCAACTTACGCTGGCACAAAGAAGCAAACGGACATCTTGTATTCCTTGTTGTCCTTGCAACCTCGACAAACTTTAATTATCTTTCATAAAGTGATTATTAATGTTTTCACTAACTTTAATAAAACATTAGTCGCGGACCGCGGCTAAAGTTATTAAAAACAGGGCAACCAATAATCTCAGTATTATTTGGAGATCTCCAATCACCAATTTACTGAAAATGCGCCAGTTCCACGATTCGTCCAGCGATGACCAGTCACAAGCTTGACGTAATAATGGAGTTGCCAGTCGCCAGAATGTTGTGTTTCCATTTATATCGGGGAAAAATGAAAAACAATACTACAAAATATAAATATAAAAATAGCTAGGAGTTAGGACTCGTGTCTTGTCACCTTCAGGGCAGTTATCGAATAGCAGAAAAAATATCGTTACGTACCGTTATTTTCATAATGGTAGCCAAATGGTAGCCAGATATCGGTAATTTTTTTAACGATGGCGCCACCAGTTCTCGCACGAGACTCTCGCCCGAGAGCTCTCGGCGAGAGTGTACAGCCGACATTTTAGTAAACTGACTGATCTGGATCCACCCCCCCCCCCCCCCCGTCATTTCAAATAATACATAAATACATAGTACGAAATGTTACTTTTCCCCTCAAAATGTTACTTTTTGCATGACAACATGTAACTTTTGAACATACGCGTACTTGCTTAATAGAGATCAGTGTATCCAGCGTACTTGTATAATAGAGATCAGTGGTGAACATACAGCAGTTTACAGCACTGGCAACACTGGTCCTGCGTCCATCGAATATCGATTTTAACTTTTACATATAAAATGGCGGCTGCGGAGATTCAAGTTGTGAATCCATCTAATTTAGCTAAAATAGAAAGGTAATTAGGTACCTAGTAAATTTGTTGTTTTCAGGACATAAATATTACTTATTAGAGTACCTAGGTATAAACGTCGTTTAAAAAACGTAATGTACAGTATAATATAATCGCATGAGATACTAACTTTTCCAGTTTTCTCAATGACCCAAGCTACAAAGAAATAATTGAAAACTCCTCCACATTCAATACAAGACTATGTGCCGAAAGAAGAATGCGGATGCCTTTTATCGACACGCAAACCGGTAAGATTTATAAGCACAGCTTATTATGAACACAATCATCATAATATTTTCATCTTGTTAGTACTTAGATTTTTTGATTTGACGACCTCTGTGGCTCAGTGGATAGTACGTTGGTAGCTTAAGTTGGGGGTCGCGGGTTCGAGTCCCACCGACGGAACAAAAAGTTTTCAAAGTTCCTGGGTCATGGATGTGTATTAATTAAATATATTTATCATATAATAAAAATCCTAAATATATGTATAGTATAAAAGTATTAGATATATTTCCGTTGTCTGGTACCCGTAACACAAGTCCTTCAGGTACTTACATCGGGGCCAGTTATAGGTTAATTAATTGGTCACAAATAACTTTTCAGGTGTTGCACAAAGTCACTCCAATTTGTTCATGACACGAAAACAGAGAATGCCCGGAGCACGCGAGGGTCAGGTGTACACATATCCCGCCCAGAGGTAAGGAGCTTCATCTCAATCATCGTGACCTCAATGGCAGTGTACAGTCCTCGTATTACTTGTGATCCTATTTGTGTATGCTTTACAGGTGGCGCAAGACCAAAAGACAATATATGACCATGTCATCTACAAAGTGGGGATGGAGTGCCACAGATTCCGCAGAAAACATAGGAGAAGGTGAAAACAGCTGCGGAGTTCCCGAGGGGTTAGCGGGTGATGACAGCAGAGACGGCTCGCAGACTGCCGCCAAGGATGACCCTAAAGTGAGACATTCATTATAATTTATAATAAACACACATCAAACAAACAAATATACTTTATTGTGCACAAACATAAAAATAACATTAACAAACATATTTCAATAAATCAGACATGAACACAAAGGTGGCCTTATTACTTTCAAGCAATATATCCTTTACAAGTAAAGGATATATTGCTTTAGGTCCTTAAAAAAGTTGCCCTCATTTTATACACCCATCATGGTGGGCAACAATAATTTTGATCAATATCTAGTCCGCAATGAGTTAATAGCTAATGTTAAAAAAAAAGTAAATATGATGTGGTCTTGCTACAGGAGTGGTTCTACGACGAGCTGGCGATGGAGGAGATGGAGACGGGCGAAGAGCCGGACCCGGAGTCCGACGAGGACTACTACGACGACACGTACGCCAACCGCCGCAAGCGCCGCGGCGGCAGCACGCCCAGCGGGCCCGGTAGCCGCGGCGGCCGCTCGCGCCGCCCCAACGCCGACGACACGCCCGCCAAGCGCGGCCGCGCGGTACGTAATACGTTACAACTTACACTTGACAGTTGCCGACAATTACATCATATATTTTATTATTACCCTTCTTGAAATTGCACAGCTCTGAGGAGGAGATGTCACTTGCATACATTTTTATTATAAGTTGCGTATTTTCTATGGTAAAATGGAATGTGGAAAGTGTCTTTACAAATCACAATGCAATGTGAGATTAGATCATCTGCTCTCTAGTGTTCCTCAGGGCCGTTCCGACCCCCCTCGGCGCCTGTGTCTGAAACCTATGAAGCGCCCCTTTTTTCCTTGCATTTTAGTAAAATTCGAGCCCCTTTTTTATTAAATAAGGGGGCAAACGAGATAACGGGTCACCTGATGGTAAGCTTGAATGTTATAGTAGAATACTGAACTCTCCCACGTTAAAATTTTATTTTTCACTTTATTTTTGTTTCTTATTTGTTAATTTTGACCGAATAAAAATATGTTCTTTATTTTATATAATTTGATAATTTCAAAAAGATCGGCCAAGTGCGTGTCGGACTTCCGTTCCGGACCGGAACCGGAAGAGTTCCGTTACCCGGTAGGTACTGATACAGAGCAAAAATAGGCTAATAACCTTAATTTTTTTTTTATTTTAATATTATTATTAATAATTCAAGTAAGTACACATATATAACAAAAAAATGTGTGAAAAATTCAAGTGCTCTTGCCATTATTGATATAGAACGAAAAAGGCCGAAAAATCACGTTTGTTGTATGCCCTAGCTAAATTTTAATTATTTTTTTTCAGTATTTGTTGTTATAGCGGCAACATATATACAAATTACACGATCTGTGAACATTTTAGAAGTCTAGCTATAGAGGTTCTTGAGATACAGCCTGGAGAGTCTTAGTAATAGGGTCCTGTTTTTACCCTTTGGGTATGGAACCCTAAAAAGGAAACTGTTTTTATCTTGACATCACAAACAAAGAACAAACTAAAGTTATAATGACATACTTGTATATTAGGACATGAAGCACATACCACTACGTGAAGCGTTTTTTGAATCGGATTCTCAAATTCGGAGTCACATAGAAAAAAATAGATTGTGTAGTATTGAACGTAGGCGAAAAAGGACTTTAGTCAGGCCTGTCCCATTCCCGCGTGTAGGCATCGAACTGTAAGTACCCCCCTAGAGGGGCACTTCAGTAGGGACTCACAGGCGAGCGGTGACGCACGCGCACGTGTTTTTAGTTGTTCGTTGCATACTTACCTGCGTAGGTACTTATTCATTCGCTGTCATAGAATTGATAAATTAATATTATAATTATTATTATTACACCCATCCCATTCTATGGATCCCGTCATCAAGTAACCACTTTTGTGAACACGGTACCAAATTCAAGTTATACCCTATACAACAAAAAAAGAATTTTGAAATTCGAACCACAAACGGCTGAGTTATCATTGAGCATACAAAAAAATACATATAATGTACAACCGAACGTAATATAACCTCCTCCTTTTTCTATGTTGATTAATAAAATATAGGTTGGATATACTAAAATTTGCTCGAGAGAACTAATAAGTATGTGTTTTTAGTTGTTGGCTTCTGGACTATTTGTTCGCGTCTTTGCTATTATTATATTACGTGATGCGTACTATTCGAAACCTCATTTGTTTACATTAACTAAGTTACACAAAAACTTTAAGTAGGTAATATAAGACCGACCAGTATCAATAATTAAGATACGGTACCTATCGAATCTAAGTAAGTACGCGTTAAGCTAGTTATACGCGAATTTATGATAATTAAATCTACATAGTACTAAGACAATATCTTAGATTATTTCGAATTAAATAAAATGTAGTTAAGGGCCCGGGTTACCCTCGAAATTTTCATACATTCTTAATACCAAAACCATTTTCTCATACGAAAATATTTAACATGTTTGAGTTATTTTTCAGCTTAAGATAGTAATTACCTAGGGTCCTGAGCAAATTTTTTTTACAAAATATTTAAATACTAAAAAAAAATTTTTGTGTTTAAATATTTTTTAGTAAATTTACTACTAAATATTTAAACACCAAAAAATAGACAAAACCACTAAAAAATATATAAATAAATAGTAAATTTACTACAAAATATTTAAATAATAAAAAATATTTTTTAAAGTTTAAATATTTTGTAGTAAATTTACTATTTATTTATATATTTTTTAGGGTTTTTGTCTATTTTTTGGTGTTAAAATATTTAGTAGTAAATTTACGAAAAAATATTTAAACACAAAAATTTTTTTTTTAGTATTTAAATATTTTGTAAAAAAAATTTGCTCAGGACCCTAGGTAATTACTATCTTAAGCTGAAAAATAACTCAAACATGTTAAATATTTTCGTATGAGAAAATGGTTTTGGTATTAAGAATGTATGAAAATTTCGAGGGTAACCCGGGCCCTTAATTGAATATAAAGATTATAATATTATTTTTAAAATGAGATGTAGGGATATAATATGTGGAGGCCCAAAGGAAGATCTTCCAACCGAGCGAGGTGTTATGATATATTTCAGCTGTCATATATATACTGACGCGCTCAGAAAACTTCGATAGCGCGATGCAGGAATGTTAGGCGAATGTGGGTACCGCCACATCACTCCCCCCCGAAGACCGGAGGTCGAATCTTGAAGTCTTGTCGCTTGAATCGCCAGTGCCAGTGAGTTCCAGTGAGTCGGAACTGTTTGCAGTGAGTCGGAACTGTGAAGCTGCTGCACGGGATCCAGTGAGTCGGATAAGCTGCCGTGCGGGACCGATGCTACGTGCTGACCAGGAGAGATGTGCTCTGCTTGCTGACCGGTCCGTGTAGTGAGAAAGTCCGATGATGCCGATGCGGAGTCGCCCAGGCCGCGGTACATTGCGGCTAGTGGACGAGGTACCCGATGAAGCGATGCTGGCTGGCGCGGTGCGGAGGGGCGGGGAGTGATGATAATGAAGGAGGCGTGTTCTGTCGAGAGTCACCAATGTGGGAATAATGCGTGGAGGCCCAAAGGAAGATCTTCGGACCGTGAGAGGTGTTATGCTCGGTCAGGCCGGAGCCCACGTGATATATTTCAGCTGTCGTATAATATATACTGACGCGCTCAGAAAACTTCGATAGCGCGATGCAGGAATGTTAGGCGAATGTGGGTACCGCCACATCACGTCGGGGTCACCAGTTGTAGAAGTGGATGGTAAATAACTCACATAGAAGTCGATAACAATTTAGTTTATTGTCCACTCTCACACTATTTAAGCACAGAAGGGTATTAAGGATCACAAGCACATACAGTTAGAACAGAATAAAGTCAATAGTAACAGTATAGATCGGAAGATTAAAGAATTACGAGCGTTTGATTAAGATAAGCACAAGCGTAGCATCCGCGTCGCAAAGGCGTGCAAAGCATACTAGTGGTCTAGCGAGCGGGCGCGGTCGGCGGCGTGCGTCGGCGCAGCGACTAGCCGGTTCTCGGACGCGCTCCTCGCACTCGTATGCTCCGTCTCATTGACGTCGCCGCGGTTACATGTCGTGACTCGTGCGCGGTTCCATACTACGATTCAAGCAACGACACGGCACGGCACGGTACGTAATCCGTAGGTTTTAATTAATGTTGTTAATTATTTTATTAGGATAAGGTTTTATACAACGTGAAATTTTAGTGGTTGTTTTTATTTTAGTGTTATAAATATATAAAATGTAAATATGTAAATACTAATTTAATAAGCGTACATATAAGTTTTTATTGTAAAAAATAATAAATATAAAATATATGGATGAGGATCCCTACATGAGACAACCCTGATTTCGTTAGAAAAGGTACGAGTTATGCGATAGAACGAAAGCGGAGATGTAGGTAAATATACTGCGCGGTCGCAATTTGAAATAGTATCGTAGCATGAGTTGTTATTTCTTTAAACCGGTTTCGTGACTCGTGAGTGGGAATTCTGTTGGTACTGCTAATATATATATTCTGTGTTTTAGTTCCATACAGTATGATACAATATTACTTCTTAGATTTTTAAAAGACGCGCGCATTTCCGCGACTTCCCTACCAACGAACGCTGAATGGTCTCGCGCAGAATCGCAGAAGTAATGAGTGCGTTATGCTCTGGAGTCTGGAGTTAAGGGGAGCTAGTTCAGAACAGACAATTTTCAAGATTTAAACGTGACAGGAGACAAAAATATAGTACCTAATTTAAATTCTGAAAAAAATATGTGTTAGTTAAGGATCTAACACATTGGAATTCATAAATTCCATTACACAATATCATGAACTTCACTCGATAGAAAAAAATCCCAAAGTTACCTCTTCATTTAACGAAATTGCCTTATTATGTCCAAATTATTTAGAATTTTCAGATAATTTTTGTACTGAATTAAAGACAAAGAATATATCTAGCGAGTTTCGTTTATTTGACTCGATTTAATTGATGTATAAAATAACGACGATCAAAAAACTATAAAATTGCAGGCGCTAAGGTTCGGCTGGTGCTTTCAGTCACACAGTTTGCACCTGCAATTTTTTTGATCATCCATTTCTCGACCTAGCTAAAGCTTAAGGTTAAATTTGTTATGTTCAATTTTTGCTAAGACTCTTCGATGAGCTTCGACTCTGCACTAGTATAAATAATTGACCCTAACAAAATAAATTTCTAAAATTATAAAATAAAAACTATAAAATTGCAGGCGCAAAACGCTCGGCTGGTGCTTTAAGTCACACACTTTGTGACTTAAAGCACCAGCCGTGATTTTTTTGGCCTAGCCTAGTAGTCCTACTCGCACTTGGCCGGTTATATTAATAAGTGTAGTCTATAATTAGTACTAGGAATGAAATACCGATATTAAGAAAAGCTTAACTTTTTCCATTTCGTAATATTTAATTTTAGCATCTCATGAGGTGTGTTAATCGATAATAATAATGAATGAATGTATGGTTGCAGGGTCGCGGGCGCAAGCGCGCGGGGCAGGGCACGCTGCCGTACGAGGTGCCCGGCGACGCCGAGAAGCCCTTCGGATGCGAACGTAAGTCCCGCAGGAGGCACTAGCGCTCCGCCCCCGCTGACGACCGCTGCTGCGACGACCGAACTGAATCTCGGCGCACCGCTAATCGTTTAAAGCCAAAAGAGGGAAAAATCTATGTAATAATAATCGCAAACAGACAAATATTTTAAAATATAGAAATGTAATCGAGTACACGTCAGTAGCAAAACTATTTTCGTACCGCCGCCTCGGAGCGGAGCGGAGCGTCGATCGACCGAACCGCCCTCGAGCTGTCGCGGCGGTAATGTGACCCCTCCAGCCGAGTCGGCAGCCCGCTCGACCGCGCGCCCGCGCGCCCGGTGGCGATGTCTACTCTGATTTTAAACGCAAGAAATTTTGGTCCTGTTCC
This sequence comes from Plebejus argus, assembly GCA_905404155.3. Classification (NCBI taxonomy): domain Eukaryota; kingdom Metazoa; phylum Arthropoda; class Insecta; order Lepidoptera; family Lycaenidae; genus Plebejus; species Plebejus argus. The sequence continues at coordinate 233,045 of FR989927.1, read as the reverse complement.
GATCGATCGGAATTTTATAAAAATTGAAGTAGGTAGTTTCGCATTTATTTAGTTACTTAGGGACGTAGAATATTTGAAATATTTTAAGATTCACCTTTATATCGTAAATCGTAATATATTATACGCGAATATTGCGCATTCGTTTTGGTGTCGACGCTTCTCGGTCAATTTACGTGATCGGCCGCGCCCCCGCGCCCGCGGGTAAGCCGCGGAGTCCGCCCGCGGGGCGGCGGGCGAGGCGGCTCGGCTTTTGCCGGGCGGAATCGTCGGGCGCCGGCGGGACCCGCGCCCCCCGTCAATTACAAACTAAAGTTCAAAATTAATGAATAGAAATGTATAACACCAATCGAGTAGCTGTGACAACCCTGCCACGTGACGTGCGAGGCGGCCGGCCCGCGCGAGTCCCGCTCGTGGCGGCCCCTGCCTACTGCTAATTTATGCTGTCGTACACGTAGCTCGTATTTATGTCCATAGTTAAAATCGCTCGGAAATGTGGACTCACTATTGCATCGGGATGATCGAGATATCGGAGAGCGAGGCACGATTTATAGGCGTCCACCCGAAAACGCGGTTGGCGCGTACACCGCGAGATGACAAGCGAATGTATGTAAATGACACCCCGAACGCGCAGCTATTTAAATAAATTGTTGCATACGTTCGCTTGTGATCTCGCGGTGTCGCGGCCGAATCGCGCGTTCGCGTCGCCGCATATAAATCCAGCCTAAGGGCCAGGTTGCGGCGTCGTGTAGCAAAAACTGCTATCGCGAAGCATTCTAGATTTTTACGATGCGATGCCGCATCGTAGTGTTTTGGCTTTGGCCTTAAGACATTGTATTATGTATATAGTGGCATTGTATCGGCTCAAAATAATCTTGTTTTCTGTGGACGGCGGCGTCGGATGAACGGCTTTATCGGTTTGGCTTTTAAAATAAATAATTGAATTCGATAGACGTTTAACCCACCAACTGCCGAAATTAAACCATACCACAACCATGATTTTTTAACAAAACTTACATATTTTATCTGCAGTTTATATGGCCAACAAATAAAAAATAAAAGAAAAATTTAAAAAATCCAATATCCTCCCCTTTTGGGGGGGTGTACTCAGTTGTGTACAACGGCATGTTACGAGCAAATTAGGTATGATAAGGTTCAGAACAAATTTTTTTGTTGTCGCAATTAAAATGAGCCCAAACACGAAACCATTGCTCTAAGTTGGCGAGGAGTTGGGTATTCTATTGATTACCAGGTGATTCTGCAGCACCAGGTCAACTTTCCATTAATTACATAAATGTACATGTATTAATTACATAAATTACAACATTATTCTTAAATGTCACGAACTAGAATGCAAAAAAAAAATATAAATCCTCCAAACCACTGCAAGTTGCTAATCGGCCCTTCACGAACCAGATGAACCGCGATTTTCCAGCACTGAGCAGGCTGATGATGATAAACTATAGCTAAGAACACTCGATCATGTCAGCTTTCAAACAAAAAAAACTAGATCAAAATCGTGCCACCAGTTTGGATGCTACGATGCCACAGACAGACACACACACAGACAGACAGACAGACCCCTCTTTTTTGTCGAGGGTTAAAAATGAGAAACGGAGATGTGATAGGTACCACAAAATTTTGAAATATATTTAATTTTGTATGTGTACCCAATTGTGTACGGCGGCGGTAAGTGGGTTAATCGATCGGTCGGAGAGACGCGTCGGTCGGGGAGAAAGACGGCGACCGTCTTTGAAAACACGCGCGACCGCGCCGTCCACGATTCGCCCGTTGCCGTCGAGTTAGTATCGGTCGGTCTATCCGACTTACTTTTCGGTTGACATACGCAGTGTGCCATTTGCCACAAACAACTGGTCTTCTAAAATAATTGCAGTTTACGGGGCTTTAAACTAGCGACAATCGGCGGGGCGGGGTGCGGGCGGCGCGGTGCGGGTGTCGGCCCGCCCCCGACGCCCCGTCCTCCGCTACGTCTCTACCTACGATCATCACAAACCGTCGGCCGTTCTCGGTTCCGAATGTGGATGACTCGTGCGTCTGTGATAGTATATATTTATTTCGTTTCTTATGTCTAGGCCCTAGGAATTTAGCGGTGACGAGTAAAGTTTGGCGACCTACCCTCGCCGGTGAGCGGGGCACGGTCGGTCGTTTTGCCCGCTCGCGACGCGGAGATCGAATTTTACTCGTCTCCCCCTTAACATAGTAATCTAACGGCTAGTATAATAAAATAGATTGTAAATTAGGCGGCGAATTATTAGGGTCGGATGTTACTAGATCCAAACTAATAGCACCCAAAGATTGTTATGAATTTATACATGAATATTTATGTTAAACGACAAATAAAGTAAACCTAAAAAGTTGTTCGGTGTACGGTTATTTCTACCGACGATTGAGACTTGAAATGAACGTTCGCTCCGGACGTGCGACGACCATGGCTAACGGCTCGCGCCGAATCGATCGGCCGAGGCTGCGAACACTCGCACCGGGGACTATTTCGCAAAGAATTTTTCGGTTCGTTAGATTAGTCGCGAGCGTCTCGTCCGAAACGTCGACGAGGGGACGTTTCACACGTAACATCTGTCACTGGGGCTCCCGTGCGGCGTGCACGCGGCGAGAGATGCGCCCGGGCCCGTCACGGCCGTCGGCGGCACACCGTTAGACATGGTCGCGGCCGCGCACGCACGAGGGCAGAGTCATTTATTTGAAGTCATCAATCAAAGTAACCCTCGGAGCCTGCGTCCGGAACCGAACATAGACCGTATCACGGCGGCGGCGCGCGCGCGGCTCCGGGGTGTTGATTGATGACGGACGTGCGCTGGAGCTGCCTCGCGCCGCGAGCCGTCGTGGTGCCCACTCTATGCTCTGTTCCGATGACGTAGGCCTCCTCCCCCCGCGAAGCCCCGTCTCCCCGTCCTTCCCCGCCGCCGACGCCCCGGGAGCTCCGGAGTGGCACCATGACGGTGAGTAAATTTATCAGTATTCATTTTGTGACGCTCGCGGTAGAGAATTAGACGTCGAGATCGGACCCCTCTCGGTGTATGTGTCGGCTGACGAGCCTGTCGGTGTGTCGCAGTGTGCGGCGCCAAGTACAAGACGCGGCCGGGGCTGACGTACCACTTCACGCATACGCACAAGGAGCCGGCGGCCGGCAGCGACAACGACTCGCGCGACAGCCGCCCGCCCGCGTCGCCGCCGCCCGCCGCCGCGGCCGCCGCGCCCGCAGCGCCCGCGCCGCCGCCGCCGCCCGCCACCGAGTACCAGGACAGCTACGTCACCTTCCTCAACAACCCCGCGCCCTCCGGTGAGTCGCGCTGCTCGTGCGTCGGCCCGGTCGCCGGGGCGAGGAGTTCACTTCGACATGACTTTGCTTACATTTCAAACGCTATTTTCATCCCCCCCCCTCTCGTACCACAGTCCGCATGCACCGGTAGTCGTGTGCCCGATCATCGCTTGTGCCCCAGTGACAGTAGCTAGCATCTTTATCGCCGGTAAAGTCCGCCCGATTATAATCGAATGCCCATGCTCCCTCTCGTAAGCTCCCTCCGTAGCTTGTAATTTATTTTTGTAGTATGCTCTAATAGTTTATACTTTAGACGGTGAGCATGCAAGCCGTATAGTGCGATCCCCCGCGGCGAATCGACGCAACTGACCGTCCCTCATGCTGTGTGCAGGCAGCGTCACCGCCGCGGCTGTGGTGCGGCGGCCGTCGCCACCGCCGCGTCCGGCCTCCGCCGACACGTCCTCGTCCGACTCCGCGCACGTGCCGCTCGCCGCAGCTGCTGCCACTGCCGCCGCTGCCGCCGCCGCCGCCGCCGCCGCCGCCGCCGCCGCTGCTGCCGCGGCCGCCGCCACTGCTGCGCCGCCTACCGCGCCGATGACCGCTGCAGACCTCAAGGAGCCCGCTACTAAGGTACTTTGCACGTTCACATCTCCCTGTCCGTGCCCTAAATTACCAACGAGTGTTTTCTAAATACGTAACATGAATATCTTTTAAAGTGTAGTAGTGGCGTAAAAAGTACAGTTCCAATTGTACCTCTATTACATTATTCGACAATAGTAATTAATAGATTTTTTTAAATATCAAATACACACCTACCGTACCGTACTCACATCTAAAATATAATAATTTTACTAAAAACAGTAAAAAATGCAAAACATAGTTAAATCCGCTGTGAAATATCAACTTTTTTAAGATCGCTAGTTTGATGTTTAAGTAATATTGGCTATCTGTCAAACGGTGCCGCTTAGTGGAGGTGGTGGTAGGCCCCCAGTTCTGACGTACCTTCTAAAGGTAAGCGTCCACAGGTCGGTATCGTACGCAACCGACTAGACTAGTAAAATATGAATGTTCAAAAGGGGCTGTGGGTGGAAAAGTCGAAAGCAGAAATTTTGACTTAGGAACGTTATTTGGACTAATTTGAAGATAAACATACTGGCTAGTCGATAATCCATACGCTGCCGATACAGTGGACGTAGTGTAAAAAAAATATCCGTTTGATGCGAGACGTCCGTTGCGTACGATACCGACCTGTGGACGCTTACCTTTACGCAGCACGTCACAACTGCAAGCGTGATAAACTGTCGACGGTTGCCACTTGCCGTCGACTGCCGCCGACACGAATACGTATTACGTATTCAGTAACGTGCGGTGCGGGTGTTCGCAGGCGTCGCCGTCGCCGTACTGCGACTTCTGTCTGGGCGACGACCGCGAGAACAAGAAGACGGGCACGGCAGAGGAGCTGGTCAGCTGCTCGGACTGCGGCCGCTCAGGTGAGTGCCGCCCCCGCGCCCGCTCCCTCCCCCGCCCCCGCTCCTACCCCGCCGACGTGTTCCACGCCTTCGCCGACAGCGCGCGCCTGCTGCTCGCCTGCACTGACTACCACGCGCCCCGCTCCCCTCGCTCCCCTCGCTCGTCCGCCGACTGACGGCCGCCGGCCCGCGCGACGGACGGGCGACGACGGCGCGGCCGGCGGCCCCCGAACATTCCAATTGTTATCTTTGTCGATCAAAATATATACATTCTATAATTATTTTTATAAAATCGAGTAGAATATATTATATTATAATTACTTACTATACAACGTGAAATTTTAGTGGTTGCTTTCCCGCAGCAGAACGTTTTACCTATAGTAGTACTATCGAACCATGCATGTTATTTTTTGAAAATAAAAAATATTTTGTATGACGTACTATGGAAACTTTATGCCGATAGGCGCGAGTTACTAATTACTATGCACCCGACCGATTTTTTTTTTGATTTGAACAAAAAAAACTACAAATCTATTGTACCTACTACTAAGATAGAATCATTTTACTGCGGGAAAACAACCATTAAAATTTCACACTGTATACATAATAATTGTAGACGTAATTTTATAGTCGAAGGGAGGAGATCCCGGATGATTGTTTTTTTGTGGAGTTTCAGAGGTCGAAGTCACATTTTCCTCGTCACTGGATATTTTATTTACGATAGAGCAGAGTTGTATTTATTTACATCGTTAAGTATAATATACATGTATACAGATCTATACATCCTACGTCATATACAAATAAAAAATAAATTTTAAATTATTTTGTCGAGGCAAAGCGACTCGTAGATTATTTACAATGTTATAATTATATTGCTTTAGTTGCGCGACCGGCGGCGGTGCGGGGCGAGGGGCGGCGCGGCGGGCCCCGCTCCTCGCCCCGCACCTCCCCGCCCCGCCCCTCGCCCCGCCGCCGGCCGCGCTCGATACGGATGCCAAATATTATATTATGTTCAGTGTATTTTACAATTTTGTTAGCGCTAAGTGTACTAGGTACTTTCATATTATATTTTAGTCTAACGATTAAAAGACAATTTTGTGTGTTATCTTTATATATAATAATTTGAGTAGTTTTTTTTTTATTAAATGTGACAAAATCATCTATTTACAATAAAAAGTAATGTGTAGACGTTCTCGAGGAGCGGCTTCGTGTACTGTAAGTTGTAACCGCTGCCCTGTTCCGCTGCAGGTATTTTTACTTTTAGTATAATTTAACTATTGTTCACTCCATTGTTGGAATATTTTATGTTACTGTAGGAACTACGACCAAAAACGATTTCTAGTGAGAGAAGATAAATGTTATTAGTGATGTTACTTAGTAGTGGATGTTATAATTTGTTTTATGTTAAAATGTTGTATGTTTTGAAATTTTACATAATTATCATCATTTTATGTTTTAACGTTACCTACACTAGTTATAGACCATGATACGCCTGATTTTTGATATTTTTTGACACGAGTTTATATTATAATCTTCAATAGAGTCAGCGTCGATCAGTTTACACTCGACGTCAGCCGACCCAATAACATATAATTATATTTATATAAACTTCCTCAAAAACATCAGGAATCGGGTAGGAGCAACGGAAACCATTTGTAAAAGCACAAGCTTCGCGTCCGGAACCCGACCAAAGTTTAACTTGAGTCTTTCGTTTCGGTGCCCGGTGGTAATACAGTGTATAGTCGGTGCCTTCGATGTTTGTACAATTTTAAAGAATCGGCGAAAGGTGACATTCGTAGAGCTTTCGATGTGCCTTATCGACTCCCTCGACCCGAACCGAGGCCGAGGTGGAGGTGGAGGCGAGCGCGGGACGGAAAGATTGTGCTGTCGCTCCGACGTGTCTCGCTCGCTTACTTCTAAGTCGTTCGAACCAAATTATTTGTTACAAAAATATAAGTAATATACTATGTTAAGTTTACTAGGTTCTACTATACTACTCTATATAGCGATACACGGTTTTCTCCTACGTAGATTTACTATTCTTTAGGTATATTTTACAGCTTAGACCAAAATTATTATAGTTTACTCTGTCTCTAGTCACGGACTCGAAAATCTCCGTGGCAAGCGGGCGGGCGGCGGCGGCGCGGCGTCTCCGCCCCCGCCCGCCCGCGCGCCCCACTGTGTACTGTGTATGTTGTGCGATTGGAGGACACCGAGCCGTCGTGGAGTAGGTATGTGTTCGTTGAGTCTCTCGGCTCGATTGAATTTTGAAATCGCCACGGTCCCGCTAGGCGCTACCTCTCGACGGCCCGGTGCCGCGGTGCCGCGGTGCCGCGGTGGTCCGGCGGCCGGGTCGCGCGACCGTCGGTACTCGGTAGGGAAGTGCAGATCGGTGTTCAATATATGACGTTGTAGCGAGACGTTGTTTTTATTTCCGCCGCACTGTGCTGAAGAATAGTGAATGGCACTTCCTTACGCAGTCGCGACACCCGCGCCACGCGCCGCGCGCCGGCCGCCCGGCGCCCTCCCCCGTCTCATTTCACTATTGTTCGGCACATGGCACCCCGCCCCCCCGGTACCTGGCGATCGCCGGATCGGCGCCGAAATGTGCCCAACAGTAAGTGAATTTCGTGTACCTAGTCGAGTGTTCGCTCGCGAGACGGCCGCTAACTCGATCCGTGCGCGCCCCGTGCGCGCTGCGCAGGTCACCCCACGTGCCTGCAGTTCACGGCGAACATGATCGTGTCGGTGCGCAAGTACCGGTGGCAGTGCATCGAGTGCAAGTGCTGCTCGCTGTGCGGCAACAGCGACAACGACGACCAGCTGCTGTTCTGCGACGACTGCGACCGCGGCTACCACATGTACTGCCTGCAGCCGCCGCTGCCCGCGCCGCCCGAGGGCTCCTGGTCCTGCGCGCTCTGCCTCGAGGAGTTCCACTGACCGCCGCGCGCCGGTACGTACGCGACGAAAAACTGGGCCGTTCTGGACATATTTCATACATACTTGCTGCTCGAATTGTTAACCTCCTTTTTTGAAGTCGGTTAAAAATCTCATACTGCGTGACTGGTGAGACATGTTCAATACTCGAGGACGTGATATTTGGCTATTATATTAGTTGGAAAAAAATAATATAAAAAAATAATATCAATTGATCACTGAGTAAATTAAATATTAGGGTAGGGTAGGGTAGGGTAGTTGTGTGGTGTTTCTTTGGTAGCGCACGCCTCTGCACCGGCCGCATAGTATGCCTACTTGCCTAGCCCAGCCCCGGATTTTCAATTTTTTTTAGGCGGGGCAAAAACTGAAAAATGCCGCCCCGCCTACCTACTTATGTTTATTTTCACCTTTATCATCCATTTAATTTCAGCTCTCAATATGTAAGATATAATTATATTTAACAGGGTAGGGTTTAAAGTAAAAATAAATATGCATAATAAAAATAAAATTCAAATATATTATTAAAGTGAATTTAAATCACAATTTTACTCTTCGAGCTTTTTGTTCAGCAAATAAATCTATCGCTGTAATTTTATTGTGCTATTATTTATTCCGTGGTCAAAGTTAAATAAATGATGAGTTGTCCATTGGTCCGTCATGTGTGAATTTGGCCGCCCCCTGAACTTGCCGCCCGGGGCACAGGCCCCGGCTTGCCCCCCCTAGATCCGGGGCTGGCCTAGCCGCGTAATTTACTTAGTATCCATGATTCATTTATTTTTGGGAAATTCGGAAAAAATTAAGAACCTAATTTTATTACATAATTATAATGAGAATCGAGTACAGAGTACTCTCCTTAAGTATCGGTAATGTCTCACCAGTCATGTTGTATATAATAGACCCTTTCGACTCTTTAAAACGTTCCATACAAGTGCTACCGAAATATTGACGTCACAGTTTTGTAGTCTGAAAGCGATGTTAAATATTGCGTTTATGAAAGTGGTTAAAATTGACTAAAATTGGTATAAATTGCATGAGTTATCGAATGGTTGATGAATTAAATGAATATTGCGGCGTTTGTTTTCCAGGTGTAGCGGGCGCGAGCGGCGTGTGCGGCGGGCGCGGCGGACGCGGCGAACGACGGCGCTGGCCCGCCGCCTACGACCGAGCGCCGACCCGCCTCAGCTACTGTGTTTTATGAATGTGATAAAGGGTTTCCAATTTAACGTTATCGCTTAACTGAGCGCATGTAACGAGCCGCGTATACGTAATTCGTTTTCGATCAAAGTTACCGGAACTGAAGCTCCCGACCGACCGACCCGACCGACCCGCGAGCTGACTACTTTCGAATCGAAGCGTCCAATGAGCAGTAGCCAGACTAGCCAGTAGCTGCTAAGTTAAAGAGTATATAATAAGGGCTGTACCCGGTACAATTTTTGTGTAAATAGTTCGGCACGGGGCCGGGGCGCCGTTGCTCTGCCGCGCCGTTTGCGGTGTATAATATTCCTAGTATAGATATTTCAAATGCTACATTTTTTTTTATCCGTAAATGTCGAGCACGACAGTCGACACCAGACGACACGCTCCGATCGGCCCCGAGACCCGCCGTCTCGTCGTCGTGGAAAGTTACGTTTGGATTATATTATAACCTAGAAGTTAGGGCCGGAGTATACAAGTATGGCGCAGTCGGTTCGGGCTCGGCGCGAGGTTTCGCTCTATTTCTCGGTATATAGTTTATATCATTGTATCTCGGTGTGCAGTCGCCGGTCGCGCAGAGGACGAAGAAGCTGCTTTCGAAGAATCGGCCCTCGACTCTCGAGTCGTGCCAGCCGTAATAAATGTTCGAGAGCATTCCAGAAGATACAACGTTAAAGACTTTTTTATAATAATAATTGGCGGGCGCACGATTCCCGGTAGATTCGTATTATTATTCGTCGTGTCGGGCTGGGGCCGGCGGGGGCCGGCGGGGGAAGGTTCGGACGCCCGCGGTTCTAGATTTAAAATCCTGCTATGGACGAGTTTTGAACTAATCAGTGCTACGTATTACAATAAAAGTTACAAAATAACTATGTACTAATAATATATTCGCGCTTACGTGTAACAGTAAGATGATGCACGGTTAACGGCGGACAAGTGAGGACGGTCCGCGACGGGCTGCGAGTGTCGATGCCGTTCCGGCCGGAACGGAGACGCGTGGCCACCGGTCGGCCGAGCTGTGATCACTGATCAGACAGGAGGTTGTGTGATGTGACGGGTTGTGGCTGTAGGGTGTTAGTGTAGCTGTAAGCTGTTCGTAACTCGTAGTGCTTGCGTCCGCGACGGGCGCCGCGACGCTTCTCTGTGCAGTGTGCTGTACTAGGTTAGGTTAACTGTAAATTATATTCCATCGTGTCATAACTGAGTGGTGACGTAACAATAAACCATTAAACGCGTCGACCTCGTTTCATTTGAACCCGCGAGTACTGGTAGTGTGAGGAGAGAGCTGAATATGCTGAATATGTTATGTTGTTGCTAGATCAGACGGTGATCTGAAACCTTAGCGATGACCACCACATCGAATATTATTAGCTCCTTACATATTATGAAATTGGCGTTTTGTTGTACAGACCACTTTGATCTCAAATATCTCCTCTTTCGTTAAGAATTCCAAATTCAAATTTATATATTCATTTATTTGGTACATTTGAGTTTCTTGATTATTTTTTCTTTGGAGTCGTTCAAGTCGCATAGTGGAAAAATTATGAATTCTACCGTGGCACGAGTGCTGCAGAAACAGCTCGAAGAATTAACAATGGCGCTGGTGTCGCAAAAGAAAACACGGTACGGTTTTGTTCCAACGTTTTCGTTCTGGAAATTTCGACCTTCAGAACAAGCCCCGTGGACGACCCCGAGACCAAAATGAATAATGAAGAATTAAAGGCTATTGTGGAAGCGGATCCATCGCAAGCCACTTCAGAGTTAGCAGCAGGCTTCGGTGTAAGTAATAAAACTGCTTTAATCTACTTGAAGCAAATTGGGAAGATAAACAAACTTGAAAGGTACCCTACCTCGTGAATTGAGTGAAGCAAACCAGAAAATACATTGCTCAACCAACACAATAATGAAGGGATTTTAAATCTTGTGATGAAAAATGGATCCTTTACGATAATCGGAAGCGTCTGCGACATCCACCGTACTCCCCGGACCTTGCTCCAACAGATTACTTACCATTTTTTTTCGGAATTTGGATAACTTCCTAAAAGGAAAAAAATTCAACTCTGGTGTGGCAGTCCAAACCGCATTTAAAGAATTTATTGACTCTCGTCCCTCCGTTTTTAGGGTTCCGTAGCCAAAATGGCAAGAAACGGAACCCTTATAGATCGTCATGTCTGTCTGTCTATCTGTCTGTCTGTCTGTCCATCCGTATGTTACAGCCACTTTTCTCCGAGACTATTAGAGCTATACTATTGAAACTTGGTAAGTAGATGTAGTCTGTGAACCGCATTAAGATTTTGATGCAAAAATGGAAAAATTATTAAAAATTTTAGGGGTATAGGTACAACTGAAACAAAAAAAAAATTTTTCATCTAACCTATGCGTGTGGGGTATATTCTATAAATAGGTCTCCAAAAATCATATTGAGGTTTCTCATATCATTTTTTTCTAACCTGAATAGTTTGCGAGAGAGTCTCTTCCAAAGTGGTAAAGTGTGCCCCCCCCCCCCTCTCTAATTGATGTAGATTACTATAAAAACTACCAACGAAAATTGGTTTGAACGAGATCTAGCCAGTAGTTTTTTTATACGTCATAAATGGTAAACCTTAATCTAAATTTCATTAACGCCCGAACCCAATATTCGATCCTTATGCATAGATTGAACTCAATCTCGGATCGATCCCAATCCTTAGATCGATCTCCAATCCACGTTTCAATAATAAAAATTGAAATCTGCAATCTTTTTTCTGGCCGGATTGCCTGCGATCTTTTCCCTCTGTCCAGGGGTACGATAGACTCGATCGAAACCTTATGTGAATAATAGAAAATAAAAAAATATTGATTTCGAGTCGACAACATATATCCGCAAAATTCGGATTTAGGAGTATTTCGTTAAATTCTAATGGCACTGACAATTGACAAACAAACTTCACGCACCATCTTGCTATAAGCTGACAGTTGACACATGCCATTGCTCATTTTCTACCTGCCGGCAGCGGGCAGTCATCATGGCGCACCGAGCGCACCCTTTTTTAGGGTTCCGTAGCCAAAATGGCAAAAAAGGAACCCTTATAGATTCGTCATGTCTGTCTGTCTGTCTGTCTGTCTGTCTGTCTGTCTGTCCGTCCGTCCGTATGTCACAGCCACTTTTCTCCGAAACTATTAGAGCTAGATTATTGAAACTTGGTAAGTAGATGTATTCTATGAACCGCATTAAGATTTTGATGCAAAAATGGAAAAATTATTAAAAATTTTAGGGGTATAGGTACAACTGAAACAAAAAAATTTTTTTTCATCTAACCTATGCGTGTGGGGTATCTATAGATAGGTCTCTAAAAATCATATTGAGGTTTCTTATATCATTTTTTTCCAACCTGAATAGTTTGCGAGAGAGACTCTTCCAAAGTGGGAAAATGTGTCCCCCCCCCCCTCTAATTTCTAAAGTAGGGGCATGATAATTTTAAAAAAAATATATGATGTAGATTACTATAAAAACTACCAACGAAAATTGGTTTGAACGAGATCTAGCCAGTAGTTTTTTTTATACGTCATAAAAATGGTAAACCTTAATCAAAATTTCATTAAATCGACTGAAACATAAAATAAATCAAAAACCTTTTAATTTCATAAAAATAAACCTTATTGCTGCTGCGGAACCCTTCATGGGCGAGTCCAACTCGCACTTGGCCGCTTTTTTGTTGCTTGTCCAATACTGGTAATTATAACTAATAAAAAATAATCGGCCAAGTACGAGTCGGACTCGCGCACGATCAGTATGAGATCCTCAAAATCACTACTATCACTGCTTGAGAGTATAGACAAATCCATATTTTAAACAGTAAAACCGAGAAATTCCTAAGATTGCAGATTTGGATCATAAAACCGATCGAAAGAAACGTCAAAATTGTGAGATAGGTTATGAATACACTCGAACTGTCATTTTCAAACGGAGGGCTATCCGAAATCATAGAGCGAACCTCCCATGGATGGCTTGCAACCACAGATTGTAATTTCAATCTGTGGATACATTATTGGCACACTCAAACACAAATATGGATTGAAATATCGATCTTGGATTGGTAAAAACGGATTAGGATCGTATATTGGGTTCGGCCGTAAATCGACTGAAATATAAATCAAAAACCTTTTAATTTCATAAAAATAAACCTTATTGCTGTTGCGGAACCCTTCATGGGCGAGTCCAACTCGCACTTGGCCGCTTTTTTTTTAATAAAGGTTGACCCCTTTAGAATTTAGATGGCAAAAATGCATCTATAACTGCAGTGGTAGGTACATACTTTGATTAATTATATTATTATACTTACAAAAAATTTACGTTATATTCCTCCCATACAAAACGCCAATTTCATGTGTAAGAAGTAAGGACCTAATACAATAATACATATTTTAAATATATTTTATTCTGACTAATTTCTATATTCATATTGTAATAATATATGATATCTCCTAGACCGGGAGATGGTGACACAAAATTCTTGGTCATTTGTACCAGTTGCAGTATGGCGATTCTTCAGGGGTCTAATTACGTAAAGGCAAAAAGTAAAATGATGGTCATAGCGCTCGCACTGGCATGGCGGCCCAAACGCAAGGGCGTTAAATCAACCGCGTCGGATAAATAACGAGTGTCGAACGATTTGTTCCACAAAAATGCTTGTATTTTCAGATAGTCGAAAAAAATAAGTAGGCGGTAGCGTAATGCCATACTTCTCGGGTGTGGCTTACATGCTACAGCCCGCCATACCGACGCGAATACATTAATTTAAATAAAAAAATTGAACCATTTGTACCAGGCTAATTTTTGCATAGCTAATCATCGTCGAGTAGCCATTAGTATTCACGAAAATCACCTTGCCATACTTTTCCGACAGTTCCCAACGACCGCCATACCACTGCAAAGGAGTAGGTAATTTTTTTTCGCCAAACGGTCCCTTGCATAAAAGTGCCTTCATATCACAGTATAGCAATATAATATCCCTACAGTAGTGAAACGAATGTACTTGCGCAGAGCAACGGAGGGGTACCCGCGGGGAAGCGGGCGGCGCGGGCCCAGTCCGCCAAACTCCGCGAGTTTGAACGACTTCGCGCGCAGGTGTGACGTTGGCGCGTTTTGTGTTTTGTGTTGTAAAACGATAGCCTGTAACATCTTATTTTATAAACAATGGGATGTAACAAGTGTTCAGTGTACAGAAAATATGTAAATCTGATTCAAAAAACAAAAAGGATTTAATTGTCATAAAATATAATATCGACTCACAGTTCACACTAAATTGTGTTGGCCTTGGTGGCATTTATTTGCAATTTGCATCTCTGTTTTAATGTTTACGTTGTAAGAAGTGTAACAAGGAGAGAAACAATTTATAGAATAAAAATAAAAAAAACTGTCAAATACCCTGTTACATACTAATTAGTACCTACCTAGCTAGGTACACAGGGCCACACATCAAGTGTAACATTTTGACCTTTGGACCGCCCTTACCGCGCACGTAATAAGAGTGAGTTTTGAAGTGCTTCTGTTACACCTGACGTGTGGCCTACCGTACCTACCAATTGTTATAATATTATGATAATTAATTATTGTTGGATATTTTATATATCCGAATGCGTCTTCATTATTTTAATCCTTCGATCGTGGGTTCTTGGAAATTTATTGTTATTCTATTGTGTCTTGCTCACCGGTGAGCTTATGGGGCTTGAATCTTGATAGGTTAATAAAATTTTTAAATCCATACTAATTAGTAATTACTAATATTATAAATGCGAAAATGTGTCTGTCTGTCTGTCTGTCTGTTACCTCTTCACGCCCAAACCGCTGGACAGATTTTGCTGAAATTTGGCATGGAGATACTTTGAGTCCCGGGAAAAGACAAAGGATACTTTTTGTCCTGGAAAAATGTACGGTTCCCGTGCGATTAACGAGTTTTGGCACAACGGAGTTGCGCGCATCATCTAGTAAAGAACTCAAATCATCTAAAAATAAAGTTTCACGTAAATATCTGGCAGTACGACATAATATGTAAATGTAAAACGCTGATTAATTACAAGCACAATATTTTATTTTTATTTTATTTCCCGTTTCGTGGCAAGTGGCAACCCTGGCATATCTGCTTGGTACTTACACCGGTGGCGGCATCGTGCGACATCAAAGGCGTTTCGTTACTGTAGGGATATTATATTGCTATACTGTGCTTCATATTAAGTCGCCAGAAGTGCGACAGCAGCGTGCAGCGCGACTTCTATACTAACAAGAGCAGCGCAACAGCCGCGTGACTCTTTTTAGTATAGAACTGTGTTCCATTGTAATATCGGGGTCGCATGCGACCGCTTGGGGCTTGATAGGTTAATTTTATTTAGTTTTCAGTATTTATTATTATAGCGGGAACAGAAATCTGTAAAGATTTCAGAAGTCAAGCTATAGTGGTTCTTGAGATACAGCCTGGAGACAGACAGACAGACGGACAGACATCGAAGCCTCAGTAATAGGGTCCTATTTTTGCCCTTTGAGTACGGAACCCTGAAAAAGGCAACATCAGGACGGTCAACGAAAAGAATGGGAATTGGGAACAGAGCACCCCCGTTCACGCTGATTAATTTCTGGTGTACCTCCAAAAATCGTCATTTTTCTAGATGTACCTTGAACAAAAAAGGTATGCGAAACACTGGTATAGAAGTCGCGCTGCTGCCGCGCTACTGGCGAGTGGCGACTGGCGGCCTAATGTGAAGGCAGTCTAACTGCGAATTCACATCGCAAAATATATCGATGGCAAAAACATTATCTGACGTCAGTGTTCTACTATCATAATATGGGGCAGGGGTTCCTAGTTTTTTTCAGCCTGCGGCGCATTAAACCGTGTAATGCGCCGCAGGCTGAAAAAGAAGTGACAAAATATTGTGACGTGTAATTTACACGTCACAATATTTTGCCACGGCGCGGCGCCCTGTTTTACCTATTAGAAAAAGATGCATAAGTAAACATCTTTCAGGGGAGGTAGTACAAGAAACGGACGATTTTCAAGATTTAAACGGGACAGGAGACATAAAAATATTGTAATTTAAATTCTGAAAAAAAATATGTGTTAGTTGAGGATCTAACACATTATAATTCATATTCCACTATACAATATCATATATTGTAATTTAAATTCTGAAAAAAAATATATGTGTTGAGGATCTAACACATTATAATTCATATTCCACTATACAATATCATATATTGTAATTTAAATTCTGAAAAAAAATATATGTGTTGAGGATCTAACACATTATAATTCATATTCCACTATACAATATCATATATTGTAATTTAAATTCTGAAAAAAAATATATGTGTTGAGGATCTAACACATTATAATTCATATTCCACTATACAATATCATATATTGTAATTTAAATTCTGAAAAAAAATATATGTGTTGAGGATCTAACACATTATAATTCATATTCCACTATACAATATCATATATTGTAATTTAAATTCTGAAAAAAAATATATGTGTTGAGGATCTAACACATTATAATTCATATTCCACTATACAATATCATATATTGTAATTTAAATTCTGAAAAAAAATATATGTGTTGAGGATCTAACACATTATAATTCATATTCCACTATACAATATCATATATTGTAATTTAAATTCTGAAAAAAAAAATATATGTGTTGAGGATCTAACACATTTTAATTCATATTCCACTATACAATATCATATATTGTAATTTAAATTCTGAAAAAAAATATATGTGTTGAGGATCTAACACATTATAATTCATATTCCACTATACAATATCATGAACTTTACTCGATAGAAAAAAAATCCCAAAGTTACCTCTTCTTTTAACGAAATTGCCATACTATGTCCAAATTATTTGGAATTTTCAGATAATTTTTGTACTGAATTAAAGACAAAGAATATATCTAGGGCGGATTCTTCATTTGACTCGATTTGAATTGATGTATAAAATAACGACGATCAAAAAACTATAAAATTGCAGGCGCAAAGGCTCGGCTGCTGCTTTTAGTCACATACTTTGCGTGCAATTTTATAGTTTTTTGATCGTCGTTATTTTATACATCAATTAAACCGAGTCAAATGAAGAATCCGCCCTAGATATATTCTTTGTCTTTTAATTCAGTACAAAAATAATCTGAAAATTCCAAATAATTTGGACATTGTATGGCAATTTCGTTAAAAGACATATTATAGGTAATTACGTGTGTATCCAGTCAGGGCCCCCCCGTAAGGGCTACTGGCGCCTGTGTGCAAAAAAAAAGATTTTGGCGCCCCTTTAGGCAAATTTTTTGGGTCCTTGGTTTTGGTGCCCCGAAAGATGGCGATTTGGCGCCCCTAGGGGATGGCGCCCGTATGCATTGCACACATTGCACATATTATGGTAGCGGGGACCCTGTATCCAGTGATCCATTGCTGGATTACTACTGGAATCTTGTCGCTTGAGTCGCCAGTGTAATGTTGCTGCTGTGCAGTGTGCGGTCCTACGGAGTACGGCCTATCATGCTACGGCCGCTTGGTGTAGAGAGTCCGTTGATGCCGATGCGGAGACGCGGAGTCGCTTAGGCGGCAGGCCGCGGTACGTTGCGGCTAGTGGGCGAGGTACCCGATGAGGTTGGTTGGGTGCGGAGGGGTGGGGGAGTGATGATGATGGAGGGGTGTTCTGTCGAGGGTCACCGATGTGGGAATTGGCCGCAAAGAAAGATCTTCCGACCGAGCAGTGTTATACTCGGTCCGTTCTCAGTAGTTCCATTTGTACTTAGAATACCTGCGAATTTGTAATTTCGTACCAAATATCATCAAAATCGGTTTAGCGGTTTGGGCGTGAAGAGGTTACAGACACGACAGACAGACATTTTTACACATTATTGAAATAAGGATGCAAAAAATTTGGAATGAAAGTACATAAGTGAGTACCTATAGTATTAAACACAAATTTAATCGTCTTGTATAATTATATAATACAATTATAATATATTGCTAAAAAAATCCTCTTTTGCTCCCGTGTTGTTTAGATAAACTTTATTGAAAAATACCCCTAAAATAAGTACCAACTAAATAGCTACGCTTGTAAGTTGTAGTAAAGGAGCGGGGGAGTTTGGCAATAAAACGGTTTGGGTTTTCAAATCAAATAATATTTTTCTTGTAACTAATTTATTGTAACAATTCACTACTTCGTATGATAAACTGGAACAGTTTGGCATCAGTTTTTAAATATAATATTAACTAAACATTGCACGTTCCGGGTTCGGCTACAACAATCAACATTTCGACGGACCCTCGTAGCGCTAACGAGCTGCAATAGGTAACGATTCAATTATGCTAGTAACTTTGAACAGAATAATATCGTATCGCACGCGACACGCCGCGCGGGCGCCGGGACGGCGGCGATCTCGGCCGTCGGCGGCGGCCGCCACGTTGAGCGGGCTGAGATCTCAGCCGTCGGCGACGGCCGCCACGTTGAGCGAGCTGAGATCTCGGCCGTCGGCGGCGGCCGCCACGTTGAGCGAGCTGAGATCTCAGCCGTCGGCGACGGCCGCCACGTTGAGCGAGCTGAGATCTCGGCCGTCGGCGGCGGCCGCCACGTTGAGCAGGCTGAGATCTCGGCCGTCGGCGGCGGCCGCCACGTTGAGCGAGCTGAGATCTCAGCCGTCGGCGACGGCCGCCACGTTGAGCGAGCTGAGATCTCGGCCGTCGGCGGCGGCCGCCACGTTGAGCAGGCTGAGATCTCGGCCGTCGGCGGCGGCCGCTCAGCGCGCCTCGGCCGCTATCTTCTATTATTTTTATTTTTTATCATCTAATATTTTTTCACGTAAGGCGTCTCCCAGACAGACGCGACCTGCGGTGGCGGTAGCGGTGGCGGTCAGTTGGATGACTTGGCCGCGTGACCGCGTGTGTCTGTGTCGTTCCTAGAACTCTCAAGTCATCCAACTGACCGCCACCGCAGGCCGCGTCTGTCTGGGAGACGCCTAATTCGTTCTAAAAATAAAAAAATCTACAAAACTAGAGTCATGTTTCGAAAGTCATGGCTGTAACATTAAAATTAAATAGTACCTAAACGATAAGTTTCGGCAATAATATTTTGTCATATTGCGAGGACGCGGTCGATGTGGAGCGTTAACTAGCCAGAGCCGTTCATATTTTGTCTTTTATTAGTCTGTTCATATTTTCAATCGATGCCGCCGTATCATCGAATATGACACGGGAGTAGTATTTAGTATTTACTATTTTGTTCGTAACGGGACCGGGGACGGAGCCGGTCGCGCGATATTGGCGTCTCGCGCAGCTCACGTATTTGTTAACTTAGGCCTACGTTGTGTATGTATTCTAACACTGACCATCGTAGATTCTTAGTGTGTATAAACTAGGTAGTAAAACTATATAAGATTATAGACCTTAACTGCCGCGCGTGTGCCGAACCGGGCGCTCGCGCGGCTATTATCACAGTAGGTCATCGTAAATATCCGCGCTATAAAGATACACTATTTGAATAAAATTTCACTAGAGATTTAGTGTACGACGGATTCCGAAGCCGTCTCCTCCCCTCGGTTACCGCCAGCACGGCGCCGGGGGGCGGGGCGGGCCGCGCCGCACATGCGCTCGCGCCGCCCTCAGTCTCGTCTTTGTGAGCAGATCTCCTACAGACTATACGATTAAACTATCTCATATAATTAAAATACGCGCAATATATCGCTCCAAATAACAACAGTAGATAATAATATTTTTTATAAACTTATTTTTAGTATTCAATTATAAAACTTGTAAAATTAACATCACTATATTATGTATATAGTTACAATAATAATAAAAACAGTCGCACCAACAACAAGCGCCGCAGTGGCCTTCCCGCCCGCCGGCCGGCCGGCGCCCGCCGACGACCGGCGCGGCTCGGCGAGCGACGGGCGGGGAGGCCACTGCGGCGTTAACGGCTATTTTAAATAACAAATAATCCAACACGTAACGATTCATAGTTATTATTTCCATAATAAATTAATAAATAAAATTGTGATACGAGACATTATATTCGCGCTAGTGGAAGACGTTTGATTTTGCTGTTATATTGCAGCGGTCTAGTCGACCCAGCCGGCGGGCGCCGCGCGAAATAGTACATCCGCCACACGAACACTTCTACTCGAACGAGAGTAGAGGGGGGGGGGGGCACTCCCGTTGGAGGCCGGTCGCGACCACCACCTCGGTCGCAATACGCTAGTTGAGCAATCTTACTACCTACTTGCACGTGTTCCCTAATTATTATATTTTTGGTTCTCCAAATACTAAACCTAAGCAGTCGGCCTCATATTAAAGAGCGACTGCTAGGGCGAGAGTCGACGCCCCGGAGTCGGGTCGAGTGACCACGAAGTGCACCGATTGGTTTAATGTGTCGCGGTATATCTAAAGGTGGCCTTTCGATCGTCGCGGCACGCGACCGCGACCGACAGAAATGCATTAAAATGCCACATTACGACCTAGGCTATAGGTATAGGCTATATAGTATATATGTCGCAGAGAAAAGAGGATATCAGGGATTTCACGATATCCCTAGGGATATCACGAACTCCCGGTAGATGCCGAATATTCTTGTTTGTTACGTCTTCTTACTAAAAATATCTAGTGATATGTCAGAAAAGCGGATACCGCCTAATAAAAATCGAGCCACTCATTTCTCTCGCTCGCTCTAGTTCCCACACGTGACACGGGCACTAGTGGGAGTGAAACAAATGCGTCGCTCGAACTGGCGCGGCTCGTCTAGCCTGGAGACAGACAGACAAACGGAGATACAGTTTTACCCTTTGGGTACGGAACCGTAAAAACTAGGATAATCGAAGATCTGGAGTACCTGTAGTACCTGTGCCTGCACAATAGCCTAACCAAACTAGAGATCGACATGCCACCTTTACAAAAAATATTTAACTTGGTGGGCCGCTTCATTTGACGTCAAAAATCAAAGGTCTGAAGTATCTGATGAAGAACCCTCAGCTGGTTTCAACTGTATGATTCAGAGATATGGTGATGCCCCCTCAGATGCTATAGTTGCATAACACTTGTGATAATAACAATAATAATAACCCCCACTTCTGATTTTGGTGACGGTGGCCGGCCGGTTTCATTGAAACCAGGCCAGAAGTAATTTTATAGTGCCCAAGTGTGTGCGCAGTACACAAGAGCAATCTCTCTATTCCTTTACTCGCATGACACAATGGGACGGAAGACCGACACGACCGGCGAGAGATCAGGCGCAGGACCGACTTTTTACATGCCCATCCGACGCATGGATCATCTAACATCTTACTTGTCAGATTCAGATGTTAGATGATCCTATGAAAGTGCCCGTGTGTATACTAGAGCGAGCGAGAGAAATGAGTGGCTCGATTTTTATTCGGCGGTATCCGCTTTTCTGACATTTCACTAGATTTAGTTTAGTGAAATGACATATCACTAGATATTTTTAGTAAGAAGACGTAACAAACAAGAATATTCGACATTTACCGGGAGTTCGTGATATCCCTAGGGATATCGTGAAATCCCTGATAACCTCTTTTGCTCTACCGTTTACTCTACTACAAATCGGCTTCGGTCGCTAGAGCGATGCAGAAAATGACACCCTAGCTATAACCTACCTAGGGCCTAGACCCTAGGGCAGTCTTACGGTGGCAGTTTATTTGAATATACTATGGTGTGTCGCGGTCGCGTGCCGCGAGAATCGAAAAGTCACTTTAAACTCCAGGAGCGATATTAATTTTCGAGTCCGACGTCGCCCCCGGAGGGCGCCGATCATTTCGCATCGCCGACTAAACTACACTAAATATCATTTATTTAATTCCTATTTAATAATATATCGCTGTCGACGAAAAAACAATATCACGATAGGAGCGCGAACGTCGCCGGCGCGCGGCGGCCGACACATGCCGTACCTACATTTACATTATTATGTCACACAATAAATTTAATAAATGAGCACTCAAGTCCAAGCTAAAATGTTAATAATATCAACAACGAGTAATAAAATATATTAATATTTTTTTAAATGTAATCGCATTCGATATAAATTACTATACTATTCGGATATGCACACTCGGTGCCGCCCACCCGCGGAACGATAGAACTGTACAGTTCGGCCTGGTCGAGCGAGTGAGCCCCGGCGGGTCGTCGTCACTCGAATCGGTAAATGGTAATCGATGGCTAGAGGCATCGATCAGGTACAGAATCTTCGTTTTGTTTGAATTAATATATCCTATATCGCCGACCGGGGCCGTCGCCGACACCGGGGCATCGTCGCGCGGGTGGACCGACTCTAATATAATATTTAAGTATCACCTGCCTTCTCCTACCAAAATATCACCTCGAGAGCGATCGACTACCTACATATTATATTTTTGGTAAGCCCCTCCTATGATAGTCGATAACGGGAGAAAATTAAATAGAGACCTACGTTTGAATACAGAGGAGCCGGGGCAAAATACATATCAAATATGTATAATATAAAAAAAAACTACGAGGTATGATGCAAATGGAGTCCACCCGCGGCACCGGTCACTCGCCCGTCCGGGGGGGCGCGAGGGGCCGGGGGGCGCTCAGTTGACCATGAAGACGGGCCAGTCGGCGGGCGGCGGCGCAGGGAGCCGCGGCGCCGCGCCCGGGGGCAGCGGGGACCCGCCCCCCACTCCCACCAGCTCCGGCATCTGCGGGACATTCTATCGTTAGTTACCGACTCGTTTTAGTGACAGCCTTTTAGTGTTTTAATATTTAAAACAGTAAAAGACTGTCACTTTCGTTACCACCACGGGAGTACAGTTCCTGCTCGCCAGAGTTGGGCCAAAAGTAGTTAGATTACAAAATTACAAATACTTTGTACCTAATTGTTAAATTGATTACAAATTAAGAGCCAGTCCACATGGCGCGTTGCGTCAGCGTTGCGTCGACGCAGCGCTGCCGTTGCGTTGTTTTACATACAAATAACCAAGGTGTTCACACGGCGCGCTGCGTCATTACAGCAGCGCGCAACACACACATGACGGACAGCAGCCCCCGAGACGAAACGTGAGGGGGTGTTGACGTTGACTGCTTCGTAATAAAACGCTGTATGCGTCAAACGGCAGCGCTGCGTCGACGCATCGCTGACACAACGCCCGTGTGGACAGGCTCTAATCAGCTCGATGAATTAATCACCTGAAAGTGAGCAGTAGTAATAATTATTAATTACTATGTAATTTAACTACATTTTAAAAGATGACTTCTTAATCTAATTACATAAAAGTTAAAACACATTTAAATATTAAAATATATATTATGTCGCAGTTATCTGGTTCAATCTGCGATTCGATTGAATGACTAGCGCGTTCATTGAATGACACCGTTCAATTGAATGACTCGGTCGAACGTCGATTGAACGAGCGATCGTCACTCAACGTCCAACTAGTTGGCGATTTGTAACATAGCCCTTTAAAGATAGCGGACATGAAATCAGTCAGGTAATTGAACGTATTTCATTTTTTCTCCACTGCGGCGCTAGTAGTCACTAAAACAAATATGGCGTCAAACAGCTCGCACAGCTGATAGCACTGTGTTGATATTTTGTCGATTGAATTGACTTTAAAGTTTAAAGTGCTTTATTATTTGTAATAAAATAATATGACAGCGTGGATTTACCCATAACTACCCCGTCAACGGCTACTTAAAAGAATTATAGCATCCCATTTAACGTTTTCACTAAGTATATGACTTTTAGTCAAGACGTTAAACGTCACAGTCAAGTGTCAACGTCTTGACGAGTTGTCCTTTAGTCATTCGATTGAATGGTGCCATTCAATACATACGCTAGTCATTTAATCGAATCGCAGATTAAACTAGTTGACTGCAAGTGCATAATATATTAATTATTCAACTTTTGATAGTGATAAGAAAATAAATGATCGAGTTCTTTTGTCACTCATTGTTGCTCAATATGAACAATGCTAGTAATAACAAAAAATTTTTTGTCGAATATAGGTAAACTAATTAGCTTATTATAAAATATGCGAAAGTGTGTCGGTCTGTTACATTTTCAAGCTTAGGTTGGTAGTTGGTACTACTAATATAATATATTCTGTGGCTTGGGTAAATGACTGCTGAAATTGGTATGCAGATACTTTGAGTCGCCACGCGGGAAAGAAAATAGAATACATACTTACCTACTTTTATTCTGGAAAAATGTACGGTTCCCGTGAGATAACAATTATGATTAGCACTTAAACCGCTGAACTGATTTTATTGAAATTACAATATATTTAAAATGTAATGTATTTTACTTTAGAATTAAATTGATCAGATCACTGAGTATTTAAATGAGTTATTATGTGTGACTCACCATGGCGGGCGCGTGGTGCGGGGTGTGCGGGGTGTGGGCGTGGTGCGGCGGCGGCGGCGCGTGGTAGTAGTGGGCCGGCGACACGGGCGGCGTGGGGTAGCTCCAGTACAGCAGCGGCGGCGGCAGCGCCGGGCCCAGCGCGCCGTAGTAGTACGCCACGGGACCTGAGCACGCGCCGCGTTAGTCCGACAGCACCGCCGTCTCCCCCCTCGTGTGGTCTAGTCACGCCCAAGCCCGGCCCGCCGGACTCCCTCCCCCCGGGCCCGGCTCCGGCGGCTGACTTCATTATTTATTAAGATTGTGATTTTAACTAAATATTGGAAACCCCCAGTGCACGCCGGTCGATGGCGCGCGCCGCGTGGGACGCACTGCCTCCTCGTAAACTAAATCTATGTACGATTAGCCTCAACTCACCCCGGGAGCGGAATCGAAGCGACTCGTCACGTTTTTTGCCAAAGTAAATTCATCTGTCCCGATGAGGAGATGAATATGCTGTTGGCAAAAAACACGTGACGGTCGGACTCAGCCCCGGCGGGAGATGAACCTTTATCCTTAGGAGTATCCCCGGTGTTGCGACTATAATTCTATTGTATGTAATGTTATGGACGTAAATTATTAGAAAAAGTGGTAAAAAAAAATTACGTCGCTGACTTAGTCCACGCGTGTGTTAATTATCTTGCTAAGATTTAGGAAGCGGCAGTGCGCGGCGCGGCGCAGCAGTAGTAGTACAGGATGAACACTCACCGCCCGCAGCTCCAGCGCCTCCGACACCGAGCCCCGCCCCGCCCCGCCCCCGCCCCCGCCCCGTCCGACGCCGACCCCGCCTATACCTCGGATTCCTTCGCGTTTCCGAAGGCCCTCTCTCATTAACACAAAATTAAAAATTTGCGGTCCACAAAGAAATTTCTGTTCCGCTGGTCGCGCGTGGACCTCTCGCGATAACCTTCGGGGAGGTGAAGGCGAGATCGGCGCGATCGCGATCGGGCGCGAGGGTGGCGGAGGGGGGCGGAGATACTCACTCAGGTTATCGTGAACTACCCGCAGCCCATGATTCCGTTACTCCGCTCCAAGGAAGCCCGCAGCCACGAGTGTCCCCTCCGACGCGCCGGCGACCGGCGACCGGCGACCGGCCGCGGCTACACACTACCGTCCCACTACAACACTCGGCCCGTACTCGTCATGCAAGGGAAGCGCGACAGTCCCCGGCGGGCGCTCCTCGAGCCCGGCCCGGGATGAAGTGAAAGCTGACAGCCCGCTCGGCCGGCCGACCGCGCCGGGGAGCCGTCGGGTGGGACAGAGTATACGATATATAAGTGCGGTACTAAAATGCTATGTTAGGAGGTGAGGGATACGATGAATGATTGTACTACGTACGTAGCGGGGCGGGCGCCGCTAGCCGCCGGTTCGCGGGCCCCGCCCGGCACCGGCGCCGGCGCCGCCGTCTCCAGACTCCGGTGTTGTATGATGACGTCACCCGCTGCCGCCGCGACGTCGCCCCGGTATCGCCGCACCGTCGGCACGCCGGGCGTCGACCCACCCCCTTCCACCCCCATAACGCGGGGGACGCCGCAGCGGCAGATCCGTGGCGGCGGGGGCGACGGCGGCGCCGCGCGTCGCGAACAGAGGAGGCCCCCCCGCGCGAAAGAGTTAGTCGGACAGTACCAGTCGGCCACAGACAGAAGCGGGTTAGTGGGGCGGCGGCCAGCGGCCCCGCGCGATAGTACACTCACCCACATACCAGAAAAAACCACCAGTCATGTTCCAACACGAAAAATAATGATTTATTTAAAGTAAGAAATATAATAAAAATGATATCAACTAACACAATTTTAAGTTCATTACGATTTCAACAAAACTTGTCAAAAATAACATCTTAGCGCTACGATTAATTCCTAGGACCGCGTTCACCTCCGCGTGGAGCGGCGGCCGACGACGCCGCCGGCGCGCGCGACGGGGGAACACAGCGGAGACAGAACGGAGAAAGTGATAGAGAAGCACCGGCAGACAGGTGGCCGTGGGGCTCCGCCGGCGCCATCGGCGGCCGACCACTACACGGGACGGTATTCGATAGTCGAACATACAATATAAAGTTGTTAAATGATGAAGGCCTATGTTACCACGAGTACCGAGCCCCTCCCCCCCCCCGCGCCGCACGCCCTCGGCGCGCATATCCCGCCGCTCGTCTGGTACATATTATTATATCATCGACGTTTATATAGTGGGGAGTCCCATAGTGGGTAATATAATATTATACTGGGTGTACTCCTACTCCGTCTGAGGAAAAATAACGCGTGAATGGGAACATGAACAAATAATATACGGAGCGATGACGATTCTCTCTTCGTTCACCGGATTAATGTAGGCACATCGAAGTATCTGAGGCAATCTGTCAGTGCAGTGAACACCGCGGCCGCCGGCGCGGCGCAGACCACCGCCCACCTCATCTCACGGCGTAATATACGGTGACAGATATCGACATGATAGTATCGTCGATACGGACCAGCCATATGTTTGCCCACACGGAATACGAGCACCCCGTTTAACATGTATAAATAAACATTACATATCAAGCGCTACGATCGAGTCTGTTATCACACGAGGGTCTACTCGGGTCTCCCAACCCCACACACGAGCGGAGGGGCAGCGAGGGCGCGCGACCCACACCCCCCGGTGGTAACTTACAGTACAGCACAGATATTAACCATCACACCACATACACGACCGCCGACCGCCTTTGCGAACAGTTCGATCTGTGCGACGTCGGAACGACGCGACCGATCACGTCATACTATCCAAATGTTCGCAAAACTCGGCTAATTTTTATGCTTTCTCGAGTCCCAAAACCATCATCCAATGATCTAAATTAAGAGGCCGGGGTACCCTCGAAATTTTCATACATTCTTAATACCAAAATAATTTTCTCATACGAAAATATTTAACATGTTTGAGTTATTTTTCAGCTTAAGATAGTAATTACCTAGGGTCCTGAACAATTTTTTTTACAAAATATTTAAATACTAAAAAAAATTTTGTGTTTAAATATTTTTTAGTAAATTTACTACTAAATATTGAAACACCAAAAAATAGACAAAAACACAAAAAAATATATAAATAAATAGTAAATTTACCACAAAATATTTAAACTTTAAAAAATATTTTTTATTATTATAGGTAATTACTAATTACTATCTTAAGCTGAAAAATAACTCAAACATGTTAAATATTTTCGTATGAGAAAATGATTTTGGTATTAAGAATGTATGAAAATTTCGAGGGTACCCCGGGCCTTTAAGACTATCGGGCCCGGGTCCCGAAGTCGAGGTGAGGGTGAGGGAGGAGGGGAGAGGGGGGGGGGAATGACCGGGAGGATGGGAAGGGGGTCCGATAACCTAAATTTAATGTCATAACTCCTAGTCGGTGTCCCGAAACACCCGGCTACTATAAAAACTATAAACGTAGTGTAAAAGTGTACACTCGTACTGGAATATTTGATTAAGTACCTCGAGTGAGTACTCGCTCTGTCGTCAGACTCTAAATCAGCCTTAACGTTGGCAAAAGAGCAGCGGAATGTCTGAGAACGTCACCACACGCGCGGGCACACCTCGCAACAACCTCCAATTCATAAACTAATTCAAAAAGATCAACAATATAACGTCAATATAAACTCAACAACGCGAGCGGTCGCCCGCGCCGCACTCCACCCGAAACTCCTCTTATTCTATAACATTAAAAGCTACCTACCGTAAATTCATAATTCGCTAGTATAAATCGGCAAAGGCACTAACTTTTGAGCGTATTGTCATACTTTTATACCCTGATTTATAGTTACTTTACTCTAAGCCTGGTTTTATCGTTAAGCGTTTGGCAGCGCCGTTGGAGCGCGTGCGTTCGAAGACGAAGAAACCGAACGGACGGACGGCGCTGCTCAAGCGCGCGACTCTGAAACGCAACTACTACCCCCTATCCTCATACATCTTCGAACGCGCGGCGCTCCAACGGCGCTGCCGAAACGCTTAACGATAAAACCAGCCTAACATCTAAATCGACGGAGCTGCTCGGCGATGAGCGGGAGCCGCAGGACGAATCGTCGGCCGCGTGACGCGTCTACAGTCTACACCCCCGGGTAGTAGGGGTAGGCGGGGAAGACGGACAGGTGAGGGGGGAAGGGCGAGGACACGGGGGCGTAGCCCGGCAGCGGCGGCAGCCCCGCCTGCATGCCGTACGAGAAGGCGGGGCTTGAACTCGTGAACATGGGCGACGCGTACGAGAACACTGGCATGGGCAGCTGCAGCGGCGCCGCCACCGGGTACGGCCGCTTGGCGGGCGGCGCCTCCGCCCCCGCGAAGGCGCGCTCGTACGTGCGCTTGGCGGGGAGCGCGGGCGCCGGCAGCGCGGGCTGCATCGCAGGCAGGTAGGGCGAGGGCGCGCGCACGGGCACGGGCAGGTAGGGCGCGCGCAGCGACAGCAGCAGGCTCTCGTGCTGGCGCGCTAGCAGGTTGTGCTGCGCGATGGAGTGCGCCAGCAGCCGCGGTTGACACATACCCGGCGACAGCACCTTGGGCGCCGCCACCGCGCCCGGCGCCGCGCCGCCCGTACCGCCCGTCAGCACCAGGCTCATGTCGTCGCCGCTGCACTGGAACACCTGCAGCAGACGCGCGGGTGGTCAGTGCCGGGGGGTTGGGGCGGCCGCACGGTGTCGCACCGCCCACCGGCGGGCGGCGAGTCGCTCACCTCTATGTAGCGCTGCTTCTTGCCGAAGGTCATGTAGCGGTGGTGCTTCTGCTGCGCGCACAGGAAGGCGCTGGTCTCGCTGTCCATCTGGATGAACGCCTCGCCGCTGGGGTGTCCCTGCAAGTTGCAACACCGACCCCCGCGTTACCGACTTTCACTCCCGGGACGATTCATTATTTGAACCCACAAAAATAATTTTTAATTTATAAAGGTACAAAATATTTTTACCCCTCCTTGTCTTTTACGCAATGGGATGAATTAGAATAAAATAAGATATTACTGTACGAGCTAGCACGTACATTGCTGATTCAGACATATATTTTCCCGTAGTCCCGGCTAAGTGCATACTCTCGGGCAGTTCGCTACTAGCCGTCATCAATCGCGCACTCATTATTAGCATTAGCATTCAATCAATATATTATCATTTTTATATCAAGGACTTTTAATTTAACAATCAACTATCATATCACAAAAAGGGTGTAGTCGAGTAAGCTCCTATCCTACAATTACAAATCGTACGATAAGAATAGTAATAAGAATGATTTATTCTAGTCATTTACGATTATTTCGGTAATAATTTATAGCTTTCATCCAAATGGATTGTAAGGTAAATTGTTATGTAAGGCCGATACTGCAGGGGAAATTTTGTAAGTAGGAGTATTCGGTGAACCTCAATAACATTTCGACACAAAAGTAAAAAAATAGATACTAATACATAACGGGGGTCCCCCATACTCGAACCGAAAATTAAAAAATATTGTTTCAAGGTGAGCACCGACCTGCGAGTTGTAGACCATGTGCACGCCCTGCACCACGATGTTCTTGGCGAACTCGTCCAGGAACGTGAGGATGTGCTCGACCTTGGCCTCGTAGGGCAGCCCGCGCAGGCGCACGCAGTCCTTGGCCGTGCCCGACGTGATCACGTGCTGCGGCAACATCACCGGCACCACCTCCGCCGCCACGCTGCCCGCCCCGCCTGCCGCGCCGCCCGCCGCGCCGCCCCCTGCGCCACTCGCGCCGCCGCCCCGCTCCAGCGACCGGTTCAGCACCTGCAGCATCGCACCCCCTCTCTTTGTTTATTTTATTTTTTTATTATATTTTTATTTATTTTAGTAACATTTTCGTAACCTTCTTTACTTTTACTTTACTTTTATTTTACTTTCCTCTCTAGTGGCTACCGAGTACAGACCTCGATCGAGCTCCACAAAATTAAACCTAGCTCATTCCACTAGATCCCAGTGGAATGAGCCAGGTTTTTGCGAGCAATTTTGACTAGTGACAAATGACAACCTAGCGTCGGAACTAGTGACTGGGATTCTCTCGGAGAGACCGTGCGTCGGAGCTTCACTCGAAAAGAAAGAAACAAATTTGGAGGCTCACCCGAATCTCGCTCCTCTCCGGGCCGGCTGCACGTAAAACGTTATTATATTACTGTATGCGATAGGCGGGTGCGTCTCGACAGTCGACGAGGTCGCCGGCGAGAACGTACCTGTTGCACCTCGGCGATGGTGGAGCGGAAGAGCTCGATGTAGCGCGCGCCGATGAGGCGGCGGTGGCGGGCGAGCGCGCGCGGCGCGTCCGCCTCGTGCGCGAACAGCACGAAGGCGTCGCCCGTGGCGCGGCCGTCGGCGCGCCGCACGAACAGCACGCCCTCCGCGCCGTCCACCACGGCGACGGGGTCCTCACCGCTCGCGAAGAAGTCGAGCACCTGTTGCGGCGTGGCGTCGTAGGGCAGGCCGCGCATGCGCACGATGACCTGCGCGCCGCGCGACAGGAAGGCGGCCGCCTCGCCGGTGGCGCCGCCCGCCACCCCGAGGAAGTCCTCGCCGCTGGCGCGGTACACCTCGATGTAGCGCGGCCCGATGTGGTGCTTGTGCCGCTTGAGCGCCATGTCGCGGTGCTCCGCCGACACGAACCGCACCAGCGCCTCGCCGTTGCGCCTCCCCTGTGGCGACAGGCACAGCGCTACGCCGCCCTTGGCGACATTCAGGCCGCGGAAGAACTTGGCGATGTCCTGGTCGGACGACTGCCAGGGCAGGCCGCGGGCGCGCACTATACAGTCGCCGTCTATTTCATCGTCCTTCGAGCTGAAAAATATTATTTCGCTACAGAGGAAACGCAATCGCTGATCGCTCCGGAGCACGTCCGCGTCGCTCGCGAGTTCGCGACACGCACAGGAGCTCGAGTCGCGACGGAGCCCCGGGTCGCTCGGGGCCGCTCGGGGGCTATCGAAGGACGCGGGCGCACTCCTCCTGAGCGAAAGGAAAATATTTTCACATAACGAACAAAGTGAGAACTGAGAAAAAGCACGAAGAATCGGAGCCGGGCGAAGTCGAGTATCGCGGTGCGGCGGGAGGTCACCGGCGGCGGGAGGTCGCGGGCGGTGGGAGGTCACGGGCGGTGGAAGGTCGCGGGCGGCGCGCTGCACCGATCTAATGCAAAGTTAGCGAGTGGAAAATTATTACGTGTATCGCCCGAGCTAACCCGGCCCAATGTCACCCGATAGCAGCGGCCGCGACCCGAGACCCGCGACCCGCCGCCGCCTAAATACATTACTGCCCGCTGGCTAAATACGTTACTTCGAGGAAGAAATCACTTCTCCGATCACTTTTCGAACCGCGGTCACAGAATAATTATATTAGTAGTACCAACCGCGGTAGAGATTATAGGATGTTATAGGGTTTCGAATAGGCAGCCGCCGATAAAAGTTACGATCGTGGTTATCGCTCCTCCGGCGGCGCGGGGGGCGGGGCGCGCGCGGTGTTGTTCGCCGGCGCGACGTCTGCCTCCTCGAATTACTTCGCTCGTAACGACACGCCGAGGCTCACCGAGCGCGCCACTCGAGTGAGTGAGGCACATTCGATATCAGTGGTAAATTAGTTGACAACTGCAGCCCCAGGATGACGGAGGCGGCGGCGGAGGCTCCCGATAGGACGAGTCCCGAGCTGGGGCGCGTCCGGCCTCAGGATCGACCCGGTCGGCTGCGGCGTGTGACTCGCCGCCTCGCGGGATTCGTGTTCGGTGTGCGGCGTGCGCAAAGGTCGGCCGGAGGGCGCCGGGCGCCGGGCGCTACTAGCACGTACGGCCTGTACCTACAGTATATACATAATTCGACCAAAATATGATAAGTCGACCGTGTCACATTATGGTGCTGCCGTCTGGCGTGAAAACATTGCAGTGAAATATCTTAGCAGTGTCACAACTCACAGTCGCAACTCCGCCGTACAGCGTACTGTATGAACCATGAAGCGAACGGCGTGACGTCTTTTCGTAGGAGTGCGGAGCACCATGAGCGTAAACAAAAATAAATCGTAGTTTAAATATGGAGACATAGGCGAGTGAGGGGAGGGGGGGGAAGAGTACGTGGCACCGGCGGCCGAGACCGCCCGCGCCCCCAGCGCGACCCCGGCATTGCGTGCCCGGCGCCACCTGGCGCTTGCGTCCGAGTCGGAAGGAGGGCCTCGGGGCCGAACGCCGTCTCGACTGTCGACGATCTCGAGCGCAACGTGGCTAAGGAGTCTAGCTAGGAGCCGACGACGGCGCGGGCGGCTCCTCGGGCCGGCCGAACGCGGAGGAGCTTATCTAAAGCTATCGGGAGCTCACCTCGTTATCGCTGGCGGCGGCGATAAGCCGGCTGCTACCGCGTCCCGGCGCTGGGCTACTCGCTACACACACTAGTATGCTCTCTCGACGCGTGCACGCCGCGCGTTGCCTCGGTGGGGAATGCGGCCGGCCGGCGCCCCCGCCCCCCCGGGCCCGGTGCCCCCCGCGCCCCGCCGCGCGCTACTCAGCAGAGTATCGGTTTCTTCGGCGATAACGGGTAAGGGTCGACGCACACTACTGGGACTCCTATCACCTAGCTATCGTTTGAATTAGGCGTAGTTTCTGCTTTTATATTCTGAGAATAAATACGTCCTCGCAGTTCCGACACGAGATCCGCGGATCACGCCGGATCAGGAAAAAAGCTTGAAATATACCGTATTTAATAGGTTTTCAGGTGGAATACAACATTTTCTTTATAACGTAAAGGTTTTGGAGAAATATGGATTTTTCCCTTCCGGGCCGCAAAAAAACGCTGAACTTTGATAGCTCGTAGCATCAAAACTATTGCGAATTGACACGCGGGTGTTCTACTCTCGCATTTATTTTACTATAAATGCCTATTCAAAATTAAAGAAAATAGAAAATTTCTGATTTTTTGTCTCCTCCGTACACTGTGGACCGGTATAAGATTCTCCATTCAAATCGTTCGAAGGAAGGGATGGCAGACCGTAGCTTAGGGGGATTCGAGGCCAACCTCACGATATCTTTCATCGGGAGTGGAGTCATAAAAGTAAAAGGAATAATTACCTATCTGATTTACGGAGGCTCCCCGACACTCGACAGGCCGACCGGTGCGACTTCCAAGTAATTCTTTTTAAAATCTTTGTGAGATGTAAGTTCTATGCAACAAAATTGATTGAAATAAAAATAAATTAAAACTGAAATAAAGCTTGTAGCAGTCAGCAGACGACTGACGAGTTTCGATGTTAATCTAGGTAGCGCAGCGAGTAGCAGCCGAACGTATAATCACAAATCTAAACACGATAACACGATGATAACGATATTAATCAACTTGTAGCATCAATAATTTATTACTTTAATTATTTATATTAATAACGGCTTGTTTTATTACGAGCTTTGTTAATCGAGTTAAACTGATGCCATTTTTGAAAAAGTGGAGCAAGATCGGCATAGTACCTAGTAGTTACGAATTACGATGTAGCTGAAGAACTGGGGATTGACCACAAAACGGTTTTGACGCAATTGAAAAAAGCTCGATATTTGGGTGCTTCATGAGCTCATTGAAAGAAACCTAATGAACCGTGTACTCATATTTTGTGATTCTATATTACGACGTAATGAAACCGAACCATTTTTGAAGAAACTGATAATTACTGGTGATGAAAAGTGGATGACGTACGACAAGAACGTGCGAAAAAGATCGTGGTCAAAGGCCGGTAAGGCTTCACAGACTGTGGCGAAATCCGGGTTAACTCGCAACAAGGTGATGCTGGGTGTGTGGTGGGATTGGTAGGGCATTATTCATAATGAGCTGGTAACAGTACTGCTGGCTGCTGGTAACAGTACAATAGTACTATTATATATTCTGTGCCGCCAGGCAGTACCATCGATTCTGAACTGTACCTACTGCGAACAACTGATGAGATTAAAGCAAGAAGTTGAGAGAAAGCGGCCGGAATTAATCAACAGAAGGGGTGTGGTTTTTCACCATGATAACGCTAGACCTCACACACTCGGCCGGCGGCCGCCGTTGTCCGTATCGGAGACGGTGTGTTCCTGCCCGAGGAGTCGACAGTATTAAATTTGCTATTATCAGTACGGCCAACTTTGTTTTAGCGGTTTTTTACGATCGGAGCCGACGTCTACTACAAATAAATAAAACTGCAAATAAACTACAAATAAATAAAAAAATACAAAAAAAAATGCTGCAGATGTGCGGCGGCCCTCGTACCGACAACGGCGCGGTCAGCTCGCGTACACTCGCGCACACGCCACACACACGCGCGCGGGAGCGGACCACTCCTCAGCTAGGAGTAAATGTGTTCTATGCTCCTCAGTCGTCGTACAGTGTACAGTGTAGCTCTACTATATAGCTGAGGTGGCTGAGGACTCGAACGTCACTACTCACACGCAGATGCGCATGCACACGTGCGCGTCACGCGTGCGACCCTGTGTGACGTTTTTGCCCGCATAAATCAGCGGAAATTTTAGTCAACGTAAACACTTTCGGCGTTGTACTTCGGTAGTTGCGCAATGTTTGCGGAGTCACTGGACGAGGCGCCCGAGCCGCGTAATCGAGTACGCAAATGTTTAATACTAATTATTGAATATTATAATATTATATTTAAATACTTCTATGATCTATTATCGCGCCAAGTTTCGAGTTTAAATGGTTAACGCCTTAATCGATTTCGGGCAGTCGCGCCTTACGTTGCTATTATATGAGGCGAGGCGCTTTACATCGTGCGCGGTGCGGTCGGTGCGGTGAACCTGACGGAGTGGACGGGTATCATGATGGCGCCGCGTAGTAGTCAGTACTTCCGCTAGCAATACACTATAATCACAGTGTAAATAACTATGTATTTACACTGTGCTATAATTTATTATGACTATATATACAGTATACAGTATACAGTATTGTATGAATGTAAAAATGTAACTGTTACTCTGTACTCACCAAATACCAGTTTCCAGCACCAGGTCTATCGTCTCCGGCAGCTCGAGCCTGAAGCCTGAAACGGACACAAATATCTTGAATTTGAACCCAAAAAATATAAAAAGAGAGCAAAAAAAGGATATGGGAGAACAGCCCATAGACGGCCCCGAATTACAATAAAAAACCCCAAAAAATAAGCTATCTAAGTATCTATGTATATCTGTCGCAGTCATCTGGTTCAATCTGCGATTCGATTGAATGACTAGCGCATTCATTGAATGACACCATTCAATTGAATGACTCGGCCGAACGTCGATTGAACGATCGTCCCTCAACGTTCAACTAGTTAGCGATTTGTAGCATAGCGTTTTGAAGATAGCGGACATAAAATCAGTCAGGTAATTGAACGTATTTCATTTTCTTCCTACCACGGCGCTACTAGTCACTAAAAGAAATATGGCGTCAAACAGCTCGCACAGCTGATAGCACTGTGTTGATGTAGCAGTCATCTGGTTTACGGCCGTTCCCAATATTTGATCTATCTCTTACTTGAGATAGGAATAGCTCACATTAGACATTAGCTCCATATATTTTATGTCAATTCTATGTCAGCTGCGATCGGTTGTATGTCAAACTAGAGATAGATTGAATATAGGGAACGGCCATTAATCTGCGATTCGATCGAATGACTAGCGCATTCATTGAATGACACCATTCAATTGAATGACTATAGGACAACTCGTCAAGACGTTGACTGTAACGTTTAACGTCTTGACTAAAAGTCATATTCGGAGCGTGCGAAGTGGGTGGCAACTTGTCAATCTTGTTTCTTGTTTGGAAATTAGATCAGATATAAATGGATAGCTGCTGTATAAATCATGGTAAAAATAAAAAAGTATGTGATTCGATAATATAACCTAAAATTGCATTATCGGTCAAGTCAATTTTATTTGAGTTGCATTTTATTAAGATATTAATTGAGTACCTAACTATTACTTTAGTGTTGATGAATGATGGATCACCATGGTCCAAAACCCGACGACAAAACTTGCATAGTTTCATAGAATATTTAATTGAAATTCAAAGTATTAGGTGGAAGAAATAGTGACTCACAAAATATGACGATAAACCAGATACTACATACTGGTTTAACTGATCTTTTAGAAGCTGGAGATAGAGTTTTGAATCAAAAAGGTTTTTCAAGTAAGCAAGTTTTAGATGAAAGGGGGAAAATTATTATGCCCCCATTTTGAGCAAAAATGCATTACGCATACCACCCAGGCGCAGGGGGCGACCCGAGCGGTGATGTGGGACTCCCGTAGCTAATGAGACCTGCACGGTATACACACTAAACCCCCCCCCCCCCCCCCCCCCCCCCCCCATCTTCCGCCACGCCGCCTTTTGACGGGGCCACGGGAACGATACACACATCCGCGACCCCGCCAGCGGTCCGAAGACTCCACGATGAGCGCACAACACGTGCGCCCTCCTCCTCGGCCCCCACCAGGGCTGTAGCAGACGCCCCCCGAGTCTGCTACTTGGAGGCCATGTGGCAGATCAGGTTGCTTTAATCTTACCACAATATAATGTAGTATCGTTTTGTAGGTAATTTATCGACGATAATTTGTTCTCTAAAGGCCGTCACAGACTTAGCTATAATATATATTAATATATCGTACTAAACACACTGAGACCAGAAATATATATTATAGCTGAGTGTGTGGTCACGCGAAAATTGTATAGAAAATATATAGTAATATGCCTAGCTATAAATATATTAATATATATTATAGCTAAGTCTGTGACGGCCTTAAAGAAAAACCTCGTCAGTTTTGTCGTTTTCGTAGAAAATTCGAAAAACCGGAATGAGGGAGATAAAAAAGGGGAGGAGGGGGGGGGAAAACATTATTTCTGGACGTGCTTCCATATCTACATTGAAGCACATAATATATGACAGCTACATTCATGCCAACTGTCAAGTTTCATGCTTTCTTCCGGATGGGACCGTATTTTATGTTAAGGACTCCTACTAACTAGGGATATATGTATATGTCGCAGGGAAAAGAGAATATCAGGGATTTCACGATATCCCTAGGGATCTCCCGGTAAATGCCGAATATTCTTGTTTGTTACGTCTTCTTACTAAAAATATCTAGTGATATTATGTCATTTCACTAAACTAAATCTAGTGAAATCATCGATTTATATGTCAGGATACGCCTACGAGAACATTTTGCTAATAGGTTTTTCATACAAGGAAATAGAGAGCCATCTATGAAAAATCGATTGAACTACGTAGTGCGACACAATATTCGGCCGCGTGCGAATGCTGTTTTACCGACGAACCCCGCGTTCCACCTGGCGTTGAAAACGATCAAAACGCTGAAAATGCCTCCAGCTATTTTTAGCGTCTTCATCGTTTTCAACGCCAAGTGGAACGTAGGGGTTGCGTCATTACTCGGTAAAACAGTAGCCATGGCGGATGATAGCGGACATCGGTAGTAAAATTATAAATTAATTATTTCTTTACATAAACAAACAGTTTGTGATACTTACCGATGATAAGATATTCCATGTGCTTTTTTAACTTTTTTAATATAATTTTTGCAGCCTTTTACTACACAATTAGGCATTTTTATGGCACTGTAAGGCATACGATGACCCACCTGATTTGTTCTGCGGACCACAGACGACTAAGTCACGTAGGAGTCAAACGGAGCGTTTTGACCCCTACGAATCTGCATCATTGCAACGCGCGATTGACCCGGTCCTGAGTAATATATAAGTCTATGAGTGAAATGTCAGAAAAGTGGATACCGCCAAATAAAAATCGAGCCACGCATTTCTCTCGCTCGCTCTAGTATACACACGGGTACTTTGATAGGATCATCTAACATCTGAATCTGACAAGTAAGATGTTAGATGATCCATGCGTCGGATGGGCATGTAAAAAGTCGGTCCTGCGCCTGATCTCTCGCCGGTCGTGTCGGTCTTCCGTCCCACTGGGTTATGCGAGTAAAGGAATAGAGAGATTGCTTTTGTGTACTGCGCACACACTTGGGCACTATGAAATTACTCCTGGCCTGGTTTCAATTAAACCGGCCACCGTCACCAAAACCAGAGTGGGGGTTATTATTATTATTATCACACGTGTTATGCAACTATAGCATCTGAGGGGGCATCACCATATCTCTGAATATGGTACAGTTACATACAGTTGAAACCAGCTGAGGGTTCTTCATCAGATACTTCAGACCTTTGATTTTTAACGTCAAATGAAGCGGCCCACCAAGTTGAATATTTTTTGTAAAGGTGGCATGTCGATCTCTAGTTTGGTTAGGCTCTTGTCCTTGTGCAGGCACGGGTACTACAGGTACTTCGATTATCCTAGTTTTTACGGTTCCGTACCCAAAGGGTAAAACTGTATCTCCGTTTGTCTGTCTGTCTCCAGGCTAGACGAGCCGCGCCAGCTCGAGCGACGCATTTGTTTCACTCCCACTAGTGCCCGTGTCACGTGTGGGAACTAGAGCGAGCGAGAGAAATGAGTGGCTCGATTTTTATTCGGCGGTATCCGCTTTTCTGACATTTCACTAGATTTAGTTTAGTGAAATGACATATCACTAGATATTTTTAGTAAGAAGACGTAACAAACAAGAATATTCGGCATCTACCGGGAGTTCGTGGTTCCCTAGGGATATCGTGAAATCGCTGATATCCTCTTTTCTCTGCGACATATACATATAAGTAGTCGGGCGCGCACTCACCGTCCTCGATGATCCGCTGTATGATGCTGGCCATGTCCTTCACCTCGGTGGCGTACAGGCCGTCGCCCGCGTACGGGCTTATACCTAGATCTGCGGCGATAAGGAAATACTACTGTTTACAACTCACAAGTCACACGGCACACGGCACACGGTGAGCCGTGAGACCCGCGGGACGAGCTAGACCGACGCTACATAATATACCTAGGTAGAGGTACTGCGCTCATCTGCGCTTTACATATTCGAATAGCACTAATTACGTTAGACGTCGGCTGCTCGGACGCAGTATCTAAGGCGCTTTGCAGACGACGACGCGGCGGGGTGTGCCGGTCAATTTCGCCGCGTACGCCCGTCGATGTCTGCGGGCTGCGGCTACCCGCGCGCCGCGCCGGCCGCCGCGTACACAAAAGCACAATATTATGCCGTCTGCGTTACTGCATGTAAATTGTAAACTGGTTTGTGTGGTCCACGGCGGGCAGCCGCGGACAATGGACATGCGCCGCCAGTGCCCGCCGGGCACCAGCCGCGCGGTCTTTGCCCGTCGTGTGCGTTGGTAATATAGGACTTCCTCAGAGTAAAGTGCCTGATAGACATATCACATACGAACTTAAAGTACGCGGGTTTTAAGTTCGCAAACTTACTCGGCTTGCGTCGCGGTCGGTGAGAGTTGAGACACGAGAATCACTCATAGCTATAGATTACCATGCCCCCAGGCTCACGGCTCGCGGCTCGCGGCTCTTTGCTGACATACCTACAGGCGATTAAGATCGTCGAGCCATAAGTCCGCATAATTACTCGCGTGTCTGTCACCCCCTTAAGTACATGATAGTTGTCAGTAGTTGTAGTAGTGCTAGTAGCTAGCGAGTAAAGGATACAGTCGAGCATATCGCGGAGCGCGGCGGGGTGGTCGGGTGGCGGCGGCGCGGGGGGCGCGGGCGGCGCGCGCGGCGTCACGGCGCGCAGCGTGTACGCGCGCAGAAACTCCTTGCGCAGGTCGTGGAAGCGCGCGTAGTACGTCGGCAGCATGATGTCCTTGCTGCACGCCTCCGGGTGCAGGCATTGCCTGGAACACACACACACACCGACAATAAGTATATTATAAATTATAATAATATGTATACCTACTGTATATAGACGGAGCTAGTATACCTAATATAATAATATACATATTATTATGATGATATTGTCACCGTCGACCAATTTATTCTTTTAACAAAGTCAGTCTTTTTGGTCTTTTTACTTGTACGGGTGCCCTAGAACAATTTTTTAAAGGACCATCAAGTCAAAGTATGAAATCCTTTCTATCTATGTTAGCTACCACTTTCGAGATTTTTCGAAAATAAAAATGTTGTTCGTCTTATCAAGCTAGCTAGCTAGCTACTCACAAAAAATTAGCTTGTTAGTAATCACTAATCACAAAAAATTTGTTCTAGGGCACCCTGACTATTTTCTTCATTGACTAGCGATGTATTTGCATTGTAATACTAAATGTATGCAACGAGTATGCTACGAGGGTCGACTTTACAGCCGCGGTCAAGCTTTAGATGGCCCATTTATCGAGGAAGGCTATTATAGTTTAAAAAACATCACGCTGTGACTTAGTAGCGAAGAAACAGAGGAAAATGTGGAAAAAGGCGGAGAAAATTATTCGTCTTTGAGAGGGCAAAACCAGAATAATCTGGTCAAATCAGCCCAAATTAAGTCGATGCAACTAGTGAAAAGGCTCCAGGAGAGCAACCAATCTCTTGAAACCGACCAATTCTAAATTAAGAAATGGCGGACTTTCATACAAACTTTCAACCCCTATTTCACCCCCTTCGGGTTAAAATTTCCAAAATTCCTTCCTTAGTGGGTGTCTACTTAATAAAACAACCCTGCTCACCAAATTTCGTGGCTGTAACTTTAACAGTTTTTGCTCGGCGATGATGAATCAGTCAATCAGTCAGTCAGTCAATCAGTCAGGACTTGTAATTTTATATATATAGATGTACTAGCTGTCCCGGCAAACGTTGTTTTGCCATTTAAAGTATATCTACTTCATCAGTTGATACAAAATCTTACCCCCTCTTTTGTCCCCTAAGAGGGGTGAGAGGGGGGGGGAGGG
Source organism: Plebejus argus (assembly GCA_905404155.3). Classification (NCBI taxonomy): domain Eukaryota; kingdom Metazoa; phylum Arthropoda; class Insecta; order Lepidoptera; family Lycaenidae; genus Plebejus; species Plebejus argus. Next base: position 191,965 of record FR989927.1, on the reverse strand, counting down.
GAATTTATCAACAGATGTTGAGTTAGAAGAAGACAAAATATATCTGCGAAAACCGTATGCAAATCGGATCAGTAGTCTGTGAAAACCGCATTCAAATCGGATCAGTAGTTTTCGTGTGATAGTGGACAAACATACAAAACATACAGACAGACAGACAAAAAACTAACCACATTTTTGGCTTCTATAGACACCCCCCGCTTATTATTTTTTAAATATCTTTAATGTACAGAATTCACATTTCTACAGTTTTATTATATTGTACAGACAACTTTCCTGTGACCATAGAAAAGCCAATGATTTTTTTCTTAAAAATAGAAATCCGGAAAGTTTTTTATGTTTTATTAAAGGCCATAAAATAAGCTATAATTCTTTCATTTACTGTCTTCAAAAATACCGATAGATTTCATAAATTTATACATTTTTGTATAAATTTATAACACATCAACTAAGTCTCGGGATATATTTTATCCCTAGACTTACTAAACATTTTTTTGTCTTTAAATGTTTTGTAGTAAATTTACTACTAAATATTTACACAAGAAAAATTTTTTTAGTGTTTAAATATTATTATTTAAACACTAAAAATTTTTTTATTATTATTATTAAATATTTTGAAGAAATTTTTTTTGCAGGAACCTAGGTAATTACTATTTTAAGCTGAAAAATAACTCAAACATGTTCAATATTTTCGTATGAGAAAACGATTTTGGTATTAAGTATATGTATGAGAATTTCGAGGGTACCCCTGCCTCTTAAGTTGCAATTTGCAGCTCACGCACTCTACTCTACTCTAAGTAGAATGTCGGCTGTACACTCTACCCGTATACTGTACCGAGACACAGCGAGGCGGCCCGAGTGCGAGAGTGTAAATGGGTGCGCTCGCCTCGTCTCGCCTGTCTCGGACCCTCTCGGTCCGGTGTCGGTATTTTGCGCCCGAGTCAAAGGGTCTCGCGAGGAAAGCGAGCGCATTACTGTACACTCTCGCGTTTTTCACAACTAGTCGCGTCGCTAGTCAATGCAGAACAGAAAAATAACAATAATAAACGTCATTATCAGTCATTATCTGTGAGAAATAAAATTAAATATGATTATAGGTCTTTGGATTATGGCTGTATGGGCAACGCTCCCTTTGCCTGTCCCGACGGACGAATTATATAAAAAAAAAAAAGGTCTTTGGATTACAATGATATCTTTCGATGCATGGTGAATGGTGATCATTGATCGAATGATCGTAGATACGATTTCGCCATTTTTTATTTTTGTATTTTTAATGTATAAATATTTGATAATTACTAATTATTTAAAATAGCTCATAGCATAGAGAGCTACGGCAGCTGCAAGAGAAGTGTTTTCATCCATCTCATAGAGAAAAATAATGGTCCATCTTCTCTGAGTTCATAACTGCGATTGAACTAAGCGAGAATGTACATGATCGCACTCGGGCAAGGGGCTCTCGCACGAGACTCTCGACCGAGAGCTCTCGGCGAGAGTGTACAGCCGACATAATGAACCGCGGCGGATGTGGGGGGCGGGGGCAGATGGTATCGCGGGGTTCGGCTCCGGCGCGCGGCGACCTTCCGACCCGTATTAATATTTAACACGTCCCATTGTAAAACGCGGACGTACAAAAATAGGTTGACGTGGGCCGCGATTGCCGTTTTTTAATGGTTGGGACTCGGGATAATATTATTATGTTATCCTCGATCGCGCACGCGGCACGTCCGACGGATGCCGGGGAGCAGTTCTCTGCGGTTCCGGGGGAAATTTCCAAATTCCAGCTCGTTATAAAGGTTTCAAATATTCGTATTACGAATTTCGCCGTCACCTTTTTCCGGACAGCCCATCGCGTTGTAAAGAAAACCTGAGGAAGCAGCTGGCGCCACGTTAAGAGCCTGCTGCCAAAAATTTCAAAGCACGCTCGCCCCGCCTACACAGTACACACCCTGCTATCCTCCAATCGTGATTCCATGAATCGTGCTCCCGAGCAATGTGCTTTACGCTGCAGCTAATAGAAAACAATATCGCGTAACAACGGTTCCCGCATTAAAGCGCGAAAGTAAAGTTCGTAAGTACCAAAACTGTTTTTGATGATTACTTAAAAATTAAACAATACTATAGGTAGGTACTAATATTTCCTTAAATACAATACTAATATTTCCTTTTGTTATTATATTTTATAAAGTGTGTGATTGTAGCTGTAGTGCAAGTTATTTAATGATAGTAACTCAATAAGTGTTTACAGATATTTGTTGAAAAGCCCAGAAAGATTCATAATTTCAAAAAATATAACTATCGAGTCAAAATAAGTGAATCGTGTTTTCCGTTTGACAAATTGATATTTAAGTCTATCTGATGATAAATGCACAATGATTAAATAAATCTTAATTTCATTTACTGTCGATCGTCTTCCGGGATCACAGCGGGATCGTAATACTTATTAGAAAACACGGAAAAATTTGGCAGCAGGCTCTTAAGTGAGGGTTCGGTGAACATGTCGAGACTCGAGTATTTATTTTACTGACTGCCGCACTCGGAGACGAATAATAATCCAGATTTTGACGTAAGCACGGAGCACCGATACATTATATTCAGCTGTCAAACTCTTATAATTATTTCAAAATTTTGACATAAGTACGCCTCATACTGCATACATGATAGTATTTACTTTTAGGTATATTCAATCTATATATATAAAATTACAAGTCCTGACTGATTGACTGACTGACTGATTCATCATCGCAGAGCAAAAACTGTTGAAGTTACAGAAACGAAATTTGGTGAGCAAGGTTGTTTTATTAAGTAGACACCCACTAAGGAAGGAATTTTGGAAATTTTAACCCGAAGGGGGTGAAATAGGGGTTGAAAGTTTGTATGAAAGTCCGTCATTTCTTAATTTAGAAACTTGAAACTTTATTTTTGGGCTACTGAAAAAAAAAAATACGTATTTAAGCATTTTTGGAAATTCTACCCCCAAGGGGGTGAAATTGGGGTTGAAAGTTTGAATGAAAGACCGTCATTTCTTGAGCTAGAAACATGAAACTTTGTTTTTAGGCTATTGATTAAAAATGAATAAATACGTGTTTAAGCGTTTTTGGAAATTCTACCCTCAAGGGGGTGAAATTGGGGTTGAAAGTGTGAATGAAAATCCGTCATTTCTTAAGTTAGAAACATGAAACTTTATCATTGGGTTACTAATTAAAATTAAATGGATGTATATTTTTAAGCGTTTCTGGAAATTCTACCCCCAAGGGGGTGAAATTGGGGTGACAGTTTGTATGAAACTTTGTCAATTTCAAACCGATCGGTCTGAGACTTTGCATGCATTTAAAGCTACTATGACGTAGGCATCTCCTAAAAGAGGATTTTAAAAATTCCACTCCTAAGGGGGTAAAATAGGGGATGAAATTTTGCATGAAACTTTTGTCAAATTTAAACTGATCGGGCTGAGACTGTGTATGCATAAAGATACTATGATGTAGGCATCCCCTCAGAAAGGAATTTAATAAATTCCATCCCTAAGGGGATGAAATAGGGGATGAAAGTTTTTAGAAATTTTCTTAGACTTTCGACTGATTGAACTGAAATTATTAAAGATTGTAACCTAAACTAAACATACAATTTTCGAGTGTCATTTGATTAATATGTGCCTACTTGGCTGCGGGTCCCGTTTTTACCCTTTGAGTAAGGGACCTCAAAAGGAGAAAATTATCCATCTCCGTTATTATATTATGCTAACGCAGACGAAGTCGCGGGCAACAGCTAGTATTTATATATTTATATAATGCGGGAGCGCCGCGCCGGGAGTCGGGATGGTCGGGACACTCACCTGAGCGGCGGCTGGCCGTCGGTGACGAGTCGGAAGAGCGGCGAGTGCGGGTCCACCTGCAGCGACCGCACCCACTCGTCGAACTGAAACACACACACAGACGGTCAGACACTTGTTATCTCTGTAGGAGAGTCGACAGAACTATTCGAGGAAAAGAACAATAAACACTGAGGTTACAATTACTACGTACTAGAGCCGCTATTGCAAACAAAAAAGATGTCGCACTTGAGGCATGAGCGGGGCGGGACTTGGGAGGCGGGGCGGTGATTGCTATAGATCAGTGCCGCACCGCAGAAGTGAGTGACACAGTTTTGTGCCTACACAGTACACTCGAATGAATGCAGAATCTATTTCAGTAAGTGGATAAAATAAAAATTAAAAATTACTTCTTTATAAAATTAAAAATTTATAATTAAGTACGGATCCATATTACTCCATACTCCATAGTCCACTATAGCCAATTTAAATTACTTAAATATTTTCAAATACATATATTATCATAATGTTAAATGTATGTACGCATGTATAATATAACTAGCTGTTCTGTGTTCAAATTAAATATAGAATATCAAGACATTCCGATAGAAGATACTCAAACTACAAAATTTTTAGGTATTATATTAGATGACAAACTTAATTGGAAAGCTCATTGTGACTGGTTGTGTAAGAAACTTCATCAATATTCATACGTTCTTTACATGCTGAATAATTTATGGTTAATTGAACTTACCTTAAGTGAACTTCAACCAAAATTATACGAGTTGCTGCATCCGTAGAGATTTAATAAACCTGTAGTCCGAATTTTGTGGTACTGCATCATCACACGCCATTTAGATATTATTTATTTAATTTAAAACTGAAAAAAGACAATCAATTGGTTTTATAGTACTTCCGCCTTGCTTTCCTAGATGGCGGTGTTAGTTCGTCCGTCATTCTTTTTAGAGAGGATAATTCATAACATTTTATCATTCCGCAAGTAAAGAATAGGGGCAACAAACTAAGAGAAGTGGGTGGGGTGGGATCTTAAATCTCTACGGATGCAGCAACTCGTATAATTTTGGTTGAAGTTCACTTAAGGTAAGTTCAATTAACCATAAATTATACTTCGTTGCTGCATCCTATGAGATTTAATAAACCTGTAGATGTTCAGCGCGTAATTGCGGAATGATAAAATACCAGATTAATTACATATAACAATTTTTATTTAATAAAGTATTGTACTTCTAAATAATAATACTACTTAATTAGTTTGGATATGCTATTCAGAATCTGAATTTACATTAAAAATAGCTTCTGCGAAAGCTCTGTCTTGTGCTAAATCTGGTATAGGTAAGTTATAAAACTTAGCAAAACAAAGTGATGAGCCGGCCCAGCCAGCGCATCGCTTGATGATGTCGACGGAGACTCCCGCGCGGCGCGCCGCCGACGTGGAGGCGTGTCGCGTGCTGTGCGCTGAATAAACGCCAATCTCTATGCCACTGTCTTTGAGGACACTCTTTATCCAGCGACTTATAGATTGGGAACTGGCATTATGAAAAGGCTTTCTAGTTGTTAAAATGAGCTTATCAGTAGCTGGGCCATTTCTCAGCTCTTTTGTCTTATCTAGGTAGATAAAGCTTTAGCTGGGGCTTGATGAATAATAATTATTAATAGTGATTACGATACGTGAATTTTCGGAATGAACGTCTTCTTTTCTTATGAGTGATAACGTCTGCACCCGTTGTCCCGTCGACTACGAGTTGAATTATTATTTAAAATTATTATAATATTAGAATGAGAGTTACAATTTTTTTTTTTTTTTTTTTTTTTTATATAATTTTTCTAATGATAATAAGTATAGAATCTTACGGATAAAATTTAGATACGTACTCCAAAAGTTTATAAGGTTCCCTTAAAAATGAATACTTTAGGAAACTGGGCTTACTCCTAAAAACTCCTTTAAAAAATCTTAGGATCGTTATTGCAACGGGATTTACCAATGATTAGAGACAAACTAGAGTCTAGACCTATAACAATTTAACATTCCGCAACTTGCTTTTTCATTAAGTTTTTCTGTTAAAATTTAAGAATTCGTAATATTATATCAGCTACGAATCCTTAATACAAATCAATATTATTATTAATTTGACAAAAATTAAACCAATGTTTTAATCCTGTATCATACTGATTAATTGTACCTCCCGAAAACGGTTTTAGTATGATATTGTCAATAGACATCTCCGGTATTCGGCGCCTTAGGTAGACTTTCCGCACAATACTGCGCACGCCAGAAGGTTTTATCTGGCCTAAAATAAATCTCGTCAGATTTGAGAAGCGATCAAAACAGTGGAAAACACGGCCGAGACACGACGGCCAGTACGGAACGACTAATTTACCAGTCGCTTCCTCTTCTATAATTTTCCTAAGACAGTATGAGCGCGAATGGCGGGAAGGCATAGAAAAAATAATCGTGCCATGAAATTGTAAAAGCAAGGATGATGAAGGCACCTGGGTCTTGTTTCCAAGAGACATAATATCTTAGCAGATAATAATATAGCACTTATTACTAAAGCACAACGCGAGTAAGTACGGTATCAGCCATCAGGTTGTCAGGTTGACCGAAGCTCAATAAGATCTTTAGTAAGTTTCTATCGTTACGTTACGTACCTAGACGCCTGGTCAGCATCTGTGTTTTTATAATTATAATCGATGTTGAACGGCTTGAACCCCTCATGGCCTCGATCTGTCTTGTTGTGTGACAAATTATAAGAAGCAAATAAATTATATATGCGTTGTTTCTCGCACTACTGCCATATATCTCTCGCGATTTCATTGAGATGATGAAATTGAATACTTCACATTATAATATTAATATATAAGATAATATAATTATGGCAGTAGTATTATTTATTCTTAGTAAGACATTTAAAATATTATCACAACGATGAAATGAAAAATGATTTCAATCCCTAGGCAGCCAATAATTCGAGATAATTGATATGATGGCGAGCTTCAACCGCAGACCAATGGCATCTAGTTACTACTCCGTCGCACGCGGCGCCCCAGCCGGTGAGTGACGAGTCTGTGAAGATCTCCAGCTCGTATAAACTTGTGTTTATTCTATTAAAAAGCTTACTTTATTCTATTAAAAATAATATTGCACCACCAACTGGTGGTACACATAAGGTTTTACAGGCATGATGGAACCAAAATTATTATTACATTTTTGTGAAGCTAAAAACTTCTCGTTCAAAGTATTTAGTACGCGGCCAGTTGTATCAAAGAATATACAACTACACGGCTGTATGCTATTGCTGGTCATGCTGAAATTAAAGTGCCAATGAACTTCGCGAAATCGCGCTTTGTTATGGATTTCGTTGGCTAGTTAGAAAATTTCTGGAGTAACTGCATGACTTGAGTATTTAATATTATGATGATATTATGTCAAAGCTAATATAATATCATTGGTCAAAGCCAATAAATCTACAAAGTTGTGAAGGCGTCATACTAGTTTTCTCAAAGTTGATAATAAAACCTAATTGAAGACGTGAGTGGAAGAATCGAACAAGTAACATTTCGTAACATTCGGACAATAACTAATTTTTACCCTAATTATTTTAGTAAAGTTTGTAACTTATCTACTTCATAACCTAGCTAATATATCTGGCTACACACACAATCCATAGTTTTTCTATTTCAAATAAATTTTCCGGCCCTAAACCCTCCATTTAAGCAAAAAAACGGGAAGTTTTTTCATGTTACTTACCTTATTCTTCCACTCACGTCTTGAATTGTTTCAATTTTGACCTTAATATATTATATAGTAGCATAATCTTTAGATTTCGATTCGAATTTCGACCACTAGATGGCCCTGCTTTCTTGACCACATAAAAAGAGGCTTTTGAAGCTTTACAAATATAAATGGCACAGAACTTAAGCCGTACAGGAAGGCAGTTAAATTCACAAAGATTATCATGAAATCGAAATCTCAAAAAATAATAATAATAATAATAATAAATTTATGTAATGTATGAATCGGCACACCGCACAAGCAATTCCTTGAGATCGATTGAGATATTTTGAGATTGAGATATGAGGAATATAGGCATTTGAAAAGACCAATTTTATAGCAGTGCGAATATCTTCCATTTTAAAAGTTGATTATGTGCAAATTAAAAATGTATTTAAGTAATTTTGAGTTGAATATAAATCTTAACCCACCGATACTTTTCGGTGTAAGAAAAATGTATGAAATAAATTGGTCTGGCAAATTTTCATTACATACTGAAATAGCACCTAATTGTTTGAGTTCACTTATTGCTTTGCTCATCTGACTCTTTGTAAAAGGTGGATTACTTGGTTCCACACGTTGGTAAGGTGGCTTACAGAAGGGACTTATAACTCAATGCAGAAGGGTATTTTATAATATCCTTTAGCATAAGACAGCACTGCACCGTGCTGTCGGAGGTTATTAGAAGCCAATTGCGTAAAAAGAATTGGATGCGGCCAGCGTGAGGTACCTCTAGTAGCGGCGTCTCCTGTCGTTGCTCGGTCTGGCGCTCGCGTAGGGGAGGGCGCGGCGCGGGGGCTGCTGGGCCCTCCTCGCCGACGTGTCGACGGCTGCGGCTCGTGCGGGCGGGCCGGCGCTGCTGGCGCTGGCCTCGCGTACTGCTGACGAGGAGGAGCTCGGGAGCTGCCCGGCAGTGCTTGTTGCTAGCGCTTTTCACCGAAAAGGTAGACGTCGCTTTTTACGCCTTGGATCGGTTTTTGCAGCCTGCTGTAGAACTGCGGCTACCTCTTGATTGAGTTTAGGCGCTTGTGACAGCGAAAAGTTAGTCGGTATAAGAATCTTCGCCACAAGCGACTCCTTGTATTCCTTAGCCAAACCATCGACCAAGACTTTACCCCAACGTTCAGAGAGTTCGGTGGGAATGCGTTCGCCTAGGGCTTTCTCTGTTTTATTGGCCTTGCCAAGAATATTTAGTATTTCAAGTGGTAACCTGGGAGTAGATTCTTGGTTAGGATCTACTGGCACGGTGGCTTCTGGTTGGCTCAGCGGCGCTGATGTCGGCGGTGCGGCCTGCGGCGACGCCGGTGCAGGCGCGGCCGACTCCATATAATCCACGTCTTGGACGTCGGCTAAAGATTGTGGAGTTCCACAGCAAGATTGAGCCTCCCGCGCGTCGATGTCTTCATCGCGCCTTTTGTCGTCGGATGAGTGCTCGTTATCGCAGCGGTCTTCCCGGGAGGAAGACGCTGATGACTCGGATCTTGTCCGGTGTGAATAAGCAAAAGCATAAAGTTGCTTTCAGGATGATATCACGTATCATCACGACTCAGTTTGTAACCTGGATAATATCGCGTATTACCCCTTAAGGTACAAAAGGTTGACTATCTGGTTAATATCACGTATTAACCCTTAAGATAGTCCTTTTTTAACGTATCGTTACCATGCCATAGCTGAGAACAAAGAAAAAATTCATAATATTTTTAAAAATTAATGCGGGTAGTTTGGTACCTTTTCCTTTGTTGCAGCGTAATTTTACTTCCAATCGCCGTATTTTGCGGCGAATATGTTCGTAATCATCCTTATTCTTCCTTTTTCCAATATTATTCGGCGATTTACACTAATTATAACACTTTAACACTGTAGAAATTAATTTAAAAAGGATAACGTGTTGACGATGCCGCACACGAAAAACGAATGACGGACGAACTAACACCGCCATCTAGGAAAGCAAGGCGGAAGTACTATAAAACCAATTGATTGTCTTTTTTCAGTTTTAAATTAAATAAATAATATCTAAATGGCGTGTGATGATGCAGTACCACAAAATTCGGACTACAGGTTTATTAAATCTCATAGGATGCAGCAACGAAGTATAATGTCTCACATACATCGTCTGTTTTAATGGCTTTTAATGCTTATGTTATGTCTTCTTTGAGATATGGTGTTGTCTTTTGGGGTAATTCATCCAATAGGGAATATGTTTTCAAGGCACAAAAAAGATGTCTGAGAGCCGTTTTTCGTATAAAACAGTATGAAAGCTGTGTACCATACTTCAAAAAATATAATATACTCCCTCTCGCAAGCATGTATATGTTATAGGCAAACTCCGAAGCTCCGGCGCTCCTAGGTTGGACTGGTCAATCCTCAGGTCAGACTGAATGACTTAGTCAAAGCCCAAACAAATGTAAATTTTCGGCCTTTGACTAAACAATTTTCGTCAAACCTGGGAGGGACTAATTTGGTCAGGCAAACGTCAAAACACAATTTTATTAAATCGGGGTTTGACGAGTCAAACTCCGATATAGGTATGAAGTGTCTTATCTTCGTATATTTGGAAGCATTTTATCATTTAAGCAGCTTTCAAGTCTTAACCGCTTAACTCTGCCAGTTCTGACACCTGATTGGTCAGCTTACGTGATTTTCACTTTTATATTTGAGATGCTTTGAGAGAATGCCGTGTGGCATTAGGCCCGCCTTTTGTACGATGTGCAATAAGGTATAAAATAAATAAATAAATGCTTTGGAATATACGGAGGTTAGTTTGTAAGGTTAGGTATAAAAAAATAACATTTTTAAAATTTTGATGTTGTTTTAATAATTTCTTAAGTAATTAAAATGGAAAATTAATCATTTTTCTGACATGGTGAGGCATTAACTTTAATGTTAATTGTTTTAATAATTTCTTAGGTAGTTAAAGTGGCAAATTAACCTGTTTAAACATGTTCAGATCAACGTTTGACCGAGTTTTGCAGTCGCTTCTAGGATTGACTAGGCCAAAACCAAAACAGAATAATTTACTTTCGACGTTTGACTGAAAAGTTAGGAGCTCCTGGGTTTGACTAAAAATACTTCAGGCAAAGGGCGAAATTGAAATGTATTTCGGGGATCGCCTGACGGCTTTGGCCAAACCTAGGATAAACCAGTCCTTCCGCGAAGATACTGTGTATCGGACTTTGACTATAACATATATACTTGAATGCGCCTTATTAGTTAAAACCAATATAAATATATTCCCAAAACTCAAAAGCAACAGACTTAAATTAAGAGTTGGGACTATAACTCGTAATACAACATTTATGCAAAAGGGAGTACTAGGCATGGTAACATTAATTTATAATAGATTGCCTACAGACATAAAACAAATTGAAAATTTAAATATGTTTAAAAGAAATCTAAAAAAATTCTTAATTGACAAATGCTATTATACTGTAAATGACTTTTTAAATGAAAATATGTTTTAATGAATTGTATGACATGACATAAAACAAATTGAAAATTTAAATATGTTTAAAAGAAATCTAAAAAAATTCTTAATTGACAAATGCTATTATACTGTAAATGACTTTTTAAATGAAAATATGTTTTAATGAATTGTATGACATGATAATATTCTTATATTTTGATAATTAATAATTATTGTAATTGTAAATTGACCATAATTGACATAATAAAATCCATACCTATAATTTGACTTTTAAAATAATATTATTTTTCCATAAATACAAACTTATACTGTAAATGACTTTATAAATGAAAATATGTTTTAATGAATTGTATGACATGATTATACCTATTCTTATATTTTGATAATAATTAATAATTATTGTAATAATTGTAAATTGACTATAATTGACATAATAAAATCCATACTTACCTATAATTTGACTTTTTAAATAATAATATTAATTCTCCATAAATACAATTAAATAATGAATTACATGGTTAATATATGAATAGATTTTGTTATGTCTAATTATTTACTATTAATATTGGTAATGTTCAAATAAGTTAACCATACAGCACAATTATAACCTTTTTTATATTAGCACATTTGGAATACATTTATAGTTTAGTTAATTTGTAAGAATAGTATTAATATTTCATATTATATTGTAGTTCATAAGCTAAACATTTGCATGCTCAATTGGGCAAATGTGATGATACCATTGTCGACTCTACTAACATCTTTACTAACTCACATTTTGCAAATAAATAAATTGAAATTGAAATTGTTGCCCGCGACTTCGTCCGCGTTAGTATAGTAGATCACGTCCCAAGTATTATTTTTCAAAAATATTCAATGTACAGAATTGACTTTCCTACGATTTTATTATATGTATAGATGTATAGATATGTATAGATGACTTAGTTAGACGACACTGGAAAACCGTATGTGTAGTTTAGTTTTTAACGTTGTTCTTAAAAAAGATGTATAACGCCGCAACACCGCTTTGTTTGAAGAAAAATTTGGGAAGGTGGAGGGGGGGGGGTTTGTGGGGGTTTGGGGGAGGCGAAGCTCCCCCCCCCCAAGAAAAGACCGATGCCAAAGCTCCCAGCATGTTAATCAAACGACACTCGAAATTTGTATAGAAAAGATAGACAAAAGCTCATAGCATGGCAAGGAGTGAAGATAGATACAAAGTGTGAAGGAGAAATTTGTAGGAAATTTTATGGGCTTTCGTTACGTACCGGACATTTTTTCTCTACAACGCACCGTTTTAGCGATATGAGCAAAAAACTAAAAATATTGAAACTTGAGCCCCTCCCCCCGCCCTAGGTGATATCGTCATAATATATAGCCTATGTGTTGACCCGACCTCTATATAATATTCGTGCAAAATTTGAAGTAAATCCATTCAGTACTTTCTGAGTTTATCCCGGACATACATACAGACAAACAGACAATCAGACAAACAGACAAACAGACAAAAATTCTAAAAACTATATTTTTGGCTTCCATATCGATTGTAGATCACGTCCCAAGTATTATTTTTCAAAAATATTCAATGTACAGAATTGACTTTCCTACGATTTTATTATATGTATAGATATACGTAATGTTTTAAATATTACCAAAATACAAACTCGTCTACGTGAGTAATGACCAATGAGTATATATACATTCATCGTCGTCTTATCATAGATCTGTATTCTGCCTACATTCCCCTCTGAATCTACTACTCCACGTCGTAGAGTAGTAGAAGACGCGCGCCATTTTGCATTGTCGTAGAGTCTATAGTCCGACAAGGCTTTATATGAATGTGTCAATGATGTCAAAAGGCGCTGCTGGTAAAGGAGAACTGTCAAACACATGTCAAAAATGACGTTTTTGTATGATAGAAGCGTTTAGTTCCTTTTCTCGCCACGTTCATGTAGATCCTTGTCGAACAGATACGGTCCAATGCAAAATGGCGCGCGTCTTCGCCTAGTACTTAAGTAATTTCAGAATGTTCGTATTTTAATTGAAAATAATTAAATGAGAATGCTTACCGAAGAAATGTTATTCCGTTGCATTTTGGAACTGTATGTCCAGTAACAGTGTTACTGGAATCATTTTTGCAATAACTTAAGGACACTTTATCAGAAAAATTTGCAGGTCGGATATCTGTCAGTACGAATATCAACTTTAAGGCCATTAAAATAACATTCATATCAGCGCGCCTTGTACTGTGGCGGTTGCGATGCTCGCCGCGTTCTTGATATTATGGCTACGGAGTACTATTATTTATTCTGTGTTATGGCGAAAATGTATGAAAAAAATTGAGAAAGTTTCTTATTTTTCTTATAAATGGAAAAGTTATTTATTTTTATATAAAATATTCAGCTACTCGTACAGGGGACTAAATAAGCAACAATTTTTTAGGGTTCCGTAGCCAAAATGGCAAAAAAGGAACCCTTATAGATTCGTCATGTCTGTCTGTCTGTCTGTCTGTCTGTCTGTCTGTCTGTCTGTCTGTCTGTCCGTCCGTCCGTATGTCACAGCCACTTTTCTCCGAAACTATTAGAGCTATACTATTGAAACTTGGTAAGCAGATGTAGTCTGTAAACCGCATTAAGATTTTGATGTAAAAATGGAAAAAATATTAAAAATTTTAGGGGTCCCCATAGGTACAACTGAAACAAAAAAATTTTTTTTTCATCTAACCTATGCGTGTGGGGTATCTATGGATAGGTCTCCAAAAATCATATTGAGGTTTCTCATATCATTTTTTTCTAACCTGAATAGTTTGCGAGAGAGACTCTTCCAAAGTGGAAAAATGTGTGTCCCCCCCCCCTCTAATTTCTAAAGTAGAGGCATGATAATTCTAAAAAAAAAATATATGATGTAGAATACTATAAAAACTACCAACGAAAATTGGTTTGAACGAGATCTAGCCAGTAGTTTTTTTTATACGTCATAAATAGTAAAGTACAACTGAAACAAAAAATTTTTTTTTCATCTAACCTATGCGTGTGGGGTATCTATGGATAGGTCTCCAAAAATCATATTGAGGTTTCTCATATCATTTTTTTCTAACCCGAATAGTTTGCGAGAGAGACTCTTCCAAAGTGGAAAAATGTGTGTCCCTTCCCCTCTAATTTCTAAAGTAGAGGCATAATAATTCTAAAAAAAAATATATGTTGTAGATTACTATAAAAACTACCAACGAAAATTGGTTTGAACGAGATCTAGCCAGTAGTTTTTTTTATACGTCATAAATAGTAAACCTTAATCTAAATTTCATTAAATCGACTGAAATATAAAAATAAATCAAAAATATATTTTTAATTTCATAAAAATAAACCTTATTGCTGCTGCGGAACCCTCCATGGGCGAGTCCAACTCGCACTTGGCCGCTTTTTTTGTATATCGTCTATCGGAGACAGTACTGGAACATCTCCAAAATTTGATGTTTTGAGTTAATTATAGGATTTGACGTGAAATTGAATTACCTTTCCGATACACTATTGGAACAAGTCAGATTACTATTCTTTTTCAAATAAATCGATAAATACCAGTAACGAACTCAATAAAACATCGGAACATCTCTAGTTTATTACTAAGATATTTCGAAATGTTCCAGTAAGGACCGAAATTTGACACATGGATTGTCATTAATATTTATATTTGTTCCAGTCGTGCATGCGAGTTCATTGCGTGCGGTTGTAGTATTTTCTTGCTGCAATATTATTGTATTTAAAAATGTCTAACCAGTGTCACAGAGCAAAGAAAATAGTTGAAATGATTACCCGGAATTATAAAAAAGAAGAGGGAAGCAGTGGTAAGTCTTGTTACATTATATAATATATTTTTATGTCCTACGCTATAATATTGTTAAGTATTAGTTTTAGATGGAATACCATCTAAAACTAATATTTAACAGTAATATATTTACCTGTTACGTCATATTAAATATTGTTTATACTAGTAAGTAAATAGTATGCGGTCTAGATATGACAGATTTTCTTAGATTTATCTAAATAAGATTTTTTTTTATTTCAGATAATGGGATCGTAAGGCAATTATCACCTACTAAATCGACTGCATGTCCGCCTAATACTTTTGTAAATGAGCTTATTGCTATGCCTGCAGCTGTTGCATCAAACCAGCTCCTGGCTGCCAGTACTGAGCCTAATCCACGTACATACTTTTCACATTTTATTTTCATAATGCACACTAAAACATAGTTATATTTTATTCATACTATTTATTTATTTAGGTGACGAGCAGATTCCTGATTCAATAATTGAAACTTACGAGCACAATGCTGCTGCTACATTTGATAGAAACCAGGATCTCTCGGAACCATGTCAAGGTAAGGCCATGAAAGGTAAATCCTAGTCTGAAACTAGTCAAGGTACGTATTTTTCGGCTATTAAATATTTAATTGAAATTTTATTTATTTGAAAGTTTGCCTGTGCATGTTAATTTGAATTGAGTGTGTTTTCTAACAGGTGATGAGCATAGCTCAGATCCAGAAAGAATCATAATCTCTAAAGCTGACTGCGTGGCCGATGTACTAATTTCTGATCTTGCTGAACCTGTTGCTGTGCCTAATCTAGATGGAAATCAGGCTTTATCAAGCCTTGGTAGCTATTTTAACGCTATTGTTAGAAGTATGGCTTTGCTGAATAAATTAGCTAATCTAACTACGCTTAATATTATGTGCTTTAAAGGTGCAGGGGAAGAAATTGAAGACCAAATATTACAGGAAGAAAATAACATGAATGTGCCGAATATAGAACCATAAAGTAGTATCACTGATAAGACAAGAGAAGTATCTGTTGATAAAAAAATGTAAAAAGCGTATAAGGGAACCTGAAAAATGAAAAAAAAATAAGATGAAATGTTTAAAAAATGCAGGCAGAGCTTATGAAACAGTATCAGGTAAACTAGTTCCTGGTAAAGCAGTAAAACCTCCCTGTGGCGACAAATGCCGCCTAAGATGTACTGAAAATATAAATGAAGACCAAAGATTAAGCATTTTTACTAGTTTCTGGAATATGGATGACTTATAAAGACAACGAGATTATGTTTACAGGTGCATGGAGCCCTTTCAACCAGCGTTTCCCAACTTTAAACCAAAATATTCACTTCATAATGAAAATAGTAAAAGATGTCTTAACATAGCTTACTATTTCACAGTAGACTCAAAGAAAATTAGAGTGTGCAAGTACTACTCAGCAACTTTAGATATTGGACACTCATTTTTAACAACAGTCATCAAAAAAGCTGATTCCACTGGAGTTATTTCGGGTGATCACCGATCTCCGAGGCAAGCATGCTATAAATGGAAGAAGACTGCCGGAAGCTGTCAAAGATGGAGTTCGCGATCACATAAATTCCTATCCCAAGAAAGAATCCCATTATTGCCGGGCATCGACTAGCAAAACTTATCTTGATGGTGATCTGAACTTATGTATGATGTACAGGCAGTATAAAGATTGGTGTGTCCATAATGATAATTAATTTTGATAACATGCTAAGTGGAATTAATTTTGAATTAAACTTTTCCTTTGTTAAATGTATTTTATTCAAAATTCTTCGTTATTCCGAAAAAATAATGAATAATTTATTAACTTCATCTTTTTTTTACAATAGAATCACAGTTCTTTAGTGGTATATTTTAAAGATCTGAAAATAATATTATTTTCAATATTAGAACATTCCGAAATGTTCTACTTTCATAGCCAATCAGTATAATTTTCCCGATTCATTACTAGAACATTTCATAAAATTGCCAATATCTAAATAACTAGAAACTATGTCTGATATAAAGTTAGACACACTAAAACATATATTAATTTAAGATTATTTAAGTACTCAGATATACACACATTGTCTATAATTATTTCATAATAAACATTTTAAAAAATCTTTTTTTTTTCAAATCTCATTATCCTAAATTTGCTTATTTCTAAATGTTCCAGTAGTGTCTCCGATAGACGATATTTATTTTCCTTAGTCACAGAATATTATATAATAGTACTCCGCCTTAGTTCAGTGTATTTAGGTACAGTACTCCCAAATTAATAATGCGCATGAATGACCGTGAAAAATGACCATGTTACAAAAGCTACAGGAATATCACAACGAACATTGACTAATACGTGTATCTTAAACACAATGCAATTAGAAAATGCAATATTGTCTACCGTCGCTCGGGAAATACGACCGTTGCCGAAACTTTTCGAAAATTTATATGCGCATTATCACTTTGGGAGTACTGTATAATGGTACCTAATCAGACCCTATTTTTCTGGGGACACGGTAGTGTCCCCGCCGAGACGAGCCAAGCGAAGCGCAAGGGCACTACCCAGCAGTCAGCAGTTCAGCACTACCTGTTTTTATTGTTCTGTGGGCACTACCTACTTTTTCTCTAAGTGTTTCGCCGTTCTTTTGAACCTTTATATCATAGATTTATGATGGGTCTCGCGCGCGCGCGAGACCCATCATTAATCTATGCTTTATATAATTGCTTTCCGTTGTAGCAGATAGTTCATAATTCATATTTTCAGAATATGATGTCATCAATGGACTTATTAAGCATACAAAGTTTCAATGTAATAACTCTAATAAGTACTTTAGATTTTATAGATATCTAAAATACGCCGATTTCGTCACTGACGTCTGACACACTGATGATCATAAAATTGGCTACTTCCTAAAGTGCTAGAAAGCTGAAATTCTGTATGTAATCTAAGTTTAGTATAAAAGTTAAAACCAACAAAAAAAAAATCATAAACTAGTAATTTTCATCCCCCAGCCCTCATCGTTCAGTCTGGGCTGCGCCCCCCCAAAACAAACGACAGTGGAAAACCGTATGTGTAGTTTAGTTTTTAACTTTGTTCTTAAAAAAGATGTAAAAGAGGGGTTGGGCGGGCGAAGCCCAAGCATGTTAATCAAACGACACTCGAAATTTGTATAGAAAAGATAGACAAAAGCTCATAGCATGGCAAGGAGTGAAGATAGATACAAAGTGTGAAGGAGAAATTTGTAGGAAATTTTATGGGCTTTCGTTACGTACCGGACATTTTTTCTCTACAACGCACCGTTTTAGCGATATGAGCAAAAAACTAAAAATATTGAAACTTGAGCCCCTCCCCCCGCCCTAGGTGATATCGTCATAATATATAGCCTATGTGTTGACCCGACCTCTATATAATATTCGTGCAAAATTTGAAGTAAATCCATTCAGTACTTTCTGAGTTTATCCCGGACATACATACAGACAAACAGACACACAGACAAACAGACAAACAGACAAAAATTCTAAAAACTATATTTTTTGGCTTCCATATCGATTGTAGATCACGTCCCAAGTATTATTTTTCAAAAATATTCAATGTACAGAATTGACTTTCCTACGATTTTATTATATTGTATAGATTAACTTTACCTTTAACATCACGGGCGGAGTCTACGCAGACCCCACGCGCTGTTTTTGACGGTATTTTTAGGGTTCCGTACCCAAAGGGTAAAAACGGGACCCTATTACTAAGACTTCGTTGTCTGTTCGTCTGTCCGTCTGTCTGTCTGTCTGTCTGTCTGTCTGTCTGTCTGTCTGTCTGTCTGTCTGTCTGTCTGTCTCCAGGCTGTAACTCAAGAACGGTAATAGCTAGAGATTTGATATTTTCACAGATTATGTATATCTGTTGCCGCTATAACAACAAATACTAAAAATAAAATAAACTGAATAATTAAGGGGGCTCCCATACAACTAACGTGATTTTTTTGGCCTTTTTTGCTGTCTCCAGGCTGTAACTCGAGAACGGTAATAGCTAGAGATTTGATATTTTCACAGATTATGTATATCTCTTGCCGCTATAACAACAAATACTAAAAATAAAATAAAATGAATATTTAAGGGGGGCTCCCATAAAACAAACGTGATTTTTTGGCCTTTTTTGCTCTAATCAAAAATTGCAACAGGTAGGTTCTTGAATTTTTCACAAAACGCTTAGTTATATGTGTACTTTAATATTTAATAATAATATTAAAATAAAATAAAAAATAAGGGCGGCTCCCATAAAAAAAAACACAATTTATGGCCTAATTTTGCTCTATAATGGTACGGAACCCTTCGTGCGCGATTCCGACTCGCACTTGGCCGATTATTTTAAATTGGCAAATTACGATCGCACGTTTTCGGCTAATCTCAATGCAACGCGAGGTCTTTCAGTGACGTCGTAACGTCTAACGTCTTATTTATATATGTAATTACACTTTCACTACTTATATATTTAATATGTTTTTTTTTTTTTTTTACATTCTAAAATTATGAATTATTATATTTATGTAAATATTTATCTAGTTCATATCTGTAATATATTATGCTGTGTGTTGTATGTCTGTCAAACGCCTGGCAATCACGAGGATCCACATAATACCAGGGATCGTGGTACAGTTTCCTGTACCATGATCATTACCTGAGTGGAGTCCTATTCAACAACTTTTCGCACTGCACTACCTTTAAATACCGAAGCACTCAATCCGCGCCGCACCATACACTAAATTTATTATATATTACCTAAGTAAAAATGTTAATTATGTGTAAAAAAACATTTATTTTTTTTTTCTTTTATAGTAATTAGTAAGGCTTAGTATGCATGTTTTTTTTTTCTTCTCTCTGTGTTTATTGTCGTGTGCTTTGTATAATAATTGTGGTGTACTGTGAAGTTTGTTGAATAAATGTCTATTATTATTATTATTATTATTATTTTATGTTATTTAGATTTTCTCGGTTTTCACCGGTAAACTGATATGTACGAGCCGAAGCCAAGTACACACCAGGTAAGTAATTAATGATTTAACTATTGGTATGTGTGGAAGGAGTCTCAAAAGAATGACGATTGATATGATCGGTTTCTAACATAATATTGTATGAT
The DNA here is from genome assembly GCA_905404155.3 of Plebejus argus. Classification (NCBI taxonomy): domain Eukaryota; kingdom Metazoa; phylum Arthropoda; class Insecta; order Lepidoptera; family Lycaenidae; genus Plebejus; species Plebejus argus. Next base: position 172,001 of record FR989927.1, on the reverse strand, counting down.
GTGTGACTATGTGGATTTGATCGGAATGTATGTAGAGTAGTAGCTTCATCATCGGTCTGTAAAAACTTTCTTACAATGCGGCAAGTATTTAGAATTACTGCTTTTTGCAATAAATATATTAGGTTTGGGGGTAGTTGGAGGGTATTCAAAGATTTATGTAGTTGTTTCGGGATAACACCTGTGGTTGATAGGACTATGGGAACTATGGTTACTTTTTGCAGGTTCCAGAGGCGGGCTATTTCATCCTTGAGTTCTATATATTTAGTGAGTTTCTCGGTTATTGTACTTTGTAAATTGTGTGTGTTCGGTACAGCTATATCGATCAGGTATGCAGTTTTGTCAGTTTTATCTACTAGCGTTATGTCAGGTCTATTGTAGTGTGTAGTTCTGTCAGTCAGTATGGTTCGATCAAAATATAGCTTCGTGGAGGTGTTTTCAAGGACATTTTCAGGTTTGTATTTATAATAGGGTTCTATGTCAGTTATAAAGTTTCGTTGTCTGGCGAGTCTCTGGTGAATTATACTAGCAACTTGGTCATGTCTATGTTTATAGTCAGTCTGTACAATTATTTTACACGCTCCTGTAATATGTTGGATAGTTTCCGGGCAACTACGGCATTTTCTACATGTGTCATTGGTGAGTGTTTTTGTTATATATCGTTGATAATTTCTGGTCTCTATTGTTTGGTCCTGTATTGCAATCATAAACCCTTCAGTCTCTGGGAAAAGATTTCCCAGGCACAGCCATGCATTTGATGCCTCTTTGTCGTTATTTGTCTGATGTAGGTCATGGAGATGCCTACCGTGGAGAGCCTTTTTAGACCACTCAGATAATTTAGTCTTATTGTCTGTTACCTTATGTTGGTTATTTTGAGAGGAATTTAAATTGAGAGGAGTAAATTTATTATCATTTTTTACTATTACTTTGTGGAGGCTAGAGTGCTCGGATTTTGTCAAAAAATATTGTTTTAAGTTTAAAATCTGGCTATTGTGTAAATTAGTTATGTCTGTAATGCCTCTTCCGCCTTCTTTTCTCGGTAGTGTTAGCCTTTGGGCGCATGATCTAGGGTGGTGTTTACGGAATTTAGTCATAGTCGTATTAATCTTTCTTTGTAAATTTATGAGCTCCGATTTGTTCCAGTTTATAATGCCGAAGGAATAGGTAAGTACTGGGATCGCGAAAGTATTTATTGCTTTTATGGTGTTTCGGGCATACAAATTTGATTTCATGATTGCATTGAGGCGATGTTGGAATCTTTGTTTTAATTTAAATTTTGTGTCCTTTTGGAGTATTTGTTGCGCTTGGTTGTATCCTAAATACTTATAAGTTTGTCCCTCATCTAGTGGTTCTATGTTTTCTCCGGATTCTAGTGTATAAGTGTGTTGAAATGAACGCCCTGCTTTATAAGAATTTATTTTAGTTTTGTCCACCCCAAAATTCATTTTAATGTCATTGCTAAATTGTTCAGTCAGTTCGGTCAGTCTGTACAGGTCTAACTCATTGTCTGCATAAATTTTAATGTCATCCATATATAGTAGGTGGTTTATAGTCTCAGTCTGAATGTGTCTGTTATCGTCTTGTAGCCGATATCCTGCGTCTATGGAATTTAAGGTATTGGAGAGGGGATTTAACGCTAAACAGAACCACAGTGGACTGAGTGCATCGCCTTGAAATAAGCCTTTTCTTATTTGTATAGGTGGTGTCTCTATAAGATTTGTAGAAGTTTTGAGTCTTAATTTGGTTTTCCATGTAGTCATCGTGGTTTCTAATAAAGTTATGATTTTTGGGTGAATTTTATATATTTTTAGAATTTGTAATAACCACGAGTGAGGGACGGAATCATACGCTTTTTTATAATCTATGTACATAGAATATAGGTTGGATTTTGTTTTAGCAACATGTTTTAAAATTACGGAGTCTATTATTAACTGTTCTTTGCAACCTCGACTAAATTTTCGGCATCCTTTCTGTTGTTCGGTTAATATGTTGTTCACAGTCACATGTTCATATATTAACTCGGTAATGCAAGAGGTTAATATTTTATAAATTGTTTGTAAACAAGTAATTGGCCTGTATTTTTCTGGATTCGTGGGGTCGTTGTAGTCTTTGGGTATCATGAAAGTTGTTCCAAATGTAATGTAAGGTGGGATTTTATTAGGATATTCAATAAACTGATTTAAATAGTTATAAAGATAGTTATGGATACTTGTAAACTTCTTATACCAATAATTATGTATAAAATCTGACCCTGGCGATTTCCAGTTATGGAGCTTGCGAATAACCTGTTGGAATATACTAATGGGGATGGTTTCAAATGGCATGTCGGTTATATCTTTGCTATATTTAGTTTTCTCAGCTTCTATCCATTCTGCATCAAAACGATGTTCAGTTGGTTGCTCCCATATTCCAGACCAAAATTTTTGCAAATCGCTTAAGTCCGGTAATTCGACCATAATATTATTATGTGCGTTACTTTCATTTTGTGGTATGTTAGTTGTGTCTATCTTGATTTTTCTATAAAATTCTTTCTCATTATTATTAAATTGGCTATTTTGTTGTTTTCTAAGGGTGCATTTATTATATCTTCTTAAGCGTCCTGTCAATATCAAAAGTTTCTGTTTTAATGTATCTAATATTTGTGTTATTTGCGTATTTGGTTCCTCGTGTGTAGCATGAATTCTATGTAGTTCCATTATTTTATTTACATGTGCAACAAGTTTTCTACTCCTGCCTCCTTTAATGAACTGTGTTACTCTTCCTATTTTTACTCGTAATTCTTCTATTCTCTTTTCAAGGCGTAATTGCCAGTGTGGTTTCTTATTATTTCTCGATGGATATTGATTAGTTGATACGTTGTTAAGTGATAATTTAGTTCCATTTAATTTAGCAGCTGTCCATGCTGCACAGTATATCGCTGTCTGAAAATAATGAAAGTCGGTGTCGTCATTAACATAATCTGGGAGTGTAATTTTGTTAAGGTAGTTGACGGTAGAGAATAGATTCTTAGAAGGTTTTTGTTTAGGTATATAGACTCTGTTAGTTGGATCAGTATTTATAAAATGTTGGAGAGCATGTTTAAATGTTTCATCGATGTCAGGGTTCCTATCAGGTAAGTGTGTGGTATTCGAACTTTCTTGTCCTGGCACTACGTCCTGTCGTTGTAAATTATCGAAACTAGAATTATCAGTTTGTGGCATTTGTGTCAAATTTGTACTTAATGTTTCTGTGGTACTTATCAACTCATCAGCTACTTCCTGTTTTAGTATATTCTGTCTTTCATCTGTTACGTATTTATTGTTAATAATTGCTCTAAGCTGGTCGCTTATTCGCTGTTCACTAAGATGTGCCAGTGTAATGAATTTATTCTTGAAGGCCTCGTGCAATGGTTTACGATATGATGTCCTATTTGTCTCTAATTGTGTGATTCGGTAATAGCTTTTAAGTATGTACTCATTTAGTTCGTCTGTCCAGTTTAATCGAGACTGATTTTGTATATTTTGCGTGTCTGTATGAGTATGTGTGAGAATATTAGACTGTGGATTACGAAGGATATTTTTAACTTCTTCTTGTATGTCTGATAATTCTTGTTTAGAAAGAAGCTTGCAATTTAAAATAGCCCGTCTTTGGTCACCTATACGTTGCTTGCTTGCTTCCATTTCAGGGTATTTATTTGTAAATAAGTTGTGGAGTTCTGCGAGGTAAGCTTTTTTCTTTGACTCTAGTTCGGTGATGATGAAATAGTGACGCATAATAAAAGTATTCATCTCTTTAGTCCACGTTTTACGTGTGCGTCTTGTACTAAGGGTGGGTGCAGTATTCTCAGCTACAGAAGCCTTTTGCACAACATCCCTGGTACGTGGAGGTGATAATGAATAATTCGATGAGGTGGATGATCTTGACTGGTAAATATCGAGGTAAGATGGGGGTGACGATGGTGGAGATGAGAATAATGATTTAGATGATGATATCGGTGATATATGATTAAAATTAAAACGTTCTGCAGCAGTTTCAAACTGGGCAGCTTGTTGCGACTCGTTGCCCCCCCCAGAATACGAAGGGCAGCCCGAGCCCGAGGGCCCGGGGCGGGATTCTCCATCGCGTAGAGCTCCGGTACCCGCCTGGGGTATAATTCTATTTCTAAGACGCATCATAAAGCTTTTTGTATTACAAAATAAGAAGAGTTAACCAAAATGGAAAGACAGTAAGAGAGAAACTCAAGATGGTGAAATATAGATAAAACAAAAACTAAAACAATACAAACTCAAGAATTTAATGATAAAAAGATGGTGAAAGGATAGTAAAGAAATAAGAAAGAGCCGACGATCAGCCACTTGAGTACCTCACACCGAAGAGAGTCGGGTGGCGCACCCAAGTGTTGCCCGGGGACACCAACTAGGAGGGACCGGCTTCACCCCCTTATTATTATTATTATTACGCGCGGCGCACGCTACAACGCGACGATGTCAGGGGCGACATGTCGCGTTAATAATTATTATTATTATTATTATTATTAACGCGACATGTCGCCCCTGACATCGTCGCGTTGTAGCGTGCGCCGCGCGCCGGAGCCCGAAGGAGGAAGGCTTCGATAGTCGATTTACCTGTATTTATTGTAAAGTTTTGACTCTTCGTTGACGTATCATAGGGGGACATCTTCAGAAGTACTTAAGTATACTTAATAAAAAAAGAATTCTATTCGACCTAGTCGTAGGGTGATGTCTCAACTCTCATGTCGTCTTCTAACTGAAGTCTAAAGTCTCCGGTCTCTCGCTGCGACGACGAGGGCGGCTACTCGTTAGTCGTTACTATGTTGTTATGTTATTGCACAAGGTGTTGGGCAACGAGCGCGGACTGAATTAACATAGTGCATTGTAATGACTTAATGAGCGACCCCGGCCGCCGCGCCGTCGGCGGGAGCGAGGTCGCGGGTCGCGGGTCGCGGCCGCGCCAGTCTGGGTGCTAATTTGTTTCGGAGAGTTTGCAAGAGCTAAGACTACGGTTACAACTTACACGGTCAGTCTGGAGTCAGTTCAGTCCATCAATTTGGTCAGGGATGATCAGGGAGAATGATCGTCTAAACAGGTTAAGTCGACTGACGGACTGAATATTTTTTATTATGTACTTTTCACCCATCATTCTGAAGTCAGTCTAGGACTGTTGGACTGAACTGATGCCAGACTGACCCTGTAAGTTGTAACCATAGTCTAGAGTTGTGGCTCAATTTCGGCGTTGGCCACTGTCGGTAGGCTATACCGGCCGCCCGGATCCCGATAACGAAGGTGGATCTGCGAAGGTTTTATCTGAGGTGCACACACTCGACGCCGCGCGCCGGTTCACTTCGCAGTGTACCGTAACTCATCACCGTACACATTGTGCTGGGCCATAGTTTAACCTGCGGGTCACGAATACCTTCCCTAGGGGGTCACCAGAGAGAGGTTAAGAGGATACACCAAGGGCTAGAGAAATGAAAATAAAGTCTATTGCTTACCTCAAGCCTATACCGCAGAGCGCGATAGAGACAACTGCTGCAGAAAATCAACAATTCGCTGTCCACTGATTTCTCCTCCAAAACTTAACCGATTCAAGTACTTTTTTCATTTAAAAATTAAAGCAAGAATTGAGCAGCTATTATGGCCCCTCTTCAAGATGGGCCAGCGTAGTGGGCCATCACGATGGGCCAGCGTGGGGAGGGCGTAGTGGCGTAGTGGCCGCTCTACAAGATGGGCCAGCGTAGTGGGCCATCACGATGGGCCAGCGTGGGGAGGGCGTAGTGGCGTAGTGGCCGCTCTACAAGATGGGCCAGCGTAGTGGGCCATCACGATGAGCCAGCGTGGGGAGGGCGTAGTGGCGTAGTGGCCGCTCTACAAGATGGGCCAGCGTAGTGGGCCATCACGATGGGCCAGCGTGGGGAGGGCGTAGTGGCGTAGGATGGCCCCTCTTCAAGATGGGCCAGCGTAGTGGGCCATCACGATGGGCCAGCGTGGGGAGGGCGTAGTGGCGTAGTGGCCGCTCTACAAGATGGGCCAGCGTAGTGGGCCATCACGATGGGCCAGCGTGGGGAGGGCGTAGTGGCGTAGGATGGCCGATGGTGCCAGTGATGGCCGTGGAATGGCGGCGGTGTCGGTTTTTCGGCCGCACATCAAAGGATGATGGCCCAGCGATGGCGGTACGCCTCTACACGTTGGCGATACGCCAGTCGGTGCCTGACCGCGGTCGAGTGAGGAAGTCGTAATTCGTATTACAATTTACGAATTTCATTCAAATTGACGAGTACGCGGTCTTATAATGAATGAAGCTATATTTATATGATAAAGCCGAAAGTTTGTATGGATGTTTGTTACTCTTTTACTCAAAACTACTGAACGGATTTTAATGAAACTTTACAATAATTATTATAGCTTTTACATTATATATAAATAACTCCTGATTTTTCAAAGATACAAGTTTGGGAGTTTCAGCGTCGTTGTTTTAAGAACGGAAACCGTATTATGCTATTATTACATTCATCACTGTCATTATCATCACTACCATAAACCATTATTTTAATTTTAGTCTCGAAATAATTATTCGTAGAATTCAAAAGAAGGTTCATATTAGGAGGGAGGTGATACGAAGTTCACCGGGTCATCTGGTGAAGTCATAAATTATTAAAAATGCACGTTTTGCATTGCCGCAATGGCTAATGCTTTCGCGTCCATCTTGAACGACGTTTAGATCACAACTGAACACGGCCATCATGTAGAGGCGTTGCGACCATTGCATGGCCATCGCATTCGCCATTCGATGGGCCAGCGCTGGCCACTCTTGTAGAGGGGCCTTTATACATAGTTATATTATAGTAGTTGCACACCACTCGGTCACTAAATATTGTAATAGGTACTGTGACTCGGTAGTCGGTGCACACTATAACAGTCTTGAGTCTACCTCTACACACACCAGGACGTTATGGAAATACGGTAGAAATAAACATCATTTTCATAATCCTAATAAAAATGGAAAATTAAAATAATTACTTTAATTTGCATTCGCTAATGTAAGGTTGCTACTTTGAAATAAAAAGTTGTGTGGAAATCCATCCTTCGGCGCGGGCGAGTACTAGGCCACAGCACGGCCGCGGCCCGCTGGCGGCTGGCCTGTGTGATTAGTAGCCAGTAGGTGTACACTGTACGGTACGGTTCGCTCTAAACTCAGCAGTTCGGCACCTGGAGGCAGGAGAACCGAGCAGCAGTAGAGCGTGGAGAGTGTGGAGACCGAGGAGACGATAGACGATACGACCGAAGACCGACAGCAGAGACCTGGTGCTGGTGCCTGGTGCGATATTCTATTTGCTGCCGAGTAGTTTTCCCCTTATGAGCTTTAACCGAGAGCACAGAATACATATTATTAGTACAAGCCGAGGGACGTAGAGTTACTATTGAGCAGGAGCTCAGCATATTATTATTGTTATCAGCATAATTTATGTACATAATTATTTTTATATGCAAATCACTACAAACCAAGGTGAATAATATGATATAAAAATTACGTTACGGTCGATAATTTCAACTAATTGTAATCCAAAAGATCTGCTTGCCGACCGGTCTTCGGGCCGCGGGTCTCCGGGTGGGGTGATGCTAGCATTTCGCCTTTCGGGGTCTACGACATTTCGGCTTTCATAAAATAACAAAGAGTAAACATTGTTAGAAAACAATTAGTTATGAGATACGTAGACCCATGCTAGATTCGATCCGTAACGCTAATATTTTGTACATATTGGATACTCTGTTTTGGTCAAATTTTATCAGCTTTACGATTTCGATCAGCTGAAGCAGATTACCCGCGGACAGCGCAGCACTCAGCAGGCAGCAGGCTACGTCCAACTGGCGGTCATAGTTCAGAGGAGGGTACGCAAATAATGATGATTGATGACTATTGACTAATGACGTGGGCGACTGAAGGTGGTACTTTTCCATTCTATTTTACAATAGAATTGATAGTTATATTATGTATTAATTATTATCAAACTATAAAAGGCTATCGCTCACAATGAAGCCTGTGTCTCTGACGTCAATCGAAGCAGTTTTCCTGAAGCCTTCAGTGGAGCCACTGCAGTCGAGGGAAGCCTCGTAAAGTGCATCATCCCCACGCGAGTCGCGACGTTAGGTTCGACTTGCAATTTAATAATTTTATGCGTAACCGAGTAGATAACCCGTGAAAAGTACTTCGTTTAAATATGTACGAAGTTTATAAATATATTTAAATTTTCGTAAGTATATATAAACTATAAACCTTCCCTGGACTTACCCGAATATTAAAAGACTAATTTGGCAAATCGGTTCAGCCGTTCTCGAGTTTAAGCGAGACTAATAAAATTGAAGAACCATAATAAGCGACAAACGATATTGAAATTGACGTCGCCAGCAACTCATTTACTAGCTGTCCCGGCAAACGTTGTTTTGCCATTTAAAGTATATTTTCTACATCATCAGTTGATACATATTTTACCCCCTCTTTTGTCCCCTAAGAGTGGTGGGGGTGGGGGGAATGTTATACACCAGATGTTAAGTTAGAAAACACAGTTAATACCTAATATTATGAAGTAAGTCCACTAAAGAAAAAATTTGTATACAAAATCTGACCCCTCTTTTGTCCCCAGAGAGGGTTGAGGGGGGAGGGGAGGGAGGACTTTTATTCACCAGATGTTGAGTTGGAAGAAGATAAATAGATCTGCGAAAACCACATTCAAATCGGATCAGTATTTTTCGTGTGATGCTGGAACAAACATACAGACAGACAGAAAGAATGACAGACAGACAGACAAAAAACTAACCACATTTTTGGCTTCTATAGCGATGTGACAGAGGTGTAATTTCGGGTGTCATTTCATGTCTTTTATGTACAGAATTTTCATTTGTACAACAGATTGTCTTCCTCCCGCACGCGCTTTGGTGACGCCCACTATCGTAATATTTTAATTTCGCCGCAATTTCAAAACCAAACGTCTAATTTTAATCATTCAAAGACCAAATACTATCTACATAAACTGTACTTAGTGATAAAATAATTTAATTTGATAAGGATTAATAGCGTGAGTAAAATATATGCGTTTAAATTTAGTCCAAAAGAAATTCAGGATTTTTAAATAAAAAAATGGTTATTGTGCCTCACTCGACATAGATAGGTATAGTGTGTCGGGGACTTTTTTGTAGATATTTATAAGGTCTACAATTACTTAGAACATTTTATGGTTCTATCTTTTATAGTTTAGGCAGCGTACGCAAAATAAGTAACTTTTCTGGCTGATTTTTTACGCCTTGCGTCCGAAAAACCCAAATATCTTACGGAACCCTACTTTTTTCCAAAATAAAATGTAGCCTATGTTCAGTAGAAATAATGTAGGATTCCAATAGCAAAAGAATTTTTCAAATCGGTCCAATAGTTTCGGAGCCTATTCGTCCCAAACAAACAAACAAAAAATCAAATCTTTCCTCTTTATAATAGTAGTGTAGATTTATTTATTTTATTTAAACCGTACCTAGCATTAATAGCAGACTACAGCTGCAGTATCCCTATACCTATGTATGTATACTGTATAGTAGATTCGATCGGTGAGACCCGCGTGACGCGTCGCTGCCCGGCTGGCTTCCATTGCATCGTTCATTACACGATAACACGAGCGACTGCAGTGACGTCATCTTCCGCCGCACGGCGCACCTGCTCCGCCGCCGCCCGCCCGCGCCGTCCTCGCGCGGCGTGCACCACATATTTCCACCTTATTCTACTGCACCGGATTCTTTCGCACATTGCCATTGTGAATCACAGTCATGTTTCTATAATTAGGTTACTACCGTAACGTCGGTAGTACGGAGTACCGCGACCGTCATAAACAGGACGTCGACTCTCGATTAGAGAAAAGAATTCCGGCATCCCATTCGTGGTGTCCGAGCTGAGAACGTTATGGTGCGAGTATGTCGTTATGAATATGAATGCGGCTCGCGAATAATTAACTCTAATCCATCATAAGAAATTTATTGTAATTAATTTTATAGCCTTATTGAGTTGGAGGCTGGAGCAACTCGCGGGCCGCGGCGACCGGCGACCGGCGACCGGCGTGCGGCCTCGCCGGCCACCGCGCACTCAGCTTAGCGTCAGCGTTTAGTGATTGTCTGCTTCCTGCTTGACCCGCTTCCATACATCATCAGCTGTCATTCCCATCGACGACCACCAGGCAGCAGGCACCATCAGAAGGATAGTCGTCGCTCGTGTTACGTCACAGAATATACTATAATTATTTATAGTAGTACCAAGTTACGTGTATATTGGATACTAGCTGTTGCCCGCGACTTCGTCCGCGTTAACGATGGATAGTTTTCGTCTTTTTATGGTTTCTTATACAAAGGGTAAAAAATGAAAAACGTCAATAATCTTTCATGTTTCTAATTACAGTTTAAGAAATGACGGACTTTCATTCAAACTTTCAACCCTGATTTCACCCCCTTGGGGTAGAATTTCCAGAAACGCTTAAATACATTCATTTTTAATCAGTAGCCCAAAAATAAAATTTCATGTTTCTAACTCAAGAAATGACGCGGACCCGTCTTTCATTCAAACTTTCAACCCCTATAATCCACCCCTTAAAAGTTAAGAGGTAGGTTTTCCAGAAATGCTTGAATAAGTATCTTTTTGTTTTTAACAGTAGCCCAAAAATAAAGCTTCATGTTTCTAACTCAAGAAATGACGGACTTTCATTGAAACTTTCTATCCCAATTTCACCCCCTTGGGGGTAGAATTTCCAGAAACGCTTAAGGGCAGGTTATTCGTAAATTAGCAGGTCGATGTTTGTCAGTGCGAATATCGACGTAAATGACATTAAAATAACATTCATATCAGCGCCACCTTGTACGGTGGCGGTTACGACTTACGACGCTCGCCGCGTTTATGATAGGGCTATGGAGTGAAGATAGAGGAGATTAACTATCTCTGTATGTAAAAAGTGTCCGCTGAAATGCGTTAAATAAGGGTGAAACTAATTCACCCTAAGGTGGCGCTACAGTAGCAGCAAGGTAAATTTTAAATCATTTAGGCCAACTTTTATTTCAGCTATTTTAGGTTATATTTTTCAAAATAAATTAGTATTAACTCAGTAATTCTAGTAATAATTTATATTTTGTCACCAACTTGTAACTATCGGCTAACTTCAATTTATATTTTGACACATATTAATTGACACCACCTTTGCTGCAGCTAGCGCCACTCGCGGAGGATTTTTCAACTGTTAGTTACTGCGTACAGCTGGACACTTTTTCAAATATCCCCCATATAATAGTTCTCCTCCATCTACACTCCATAGATAGGGCGAAATAGGAGAAAAAACTGTTTACTTAGATAAAAAATATTATAACTAAACATATTGTATCCAATAATTTCCCTCTAAAATTTTAATAGTAATCGAACTGTCCAAATTATTTTTTGATTGAGTCCCTGTAAGTCCTATAAAACTCAAAATGCTTTTAAAATCGATGTTGTTTCGGATTTTTTTTTATCAAGCAAAATTATCTGTATTGTGTTTCTATCCAAAAAAGTCACTAGTTAAAAGATGTATATCTATACATGTATATGTATATTTTTTAGTTTTTTTTTAATGACACTTTCTTTAAAAATTACTCATTCTAGAAACGTGAATTTGAAATAAGCTGCCCTTAAATACATATCCATTCAGTTTTAATCAGTAGCCCAAAAATAAAGTTTCATGTTTCTAGCTCAAGAAATGACGGACTTTCATTCAAACTTTCAACCCCAATTTCACCCCCTTGGGGGTAGAATTTCCAAAAAGCTTAAACAGTTAATGGATACGCCATTAACTTTTTATCAGTAGCCCAAAAATAAAGTTTCATGTTTCTAACTTACCCGGGGTACCCTCGAAATTTTCATACCTTCTTAATACCAAAATCATTTTCTCATACGAAAATATTTAACATGTTTGAGTTATTTTTCAGCTTAAGATAGTAGGTAATTACCTAGGGTCCTGAACAATTTTTTTACAAAATATTTAAATACTAAAAAAAATTTTTTTGTTTAAATATTTTTTAGTAAATTTACTACTAAATATTTAAACATCAAAAAATAGACAAAAACACAAAAAATATATAAATAAATAGTAAATTTACTACAAAATATTTAAATATTAATAAAAAACATTTTTTAAAGTTTAAATATTTTGTAGTAAATTTACTATTTATTTATATATTTTTTAGTGTTTTTGTCTATTTTTTGGTGTTTAAATATTTAGTAGTAAATTTACTAAAAAATATTTAAACACAAAAATTTTTTTTAGTACTTATTTAAATATTTTATAAAAAAAATTTGTTCAGGACCCTAGGTAATTACTATCTTAAGCTGAAAAATAACTCAAACATGTTAAATATTTTCGTAAGAGAAAATGATTTTGGTATTAAGAATGTATGAAAATTTCGAGGGTCTTAAGAAATGACGGACTTTCATTCAAACTTTCAACCCCTCCTGCACCCCCTTTGGGGTAAAATTTCCAAAATTCGTTCCTTAACCCATCAATCCCCAAGCGGCACCCGGCTGTCGCATAACAATCTATTGAGTCTGCGATTCCCATGATCGAGGTATTAATGAGTGTCTACTCAATAAAACGACCCTATTCACCAAATTTGGTGGCTGTAGCCTTAACAGTTTTTGCTCAGCGATAATGAATCAGTTAGTCAGGACTCAGGACATGTTATTTTATCTACACTACTATTATAAAGAGGAAAGATTTGTTTGTTTGTTTGAGTCGAATAGGCTCCGAAACTACTGGACCGATTTGAAAAATTCTTTCACCATTGGAATCCTACATTATTTCTGCTGAACATAGGCTACATTTTATTTTGGAAAAAAGTAGGGTTCCGTAAGATATTTGAGTTTTTCGGAAGCAAGGTGTAAAAAATCAGCTAGAAAAGTTACTTATTTTGCGTACGCTGCCTAAACTATAAAAGATAGAACCATAAAATGTTCTAAGTAATTGTAGATCTTATAAATATCTACAAAAAAGTCCGCGACACACTATACCTATCTATGTCGAGTGAGGCACAATAGCCATTTATTTATTTAAAAATCCAGATTTTTTTTTTGACTACATTTAAACGGATATATTTTACTCACGCTATTAATCCTTATCAAAATAAATTATTTCATCACTAAGTACAGTTTATGTAGATAATATTTGGTCTTTGAATGATTAAAATTGGACGTTTGGTTTTGAAATTATGGCGAAATTAAAATATTACGATAGTGGGCGTCACCAAAGCGCGTGCGGTAGGAAGACAATATTCTGTTGTAGAAATGAAAATTCTGTACATAAAAGATATGAAATGACAACCGAAATTACACCTTTGTCACTACATCGCTATAGAAGCCAAAAATGTGGTTAGTTTTTTGTCTGTCTGTCTGTCTGTCACTCTTTCTGTCTGGCTGTATGTTTGTTCCAGCATCACACGAAAAATACTGATCCGATTTGAATGTGGTTTTCGCAGATATATTTATCTTCTTCCAACTTAACATCTGGTGTATAAAATTTTTTCCCCCCACCCCTCTAAGGGGACAAAAGAGGGGGTCAGATTTTGTATCAAACTTTTTTCTTTAACACGAAAACTACTGATCCGATTTGCATACGGTTTTCACAGATTTGCATACGGTTTTCACAGATATATTATATTTGTCTTCTTCCAACTCAACATCTGGTGTATAAAAATCCTCCCCGGGGCCCTCCCCTCTCAACCCTCTTTGGGGACCAAAGAGGGGTCAGATTTTGTATACAACTTTTTTCTTTAGTGGACTTACTTCATATTAGGTATTAACTGTGTTTTTCAACTTAACATCTGGTGTATGACCTTCCCCCCCCACACCCTCTTAGGGGACAAAAGAGGGGGTAAAACATGTATCAACTGATGATGTAGAAAATATTATACTTTAAATGGCAAAACAACGTTTGCCGGGACAGCTAGTAAGTATAGATAAAAACGATTATTGCGAGTTCATCTTAAGAGATAGACACTATTATAGACATTTTTTAGATCATTTATAGAGGAATAATTCTTTCCTACATATTTTTAGGTATCTTTGACCGTTTTTGCAGCGCACGCAACGGAAGCTCTTAAAGATAAATAATTTTCCCCGCTTTTTTCCACATTTTCCTGTTTCTTCGCACCTAAAAGTCGCAGCGTGATGTTATATAGCGGATAGCCTATAGCCTTCCTCGATAAATTATGCGTTATCTATCACTGAAAGAATTTTTCAAATCGGACCAGTAGTTCCTGAGATTAGCGCGTTCAAACAAATAAACAAACAAACAAACAAACTTCAGAATTATGATATTAGTATAGATTCGTATATTGGCTAATTGTGAAATGTGATTTGATATAATATTATGTAGATACGTACGTACATTCTATACCGTTTGTGAAACTAATAACTTTTATTACACTGTGCTAATAATACATGTATTCTGTGATACCGTGTAATCATTCAATTCTAGTTTCACAGACATTTTGATAGTTCTAGAATATAATATTTAGGCTACAATGTCACCGAGAATTGGACTCCGTGCTCCGAGTCAAATCACAGGAGGACGAGGTGGTGACTGGTGGAGGAGGAGGAGGGGCTCACCTGCTGCACGACGACCTGCAGCGGCTGGCCGGTGAGCAGCTCGGCCGCGGGCCGCCGCGTCGGTCGCACCGCATACTCGCGCTCCCCCACTATCTGAAAAACATTTATTATATAATATTATGCATTACTAAAAATGTCTGACAACATACATAACATCGGCAATTAAATTATGAAATTACGACGACATTTCACAAATCAACGTCAATGACGAGGAGCGAAAAGGGTGGAGGAGCTCTTGAACCGTAATACCGTAGTCCGTAGTATTTTTCATATTTAGTAGCTACTAAGTACTAGCTAAGTAGGTAGGTACCTACCTAGCTAGTAACACAATAATAATATTATGTGTTTTGATCTAAGAACAGGAATTTATAATATGTTATTATGACATATTAATTATTAATAATATATTATTCAATTCTAAAATGTATGGCCAAACTAATACGCTGGCCGAGGTAAGCACCAGCCGGGTCATTCGATTTGTCGACCAGTCTACGGGACAAATCTTTTGCGTTGCGGCCCCACGGACCCAAGGTTTCAACACCAAAAGGCAGAAATATGAAGTTTCCTAGGCATTCATATTTCCGCCTCTTGTTGGTCTCCGCGTGAGCAGCGGCCGCTCCCGCCTCCCTCGAGGTGGCCGTCACATGCGACGCCGCCAATGTGTCCACGCACGTGGCGTCCCATTGGCGTCCCACACCAAAGGTCTGCCCCGGCTCCATGGAATGAGCGTCATTCCATCAGGTCTCCTGCCGTCGTCACGCGTGATACCGTTATTATTATAATATATTATTATTATAATATATTATTAATTATTATTATAATATATTATATTATTGTAAATGTAAATCGGAGGATGTGAAAAAAATATAATTTATAATCCGAGGGTTCAAGACGTGTTAAAGGTTAAAAAACTTTGCTCTACTAACATACTGCATAGAGTTACTGCATGCACTATGCAGTCTGTAGTGCTAGATACATTTTGTGGAGAAAACCTTGGGGGGGGGGGTCGAGTGGTGGGCTTAGTAGCGGGCGGGGGCGGGAGGAGCATCGGGAGTCGGGACTCATTCGGGAGCCGCGCGAGTGATGCCGGGTGCGGTATATAAATAGAACGCACGCGGCGCGCCGGCCATGTTGCGGGCGGTGCTGGCGGTGCGGGGGCGGGGCGTGCCGCGACACAATTCGCTCGTTAGCACTTAGCATTTGATAGGTATTGTGTCGTCGAAATCGGAGCCGATGGGAGTGCCATGGCGCCGACGCGACGCCGCGCCGGAGCGGGAGTCGCTCGGGCTGGCCCGCCCTGGCCCGCCGCATATGGATGGGTTGCGACTTGCGACTTGCGAAAAATGTTATGACGAGTAGGTACCTACTATTTTCCCAATTCCTAGTTCCCCGGCAGCGGCCCCGGTCCGACGGTGCCGGTAGCTTCGAAAGGAGCCAAGAAACGAGAAAGCTTCTGAAGGGTAATTAGGGTTCCGTACCCAAACCGTACCCAAAGGGTAAAAACGGGACCCTATTACTAAGACTTCGATGTCTGTCCGTCTGTCTGTGTGTCTCCAGGCTGTAACTCAAGAACCGCTATAGCTAGACTTCTGAAATTTTCATAGATTGTGTAATGTGTATAATATGTCGCAGGGAAAAGAAGATATCAGGGAATTCTCACCAAAAACATACCTGTTAAAACGGGGCCAAGTTCCTATTCACTAATTGTTCGCCTTAAAAAAGAGTTGAAATCCAATTCAATGCCAAGTTTAGATGCACTTCCAAATCGATCATAATCATCTTCATCAACAGCCTGATCCTAAATACTTCTAAATTTGAACTTGGCAGGTTAATTTAATCACATAGATATCTTATATTTAAATTTAAAAATTATACATTATCAAGTGCTACTAGCATGAATACCTGCCAAGTTCAAATTTAGAAGTATTTAGGATCAGGCTGTTGATGAAGATGATTATGATCGATTTGGAAGTGCATCTAAACTTGGCATTGAATTGGATTTCAACTCTTTTTTAAGGCGAACAATTAGTGAATAGGAACTTGGCCCCGTTTTAACAGGTATGTTTTTGGTGAGATTTCAATACTTTTTTTAAGGAATCATACCAATTTGTTTCTTTCCTCCTCATCTTATTTCAGTGTATTTACTTGTACATATTAATTTTTATCTCAAGTTCATAGATGAGCCGACTCACGCTTGACCAATTACTCAAATTTCTTAATTTTTTGTTAATCTACATATAACAAACAACCTGTGTGCCAAATTTCATAACGCTACGACAACTGGAAGTGGCCTAGAGGTTTTGAAGCCGACTCACGCTTGACCAATTTCTCAAATTTCTTAATTTTTTGTTAATCTACATATAACAAACAACCTGTGTGCCAAATTTCATAACGCTACGACAACTGGAAGTGGCCTAGAGGTTTTGATTACCGATTTTTATCTCAAATTCATAGATGAGCCGACTCACGCTTGACCAATTTCTCAAATTTCTTAATTTTTTGTTAATATAACGCTACGACAACTGGAAGTGGCCTAGAGGTTTTGATTACCGATTTTTATCTCAAATTCATAGATGAGCATACTCACGCTTGACCAATTTCTCGAATTTCTTAATTTTTTGTTAATCTACATATAACAAACAACCTGTGTGCCAAATTTCATAACGCTACGACAACTGGAAGTGGCCTAGAGGTTTTGAAGCCGACTCACGCTTGACCAATTTCTCAAATTTCTTAATTTTTTGTTAATCTACATATAACAAACAACCTGTGTGCCAAATTTCATAACGCTACGACAACTGGAAGTGGCCTAGAGGTTTTGATTACCGATTTTTATCTCAAATTCATAGATGAGCCGGCTCACGCTTGACCAATTTCTCGAATTTCCTAATTTTTTGTTAATCTACATATAACAAACAACCTGTGTGCCAAATTTCATAACGCTACGACAACTGGAAGTGGCCTAGAGGTTTTGAAGCCGACTCACGCTTGACCAATTTCTCAAATTTCTTAATTTTTTGTTAATCTACATATAACAAACAACCTGTGTGCCAAATTTCATAACGCTACAACTGGAAGTGGCCTAGAGGTTTTGATTACCGATTTTTATCTCAAATTCATAGATGAGCCGACTCACGCTTGACCAATTTCTCAAATTTCTTAATTTTTTGTTAATCTACATATAACAAACAACCTGTGTGCCAAATTTCATAACGCTACGACAACTGGAAGTGGCCTAGAGGTTTTGAAGCCGACTCACGCTTGACCAATTTCTCAAATTTCTTAATTTTTTGTTAATCTACATATAACAAACAACCTGTGTGCCAAATTTCATAACGCTACGACAACTGGAAGTGGCCTAGAGGTTTTGAAGCCGACTCACGCTTGACCAATTTCTCAAATTTCTTAATTTTTTGTTAATCTACATATAACAAACTAGCTGTCCCGGCAAACGTTGTTTTGCCATTTAAAGTATATTTTCTACATCATCAGTTAATACATGTTTTACCCCCTCTTTTGTCCCCTAAGAGGGTGTGGGGGGGGGAAGGTCATACTGCATACACCAGATGTTAAGTTGAAAAACACAGTTAATACCTAATATGAAGTAAGTCCACTAAAGAAAAAAGTTGTATACAAAATCTGACCCCTCTTTGGTCCCCAGAGAGGGTTGAGAGGGGAGGGGGGGGGGAGGATTTTTATACACCAGATGTTAAGTTGGAAGAAGATAAATATATCTGCGAAAACCACATTCAAATCGGATCAGTATTTTTCGTGTGATGCTGGAACAAACATACAGACAGACAGAAAGAGTGACAGACAGACAGACAGACAAAAAACTAACCACATTTTTGTATTCTATAGCGATGTAGTGACAAAGGTGTAATTTCGGGTGTCATTTCATATCTTTTATGTACAGAATTTTCATTTCTACAACAGAATATTGTCTTCCTCCGCACGCGCTTTGGTGACGCCCACTATCGTAATTTTTTAATTTCGCCATAATTTCAAAACCAAACGTCCAATTTTAATCATTCAAAGACCAAATATTATCTACATAAACTGTACTTAGTGATAAAATAATTTATTTTGATAAGGATTAATAGCGTGAGTAAAATATATCCGTTTTAATGTAGTCCAAAAAAAAATTCAGGATTTTTAAATAAATAAATGGTTATTGTGCCTCACTCGACATAGATAGGTATAGTGTGTCGCGGACTTTTTTGTAGATATTTATAAGATCTACAATTACTTAGAACATTTTATGGTTCTATCTTTTATAGTTTAGGCAGCGTACGCAAAATAAGTAACTTTTCTAGCTGATTTTTTACACCTTGCGTCCGAAAAACTCAAATATCTTACGGAACCCTAATTTTTTCCAAAATAAAATGTATCCTATGTTCAGCAGAAATAATGTAAGATTCCAATAGCAAAAGAATTTTTCAAATCGGTCCAGTAATTTCGGAGCCTATTCGACTCAAACAAACAAACAAACAAACAAACAAACAAATCTTTCCTCTTTATAATAGTAGTGTAGACAACCTGTGTGCCAAATTTCATAACGCTACGACAACTGGAAGTGGCCTAGAGGTTTTGATTACCGATTTTTATCTCAAATTCATAGATGAGCCGACTCACGCTTGACCAATTTCTCAAATTTCTTAATTTTTTGTTAATCTACATATAACAAACAACCTGTGTGCCAAATTTCATAACGCTACGACAACTGGAAGTGGCCTAGGAATTTTGATTATCGGTCAGTGAGTCAGTGCCAAAATTACCTATTTTTACAAGGAAATATTTCAGGATCTAACAAATCTATATGTATGAAATTTGGTATATTGCGTAAGTACTAGTATATAATTAGGTAGGTAAAATTTTATCTTTGCTCTCGCAATAGGCACTGAGATACAAGGGGGTCAAAAGTGCGTCGAAACCGTTCGTGTAAATAGTGCACGGCATGCGCGCGGCCTGCTGGAACTTGGCCGCGCACTCCGTGCGCTTTGATCAGGGATATCCCGAAATCCCTAGGGATATCACGAAATCGCGGTAGATACCGAATATTCTTGTTTCTTACGTCTTCTTACTAAACATATCTAGTGATGTCATTTCACTAAACTAAATCTAGTGAAATGACAGAAAAGGGGACCCGCCGAATAAAAATCGAGCTACGCATTTCTCTCGCTCGCTCTAGTGTACACGGGCACTAGACGTGGGAGTGAAACAAATGCGTCGCTCGAGCTGGCGCGGCTATATACACATATATTATATAATATAGTAGTTGTTGTTGTTTAAACTACTGGCTAGATCTAGTTCAAACCAATTTTCGTTGGTAGTTTTTATAGTTATCTACATCATATATTTTTTTTAGAATTATCATGCCCCTACCACAGAATATATAATAGTACTCCGCCCCTACTTTAGAAATTAGAGGGAGGGGGGACACACATTTTACCACTTTGGAAGAGTCTCTCTCGCAAACTATTCAGGTTAGAAAAAAATGATATAATATAAGAAACCTCAATATGATTTTTGTAATTTTTCCATTTTTGCATCAAAATCTTAATGCGGTTCACAGATTACATCTACTTACCAAGTTTCAATAGTATAGCAGACAGACAGAGACATGACGAATCTATAAGGGTTCCTTTTTTTGCCATTTTGGCTACGGAACCCTAAAAATCACGTTTCTAGTATGGGAGCCCCCCTTAAAAATAAACTTTATTTTGTTTTTAGTATTTGTTGTTATAGCGGCAACAGATATACACAATCTGTGAAAATTTCAGAAGTCTAGCTATAGCGGTTCTTGAGATGCAGCCTGGAGACATACAGACAGACGGACAGACGGACAGACGGACAGACATCGAAGTCTTAGTAATAGGGTCCCGTTTTTACCCTTTGGGTACGGAACCCTAAAAACAAAATAAATTAAATATTTAAGATTTGTTTGCTATTTTTTGCTCGTAAGCATTATTGGTAACAGCTAGGTAGGTAAGTACTTGAAATTTTCACAAAATCCTTAATAATTAATAATTATATTTTTACTTTAATAATAAATAATAAAATTAAAATAAAATAATCATTTAAGGGTAATCCCTAACAAAAAACACAATTTTTATTTTTTAGGGTTCCTTAGTCAACAAGGAAGCCTTATAGTTTCGGTCTGTCCGTCCGTCTGTCCGTCTGTCTGTCTGTCCGCGGTTTTGCTCAGAGACTATAGGACCTACAAAGCTGTAATTTGGCATGAATACACATATAATAATGCCGACAAAATGGTACATAAAATACTTAAAAAACATTTTTTTATGGTACCTCCCCTACACATCAAGCGGGGTTGAATTTTTTTTTTCGCGCCCACCCCATCGCGTGGGGTGTCGTTGGATAGGTTTTTTAAAAATATCATGAGTA
The DNA here is from genome assembly GCA_905404155.3 of Plebejus argus. Classification (NCBI taxonomy): domain Eukaryota; kingdom Metazoa; phylum Arthropoda; class Insecta; order Lepidoptera; family Lycaenidae; genus Plebejus; species Plebejus argus. The sequence goes on along the minus strand of FR989927.1, from coordinate 150,947 downwards.
TTCATAGATCATTTTTCGATTTAGAGATCCATTTGTGAAATATTAGGTTTTAAAGTGGAAAAAATCGTTAAAGTCCAGTGTCCCCCCCTTCTACCAGCTAAACGGTTGCTTCTGGAAATGTGAAAAAATTCACGGGAGTAGGAAATATGCTGAATTTAAAAGGAAAACTATCACGGCTAAGAAGACTTCATAAGTTATTGAGTAATACCTACTCGATCAACTAAAAAAATGTATTCGGCGAAGTATAAAGGAACTTTTCGTTCAAATTCCTTCGAACGTAACTGAGATGATGTTGTTAGGTAGTGTAAAACATGTTATAAATGTACATTCATTGACCATACAATTTTTTTCGAAAACTAGCGCGAGCGGTACTACGGAACCCTATATTGCGTGTGGCCCGACACGCACTTGGCCGGTTTTATCTGTCTTATTTCGCTCTATACCGGTACGGAACCCATCGTGCGCGAATCCAACTCGCACTTGGCCGATTTTTTTTGCTACATTTAACATTACCTACGAATCTACGAATAATCCACATAATACCACAGAATATAATATTATAATATAATATAATATTAGTAGCTGTGTAGTAGTAGGTAGTGGGTATAGAATATTGTATGTGTTACGGCTAAAGATAGGTGTGAACATAAACTTAAGATTAGCCGGCTAAACTTAGGTTTATCTTCGAGAAGCAGCTAAAGTTCGATAACATGTTAGTTTGCGTCGTGATATTCCATCTTTAGCCGGCTAATGTGCACATTAACCGAAACGAAACGGCTAAAAATGTATTCGATGAGTGCGCCGGGCCATGGCGAAGGGCTTGAGGGGGGTGGGGAGACAACGCGCGATAGTAGTTTTATTTTATAATTTTAAATACCTACAGAAGATTCTGTAATGAACTAATGAATGACCAAGTGGTTCCTTTCCTTATTACTTGTAATTAATTGTATTATTATTACTTGTAAGTTGTAATTCTTGTATCAATTGTTATTATTGTAATTATAAATACCTACATAGGTACATAAAAGTATGTGTAAAGAAAGTGATTATTTTAAATCTATACCTTCTAAATATAATATAATATAATATATAAAACTCAAAGGTGACTGACTGACATGGTGATCTATCAACGCACAGCCCAAACCACTGGATGGATCGGGCTGAAATTTGGCATGCAGGTAGATGTTATGACGTAGGCATCCGCTAAGAAAGGATTTTGATCAATTCCACCCCCAAGGGGTTAAAATAGGGGATGAAAGTTTGTATATAATAATATTTCTTAACGCGAGCGAAGCCGCGGGCAATAGCTCGTTTTTTAATAAAGTTTTCGTATCAAAATAGTAAACATTATTACATTGTTTCCTTTTCCACTTCCTTCTACATTTTTAGCCAAGGGCCTGCAGTTACACTTAAGTTTAGCCGGCTAAAGATAGAAGAAACTAACATTAACACCTCGTCGAAGATAAACCAAGTTTAGCCGGCTAATCTTAAGTTTATGTTCACACCTACCTTTAGCCCACGTACGTACCACGTAACATATGTATTATGTAGATAATACATGCGAAAATGTGTCTGTCTGCCTATCTGTCCAGAGTCCAGGTAGCTCTTCACGCACTTTGGGTGCTACTAATATCAGAGACCAGCTAAATTTTGTATTCTGTGCTTTGGTTCCGTATGAACCATAAACATTATTATTATGTATTTAAATATTACTCAAAATCGTTCGTATGTACATACAAAACACAGTCAATACTCAATACTCAATACATTTTGCGATTTGCAATTTTTTACACTATAACAATAATAATAATTTAGGGGTCGTCCACAAATTACGTGAGGTGTTTTTTTTTAATATTTTGACTCCCCACCCATCGTGAGATTTTATTGAACCCTCCTCCCCCCCAAATCTAACGTGAGATTTTTCAAAATCTGCATAGCAATTGAATGCCGTCGGTCTGTAACATGTCATTGATATGCAGTATGAATAGAGTAGGCGATAGCACACAGCCCTGAGGGACACCAGCATCAACAGAGTGAGTTTCCGAGCATTCGCCGTCAACTACGTCCTTGCTTCTGTCTGCTAAGAAACTAGTAAGTAGTAACCCACTTACATAATTTCTCGGGCAGCCCGTATGATGGAAGCTTTAATAGCAGCGCTTTATGCCAAACTCGATCAAAGGCCTTCGCAATCAATCCAAATCCAATGCCTCTCCCTTCGACTCAATTGCCTGAGCCCAACGATGAGTCAGGTACGCCAAGAGATAACCAGCCGAGCGACCTTTACGGAACCCGTATTGTTTGTCATTACATTTTTTTATTTAAAAGTCTTGAATTTTTGGACTAAATTTACACCGTTTATTTTACTCATGCTATTAATCCTTATCAAAATAAATTATTTCATCATTAAGTACAGTTGATTTAGATAATATTTGGTCTGTGAATGATTAAAATTGGACGTTTGGTTTTGAAATTATGGCGAAATTAAAATATTACGATAGTGGGCGTCACCAAGGCGGGGCCAGGGGTGCGCGTGCGGGAGGAAGACAATCTGTGGAGGGTGCAGCCAGCGTACTAGATAATGACTGAATTTTAAATGAAATTACATTACATAAGTATTTAAAGTTTAATTCACTGATCTCTATAATATATAAGTACGCTGGATAGCTGATATGACACCTGCTTTTTGTGCCTATTTGAAGCGGAATCAGCGCCCCCATTATTCGGATAGAGAACTAAATTTGACGTAACCACAACCAATAACAACAGTAATTGTCATCACTAGTATTAGTTCCAAATACTCTCACTACTGCTATCAGCGCCAATATGGCGGCTTTCAAACGTCATTTTTAGTTCTCTACCCGAATAATAGGGGCGCTGATTCCGCTTCAAATAGGCACAAGAAATAGCTGTAATTTCAAAGGGAATCAGCTATCTAGCGTACTTGTATAATAGAGATCAGTGGTTTAATTTAATGGAGATCACGGGCCACGGCTGAGGCTGACGCGGACGGCATGCGCGGGCGGTAGTTTCGTACGTAGACGACGGAATCGAAGTACAATTCACATCCCGCAAAATGCATGCGGGATCCCGGTCGCGGTATTGCATTCCCTACACAAGACCAACCAGTAGACTCAGTAGCTAGTATTTACGGACCCACAGCAGGAGCGCTAACGTAATGACTAACGTCGCGTGAAGCAAGAACATTCGCAGAATTTTTCCACATGTATGTAAAACGTTGTTGGCGGTCAAAAGTCACGCGACGCGGCGGACGCGGTGGGGAGGAGGTACCTGGCCTGGTTTCAATGAAACCGGCCACCGTCACCGAAACCGGCGTGGGGAGTATTATTATTATTATATGTAATATACATATTAATAATATCTCTCTCTCGACATGGCCTGACGATCTTGCCGGATGTTATTGCTTACCGTCCGAGGCCCTTATTTGATTGGTATTGAGCGTACCTGTCTCGTTAGTCGTTATGACAATGCACGAGGGCGCGGGCGCGGGGCACACCGTCACACGTGAACCGACACGGCACACGCACGCGGCACGGTATATTGACAGGTACTAACTACTAATTTACGTAGAAAGTAACATTTGGTGGAAAGTGTGTCGTCGACCGCACCGGCCGCGGCGGCGACAGCGCACCGCACGCGCTGAACCCGGCTAAATACTCGTCGCGTGACGCGTCATCAGTCGTCATTCGTCACTATTTATTACATAATGCCTCCTCTACATATCGGCGGATGCGTCGGCAGATGCATCCGCAACCATATCTGCGGATAAATAAGCTACTTGACCTAATTTTTTTCTTTACGCTAATCGCTTCTTAATCATTCATTTTTACAAAATAAACTAACATTTTAATATTTTACACAGTAGAAACCCATAAAAATGTTGATTGAAAAATATGCGTTTTAAATGGCGCCGAAAGCATGCCGAAAACACTGTCCGCCATAGTGTGACGTCATATGTTTTGTATTTTAGAGTCTCTTTATTGAACATTTTTTTATGTGCTAAATGTACGAGTCTAAAAGTGCCCAAAAATTATAAAAGAATTAAATAAGAAATTAGAAATCATTTGTAATGTTGAAAACTTTTAGAGAAAAGTTTTAGCCATTTAATGAAATGGTTTCAAGTCATTTACGATAATATGAAGACGGGAAATGTCCCGTCTACAATAAATGGAGATAATATAATATAAAACTGATGTTTTATTCGAATTATTCAAGAAAATATTATATTTTACAAATCTTTCTTGGCTTATTCTTATTATTTATGTACAAATAAACTTACATATTATAACGGGCGCGATAAATAAAAGATATTAAATTACGAATATGATGACGTCACATCCAAATCGAAAGTACCGCAAAAGCGTTTTAGTCAGTACAAATCATATTTTCATAAAATCATATTTTCAAATCGACTTTATTTATCTATACATATAATAAAACTGTAGAAATGTGAATTCTGTACATTAAAGATATTCAAAAAATTATAAGCAGGGGGTGTTACTAGTTACTACATCGCTATAGAAGCCAAAAATGTGGTTAGTTTTTTGTCTGTCTGTCTGTCTGTCTGTATGTTTGTTCCACTATCACACGGAAAATACTGATCCGATTTGAATGCGGTTTTCGCAAATATATTTGTCTTCTTCCAACTTAACATCTGGTGTATAAAAATCCCCCCCCCCCCACCCCTCTAAGGGGACGAAAGAGGGGATTAGATTTTGTATCAAACTTTTGCTTTAACACGAAAACTACTGATCCGATTTGCATACGGTTTTCTCAGATATATTTGCCTTCTTCCAACTCAACATCTGGTGTATAAGCTTTCCCCCCCACCCCTCTAAGGGGACCCAAAAGGGGGTCAGATTTTGTATTAATTTTTTTCTTTAATGGACTTACGTCATATTATTAACTGTTTTTCCAACTTAACATCTTTCAGTTTTCCCCCCACCCCTCTTAGGGGACAAGGGGGGGGGGGGTAAGATTTTGTATCAATTACTGATGAAGTAGAAATACTTTAAATGGCAAAACAACGTCGCCGGGTCAACTAGTCAATCATAAGCTTTTATTTGATGATACGGGTTAAGGATAATACGGTTTCCTAGGCTAAGTTCTACTAGAAATATGCATTTGTTTAATGAAATTGAATATAGGTCAAGTAGTCTATTGCGATCCGTCCACACATCAGTCTGTGCTCAATCGTGAAAGACGTAACTCGTGCCGCAAAAAATGGATATAATATAAAGACAGTAGCGGCTGCTTCTAATACATACTTATATAATTAGCACCTATAATTATTATTACCTAAGAGTGCACCGCAGTCCGCAGTACAGTTATAAAAAAAATGGAGCAAAAGAAGGTGGTGGATGCTGTCTATACACAAAAACGAAAATATATTCGAAATAAATATTTTGGTAATATTAACTTATATACCTAACTAGCTCTCCCGGTGAACTTCATGTCACTTGAAAACTACCTTCCCTGGACTTCTACGAATATTCAGCCCCATATGTTCAGCCGTTTTCGAGTTTTAGCGCGACTAACACATTTGAAAATCCATTTTTATATATCTACTAGCTGTCCCGGCAAACGTTGTTTTGCCATTTAAAGTATATTTTCTACATAATCAGTTGATACATGTTTTACCCCCTCTTTTGTCCCCTAAGATGGTGTGGGGGGGGAAGGTCATACACCAGATGTTAAGTTGAAAAACACAGTTAATACCTAATAATTTGAAGTAAGTCCACTTGTATACAAAATCTGACCCCTCTTTGGTCCCCAGAGAGGGTTGAGAGGGGAGGGGGGGGGGGGAGGATTTTTATAGACCAGATGTTGAGTTAGAAGAAGACAAATATAATATATCTGTGAAAACCGTATGCAAATCTGTGAAAACCGTATGCAAATCGGATCAGTAGTTTTCGTGTTAAAGAAAAAAGTTTGATACAAAATCTGACCCCCTCTTTTGTCCCCTTAGAGGGGTGGGGGGAAAAAATTTTATACACCAGATGTTAAGTTGGAAGAAGATAAATATATCTGCGAAAACCACATTCAAATCGGATCAGTATTTTTCGTATGATGCTGGAACAAACATACAGACAGACAGAAAGAGTGACAGACAGACAGACAGACAAAAAACTAACCACATTTTTGGCTTCTATAGCGATGTAGCGATAAAGGTGTAATTTCGGGTGTCATTTCATATCTTTTATGTACAGAATTTTCATTTCTACAACAGAATATTGTCTTCCTCTCGCAAGCGCTTTGGTGACGCCCACTATCGTAATATTTTAATTTCGCCATAATTTCAAAACCAAACGTCCAATTTTAATCATTCAAAGACGAAACATTATCTACATAAACTGTACTTAGTGATAAAATAATTTATTTTGATAAGGATTAATAGCGTGAGTAAAATATATCCGTTTAAATGTAGTCCAAAAAAAATTCAGGACTTTTAAATAAATAAATGGTTATTGTGCCTCACTCGACATAGATAGGTATAGTGTGTCGCGGACTTTTTTGTAGACATTTATAAGATCTACAATTACTTAGAACATTTTATTGTTCTATCTTTTATAGTTTAGGCAGCGTACGCAAAATAAGTAACTTTTCTAGCTGATTTTTTACACCTTGCGTCCGAAAAACTCAAATATCTTACGGAACCCTACTTTTTTTCAAAATAAAATGTAGCCTATGTTCAGCAGAAATAATGTAAGATTCCAATAGCAAAAGAATTTTTCAAATCGGTCCAGTAGTTTCGGAGCCTATTCGACTCAAACAAACAAACAAACAAACAAACAAACAAACAAATCTTTCCTCTTTATAATAGTAGTGTAGACTAGCTGTCCCGGCAAACGTTGTTTTGCCATTTAAAGTATTTCTTACCCCCTCTTTTGTCCCCTAAGAGGCCACGACGCGAAATTCGCGTCGTGGCCCTAGTGAAAACGGCCACGACGCGTTCTGGTAATCACAGAAATACCACAAAGCGAAATTCGTGTCGTGGCTGACGTGCTATTCGACCACAGCGCGTTGTGGTAATCGAGTAAAGCCATGACGCGTTCTGAGCATATTTATAAACAGCCACGACGCGAATTCGTGTTGTGGACTTGTGGCCCTAATGAAAACGGCCACGACGCGTTCTGAAATCAGGCCGTGTTACGCAGGAGTAATTTTATAGCGCCCAAGTGTGTGCACAATACACAAGAGCACTCTGGTTTCAATGAAACTAGGCCAGTTACGCAGGAGTAATTTTATAGTGCCCAGGTTTCATTGGAACCAGAGTGCTCTTGTGTATTGCGCACACACTTGGGCACTATAAAATAACTCATGCGTACCTAGCCTGGTTTCATTTAAACCAGAGTACTCTTGTGTATAAATTGCACACACACTTGGGCACTATGGAATGACTTCTGCTCAACTGGCCTGGTTTCTGGGTTTATTTGTGAAATATTAAGTTTTAAAGTGGAAAAAATCGTTAGAGTCCAGTGTCCCCCCCTTCTACCAGCTAAACGATTGCTTCTGGAAATGTGAAAAAATTCACGGGAGTAGGACGTATTATGCTGAATTTAAAAGGAAAACTATCACGGCTAAGAAGACTTCATAAGTTATTGAGTAATACCTACTCGATCAACTAAAAAAAATGTATTCCGCGAAGTATAAAGGAACTTTTCGTTCAAATTCCTTTGAACGTAACTGAGATGATGTTGTTAGTAGTGGAAAACATGTTATAAATGTGCATTCATTGATCATACAAAATTTTTCGAAAACTAGCGGTACTACGGAACCCTATATTGCGCGTGGCCCGACACGCACTTGGCCGGTTTTATTATTGTAGTTCTTTATACAAAGGGTAAAAACGGGACCCTATTTAAGCAAACGTCCAACGCAAACGTCAATAAACTTTCATGTTTCTAACCTAAGAAATGACGGACATTAATTCAAACTTTCAACCCCTATTTCACCCCCTTCGGGGTAAAATTTCCAAAATTCCTTCCTTAGTGGGTGTCTACTGACTAAAACAACCCTATTCACCAAATTTCGTGGCTGTAACTTTAACAGTTTTTGCTCAGCGATGATGAATCAGTCAGTCAGGAGTCAGGACATGGCCGCATGAGGGCGATACCGGTCCGTCCACGTCGTGTCCCTGGGCACCTCCCCCGTGCCATCGTGAGCTTTTCCACGTTGACACGGGAGGGGTGGCTGAACGCCGGTATGGCGTGTGTTTGTGTGCGTGTCTGTCTTGTATGTCTGGCTGCGCCCGCAGTGTGACGAACGGACCCGCGAACCGGGGTGTCGGAGTAAAGGAACGATGGAGGATCGCATTGGTAATTTTATCTCCGGGCGGGTCCCGGCTCCTCTGGGGCCGGAGAATCCCGTGGAAGGGGGTGCGAGGTCCGTGTATACGGAGGGACCAACTACTGCGAGGAAGGACGAGGAGGCCGCTAAGGCGGCGAGGCAGAGGGCCATTTTAGCCGCTTTGAGTGGCGATGGCGGGAAGAAGAGCGACAGCCCGAAGCCGGCGCCCTTTACCGTGCCGGTGGCAGAGCTTTTAACGGACGAGGATGTTGACTTCAGTCAGCCGCAGCCCAACGGCGTTGAGCGGATGCTGAAGTTAATGTAGAAGAAGAAGCTGAGAGGCGACAAGAATCTCCCGCGTGTCTTTTTGACACGGGACGTGAAAATGCCGCCTCCAAGCACCGGAAAGGACGACATTGGTAGAGACTCCCCTCGAGGTCGAGTCTCCCAACATGGATTTGACGACAGCGAGTCCGCATCCGCCGGGCCCGAACTGGAGGGTGCCTCCTCACCGTCAAGACCGTCCTGCCTCAAGAGGTAAAAGTCGGGCGGCCAGCTGCGAGCGCGGAGATGCGCATCGCCGGCCTTGACGACTCTGTGACGGCCGCCGAAATCATGGAAGCGGTCACACTGGAAGGAAAGTGCCTGGCCGGCAATGTCCGGGTGGGGCCCATCAGAGAGGGGCCACGGGGGGACGGATCATGTTGGGTCCGCCTCCCAGTATCGGCCGCAAAGAAGCTCTCGAGCTCTGGGCGGTTTCGGGTTGGTTGGGTGTCGGCGAGAGTGGCCGCGAGGCCAACGCGCTGCTTTCGCTGCCAGGACACCGGCCACGTGGCTGCCAAGTGCCGGTGCCCGGTGGACCGTAGCCGGACATGTTTTCAGTGCGGGAAACCGGGGCACAAGGCGGCGGAGTGCAGCGGGGCTGCAGAACCTAACTGCGCCCTGTGCGAGGCCGCTGGCAGGGCCGAAAGGGGGCACGAGCTGAGCAGATATCCGTCTGCAAAAAAGCCGGCCCCCGGAGAAGACAAGGCACCGATCAAAAAGGCCCGACAAAAGTCGCGGCCAGGGGCGCGCGGGCTCCGCCCGTTTCCGCCCGAATGGGGACGGATGCCTAAGACCCGTGGGCGGTGATCAGGCGATCCCGCCCACAGCATGGGTCCCGAGATGGCAAGCCCCCCTATGGCCCGGGGGGCTCTCGGTGAGGTACGCGGCCCAAGCCGCTGGAAGAAGGTGCCGGTTGCGGCTGCGCGCGGGATGTGGACGGAGTTGAAGTCGCTCCGCGGTGACCGTCCCTCCCGCACTAGGCGCACGACGGAGGGCTGGGGGGGGGTTTTAGTGGGTAGACCTCTCGAGGGAGTCCCACATACCCCCGCCCCTTCCCCCGAGAGGGTGGGGATACGTAAAGTATTTCCCCTCCAACCTACTTCTTTCGTTAATATTTTTTGCAGCGCACGCAACGGAAGCTCTCAAAAATGAATAATTTTCCCCGCTTTTTCCTCATTTTCCTCTGTTTCTTTGCTCCCAAAAGTCACAGCGTGATGGTATATAGCCTATAGCCTGCCTCGATATCTAACACTTAAAGAATTTTTCAAATCGGACCAGTAGTTCCTAAGATTAGCGCGTTCAAAGTAAACAAAAAAACAAACTATTCCCAATTATAATATTAGTATAGATATGAGGGAACTCAATTACGAGTAGTATAATAATTTATTATTATTCGAGTGCCGCGGCCGGTGGTAAACGTTCGCCTTGGCGCGGGCGCGGTGACTGGTGAGGTTTAGGTAATTAGTTGCAGAGTGTTTTGGGTTTGTGTGATAAAATCTTCGGCACCGACATCGTAATGTTTGTTATTTATTAAACCGAGTTTGTGCACATCCGCCTCCTAATTACAGCTTTAATGCTTTTTTGTCGCACGGTAATAATCGTCCGGGGTCGTCGGAGGAAGGTCGCTCGCGGCTGCGAGACCTCGGAAACAGTAAACAGTGACGACCACTGAGTACTGACGACTGACGAGGATTGTAGTCACTGGTCACTGGTGCAGGTGACGAGTGACGACATCGCATCACTCGCTCCGCTTTTCCGCGCCGAAGCCGGGGGTTCGTTGGAAAAACACTTGGAACATTTAATTCGAACGCCAACTATTTGTTGGCTAGGTGTTGTTTAGGCGCTTTCAAGCGCTCATTACAATATATTACAATACTGCCGAGTCATAGTGACGCACGCCCGCAGCCGCAGCCGACCGCGACGTCACCGCAGCACCACAGCACCATATGCATGCAGCACAGCAGCGCCGCCGCGCCGCCTTCACACCGAAATATGCTCATAAAAACGGATTACGCAACATACAGACAGATTCATAATTACCTATAATATTTCATTAGACTGCTCAGTGCTCAGTGCTCACACGATTGATACTGCAGCCGGCAGGCAGGGTGTGGGAACTGGGAAGGTCGCCGGCGTGTGAAGCCAATAACTCCACCGGTCATCACTCAGTGGTTGGAATCGGGATTCGGCGCGCGCCGTCACGCCCGCGCCACCCTCGCGCGCGGCGCGACACGTTAGTCGTGCACCGTGCACGTTGCACATGCTATCAACCGCGCCCCGACCCCGCACCCCGCTTCCGCCGCCAACATCGACTGGCCGGGTGCGAGGCGCGAGCGCGGCGCGGCGCAGAGTAGGTACAATTCTATCTCCGTGCTCGTCGTCCGTGGCCTGTTATCAGATGACGGGGGCTCGACAGATAACGTGCGCAACATACTGCCACCTTACTGCCACTTTCAAGTTTCAATTGTCGCTGCTGTGAATAGTTGCGGCTGATCGACATTGCACAGTGTGACAACTGACAATCTCCTTGACTTCAGAGCGGCGCGGGCGGGGGGAGGGTGCGCGTGTAGAAAAACACGTTTAATTATACACACGGTTTTCCGCGTGCGCTGCGCGGGCGAAAGGTTAAGGCGCTCTGTATTCTGTAACTAAATGTAGTCTGTAATTAATAACATAATTACCGCTCGTCTCGTCTCCTCCCGTCTACCTGATACATAATATCGACAGAGGGTGCCCGATAAACGACGCAAACGTGGGTGGCCTAGAAAATATACCTAGACCTCCTGAAGCCCTGACTGACTGTTTCATCATCGCTGATTCGCTGAGCAAAAACTGTTAGTTACAACCACGAAATTTGGTGAATAGGGTTGTTTTAACTTTTATTAAGTAGACACCCACTACGGAAGGATTATGGAAAGCCCCGAAGGGGGTGAAATTTATACGTGGGAGAGCCATGCTTCGGCACGAATAGGCCGGCTCGACCGGAGAAATACCACGTTCTCACAGAAAACCGGCGTGAAACAGCGCTTGCGCTGTGTTTCGCCGAGTGAGTTTACCGGAGGCCCAATCCCCTACCCTATTTCCTTCCCTACCCTCCCCTAAACCTTCCCTTCCCATCCCTACCCTCCCCTATTACCCTATTCCCTCTTAAAAGGCCGGCAACGCACCTGCAGCTCTTCTGATGCTGCGAGTATCCATGGGCGACGGAAGTTGCTTTCCATCAGGTGACCCGTTTGCTCGTTTGCCCCCTTATTTTATTAAAAAAAATAAGGGTTGAAAGTTTGAATGTAAGTCCGTCATTTCTTGAGTTAGAAACATGAAACGTTATTTTTGGGCTACTGATTAAAAATGAATGGATATATCCATTCATACATATACATGTATTTAAGCGTTTCTGGAAATTCAACCCCGAAGGGGTGAAATTGGGGTAGAAAGTTTTAATGAAAGTCCGTTATTCCATAAGTTAGAAACATGAAGCCTTATTTTTAGGCTACTGTTAAAAACAAAAAGATACTTATTTAAGCATTTCTGGAAAACCTACCCCTAAAGGGGTGGAATACGGGTTGAAAGTTTAAATGAAAGACCGTCATTTCTTGAGTTAGAAACGTGAAACTTTATTAATTTTGGGCTAGTACTGATTAAAAATGAATGGATACGTATTTAAGCGTTCCTGGAAATTCTACTCCCACGGGGGTGAAATTAGGGATGAAAGTTAGGAACATGAAAGTTTATTCACGTTTGCGAATTGCGTTTGACGTTTGCTTAAATAGGGTCCCGTTTTTAGAGTAGGTATAGACCAGCCAACGGTGGCGAAAAGGGGAGGAAAATGGAAAACCCAAAGGGAGCCTCTTCCCAGCGCAGCAGTGCCGACTGCCGACCTGCCGAGTGCGACTGCGCTAAATAAAATCGGCCAAGTGCGAGTCGGACTCGCACACCAAGGGTTCCGTATCTCAAAATGGCGATTTTTGTAAGGGATTTACATCATTTAAAACTTTAAACTATACCGGTCTACTAATATTATAATTCTAAAGGGTTTGTTTGTTTGAACGCGCTAACTCAGGAACTACTGGTCCAATTTGAAAAATTCTTATAGTGTTAGATAGCCCAGGCTATTATCTATATAAATAAAATTGCAAGTCCTGACTGACTGACTGATTCATCATCGCCGAGCAAAAACTGTTAAAGTTACAGCCACGAAATTTGGTGTGTAGGGTTGTTTTATAAAGTAGACACCCACTAAGGAAGGAATTTTGGAAATTTTACCCCGAAGGGGGTGAAAAAGGGGTTGAAAGTTTGTATGAAAGTCCGTCATTTCTTAAGGGCCCGGGTTACCCTCGAAATTTTCATACATTCTTAATACCAAAATCATTTTCTCATGCGAAAATATTTAACATGTTTGAGTTATTTTTCAGCTTAAGATAGTAATTACCTAGGGTCCTGAACAAATTTTTTTTACAAAATATTTAAATACTAAAAAAAAATTTTGTGTTTAAATATTTTTTAGTAAAACACTAAAAATATATATATAAATAAATAGTAAATTTACTACAAAATATTCAAACTTTAAAAAATATTTTTTATTATTTAAATATTTTGTAGTAAATTTACTATTTATTTATATATTTTTTAGTGTTTTTGTCTATTTTTTGGTGTTTAAATATTTAGTAGTAAATTTACTAAAAAATATTTAAACACAAAAATTTTTTTTTAGTATTTAAATATCGCGAATTCGTAATCAGAGAAAGATGCTATGCGACATGAGAGGAACAAAGATAGGATGCAAAGTGAGACTCCAGTATTGTGTTTTGATCTTCAAAATATAATATCATGCCCTAGAGCAGAAATAAGTTGCTTCTTTTACTTAAGCAAGCTTAATTTATACAATTTGACTGCTCATTTGAGTACAGACAAAAAAGTGTACTGTGCTTTATGGAATGAAACGTTTGCTGGCAAATCTGGAAATGATGTAGCAAGCGCATTGATTGCCATATTGAAGGCAGTTTTGACTGAGTATCCCAATATGAAAAAGATTATATTGTGGAGTGATTCGTGTGTACCACAGAACCGTAATTCACTCATGTCTGTAGCAATTTTGAATTTTCTGAAAGAACATGAGGAAATTGAGTCGATTGAAATCAAATAATATTCAACTCCTGGACACTCTGCAGTACAGGAAGTGGACTCTGTTCACTCATGTATTGATAAAGTCATGGCAGCAGCTGAATTTTATTCACCTTTATCATTGATGAGACTTCTGAAAAAAGTGGATCTGAAGAAACCCTACAAAATAATACAAATGCAGAAAGACTGTATTTTTGCATACAATGACTGTGTCAAACTGCTTAATTATTCTGTCATACCATTCACAAAGGTTACAGCCCTCAAATTCACACAGTGCTACTTCACAGTATTCTATAAAACCAGCCACACAATGACTGAATGGTTAAGAGCCAGTATACTGAAAAATCAGAATCGACCACGAAGAATTTCCTATTAAAAGGTAGAAATAGTTCTATGTACATTGAAATATAAGGTCACAAGGTTCTATGTCACATAGAACCTTTTAGTTTTTAAACTTATGGGTATAACATTCTGCAATCACATAGAACCAACAATAAAATTAAATCGTATTTTTTCCTCAAAGTCGAACTGTCTGTCTACAACAAGTTAAATTTAGGTCACAGCAGACACAAATTCAGTGCTCAGAATGATTACAAACATTTGAAAGGCAAGAACATGTAATTCTTACCCACCTTTTTTTTAATTAGCTCTCCTGTAAACTTTTTGTTTCAACATTTAGAACCTTGTTGTTCCAAGACGACGAAACATCCAAACTGGCTTCCATCTAAATTGATAAACATACATAGGCACCGCTCATTTAATTGGCATAAAGTTGCATCAAAAGTAAGGATAATTTGGAGAAGTTCTGCCAGGAATTCAACACTGAGGATAGTATTGAACTTGAACCATCTTGTCAAAGTGTTGGTTCTCAAAAGGATGATTCTTCAAGTAGGAAAAAGATTAGTAGTGCAGTCTTTGTGTGTTATTTAAGAATACATAAATGGTGTTTGCACTGATGAGGTCCAGACTGAAATTAGTTAAAAATAGTGACAGACAAAATTTGTGAAGATGGTATCGATCGAATCGCAGAAGGTTGATGAAATAAAAGCATTTATTTTAGTGAACTTGTTTTATTTTATTAATCCACAAGCATTTTCAGTAAGATTATAAGTATTTTTGCATAGCTTCATTATTATTGCAATATTTACCAAGTTTTTACTTTCTATGCTGATGGATGCTATTAATTACTTTTTCAGATATTTTCTTAGTTAACTAGAACTAATGTGGGCTATTGTAACACAATTCTGGCTTCACCAAATACAGAAGTAGCTTATAATCTCTTAAAAGTTGTCAAAATTAGTTTGAAGGATCGTGATCATAATAATTGTTAATTATTATTTCTTTATTTGTTGTTTTCTGATTCTGTAATTAGTCATAAGAAATTGTTACTGAGCGTCATATTCATTACTGAATAAGCTCATTAAATAAAGATTTAAAAAAAAACTAGAACTAAATACCTATACTTTGACTTTTGCCGGAAATACAAAAGAGTGACGTTGTGTTTTTGTATCTTTTTCTTAGAATTGTGTTACTTCGGTCTTGTGTAATGTTGGCCAATAAATATTCGATATCATGCACAAGTGTGGGCTAATAGATACAACTTCAAGAAACGTGCTATATTTTGTGTTTCTTCCAAAACTCCACCGAAAGTTTTAGTAAAGGGTCTACCACTTTACTAAAACATCTGACTTGACTCGTTGACTTTGCTGACTACTTTTTTAGACTTTTACTAGACTTTCGACTTGACGACAATCTGTAAAAACGACTTTTAAGCTCGGCTTCCGTCAACCGGGTTTCACCGGGTTTGTCCTAGTTTAGAAGGCATCCGGGGAGCGTCCGGGGAAGGTTTCATTTGTAGACCGAGTTTTAAAAAAATAATTTATAACAAGGACGGAGATGGCAACCTTAGGGTTGCCATCACAGTATAGCAATATAATATCCCTACAGTAACGAAACGCCTTTGATGTCGCACGATGCCGCCACCGGTGTAAGTACCAAGCAGATATGCCAGGGTTGCCACTTGCCACGAAACGGGAAATAAAATAAAAATAAAATATTGTGCTTGTAATTAATCAGCGTGTTATATTTACATAATATTATGTCGTACTGCCAGATATTTACGTGAAACTTTATTTTTAGATGATTTGAGTTCTTTACTAGATGATGCGCGCAACTCCGTTGTGCCAAAACTCGTTAATCGCACGGGAACCGTACATTTTTCCAGGACAAAAAGTATCCTTTGTCTTTTCCCGGGACTCAAAGTATCTCCATGCCAAATTTCAGCAAAATCTGTCCAGCGGTTTGGGCGTGAAGAGGTAACAGACAGACAGACAGACAGACACACTTTCGCATTTATAATATTAGTAATTACTAATTAGTATGGATTTAAAAATTTTATTAACCTATCAAGCCCCATAAGCTCACCGGTGAGCAAGACACAATAGAATAACAATAAATTTCCAAGAACCCACGATCGAAGGATTAAAATAATGAAGACGCATTCGGATATATAAAATATCCAACAATAATTAATTATCATATTATAACAATTGGTAGGTACGGTAGGCCACACGTCAGGTGTAACAGAAGCACTTCAAAACTCGCTCTTATTACGTGCGCGGTAAGGGCGCGGGCGGTCCAAAGGTCAAAATATTACACTTGATGTGTGGCCCTGTGTACCTAGCTAGGTAGGTATTAATTAGTATGTAACAGGGTATTTGACAGTTTTTTTTATTTTTATTCTATAAATTGTTTCTCTCCTTGTTACACTTCTTTCAATGTAAACAATAAAACAGAGATGCAAATTGCAAATAAATGCCACCAAGGCCAACACAATTTAGTGTGAACTGTGAGTCGATATTATATTTTATGACAATTAAATCCTTTTTGTTTTTTGAATCAGATTTACATATTATTCTGTACACTGAACACTTGTTATATCCCATTGTTTATAAAATAAGATGTTACAGGCTATCGTTTTACAACACAAAACACAAAACGCGCCAACGTCACACCTGCGCGCGAAGTCGTTCAAACTCCGCGAGTTTGTACGACTGGGCCCGCGCCGCCCGCTTCCCCGCGGGTACCCCTCCGTTGCTCTGCGCAAGTACATTCGTTTCACTACTGTAGGGATATTATATTGCTATACTGTGGTTGCCATCTCTAAAATTTGGAAACTACGGTCATCTTGTACGGCTTTCGCGAACATGTTCCAAGCGAAAAAATAATATACCGCCATCTGTGTTACTTAATTTTTAGCACAAACTATAGAATGCTATTTTAGTCACCTATAATCTCAGATTAAGGTATATATTTAGATAGATATCTTTAAATTCAAAGATAAAACCCTTCTCTCACCATAAAATTTTAGGTGACAACTTTACTTTAGAATGCCGAGAAGTTTACGTAATGTTTGTCGTTGAACTGTCAAAAATGTGTCAAACAACAGTCTCGCACTCGCAAAATGGCGTTTACGTCCGAAAACATAGACTTATAATATACTGACGTAAACGTGTTAACAAGTCGATCGCCGCCATTTTCAATACTACTCGATCGCATAAAAGTTAACTTTGTAAAACTCCCACTCACAAATTTTAGTATCCACATTAGCCAGTAGATGGCGCTGCTTTGATCCCATATAAATTCGCGTTTACGCTCTCGATGTGTATGATCGAATAAAACTCGCACTAAGCACTCTGTTTGTGTCAATTAATGCGAAGCCGAATACGTTATATCCTCAAGTAAAGGTCGTAATTTTTTCAAAATTTTTAGATGATAATATAAGGAATGAAACAGGATAAATACCTAGAATGAAACCGGTATAAATAGTCAGCACTCAAGATGCATCTCGGTCTCAAGACACGGTACAGGCTCTGTGATTGGTTGGCTGTCAAAATTTGGACCAATCACAGAGCCGAACCGCGTCTTGAGACCGAGATGCATCTTGAGTACTGACTATTTATACCGGCCTTAGTCCTCCAGTAGCGCCAACTCGAGCTCCTGAACAGATTTTGGAGCTGGAGGTTTAACTCGTACCGTTCACCCATTGATGTGCCACACGTCCTCAATCGGATCCATATCCGTAGACCGTGCTGGCCTCTCCACCTAGGCTACGCCAGCATAATTTAGGTAATAATGCCCGATTTTTTTAGTCTATGGACGCGCATAAAATTGAAGCTACTGCCTAAAATTGTGTAAAAGGCACAACATGCAGTTCTAGGACATCTGTGCTTTAGCCGTGTACTGTCAAAGTACCATCATTAACAATCATCAGCTCCGTGCGGGCTCCAAGTCATATGCCACCCCAAACCATTTCGAAGCCTGCATGATAGGCCACTGTTTCCGTTAAGTTTGATGGTCTATAGCGTTCCTTACGATTTATCCACATTCTTGAATATCGCCTGTCAACAAAATGTACACAGAATTTGCTCCCATCACTGTACAGCATACGATTTCATACACTTGTCAAATTTTGATGTTCACGCGCATATCTTAGCCTGGCTCTTTGGTGTCCTGTCTCAAGTTCTGGTGCCCTTGCTGGCACTTTTGAGTTTAAACTTCTTTGAGTCTTCTTCTTACTGTACAATCGCTCACACGTACATCTCGGATCTGTTCCGACAGGTTTCGTGTATGCAAGGCAGTTTGAGGTCGATTTCTTAAGGCTTGTACCCTAACAAAACGGTCATCCTGAACCAATGTCACCCGATATCTGCCTTGTTCTCGTCTCCAGACGTAAGATCCAGTCTCTCTGTAGCGTTGAAAGTTACGATGGACCACGGAAGCTGACCCACCTAAGGCCTGACTGACCGAACGGTAGGTGTGACCTTTCTCTATCGTGGTTACAGCTCTAGCTGTCGTAGATGCTGGGAAATCACTAATTTTATATCTAAGCAATGTGTTCTTCCAAAAACCAAACAATCAAATGAGCTGGCATACCTTGAACCCCGCTAAAAACGCCATTCTTATCAGAAACACTTACAACGTCAATCATCGAAAAACATTTATTATGGCATAATTGCAATAAAAATCTCTCAAATTGCCAGTTTTGTTCAATATTTTATTTCTTAAATGAGCTTAGAAACTATATATAAAAGGATTTCAGACAGCCCGACCCACTTGAGTTCAAGTTGTGCCCCTTTTTAACTATGTTCCGCTAATTTTGCCAGTGTGTGTATTATATATTCTGTGGTTTAACTATAAATATAATTAATGTTAAAATCCTTGAGCCGAAGCCCGAATGGTCGTAGTTTGCATACACTGTGCTTGTGTGTGTGTGTGTGTGTGTGTGTGTGTAAACTGTAAACGCAGACAGACGTACGTGGTTAAATTGGTTACGCTTCGTGAGGTTTTATTTCGCGAATTTAATTGATCGTAAATTTTATTTTAATACGTATAACAAAAAACTTTTACCTATGCCTCATTTGCATGTAATCTTACGATCGAGTTTGGAGGGAGTATATCGAGTGCTCGTTAAAAACCCTATTTAAGGCTTTTAATAATAAGTTTACTGTCATATTTTACAAATTTATATTCCATATTCTTTAAATTAAATATTATTATTTATTGCAATACTGATATAAGTGATACTGATAAGTCATAGGATAAGTGATAAGTCATAACACGCCACCGCCCACCATCCCACTCTGGTTCCGTCTGACGGGGCGAGGGGGGGTGGACGGGTTTATAAGCAGAGCTCATCCTGGCAGGATGATCCTGCAAAGGCCCTCTAGAGTCTAGGGCCTAGGCTCTATTGACTATTCCCATTTCCCGTCATCCTGCAACTCGGCTAAAAGTGATTATTGTACTCGACTGAGTCGACGGTAGTTGTTCAGAACAAAATTACTATTATGTATAATACATAATATAACGTGTGTGTTTTCTTCAAAATACAGACAGTTCACACTGTTCACGGTACTGAATAATTCTAAACAGTGTGTTCTCCGTTTTTGAGGAACCGACAGATGTGAGAGGACAAACGGGCGAGGTCACGATTTTATGTCGCCGGTAATTATTGTTGTGAATTGTGACACCGCATCGGTAATTATTATGACTCCTCATTAAAGAGGTGACAGACACGCGAGTAAGTACGCGGACTTACGGCTCGCGGCTCGCCTGTGTGTCACCTAAGTCACAGAATATAACAAGTACTCCGTACAGAAGTTTATCTTAGAAAATGTATCCAACGAAAAGTCTTCTTTATATCTTTAAGCATATGGTACAATTTAGCATGACTCAGAGTTCAGCGTCTGTTCGTTTAAATGCCTACCAAAATCTGTTACAAGCCAATTTCATTCTTATGACTATGGAAAACGGTCCATATTACACTGAACCTATACATTGAGCGGCCCGCTCGCATGCAATACTGCCGCTAGGGCTGACTACTGACTAGTGACTATATTATATTATATACGTGCTAATTGCTATAATATTTGAAAGGGCTTATTACTATTGAAAGGGCGTAGCGACAAAATGTTTTTTGTCGCGTAATTTAAAAACCATAAATACATTTCATATAAGCTATGGACAAATTAAAGTGTATATATACTCTAACCAATTTATGTACAAATTTTGGAAGCTTATATCACTCCTCTGTTGGCAAAATAGGAATCCCCTTTTTTACAGAAGTCTTTTTGATTGATTATTCTGTGTTATAAAAGTTGACCATCGTGTTATGCTATGGGTAATTCAAAGACAAAGACATGATGAATACTGACAGTGAACTTTAATTTCTTAGCTTTTGTCATTGCTGAGAAAAATGGACATCGCTACAGCCAAATTATCAAGGCGTCATCTTAAGAGTGGCAACCCTGCCCAGATCAGCTTTGTCAGCTCTTCCTAAGTGGAACAGCTGACAAACACATCATCAGCAATCTAGATGTATAAAAACGTAGACTTAAGTTAGTTATAGGATTCTTTCGATTGTAAAATTAGTAGTAAGAACTCTGTTGGTGTTGGTCTGAAAATAAATTATTTTTTTTAAGTCAAAGTCTCTACCGAGTATTTAATTCGTACTTTAAATGCGTACGTCTGTCAGGCACTTAAAATGTGTTATTTCGATGATAGATCTATGCGAGAAAAAAGGTTTGTCATGCTAGGGTTAATAGAGATGAAGACACAAACTATCAAACATCGAGAAACATGTAGAGTGAGATATCTCGTTGGCAAATGCTAGCCCGGCAGGTAATCCTCGTTTGATAAATTTGACAAAACCTCAGTACCTCCTGTAACCTGATAGTCGATTGAAATTATAGATATTTAGCATCAATTAAAACGCTGGACTACCACAGTAGTCCGATTAAAAAATCAATAAAAAAATATATATTTAACTGGTGGTATTTAATTAAGCAATAAATAAACTATTTTGTAGTTTTCACAATGAAAACTTAGCGCTATCAGTGCCGGTTTTCTAATTTCTGCGTCGGGCTTTTGATGTGAATTTTGAAATGGAAAATTGTGATCTAAATTGGCTGTTGTGAGTTGTGACGGCTTTAGTCTTTACCCTGCGCTGGCACGTGTATTGTGATAGAGACAGACAGTAAATCGAGGTAACGTATTCCTCTGATTTCTCGTTCAAAATAGAGCCTATCTATTTTTTTTAATATCTTCAGAAAGGGTGAGTCTATGCCTCTACGTTTTTATTTTACCTTAAAGATCTTTCAAATTTGTTTTATGGTCGGTTGATTTTTTTTTTTTTTTTTTTTTAAAGAAGGCAGGTCGCTGTAGCCCTGACGTCACTGCGACCCATAAGGATCTATTGTGACTCATGGTCGGTTGATTGGCGGGGTACGGAACATTAATTTTTTGCGATTTTTGAAGAGATATTTTTATTTATTAGTGAAATTTTTCCGGGACAATAAGTATCCTATGTCCTTTCTCGAGACTCAAAGTATCTCCGTAGCTTTCATCAAAATCGATTGAATAGTTTACGCGCAAATCATAAAAGTTTATTGTGCGTGAACCGTACATTTTTCCGGGACAAGTATCCTATGTTCTTTCTCGAGACTCAAAGTATCTCCGTAGCAAATTTCATCAAAGTCTATTGAATAGTTTACGCGCAAATCATAAAAGTTTATTGTGCGGAAACCGTACATTTTTCCGGGACAAAAAGTATCCTATGTCCTTTCTCGGTACTTAAAGTATCTCCATACCAAATTTCATCAAAATCGATTGAACGGTTTACGCGCAAATCATAAAAGTTTATTGTGCGGAAACTGTACGTTTTACCGGGACAAAAAGTATGCTATGTCCTTTCTCGAGACTCAAAGTATCTCCGTACCAAATTTCAGCAAAATCGGTTCAGCGGTTTGGACGTGAAGAGGTAACAGACAGACAGACACACTTTTGCATTTATAATATTAGTAGGGATTCCTTTGTTTATGTACAATAAAATTCAATAAATTATATCATAATATATATAATAAATAATTATTCTCTACAAGTAATTAACATGTTTTATTCATACAAGAACCTGTTTTATGTAATTTAATGAGAATAGAATAAACTTTTTGGACTTTAACTGTCTCACCCAGATAATCTGCAGAATACCTTGTTAATCTGCAGTCTAACTGGTTTACGCACCACAGAATCGTGCCCATACCACAGAAATTCACGGAATACATGTATTATATTATTACCCATACAACGTGATTTTATTTGGCCTTTTTCTTCTTCTTTTTATTATTGGCTCCTTTGTGAGTCGCCAGTATCAGATTATTTTTGGCCTTTTTTGCTTTCTATCTATTATTATGACAACAGGTAGGTATTTGTATTTTTCTCAGTCTTTAGTTATATATATGTTACGGCTAAAGGTAGGTGTGAACATAAACTTAAGATTAGCCGGCTAAACTTGGTTTATCTTCGACGAGGTGTTAATGTTAGTTTCTTCTATCTTTAGCCGGCTAAACTTAAGTGTAATTGCAGGCCCTTGGCTAAAAATGTAGAAGGAAGTGGAAAAGGAAACAATGTAATAATGTTTACTATTTTGACACGAAAAGTTTATAAAAAAATAATCACTTTCATTACACATACTTTTATGTACCTATGTAGGTATTTAAAATTACAAAATAAAACTTCTTGCGCCTGTTGTCTCCCCACCACCCTCAAGCCCTTCGCCGGCCCGGCGCACCCATCAAATACATTTTTAGCCGTTTCGGTTAATGTGCACATTAACCGGCTAAAGTTGGAATATCACGACGCAAACTAACATGTTATCGAACTTTAGCTGCTTCTCGAAGATAAACCTAAGTTTAGCCGGCTAATCTTAAGTTTATATTCACATTTCACACCTACCTTTAGCCGTAAGTCGTAACATAATATTATGTTGTTACGTGCTAGGGTTCGAGGGTTCGAAGAAAAAGACCGGCTGACTCTCTTGAAGACTTTAATCACTAACACTAGGTCCAAACACTAAGCACTAAGTTCAAACACTAAGCACTATGTCCAAACACTAAGCACTATCACTGGTTCACTCACTAAGTCACTTGTTTCTCACTTCGAAGTCGTCTTGTTGATCGCTCATTCGAAACTGACTCCCGGCCCGTCTACCTGCGTATTTATATTGGACGAGGCGAATAAAAGAAAGTTCGCGAACTTCCAAGAACAATCCCGGTTTGCATAAACACGTAAACAACCCGTGGGAAAATTCGAGCATGTACGCGTACCTGCCTGCGCGCAGGTAAGTGTAAACAAAAACATACAACTAGCGGCATCTGGTATTGAATAGGGGATTTACGCTGTCTGTGTATCCACGATAGTTTCGCCGGGTTGCCGCTAGATGACACTAAGTGTCCGCATTCGTAACAATATGTATACTGCGTGAAATTTTAATGATTGTTTTCCCGCAGTAAAATGATTCTATCTTAGTAGTACAATAGATTTGTGAAGTTTTTTTTGTTCAATTCATAAAAAAAATTCGGCCGGGTCCATAGCCTCTCGCGCCTATCGGCATAAAGTTGCCATAGTACGTCATACTAAATATTTTGTATTTTCAAAAAATAACTTACGTATGATTCAATAGTAGTACTATAGGTAAATCGTCCTGTTGCGGGAAAACAACCACTAAAATTTCACGTTGTATTAGGTATGCGTACTTTAAAAAAGAATCCATATTTCCCTTGGGGTGTTACGACATCACGCGTAAACGGCTGGACCGATTTTGCTGAAATTTGGTATAGAGATAGGTACTTTGTGTCCCGGAAAAATGTACGGTTACCGCACAATATTCTTTTATGATTTGCGCGTAAACTATTCAATCAATGAATTTTGGTATGGACTATGGAGATACTTTGAGTCTCGGGAAAGGGTTCAGACTTCAGGGATACTTTTTGTCCAGGGAAATGTACGGTTCCCGCACAATAAACTTTTGATTTTTGCCTAAACTATTCAATCTATTTTGAATTTGGATGAAATAGGCGAAATACTTTATATGGCAAAACAACGTTTGCCGGGAGAGCTAGTATTTAATAATAATATTAAAATAAAATAAAAAATCGGCCAAGTGCGAGTAGGAATCACGCACGAAGGGTTCCGTACCATTATAGAGCAAAATAATTAGGCCATAAATTGAATTTTTTGTATGGGAGCCCCCCTTATTTTTTATTTTATTTTAATATTATTATTATATATTAAAGTACACATATAACTAAGGATTTTGTAAAAAATTCAAGTATTTATATATTCATTTTATTTTATTTTTAGTATTTGTTGTTAAAGCAGCAACAGATATTATACATAATCTGTGAAAATATCAAATCTCTAGCTATTACCGTTCTTGAGTTACAGCCTGGAGACAACAAAAAAGGCCAAAAAATCACGTTTGTTGTATGGGAGCCCCCCTTAAATGTCCATTTTATTTTATTTTTAGTATTTGTTGTTATGGCGGCAACAGATATACATAATTTGTGAAAATATCAAATCTCTAGCTATTACCGTTCTTGAGTTACAGCCTGGAGACAGACAGACAGACGGACAGCCAACGAAGTCAAGGGTCCCGTTTTTACCCTTTGGGTACGGAACCCTAAAAATTAAGGCCCCCATACAAAACGCACAATTTTCGATTTTCGGCATAATAAATTTTGCTCTATAATAGTAGGTACGGAACGGTACGGTGCGCGAGTCCGACTCGCACTTGGCCGATTATTTACCTTCAAGGATGAATTATTTTTACACCCTTTCGAATCACGACACAGCTCGGCATTTTGAAGTTTTTACAAATAATTATTTTCTAAACACGTGCAGCTGCTGTCGCGACTCACGACTCACGACTCACGAGTCGCGATATTTACTGACGAAAAATGGTTTTGTGATATAACATACCTGGTTGGTGAGGACGTCGATGACCACATAGGCCAGGTACACGATCTCCTCCTCGTCCGAGCCGAGCGCGGCTCCCGCCAGCCCCGCCGTGCGCACGTGCAGCGCGCAGACCCAGCCGCCGCTGATCATGGCGCCATGCACCGCCAGCGCCGCCCCGGGAAGTAGGAGCTGTTGCCGTCTGCCGACCGACGCTCTCAGCGGCTAGCCACCATCCTAGCGCGGGGCACCGGGAAGAGCGTTTACTTTCTCGTTTGACGAGTATTCGTGTCGCGAACGGATCGGCAGCACTCGGAAATAGGAACGTGCGGGTCCGGACTCCGGTGATTATTCGCTGGAGAGCGTCGCGAGTTGCGTGTCCCGCGGCGGCTCGCAAGCTGTGAACGTGCCGTGGACGGTTTACCGCTAGATGTTCGCCTCGTCGTCGGTCGACGTAGGCAGTTTCCGTTTCGAGTGGAAATCTGAATTTCTCACTTCACTGACATTCAAGTTACACTAAATCCGCGGTGGAAAGACGAACGGCCGTTCGGTTTACGGATCGCGAACGACGATAGGTATTTAATAGGGCGTCGAAGTTGTCGCTAGACGTCCTCCGGATTAGAACAACTTTTGACTGGACTCTGGACGCAATGAACTCAGTAATTGTGGCGAGCTTCCCCGTTCGATGAGTAAAAAAAAGCACATAATTTGTTTATAATAAGTAATTGTAATTATAAAAGTAATTATAAAAAACAAGCGGACACGGCGATTTTTACGCTCGAGCCTGTCCGGTTGGGCTCGGTGAATCGACTGCCGCGGCCCGCGGCGCGATTGGCTCGCCCCCCGTTGACACTGCGCAGGTAACGCCAGGTGAGCGAGGCGACGTTGCCAAACCGAGCACTATCATTGATGAGATAGTTGCTGTGTCAAGACGTCATGAAGCCGTAGCTTCTAGTACCTACTGAATACACGTTAAAAGTTGAAAACCCTAGTACATAACGAATACTATACTCACAAGTCACAACTAGTACTAGACACTAGTAGTTAGTCACGTCTTGCTGTTCGATTTTGGCACGTTCCCGTTAGCCGTTGCCTTGCCTTGTCTATGAGGCAAAAAAATTATCGTCGGACTCGCGCACGAGCCACGAAGAGCTCCAGAACAAAAATTGTGTTTTTTAGGGTTCCGTACCTAAAGGGTAAAAACGGGACCCTATTAGCGAGACTTCGATGTCTCTCCGTCTGTCCGTCTGTCTGTATGTCTCCAGGCTGTACCTATGTCGAGAACCGCTATAGCTAGACTTCTGAAATTTTTACAGATTGAGTACTTACATTACAAGTTACAAGAAACGTGATTTTTTTGGCCTTAGCGCTCGTAATCAATAATGGTAACAGCTAGGCACTTAAAATTTTCACAAAATCCTTAATTAATAGGTAATTATATTTGTACTTTAATATTTAATAATAAAATTTAAATATAGTAAATATTTAAGGGGGCTCCCATACAAAAAACAATTTTTAGTCTACTTTCGCTCTATACCGGTAGGGAAACCCTTCGTGCGCGAGTGAGTCCGACTCGCACTTAGCCGATTATTTTTGTAAAATTGTATGGGAGCCCCCCTTAATTTTTAATTTTATTTAAATAACCTACTAATATTATAAAGGCGAAAGTTTGTTTGTATGGATGTATGGATGTTTGTTACTCTTTCACGCGAAAACTAATGAAACTTTACAATAATATAGCAGCTTAGGTATACATCAGAATAACTGCACATAGCTTAGGCACAGAATATATAATAGTACTCCGGCTTAGGCTATAATTTTAACCGACTTTCAAAATGGAGGAGGTGTTATGTTCGTTTTTTATGCTCAACGATTACTCCGCCGTTTATGAACCGATTTTCAAAATATTTATTTTGGTGTTACATAGGCCATTATCCCAATTTTGTATCATGTTCACAAAAATGGTGACCTGATGAAGGAATCCATGGGCAATCGAGGGAACTCCTCAAAATTTATATGGAAACATGTAGTGACTTTGGTTTCATGAGAAGTAATCCGAGCATGTGCTAACAACAAGTAAGATTTTGGACCCAGTGACACCCACCCATGGTTCGGAAGCTGCTGGGAGAACTCCTGACTCTTTATATACACGTTTGAGAGTTTCGGCGTTAGTTTAAGATCGGAAAGCAGATGCTACTATGCAAATTACATTCGTCATCATCATCATCATCATCATCACTACCATATTTTACCATCAACCATGCATCGAAGCCTCGAAGAAGCTTGGTGTTCTTAACAGAGCGAGACAGTACTTCAGTCCGGACCAACGCCTACAACTCTACAAGGCGCAGGTTCGGCCTCACATGGAATATTGTTCTCATCTCTGGGCAGGAGCGCCAAAATACCAACTGCTCCCTCTGGATCGTATCCAACGAAGGGCCGCTCGAATTGTTGACTGCCATAGTGTTTCGAGCAGCTTGGACCCCTTGGAATTACGCCGAGATGTAGCTTCACTCTGCATCCTCTATCGGTTGTATTACGGGGAGTGCTCTGAGGAATTGTTCGGAATCATACCACCTGCAACTTTTCGCCATCGTCCCACGCGAAAAACATACCATCCTCATCACCTTGATGAGTGGCAGTCTTCCACAGTGCGATTTTCGCGTAACTTTCTGCCGCGCACTGTAAAACTCTGGAACGAACTGTCACCAGCAGTATTTCCGGACCTATATGACCTGCAAACCTTCAAGAAAAGAGCGTATTCCCTCTTAAAAGGCCGGCAACGCACCTGCAGCTCTTCGGATGTTGCGAGTGTCCATGGGCGACGGTAGTTGCTTTCCATCAGGTGACCCGTTTGCTCGTTTGCCCCCTTATTTAATAAAAAAAAAAAATCGTACCAATACGTTTCGTAGTCTTTTAGATCGAGAATCGAGTTTGTCAAGCGATTTAAAAAAAAAAATACACAAATATTAAAAACCTCTTTTTTTTTTAATGAAGAGTTTGTTTTAGTCTAAGAAATTAATTAGCTTCAAAATCGTCGATCAGACCGAATAATTCGTGTAGTTTTGAAATTTGGTACAGTTGTTCCTGTGTCCAGATGAAGTCCCCGAGGGTGGGACAAGAGCCGGCGGTGGGGGAGGGGGGGAAAGGTCTCTTTTTCAAGGTTTTTGCTTGTAACTCGAAAAGTATTTATAATATCTCGTTAGTGACTTCTACATTAATTATCTACATTAAATTTCCTATATGTAACTCCGGCGCCAGACCACAGAATATAATATAATAGTACCTACTCGCCAGACACAGACAAATGTTTGAACACAGACTTTGTAGACTTTGCTCACACAATTGAACACTTGTATGTTTTACCTGCCAGACATGTTTCACATACATTTTCACTTCACAGTTGTTGCAAGGACGACAAACAAGATAGACGACGGATTTGTGGACGCGATATAATACGTATATTATTATTTAGGTGCTTTTAATCATATAAAATTATATAATATTAATTATATTATATAATACGAGCAACTACAGACTACTTCTATATGTATAAGTATATTGTATTATCTATGGACTACACTTCTGTGAAGATGTCATCTCACAGAAGGAAGCCGCCGAACGGGTCAGAGAGGCGGATGTGGCCGCAGACCCGGTTCGAAGACGGCGCGGAGGGCGCCGCGCAGGCGCGCCGATCACGAACGCCAGCTCCCGCCGTAGATATGACTCGGGCGACGGATTGGGGGACCCGCCGCCCATTGCACGAGTCTTTCCGGTTACAGAGTGCCCTGTGCCTTGGGCAGCTCTCCCGGAGTAAGCGACAGCAGAATGTCGCGCGGAGAAGCTGCGCTGGAAGCAGATGCCGCTGACTGGGCCGCTGCAGTTTTCGTCTCAGACGGGTCCAGCGGCCCAGCACAAAGCGGAGGAGAAGGCACGGACGGGTTTTAGTGGGTAGAGCTGCGGCCAACTTACCATCCTCTCGGCCGCAGCGAATCCCACATACCCCGGTGGTCCTTCCCCAGTGCCGCCGGGCATGCTTAAGCGCATTTCCCGTCTTAAAAAAAAAAAAAAAAGGAGAACTAACGACCAACTGAACTTCGCGCGTGTGTAGCAGGCAAGCACACATTTGAACACTAATCTTTGAGCTCTTTGATGTGCGCCAAAAAACAACAACAACAACGCCAAAAAAGTTTGTACAAAGTTTTGAACAGTCTCAAATACCCGTGCTACACATGTGTACAAACAAGTGTTCAAATAAGTGTGCAAATGTTTGTGCTGTGTCTGGCGCCGGCTTTATATAATATATAGGAAATTTAATGCACACATTTTTACTGTACGATCATTACTTTAGGAAATACAGAGTATTAATAGGGTACGCTAGCACTGTTTTGCCGTACAAACGTATTTCCCAATTTACTCCCTGGACAATGCATCTACACAAATAATTTTTTATACAATATTGGGATCTTTCTTCTTTCTTCTTTCTCTTCGTTTTTGGCAACTTGACACAAAGTATGTGTATGTTGTGCCACAGACAAGGTAAAAAGGTAAGGAATATGGCGGGAAAACCGTATTCCTCCTATAATAATTTTCAGCATCGTTTTCATGTAATATCGTCAGGTCATAAGTCTAGTCAAAGTCTAAGTACAAGTCAATACAGTCAAGGAGTCAAGTCGGTCGTTTCAGTAAAGTGGTAGACGCTTTACTGAAACTTTCAATGGAGTTTTGGAGGGAACACAAAATCGCACGTTTCTGGATAATGCATCACTTTCCTACACTTGTGCACGATAACGAATATCTAATGGTTAATATTCTACCAATAATAATAATAATAATAATGTCCTGACCGATTTCGGCCTCGGCGACTTGACTTCACACTAATAATGTAATGCGGCGACGATCGTGGGCACGCATATGAGTATGACTAAGGTATCCTATTTTTGTAGAGAACGTACGTGCACATACAGTACACGTTAGGATACCGTTTTCGTAATTATAAGTGATTTTTGAAGGTGGTTTATTCTTTAGCTGGTCTCTTTTCAGATCAAGATCGCACCTTCTTTTTTCTTCAAATGAGTGGACTTTTTCATTTATAAGTTTCCGCCATTGTGCCCTATTTGATACCAGTTCTTCCCATCGAGAGTGGTCTACTTCGCAGCGCTTCATATGCCTTTTCTGAACATCTTTGAATCTGAGGAATTGTCCACCTGAACAACGTTTGCCTTCCACGAGTTCATGTGGATTCTACCAATATTACACATTAAAAACCCAACTTAACACAATTTTAGGAAAATAATACAAAATCACAACATCACTCTTTCACATTCCCGGCAAAACTCTCTATTGGGATCTGTTAAAGCATGCTCTACATTAGATTTTTTTCTAAAATTAAAATTAAGACCCTAAAAAAAATGCAAAAATTGAATGCCCCGAGGCAATAGATTTAACTCTTCCTGAAGATATTTAAAAATAAATAAAATTAGATAGACTCTATTTTGAAGGAGGAATCAGGGGACTACCTTACGCCGATTTACTGCATTTGTCTCTAGATACGTACGTACGATAGTAAATCGAGGTAACGTATTCCTATGATTCCTCCTTCAAAGTTGATCCTATCTAAATTTATTCTCATACTAGCTGTCCCGGCAAACGTTGTTTTGCCATATAAGGTATTTCTACTTCATCAGTTGATACAAAATCTTACCCCCTCTTTTGAGCCTAAGAGGAGGGGGGGGGGATTTTATACACCAGATGTTAAGTTGGGAAACAGTAAATAATATGAAGTAAGTCCAAGAAAAATGTTTGATACAAAATCTGACCCCCTTCTTGGTCCCCTTAGAGGGGTGAGGGAGGGGAATTTCATACACCAGATGTTAAGTTGGAAGCATAGAAATATATCTGCGAAAACCGTATGCAAATCGGAAAAGTAGTTTTCGTATTATATACAAAAGTTTGATACAAATTCTGACCCCTCTTTTGTCCCCTTAGAGGGGTGGGGGGAAAAATTTTTATACACCAGATGTTAAGTTGGAAGAAGACAAATATATCTGCGAAAACCGCTTTCAAATCGGATCAGTAGTTTTCGTGTCATGCTGGAACAAACATACAGACAGACAGACAGACAAAAAAATAACCACAGTTTTGGCTTCTATAGCGATGTAGTAACACCCCCTGCTTATTATTTTTTGAATATCTTTAATGTACAGAATTTTCATTTCTACAGTTTTATTATATGTAGATATAGATATATCTTATATTTTTGCTTGTAAAACCTTGAAAAAGAGACTTTTCCCCCCCTCCCCCACCGCCGGCTCTTGTCCCACCCTCGGGGAATGTTTATTATATTCATCTGGACACCTTCAGGAACAACTGTACCAACTTTCAAAACTACACGAATTATTCGATCTGAATTCCTTAATTTTCCCAGGCTATTTGTTTGTTTGCTCGAACACGCTAATCTCAGAAAGTACCTACTGGTCCGATTTAAAAAAATATTTCATTGTTAAAGCTCATTTATACAGGCAGGCTTTTTATTATTACTTACGCTAAGACTAATAGGACCGAAGAATCAGAGGAAAGTGTGGAAAAAACCGGAAAAGGTTACAAAGGGATTATCTCACGAAGTACTGGAGCATTTTTGATATTATTTGTCACAGATATAGGTACGTAGAGTAGACCACGTGAAGGGACACAACTCATAAGGTATTTTTTGCGGGAAAATGTACGGTTTTCGTAAAATTCCTAAACGCGGGCGATATAAACACAATAGTATGTTTTTAAGGCCTTTGTGAAAATTTCAAGTGCCTACCTGTTGCCATTATTGATATCGAGCAAAAAAGCCCCCTTCAATACCTATTAATTTTATTTTGTTTTCTGTATTTGTTGTTATAGCGGCAACAGAATATATTAATTATTATATTATATTATAATTTATATATTATTATTCTTATTATTCGGACTTTACCCAAAAGAATTGGGTAATACCTAATACACACACTGGCAAAATTAGCGGAACATAGTTAAAAAGGGGCACAACTTGAACTCAAGTGGGTCGGGCTGTCTGAAATCCTTTTTTATAGTTTCTAAGCTCATTTAAGAAATAAAATATTGAACAAAACTGGCAATTTGAGAGATTTTTATTGCAATTATTATGCCATAATAAATGTTTTTCGATGATTGACGTTGTAAGTGTTTCTGATAAGAATGGCGATTTTAGCGGGGTTCAAGGTATGCCAGCTCATTTGATTGTTTGGTTTTTGGAAGAACACATTGCTTAGATATAAAATTAGTGATTTCCCAGCATCTACGACAGCTAGAGCTGTAACCACGATAGAGAAAGGTCACACCTACCGTTCGGTCAGTCAGGCCTTAGGTGGGTCAGCTTCCGTGGTCCATCGTAACTTTCAACGCTACAGAGAGACTGAATCTTACGTCTGGAGACGAGAACAAGGCAGATATCGGGTGACATTGGTTCAGGATGACCGTTTTGTTAGGGTACAACCCTTAAGAAATCGACCTCAAACTGCATTGCATACACGAAACCTGTCGGAACAGATCCGAGATGTACGTGTGAGCGATTGTACAGTAAGAAGAAGACTCAAAGAAGTAAAATTAAACTCAAAAGTGCCAGTAAGGGCACCAGAACTTGAGACAGGACACCAAAGAGCTAGGCTAAGATATGCGCGTGAACATCAAAATTTGACAAGTGTATGAAATCGTATGCTGTACAGTGATGGGAGCAAATTCTATGTAAATTTTGTTGACAGGCGATAAAGAATGTGGATAAATCGTAAGGAACGCTATAGACCATCAAACTTAACGGAAACAGTGGCCTATCATGCAGGCTTCGAAATGGTTTGGGGTGGCATATGACTTGGAGCCCGCACGGAGCTGATGATTGTTAATGATGGTACTTTGACAGTACACGGCTAAAGCACAGATGTCCTAGAACTGCATGTTGTGCCTTTTACACAAGTTTAGGCAGTAGCTTCAATTTTATGCGCGTCCATAGAGTAAAAAAATCAGGCATTATTACCTAAATTATGCTGGCGTAGCCTAGGTGGAGAGGCCAGCACGGTCTACGGATATGGATCCGATTGAGGACGTGTGGCACATCAATGGGTGAACGGTACGAGTTAAACCTCCAGCTCCAAAATCTGTTCAGGAGCTCGAGTTGGCGCTACTGGAGGAGTAGGAGAATATTCCACAGGAAATGATTGACAATCAAAATGCAAGCATGCGTATCCAGGCCCTCTTGAGATCCATAGAAGGCATTAAACGCTTTTAACATGGCATTTCTTAAGTAAAAATGGAGAATTTAACTTAAAAAATTACTGCTGTAATTTCAAAGATTTTCTTAATTTTTGATTTTTGCTGATTTTTTTTCTTTTTACACGATTTCATGCCCTAAATTTATATAAGTTTTATTTTTTAATCATCAATTATTAAATTAATAAAGAAATATATACAAATACGCGAATAATTTACAAAAAAACTGAAAATTTTGTTATGTTCCGCTAATTTTGCCGGTGTGTATAGTTACATGCTAATACGTCAACTCGGGTAAACCTAGGTTTATTCCACCTTATGGACCATAGCGGGAATTGTTTCCGCTGCGGTAAGCCGGGGCACAAGGCCGCCGACTGCGCGGGGGAGCCTAGCTGCTTCTTCTGTGCCGAGCTCGGCAAAGAGAGCGACCACGTGCTGGGGACTATCGGCTGCCTTGCAGCAGCCAGCAAGCCGCCCAGCACGAGGAAGAAGCGCAAGGCTCCCTCCAAGGCTCGGCCGCGTAAGCGGCCTGGAGCTGACGAGGCTGGAGCGAGAAACGCCCCTGCCATGGAGGTGGAAGCCTAGGCCTGTGGGCGGTTGATCGGGGGATCACCGCCCACAACATAGGCCCCGAAGAGAAAGGCTCCCCCGATGCCCGAGGAGCCTCTCGGTGAAGGCAGGCGGCGGCATAGCCGCTGCATTTGTGTAGTGCCGGAAGCGGCAAGCGCTGCGGAGGACGCGGTGCGACTTCGATCCCGCTCCTCCGCGTGTAGCGTTGACGAGGGCATGGAGGGGTTTTAGTCGGTACACCTCTGCGGAGGGAGTCCGACATA
Organism: Plebejus argus; assembly: GCA_905404155.3. NCBI lineage: Eukaryota > Metazoa > Arthropoda > Insecta > Lepidoptera > Lycaenidae > Plebejus > Plebejus argus. The sequence goes on along the minus strand of FR989927.1, from coordinate 116,805 downwards.
CCCCTGCCCTTTCCCTCGAGGGGGCAGGGGATGCGTAATGCATTTCCCCTCCTAAAAAAAAGTTTACTCCACCTTGGGGATGCCGTCGCCCATTGCACTGAGTCCCCGAGAGGGTCGCGAATCGCGATGTGCAGTGTGCTCCTGCACATCGCGACAAAACGCAGTGGAATGGCCTAAGCAAGCCCCCACTGGGGCCTATGCTGCCTGGGGAGCAAGTAAAACGCTCACATCGAGAGGAGTCTGCAATCCACTAAGCAGACGTCCGCTGATGAAGTTGTGGTGTCGTACAGTTCCCGCGACTTCATCAGGAAGCGGTGGCTAGGAGCACCGTAGAGTTTTAGTGGGTAGGGCCGTGGCACACACCATCTTCGCCACGGCGAGTCCCACATATCCGCAGTGGGAGTCCCCATCCCCTGCGGAATGCATCACAGCATTTCTCTACGTCAAAAAAAAAAAAAGGTTTACTCCACCTTCTAGCATTACCCGTAACATATTATACACAATTACACAATCTGTGAAAATTTCAGAACTCTAGCTCATGAATCTTTGAAGAATCGGGTCCACCAAGGCTGTCTTCCAAGAAGCCAAGACAATGCCAGAAGAGTAAGAGAGCCGAAAAAGACGCGATAAGATCAGAGCCAACTCTGGAGTAGCTTGGAGCACACATTTTTAACACAATAGGGGGATTCCGTCAGGCCCACTCGACTTTAGAATATCAAAGGAACGAAGGGCTATTCGCTCTGAGCGCATATGCGACATGCTGCTCGTGCATCGCGGTATGGTCGGCAGTTTCTGTCCCTCGTCATCTAGGGTCGAGTTTGACGCAAAGAGCATGTCCAGTAAATCGGCTTTGTCATTTGTGTCATTGGCCAACGATCCATTTCCTGCGTATAGAGATTAATACCTCAATGGCTCGAATTACACCATCAATATAATCACGATTCTAGTATCACGCGTATCACAAACATACTAGACTCCGCCACAGAATATATAATAGTACTGACTCCACGCACGACAACTCTGCGCGCGACAGCGTAGGCGCCGTAGGGATTCATTAAAAAAATGGGTAATCCCAATGATATTTTAATGGTAGTTTTACGTTAATATCTTTATAATTACTCATTTAAATTATGTATAGGAATAGGAGTATCGATTATTATGTAAATATGGCGGCCCGACGAAAAGTTTCGTTCAGCCGCGCGCAGAGTTATCGTGCGCGGAGTCTACTGTACTGCGAATTGCGATACTGCGATTCGGCCTATTACACCATCAATATTATTATTATTATTATAATATTATCACGGAATCGTGATAATATTGATGCGTGTAATATTAGCCAATGAACTAAACGAACACGACTACACTTGACAGACGACAGTTGACAGTTGTTTACGCGCCAAGCAAACAAAAACTGTACAGTGTACACGAGTGTCCTTTTAATTATATCTGCGTTTTAGCGATGACTTTTTTGTAGTTTTAAGTTTTTAACGTTGTTTCTTTGGTTTTTAATAATTGGTTATTGGATTGTTTATTTGTTCGACGAGTTCCTTTGTGAGAAATATTAAGTCGTAATGAAGTATCTTTCTGTTATTAACAAGCACATAAACTCGGGTGGCGCCAAAAGCAGGTGTGCAAGTCGAGCGAGCCGAGGCTAGAGTGGTTCGGTTTTAATGTTGGGGCATCTAAAGTGTGAAGAACGATGTCTGCAGTGACGCCACGCAGATCTAACAGGGTTGCACATACCCACACGCCCAAAATGTCCGAAAGAAAGAAAAGCTTATTCTTGAGAGGGGTGGAGCCCGAGGAGCCCATCAGACACCGTCGGCTGTCCGTCGTGGACAGTGAGAGTGACAGCAACGACTGCGATCTGGGTATCATCAGCACCTTGGACTCCAGCTCTGGCGATGACAACTATCCCGTTACACCTGAGAGAATGTGGTGTAAGTATAATTATTATAATATATTGTATTGCGATCGGCATGTCAGACCGTTCATCATTTAATAATTGTTCATGATCCTCTTTCATTTCACAGTTTCACTCAATAAGTACTTCATAATAATAACAAAATCATTGTGCATTAAAAGAAAAATGAAACATTACTAATAATAGTTAGAATTTATTATTATCACTCATTCCTCAACCAACATCAGATATTTGGTATATATTTCACCATCTGGTGAAAATTAATGAAGAAATTAACTGTATGATAGTAGCTTTTTAAATAATTTCCAATGCCTGTTCTGTGAGATGAGAAATAAAGATTGTTATAAAGATATAAAGATCTTAAATAAATAAATAAATAAATAAATAAATAAATAAATAAATAAATTGTATTCCCTTATGTTGTGTGTGTTTATGCCAGATACAATATTAACCGAGCTCCTGCTTGATATCACAAAAGTAAGCACAAAAGAAGTGACATTAACCTTTCAAGCCCCAAGCGGTTGCATGCAACCATGATAACAAAAGAAGAACAATAGATTTCCAAGAATCTGTGATAGAGGGTTTAAATCTGTAGAAGATAATGTGTACTCTGCTAATCACACTTTGAGACTGGCTGGCTTAAGGGATATACCTATTCTTCTTGTCCTAGGTGCCAGCAGAAATAATTTCCAAGGGGTGCAGATTTTAGTTTTCTTTCTATTCTTTTTACTTTTTACAAACAACAGTGACTGTCTATTTACGTCAACAGAAAACATTTAGTGCCGAAACAATACAGACTATCTTTGTACGGCATGGTAATAGGGTTACACTGGCATGCGGTTGACTGTACTAAGTACTAACAACTACCTAATCTTGGCTTGGCCAAGATTCCCAGGGGGTGCAAGTGCACCACCTGGCACCCCCCTGCCGGCGCCACAGAATAGTATATTAGTTTAACAACCGACGCCCATGCTTCTTGTGTGGTTGAAAATAATATTTATAGTAAATTGTGTCATTTCTTAATACAGTACCTTTTTCATCATTATTATTTTTACATTGTAGGTAAGGTTATTGAGAAATAACAATTTGTATGGTAAAGTAATAGAACTAATAGACTGATGTTTAAGTAGGTTAGTATCATTGTTATTGATTTTATTAATCACCAAATAAAATACAATTTCTGCCACCTAAAACATAATATTAGTTCCATATTAGGCTGGCTATAAAATGTCTGAAATAACTAATAAGTAATTTGGCAAATGAAAATAATACCACCTGTATTATTTCTATAATTTACATTATTTCAAAGTAATTTAAATTATAAAATTTTAAATACTTTTTCATTTTCCAAACTTCATTTGTTTTCTAATGGTTTCTGTTCATAACCATGTAACTGTAACGTAAATATAATTACCATTATACACCTTTTGAGAAGCCGTGTTACCAGTTACCAGAGACAACTAGCAATATTCCAAGTTAAAGTCAACCCTGTAGCTGTGTTACAACCCTGTAGCTGTGTTTTTCAAGAATATATTTTGATTAATCTGAAGATCCATACTTATTAAGCACAGTGTTACTAATTTGATAAATATGTACAGTAGAGCAGGGGTGGCCGACTTGACTAGACCTAAGATCTACTGTTTACTAACGAAACCCTGTGCGATCTACCAAGTACCCTAATTACATACTTATTGAAATCTTAAATGAAACAGCATAGTGTAGCTTATTGGTCATTGCGCAGTCTGGTCCAATTATTAATATTTTTTGCCTGGCCGCAATCAACTGGACTAACAGTCGCGATTGACCGGTCGATCGCACCACCATGCCAGGCCACCCCTGCAGTAGACCCTCGCTAATCCGGCCCATTATTTTGACATTTTCAGAATTTTGTTGGATTATAAATATTAAATAAAAACCTTTGTCGGATTAACCTGGGTCTACTGTAATAACTATGACGTTTGTATGTACACAATGCAGAATGTTTTATTAGAGGTGGGATAGCTATACCAAGTGGGGGCCGAACCACCCAACCCAGTAATAATAATAAAGCAAGTACAATCAATGTAACAGCTGATGTATATATAATATCCCACCAAAAACATAAATGTAAATGCAGAGCCAAGTTCCATACGAACATATTCTTGTCTATGGTCTTCGCCGTAAAAAGGATGGAGATCTAAATAAGTGCCAAGTTTCATGGAAAATCGAAATATATATGTATGTATAGGAACCAAATAACAATAATGAACAAAAATAATAGAGTCTATTTCTTTGCTTTATTAAATATCTATAACAATTGATGTTATTTTAATAATGCGAGATCTTAAACTAGATTAGATTTGACTTAGCCAGTTTTCATTACATCAGTCATTTCATAAAGTTATTAAATATTTTAATTCTGATGAAAATTATAAAGAGGAAAGATTTGATGTTTTGTTTGTGTGTTTGTTTGGGACGAATAGGCTCCGAAACTACTGGACCGATTTGAAAAATTCTTTTGCTATTGGAATCCTACATTATTTCTGCTGAACATAGGCTACATTTTATTTCGAAAAAAAGTAGGGTTCCGTAAGATATTTGGGTTTTTCGGACGCAAGGTGTAAAAAATCAGCCAGAAAAGTTACTTATTTTGCGTACGCTGCCTAAACTATAAAAGATAGAACCATGAAATGTTCTAAGTAATTGTAGACCTTATAAATATCTAAAAAAAAGTCCGCGACACACTATACCTATCTATGTCGGGTGAGGCACAATAACCATTTTTTTATTTAAAAATCCTGAATTTTTTTGGACTATATTTAAACGCATATATTTTACTCACGCTATTAAGGCCGTCACAGACTTAGCTATAATATATATTAATATACCGTACTAAACACACTGAGACCAGAAATATATATTATAGCTGAGTGTGTGGTCACGCGAAAATTGTATAGAAAATATAATATATTAATATGCCTAGCTATAAATATATTAATATATATTATAGCTAGGTGTGTGACGGCCTTTAATCCTTATCAAAATAAATTATTTTATCACTAAGTACAGTTTATGTAGATAATATTTGGTCTTTGATTGATTAAAATTGGACGTTTGGTTTTGAAATTATGGCGAAATTAAAGTATTACGATAGTGGGCGTCACCAAAGCGCGTGCGGCAGGAAGACAATCTGTTGTAGAAATGAAAATTCTGAAGACATGAAATGACACCCGAAATTACACCTCTGTCACTACATCGCTATAGAAGCCAAAAATGTGGTTAGTTTTTTGTCCGTCTGTCTGTCTGTCACTCTTTCTGTCTGTCTTTATGTTTGTTCCAGCATCACACGAAAAATACTGATCCGATTTGATTGTGGTTTTCGCAGATATATTTATCTTCTTCCAACTTAACATCTGGTGTATAAATTTTTTTCCCCCCACCCCTCTAAGGGGACAAAAGAGGGGTAAGATTTTGTATCAAACTTTTTTTTAACACGAAAACTACTGATTCGATTTGCATACGGTTTTCACAGATATATTAATTGTCTTCTTCCAACTCAACATCTGGTGTATAAAAATCCTTTCCCCTCCCCCCTCAACCCTCTCTGGGGACTAAAGAGGGGTCAGATATAGTATACAACTTCATATTAGGTACGAGCTATTGCTTGCGGCTTCGCTCGCGTTAAGAAGTATTATTATATACAAATTTTCATCCCCTAGCGGATGCCTACGTCATAACATCTACCTGCATGCCAATCACCATGTCAGTCAGTCACCTTTGAGTTTTATATATTTAGATTAACTGTGTTTTCCAACTTAACATATTCTGGTGTACAACATCCCCCCCCCCCCTCTTAGGGGACAAAAGAGGGGGTAAAATATATTATAAGGCCAAAATCAATAATGGCAGCCGGTAGGTACTTGAAATATTCACAAAATCTTTAATTATATTTTTCCTTTCATAATATATAATAAAAGTAAAATAAAATAAATATTTAAGGGGGGTCTCCATACAAAAAACACAATTTTTGCCTAGTTTCGCTCTGTCCAACTCGCACTTGACCGATTTTTTTTGTTTTCTGATTTTTCCCTACGCTTACACACAATTATCGAGCTGGATTCCAAATTTCAGCCTTCTAGGTCATCTGGAAGTGGGTTAGAATTATTTTGATCTATAGGTCAGTCAGTCAGTCAGTCAGTGATAAAAATGTAGATTTTCGGGCGTTAATATCTTAATAACAGTTTGAGCTATGCTCATGAAATTTAGAGCGTATATTTATCTCGCAAGTCTCATTATATGAGCCAAATTTGAAACGTTTATGTCAAATAGTTTCTGAATTATGAGGGGGTCAAAAGTAGCTGCAAAAGGTTCGTGTAATATTACACACGGTACTAAGAAGTAGTGTGAAGTATCCATAGATAATATCTATGGATACTTCCATCTTTGGTTTTGTCTTCCTCGGTTTCTTCTGCCATCCCTTGGGTACCACTCTGTCACCTCTCTGCTCCATTTTCCTTTTGTGTCCCGTATCACGTGGCCAGTCCAACGCCATTGCTGCTGGTCAATGCGATTTAGGACATCAGTGATTCCTGTTTTGGTACGAAGGTCAGTATTTCTCACTCTATCCAGTCTCCTATGTCCGCCATACTCCTTTCCATAGCTCTTTGGCATCTAGCGAGCTTAGATCTTTGGACTGCACTCTGCAGTAAGAGCCCAAGTTTCGCATCCATAAGTCAGGCTGGGCAATGAATTAAAGGTTTTTTTCTTTATAGCCATACCCAGTTCTCTCGACTTAATGATTTCTTTAAGGGACCAAAACTTTTTCCAGCCGATAGCTATTCTCATATTGATTTCCTTCATTGGTCTCTAAAGGATATAACTTGACCAAGGTAAGTATACTCCTGCACATATTGCAATGGTTCATTGTCCAAGTTAATACATGTCTCGGTTCTGTTAGTCATAAGTTTTTTTTTTTTTAGGTTTATTTTAAGCCCCAATTCTTGCGCTTTCTTTGTTCAGGGTTAACACCATTTGCTCTAATTTTGTTGGATCCTCTTCTAGCAGCACCAAGTCGTCAGTGAATCTGAGATGACTGAGTTTTTTGCCGTTTACATTAATGCCATATTTGTCCCAGTCTAGCCTTCGGAACTCACTCTCTAGAGCGGCTAAAAACAATTTGGGGGATAATGGATCCCCCTGCTTTACGCCTCTTTCTACATTGAACATATTGTCTCCCAGGGTTTCCATCTGTATTTTGGCTTTGCTACTGCTATAAATCGTTTTGATGACGTCAATGTATGTAACAGAAATATATTTAATACTAATATAATATACGTATATTTAAGTTTTTATTATCATACACAAATTTAATACACATCCAGACCCGTGAACATTGAAAAAAATTTTGTTCCGTCGGCGGGATTCGAACCCGCGATCCCCAGCTTGAGCTGCCACACACTCAACCAATTGAGCCACAGAGGTCGTTAATCTTACACATAAAATATTGTGAAACTGTTAATGACATTGTAAGGCTTACCAGTGGTGCTTCATATATAAAGCTGCAGAATTAATTAGTTAACACTTGACTGTGATGGGCGCTGGCCTAGGGTATTACGGACTAATGTTTCACGTAAATACCACATTAAATTCTATTTTGATGTGACCTTCTGCTTATGTTTTCATTTTCATAGACAACACTGATCGTTTGTTCGGATATCCCCCCTCATTATACCATTCTCATGTTAAACTTCTCTGAGTACATACATAACTTATGCCAAAGGTTTCAATCGCGAGCGGTGCCCACGATTTTTGATTCGGCATTTTGATTTTTGTTAACCGGAACCGATAATATTTGACCGAAAAGATTTCTTCAACGTCCAATCTTTTTCGGCTTTCAGGGGGAACCAGGTCGCACACGAGAAAATTACAGGAGAGCCAAGATCTAAAACATTTTATGAAGTCACCATTCACACTGAAAAAATATCAAACGCGGTACTCCGGGGAGGCAGCGGGGTGGGCGTCGACGCCGGCCACGCCGCGCCCACGCCGCACCCCCTCCCCGCCCTCCTCCGCCCACTCCAGCGCCAGCGCCACCGCCGCACCCGCTGGCCGCGCGCGCCGCAGCCTCGCCTCCCTCATCGCCGACGCCGAGAGCTGCAGCAGCTCCCTCAAGGATCTCAACTTCGACTCCGACTCCGGCACCGACTCCAAGGAGAACACGCCCGCGCGCCCGCGCCGCCACGACCGACACGAGACCACCCCGAGGTACTCCTTCCGCGGCGTGCTCGTCGAGAGGGCGAGGAACGAGGCCGCCTCGCCCGCCTCCCCCGCCTCCGGCCTCCCGACGCAGATCGACATCGACGACGTCGTCTCCCCCACGAGCATGCTGAAGACCCCTCACGCCGCCGTCGACGTCCGAGCCTCCCCGCCGAGGCTGGGCCCCAACCGCCGCTCCGTCGGGGAGACCCGTGGCAGCCCCGAGTCCGGCGGCGGCGACGAGCGCGCGCCCAAGCGCCTCCATTACGACGACGCGGCGGGCGGCGGCGGCGCGCCCAAGCACCCGCGACTCGAGCCGCCGCCCGCGCCCCGGGCGAGGCTGGCGTTGTTCGGCGCCGACAGGCTGAGGGAGATCCTTTCGGCCAAGTCGTTCTACGGCAGGACCGACCCCGAGCTGACCGCCCCCGTCTCCGATACTATATCTCGCGGCCTGGAGGTGGCGCACGTGCAGCGACGCAGGCGCGCCGGGGCGGCGGGCCGGCGGCGCCGCGAGCCCGGCCAGATCAACGGCGGGGTGCGCCATCGCATCCGAAAGCCTCGCGCCGCCAGAAGGCCGCCGGCGCCGGGCTCCGCCCCCGCCCCCGCCGCTGCCCCCGCCGCCGGCGGCGCGTCCACCGAGGACACGACCGTCGCTAGTCTCGACTCCACCCTGAGCCAGGAAGGTGAGTCTCTGTTCTTAACAAATTAAAAGTTTTTTTGTAGTTGTAAAATGTAGATAACTTGTGATTTTAAACGAGCCTGTGGATGCTGTAAAAATATGACGCTTGGGAAAAAATATGAAAACTTGAATTTTCTCGTCTGTATAATATTATATTCGAAGCTGTGTAAACTCTGTAAAAGCAATAGAACTAAGATACAGTTTATTAGTATTGAGACTGAGGAAACTGCTCGTATTTTTTTCCAACTGTGTTTCTACAATCTGTTTCATTAAACATTGAGCGAAAGTTGGAATATGGATTTTAGTGTGTTAGCCACTGGCCACTGGGTGTTAGCCCCTAGGCTAGTGCTAAGCTGTCCCATATGTGGCTGCGGTTGGCTAGCCTGACTAGTGGCTAGTGGCTAGCCAACCGTAGCCAGTAGCCACATAATACGGGACAGCTTAGCACCAAAACATCGGGAGTAGAATTTAACTGAGTTACTATTATATCAAAGGTGATTTCTCAGTTTATTTCACAGCATTCTATCGGACATTATTCTGAACACGTAACCGAAGTGCTATTTTTTTGCAACTTTCACGGTTTTTTAACGATTCGACGGTGACATATCACATATGCAATATAATTATATATGTATGTATGTACAAAGGTTAAATTGTCTGCGAGTCGTGTTTTGTTTTATTGCTGAGGATCTTCACTTCGTCGCTTACAGAAAAAGCGGACCCCTTTGACACGGAGAAGCGAACAATAGACGCGCTCCTGAGCCAGTGGACGGAGGAGGAGCTGCCCGAGTCGGAGCTGGCGCTGACGCGGCGCGGCGAGCTCGCCCCCCTCCGCCGCGACGTGATCGGGCCACCGCCCCTCCCCGCCGGCGCCACGCCCGTGCCCGCCGCCGCCGCCTACGCGCCCCCCGCCGGCGCCGTGCTTGCCGAGCTGGGCGGGCCGCTCGCGCCCGGCGAGGTCATCCCAGGGCAGACGGTGCTGCCGGACCTGGACGAGATCGAGCGCGAGCTGCGCCAGCTGGACGAGGAGCTGCTGCAGATGGCGCACGAGCACCGCCTGCCCGCCGCCGTGCTCGCCGCCGCCGACGCCGACCTCCCCGCGCCGCCGCCCCCCGCCTCGCCGCCGCCCCCCGCGCCCAAGCTGTTCCCGATCTTCAGCGACCCGAACCCAGGCATTTCGACGACGCCTCCCACTAAAGGTTGGAATACGAGCGAGGGAAAAGTGCAGCCGAAGTTTCTTGTTTTAAGGGTTCCGTACCCAAAGGGTAAAAACGGGACCCTATTACTAAGACTTCGCTGTCTGTCCGTGTCTGTCCATCTATGTCTGTCTGTCTGTCCGTATATCTCCAGGCTGTAACTCAAGAACGGTAGAGTAGAAATTTTCACAGATTATGTATTTCTGTTGCCGCTATAACAAAAAATACTAAAATTTAAATATTTAAGAAGAGCTCCCATACAAGAATCGCGATTTTTTGCAGTTTTTTGCTCGATATCAATGATGGCAACCTGAAATGTTCACAAAATACTCAATTTTATTAAGCCCGGCCGCATAATATTGTCCGAATTTTCTGATCAGAAACATTTGAACGTCCGCTTGATCGCCACTCCGCACACTATCCGAAATTTCCTTTCGGGGAGTTCGAGCTCACTCGGCTCAGTACAAAATGTTAGAGAGAGCGCGATCTGATTTTCTGATCAGAAACATTTTGCCATCCGATCGACGTCATCTGCCAATAATGTCAGAGGCCCGCCGGAACGCACTCTGCTCATATGTTCTGTGTCTGACGTCCGGTCCGGATGAGTTGTCAGATGCCGTCTATCGGATGGCAGAAATTTTCAATTGCGTTCCAGCGGGCGTCCGATGACGTCGATCAGTTCAAATGTTTCTGATCAGACAATCGGATCGTGCTCTAACATTTTGTACCGAGCCGAGTGAGCTCGAACTCGCCGGAAGGAATTTTCGGATAGTGTGCAGAGTCGCGGTCCGAACGACGCGGCCACGTTCAAATGTTACTCGTTCGGAGGCGTAATCGGGGCTCGTCGTATTCGTCGTTCAAAGTTTTCCTTTTATCGCATTCTTTCATTTCTTTTACAGTCGTGCTCAATCGATACTAAATACTTAAAGTAAAATATTAAAATTTTAAAATGAAAATTTTCAGTATTTTTTTCTAGACGAATAAATACCAAAAATAATAGAGCCGGAGCCGGAACGAGTTCCAAACTTCGGCTGCTACTACTGCGGCCCCATTGTAAGCGCTGAGTTCACACGACGCTCCCTCTCGCAGGAGCGGCGGTGCGGACGAGCGGGGCGGCGCTGAGGGGCGGCTGTGACCAGTACGTGATCGACGCCGGGCAGCGCGCGCTCGGCGCCGCGCAGTGCCTCGAGTGCGGCGTCATCTATCAGCGCGGCGACCCCCGAGACGAGCGCGACCACCGCCTGCACCACGACGCCGCCGACGTGCTGCGCTTCCCCGTCAGTACACCCCCACTCACCCCCGCATCACCCCCACACCACAAAGACGTATATATTATCTTAGGAAGTTCCGACTCGAATGTAACATTTTATTTAAATCGGAGAACTTTCATACAATCTTCCGACCCCGTTTTACTGTTACTAAGGCCTTAGGCCCGTATAAATAGTACTCAAGATGCATCTCGGTCTTAAGGCTCTGTGATTGGTTGGCTGTCAAAATTTGAACCAATCACAGAGCCGAACCGTGTCTTGAGACCGGGTCGCATCTTAATACTGACTATTTATACGAGGCTAAGTTTCGTACTTTGAATCCCATTTTACCACCTCAGGTAATTAATATATAGGAGCCCTTTTTCGGTGCTCCTATGTGGGGTCTAAAACGGACGAAACAAAGAATATTCCAGATAAAAACAGAAGTGTATAGACTATAGTGTATACAGGCCGGGTGTAATAAATAGGGTGTGTATGGGTTCCGTGTACACTGTACAGAGTTAACTGTAAAAGTGGCAGCCCTGAAGGAGCATTTTTTTCTCTTTGTATGGGGAAGCTCGTGACGCTGGGGTGCTTGCCCATACAAATCACAAAAAAAATTGGTCTTTCAGCACTGCTACTTTCACAGTGAACTGTCTACAAGGAACACATACACACCCTAAAGTATTATCACTCAATTTTGTTACATATGGGTGGGGAACGGTTGTAACCGTAGTCGTGATCGTCGGCAGGGTTGGAAAGAGGAGTGCGTGGTGGGGAGGTGGGGCGCGGCGCGGGCGCTGCGCGTGCGTGGCGGCGCGGCAGGCTGGCGGCGCGTGACCGCGCTGCTGCGGCGCCTGCTGCAGCCCGCGCTCGGCCTGCCCGACCTGCCGCGCCCAGACCACGTCTACACGGTGAGTACCTCTAACCTCGCCCGGCTCGCCGTGCGCGGCGGCGCGGCGGGCTGGCGGCGCGTGACCGCGCTGCTGCGGCGCCTGCTGCAGCCCGCGCTCGGCCTGCCCGACCTGCCGCGCCCCGACCACGTCTACACGGTGAGTACCTCTAATCTCGCCCGGCTCGCCCTCGTTACCCTCTCTTCTACCGATGTACCTATTCTAGTTTCGCGAATGTAGCGATTTCTATCGAATAGTTTGACGTTACTGTCGAGAAGTTTCCGAACTCGTATTACCCGCGTATAGAGCGGGCGCCGGCGCGGCGGTAAGTGAGCAATGAGCTTGCGAAATATTAGCTCCTTACATATTAAGGTGACGCCATGTTAAAGTAAAAAACCGTGTTGGATGTGTTTGAGACTGCTTGTTTTCTATGCGAGGCTGGCCCGGCCTCTCATAGAAAACAAGCAGTGGAACAGCAAAAAATTGAAAGGGCGTAGCGACAAAATGGTTTTTGTCGCGTAATTTAAAAACCATAAATACATTTCATATAAGCTATGGACAAATTAAAGTGTATACTAGAACCAATTTATGTACAAATTTTGGAAGCTTATATCACTCTCCTCTGTTGGCAAAATAGGAATCCCTTTTTTTACAGAGGTCTTTTTGATTGATTATTCTGTTGTGAAAGTTGACCAATCGTGTTATGCTATGGGTAATTCAAAGACAAAGACATGATGAATACTGACAGTGAATTTTAATTTCTTAGCTTTAGTCATTGCTGAGAAAAATGGACATCGCTACAGCCAAATTATCAAGGCGTCACCTTAAATTGGCGTTTTGTTGTACAGGCCACTTTGATCTCAACTATCTCCTCTTTCGTTAAGAATTCCAAATTCAAATTTTATATAAATTCATTTATTTGAGTTAAAAGAGAAAAAATTCAACTTTGATGTGGCAGTCCAAACCGCATTCAAAGAATTTGTTGACTCTCGTCCCTCCGTTTTTTTAGTAAAGGGAAATGCATCGATAACAATGGTACATATATTTATTAATTAAATATAATACTTAATATACAAAAAAAAATCGACTTTATATTCCTCCCATTACCCATACAAAACTTGTACTATTAACTATTCTGTGACATAACGTCAATTTCATAATATGTAATAAATTAATAATAATAATACTCCCCACACCGGTTTCGGTGATAGTGGCCGGTTTCATTGAAACCAGGCCAGGTACGCAGGAGTTATTTTATAGTGTGTGCGCAGTACACAAGAGCATTCTCTATTTGCTTTAACTCATTTTACTCTCATAACTTTCTGACTTTTTAGGGTTCCGTACACGGGCGTATATATAGCTTTGATAAGGGGGGGGGGGGTCCCTAACGTAAAAAGCGGCCAAGTGCGAGTTGGACTCGCCTATGAAGGTTTCCGCAGCAGCAAATAGGTAACGTGTTTAGGAAATAAAAAAAATACACGTACCTCGTCGATTAAATCGGTATATATCGACAATATAATATTATGTACTCGTAGTTACCATACGAGTACATAATATTATACTGTCGATTGGACAAGTAAGATGGATAGTAATGGGAGGGGGTCCGGACCCCCAGGACCCCCCCCTAATATACGCCCATGGTTTCGTAGCCAAAATGGCAAAAAACGGAACCCTTATAGATTCGTCATGTCTGTCTGTCTGTCCGTCCGTATGTCACAGCCACTTTTCTCCGAAACTATTAGAGCTATACTATTGAAACTTGGTAAGTAGATGTAGTCTGTGAACCGCATTAAGATTTTGATGCAAAAATGGAAAAATTATTAAAAATTTTAGGGGTCCCCATAGGTACAACTGAAACAAAAAATTTTTTTCATCTAACCTACGCGTGTGGGGTATCTATGGATAAGTCTCCAAAAATCATATTGAGGTTTCTCATATAATTTTTTTCTAACCTGAATAGTTTGCGAGAAAGACTCTTCCAAAGTGGTAAAATGTGTGTCCCCTCCCCCTCTAATTTCTAAAGTATGGGCATGATAATTCTAAAAAAAATATATGATGTAGATTACTATAAACGCTACCAACGAAAATTGGTTTGAACGAGATCTAGCCAGTAGTTTTCTTTAAACGTCATAAATGGTAAACCTTAATCTAAATTTCATTAAATCGACTGAAGTATAAAATAAGAATATTGGCCGCATTTTTTCAATCTAATTTTTTGGCACCTGACGCAAGTGATGTCCCTAACCCTGGCGATGTCTATGGTACGTCTGTAGGCGACATATCTACTATTATTATCGAATATGACACAGTTGTTAATCTTTTAAAAGATCTTGACCCACACAAATCAGCAGGACCAGATGGTATACCCGCTATATTTCTTATAAAATGTGCAAAATCTGTTGCAGTGCCACTTACACTTATTTATCAAAAATTATTAAATGAATGTATTGTACCGGAAATTTGGAAAAGAGCTTACATCACTCCGGTCCATAAAAAGGGGTCTAAAACTGATGCGTGTAATTACCGCCCGATATCTAAATTATGTATTGCTGCGAAGCTATTCGAGAAATTAATTTATAGTTAACTATTTTCAGCAGTTAAAAACTCATTTGGGAATTACCAACACGGATTTCTGCCTGGCAGATCCACGACATCTAATATGGTCCAACTTAGTGACTTTTTGACTGACGCTATGGATCAAGGGGCCCAGGTCGACGTCGTCTACACCGACTATAGTAAATGTTTTGATAGAATTGACCACAAAAAACTTTTACAAAAGTTAGAGGCGATCGTACATGGTGATTTACTCAGATGGTTTGCGTCTTATATTACCAATCGCAGTCAAGCAGTAGCAATCAATAACTGTACCTCTAGGTGGCGTCGGATCCCGAGTGGTGTACCACAGGGATCCTTGATTGGACCCCTGTTATTCGTCATATTTCTTAATGATATTGATCAATGTTTTAGCTCGTCCCAATTATTGTGCTTTGCTGACGACATAAAAATCTACAAGCGCATAACGTGTCTCGATGACGCTCATCGTCTTCAGGCAGATCTTCAAGCACTGGAAGTCTATTGTGACGATAACCGTTTAGACCTTAACGCGAAAGAAAAATAATATTACTTACGATTATCATCTCAAGAATCATCCGTTACCCTTGAGACCTTGGAGTTATTCATGACTCGAAACTATCGTTTAATTCTCTCTAATTGATCATGTCATAATATCAAAGGCATCTAAAGCTCTTGGCTTCTTAAAGCGAAATTCTAAAGAATTTGTTCGCGCTAAAACCATCAAGGTTCTATATTGCTCTCTAGTTAGAAGTCATCTGGAGTATGACTCCCAAATTTGGAACCCTAGGTATAAAATTCACATTAATAGAATTGAGAATATCTAAAGAAAATGTATACGTTACCTGTGTTTTAAGACTAATCAACAGTTAGTAATTCCAATTATAAGTCTGTCTGTACCATGCACCACCTCCTCACCCTAGAGGACCGTCGTGTTATTGCCGATGTGTCTTTTCTTGTAAAAATCTCTTCGAATAATCTAGACTGCCCCAACCTATTATCTAAGTTGTCTTTTAAAATTCCTACTAAGTCCTACCGTCGTCATGTCCCTATCTTCTTACCCACTACCCACACCTACTATAGACAGAACTCTTTCATGTATCGTGCAAGCAAGCAACTTAACTCAGTTTGTTCTAATATGGATTTAGATATTTTCAATTGTAATATTTCAGCTCTAAAGAGATCATTATGAAAGTATTTTGTTGATCTAAATTAATTAATTGTTTGTTGATCTTTAGCTCTTTTGTACGTACTTAATAGGTATTGTAATGTAAGAAATAATTAAACACTAACTATATAATATATTTTTATAAAAAAACTGATATTCTTGTTTGAAATTGTATATATATTTTAATATGTTTAAAATTATTTATTTTATCAGAGAAAACTTCTAATTGGCTCCTTATTATGTATTCCGTTTTATAATTTCATTGTAACTATAGCTGTAAGTTTTCCATGTTTTTTTTTTTAATTTATTAAATAAGGGGGCAAACGGGTCACCTGATGGTAAGCAACTACCGTCGCCTATGGACACTCGCAACATCCGAAGAGCTGCAGGTGCGTTGCCGGCCTTTTAAGAGGAGGGAATACGCTCTTTTCTTGAAGGTTTGCAGGTCGTATAGGTCCGGAAATACTGCTGGTGACAGTTCGTTCCAGAGTTTTACAGTGCGCGGCAGAAAGTTACGCGAAAAACGCACTGTGGAAGACTGCCACTCATCAAGATGATGAGGATGGTATGTTTTTCGCGTGGGACGATGGCGAAAAGTTGCAGGTGGTATGATTCCGAACAATTCCTCATAGCACTCCCCGTGATACAACCGATAGAGGATGCAGAGTGAAGCTACATCTCGGCGTAATTCCAAGGGGTCCAAGCTGTTTGAAACACTATGGCAGTCAACAATTCGAGCGTCCCTTCGTTGGATACGATCCATGTATCTTAAAATAAAAATAAAATAACCCAGTGGGACGGCAGACCGACACGACCGGCGAGAGATCAGGCGCAGGACCGACTTTTTACATGCCCATCCGACGTATGGATCATCTTACTCGTCAGACAATCAGGTTATCAGCCTGCATCGTCCTAACCAAACTTGGAAATAACATGTTTCCAACGCGGGAATCGAACCCACGACCTCCGAGTCAAGAGCGACGCTCTAGAGACTAGACCACTGGACCACGGAGGCGTTAGGCGTTAAAATTTTTTAGTTCCAGCTGTCACCTCTTCGTCACGTCAGACTCTTTTTTGCCAAGCTTGTACGTCTTCAATTGTGATAAAAGATACGAATTTGCGAATCTGTATATCTTTGGAATTAAAGAAATTCAACATTTAAAATTATTGTAAATTCCTCAGTTACCACACTACGTTTTTGGATAGAGTATTTTTTTATTGTCGTATATTATGAAACATCTATCGCTTAATTTTCCGCCTCGGTTCGTATAGAGAACGATAAATTATTAAGTCGAGGTTCTTTAAACTCGGTACCGGGGGGTCGACGAACGCTACAGGCCCGGTCTTAACGCGAGTTGAATATTATCAGTCGGTGAAAATTTGAGGAGTGTAATGTAACGTCGAGCTCCCTTCTCCAGGCGTATCTGTACATCGAGAGCAGGCAGATCGCGGGCTGCGCGGTGCTGGAGCCCCGCACCCGCGCCTACCGCATGCTGCCCGGCGAGCCCCCCTGCTGCAGCCTCGAGGACTACCCCGTCAAGTGAGCGCAGCCCCGCATACGTGTATATCGCCGCGGGGGGCCGCGATCGTCCCGCCGGCTCCCGGGGCCCTCCTCGACCTCCAGGAGGGCCCCGGGTGTCCCGGGATAGCGGGGCCCCTCCTTTCGCGTAATTACTTCGTCGGTGTCGACGTAACGTCCTGTCGGTGTGCAGGTGCGGGGTGGCGCGCATATGGACGGCTCCTGGCGCGCGGCGGCGCGGCGTGGCGGCGCGGCTGCTGGAGTGCGCGCGGGCGAGCCTGTTGCATGGCGCCGTGCTCGAGCGCGCCGACGTCGCCTTCAGCGCGCCCACGCCCGACGGCGCCGCCTTCGCTGCCGCCTACACCAGCACGCCCCACTTCCACGTCTACCTCGACTGAGGACCGGCGCCGCCCCGGCCGGTCCCGGTCCAGTCGCGCCGGCCGCCGACGCCGGCGAGCGATAGGGAAAGTCGAGCTCCGGGGTGCGTTGGTTTTTTTGTTAACCGTTCGAGTCAAAGTGATGCCATAATTATTATATTATGTTTGTGTTCTAGCGTTGGGCATGAAACCGTTAACGTGAGTGACGTAGATAATATTGCGCGCGTCGACCGCCCGCGCCCGCCCGCCCGGGCGAGCGGCGACGACGGCTTCCCGACTGATAGTTTCTAGTCGCGAGCCGGGAGGGGCCAGATCTACGCGGTTCGCGGCAGGTTGGAGTCGTTAGCTCCGCCGCGGGGCTCCTTCCCCGAAGGTGTTCGTTTGTCGCTAATGTTGTTTTAATTTCTGTTTGATAACGAGTTTTCTGTTTTGTGCCGCGGAGTCGACGTCGGCGGACGCTCCCACTCATTATTTTTTAAGGTGTTATTTTAGTATGTTCAGTTTTGCGCGGGTGTATTTTTATTTTAATAAAGATACTTTATAAAATGTTAAATATTTTATTTAAAATTACCCCAAAGAAAGAGAACATGTAGTGACAAATGTAAAGGCAATTACGCAAATTATGCGTCCCCAGACATACTTACATCAAAGAAGAAACTGTGTGTGTAATGATAAAGATGCTAGTGATGATGATGTTTACTAGGATGAAAGTGAGGTAGTGGTATTATGCTTACGGTTCTTTAAGAAATGCCGAAAGTATGTGCCCGAGTTCATGTTCAGCGATTTTGGATCCAGATTCCAAGAGCACCTTCTTACAACATCATTGTCACTACCCACTACACGTCGTTTGACGTTTCTCAAGAAATTTCTAGAAATTTCTTTGATACCTCTTGGATCCCATCATGATTCATGATATATTAGATATTACAACTCTGTTGGCCATAACGCCAAGTTCAAATTATCTCCAATAAAATAAAATGTTAAAAGATGTTTTAAGAGTCGTGGCGTGATGACTGATGTAATAGAGTCGTGGCGTGATGACTGATGTAATAGAGTCGTGGCGTGATGACTGATGTAATAGAGTCGTGGCGTGATGACTGATGTAATAGAGTCGTGGCGAGATGACTGATGTAATAGAGTCGTGGCGTGATGACTGATGTAATAGAGTCGTGGCGTGATGACTGATGTAATAGAGTCGTGGCGTGATGACTGATGTAATAGAGTCGTGGCATAATGACTGATGTAATAGAGTCGTGGCGTGATGACTGATGTAATAAGAGTCGTGGCGTGATGACTGATGTAATAGAGTCGTGGCGTGATGACTGATGTAATAGAGTCGTGGCATAATGACTGATGTAATAGAGTCGTGGCGTGATGACTGATGTAATAGAGTCGTGGCGTGATGACTGATGTAATAGAGTCGTGGCGCGATAACCTTATGTAATTTACACAGTGGCCAATATGCTTGTAGTTCTTTAAACAACGCCGAAATCCCTAAACATCAAACATGTTAAAGTATCTATAACAATTCAATATTTATAAGGACTCTCTATTGGCACCTTCGGAACCAAGGTATTTAACCATGGCATTGGTGCAAAATCTTACTTTTTGGTAGTATTTGCTTAGATTACTTCATAAAAAGCTAAAATCAACATTTTCTAAGAGTTCCCCTTATTTAGTCTGAGGAGTTCCCCCGATTTCTCATGAATCCAGATAGGTAAGGGTAAGTCCAAGGAGGTGAGGATAAGAAGAGAAAAAGAGAAGAGAAAATGAAAAAAGAAACGTATTGAAAAGTCTATTGGAAGAGTCGTCGCTGAGATGAAGAAACAAGTCGGGAAGGAGAGGGTATTGAAAGTAGGAGTTATAAAAGTAGGTATTACATCTAGATTTTGCGATCAGTCTAGTTTAATCAAAATTAGAAAAGGGAATCTGTATAGTAGATACCACTTAACATTGTCTCACATACACCAGTAGTAGGGATGCTGACTGCAGTCTATATAAGTCATCTGTCATTGTCAAGCTGTCAGCGGTTCAGTTGTGCAGTGGCAGTCATGAGAGAGGATAGACGTGCGCCTTACGGTCGTACTGGGTGTGATAGTGAGCCAGTGTCCCGAGGATTCTACACACCCCTTTAGGGGTAGGTTTTCCAGAAATGTTTAAGTATCATTTTGTTTTTAACAGTAGCCCAAAAATAAAGCTTTATGTTTCTACAAGAAATGACGGACTTTCATTGAAACTTTCTACCCCAATTTCACCCCCTTGGGGGTAGAACTATAATTATCTAATACTGAAAGAATTTTTCAGATCGGACCAGTAGTTCCTGTGATTAGCGCATTCAAACAAACTCTTCAGAATTATAATAATATTAGTATTGATTATAAAACTGTTTGTTCCTGAATAAATCTAAAATATATATATTTATTTAAGAACAAAGTTGGAACAAAGTATGTTTTTAAATATATGGAGTCTGGTCCAAATTTCCACCACTATCGAGACCTATAGGTATAGTAAATTATTGTCTACTAAATACTGAATCATTATAACCAGACCGCAATCAAAAATACCCTGTCAGTGAAAAGTTATTGCTGAATGAAAAGTCATGTTTTTTTACCATTTTGTATGAAAAATATTGTAGATGTAATAAAAATGTTAGTTTGGCGCTAATGTCCACAACCAATAACACTCACGTAATGGTCTGCTAGGTAAATACGGAATCATTATAACTGGACCGCAACCAAAAATATCCTGTAAGAAAAAAGTTAAGATGAATGAAAAAGTTTTCTACCATTTTATTCCATAAAATTCAACCAACCAACCTCATGGACATCAACTCCCATTGTTCATGTAAACTACTGCACATCTTAAAATCTTACATAATTTGGCTCTTCAAGCCACATATCATAATGTTAACGGAGAAGACACTTGGCTGGACTTAATATTAACATCGAATCCACTCCTAGTTCACTCGCATGGTCAGTATCCCGCGCCCGGCTTCTCGCTTCATGATCTACTCTTCCTTAGGTACGTCATGAAGCCTCCTAAGAAAGAATCTAAAATAATATTTGCGCGCAGCTTCTCACGCATTGACATTGATCAACTTAAGTCGGACGCAGCTTTGATCAACTGGGATCAACTTCTAGCCACCACCAACATTAATGATAAAGTGCAGGTCTTTAATAATTTAATTCTAGCCCTTTATGATGTTCATGCACCGGTCAAACGAATTAAAATAAAACATCCTCCGGCACCCTGGATGTCGTCTGAGATAAAAGAGGCAATGAGATGACGTGATCGCGCTTTTCGCAAATACAGGGCCGACCGATCTGACATTAAGTGGGAAAAGTTTAAGGAAGCGAGGAATAGGTGTAATCAGATGGTGCGCAACGCCAAACGCCGACACATCTCCAGTCAAATAATTAATTATTCTTCTTCAGGTGCTAACCTCTGGAAATTTCTTGGTACCATGGCTTCGGGAAATCCCGTCAACTGGAGTTGCCTTGCACGGTTAGTCTGGATGACATTAATACCCACTTCGCTACTTCTCCTATCATGGACACACTCACTAAGTCTGAAACAATAAACCATTTGATCGGATTACCACAAGTTCTTCTCTTATATGTTTAGTTAGGTAAATGACATCCGTATTTCACTTAGCGGTTCAGTTGAAAACCGGTGTCATGTATCCAACATACATGACCTAAGCCGAACTGAACCCTTTTTTTGGCCGCATCTAGGCACAATTTGTTAAATAAAGTCTGTCTGCTCTTGTACTGCTTAATATATTGTAATTGTGTCTTGTGTGTACTAAAAATAAATTTTTCTTTCTTTCTTCTTTCTTTCACAAGCAAATATAGACCACTTTCAGTTCACACCAGTTACTACAGACGAAGTTAAAGCAGTCATTTAACTCAGACCAAGTAAAAACTCAAGACAGAGCGCTGCGAACAACAAAGTGAAGCCGATCGAAAGTACGCCAGCTGTGTATGTAGGTACACGCTTACGCCCACATACGCAAAACGAAAGTACGCCAGTTTCGTGACAGCAGCACGCGTTTAGAAAATAATTTGTAAACACTTCAAAATGCCGAGCTGTGTTATGAAAGGGTATAAATATTATATTATATTTATTTCATCGATTTTAGGGTAATTTGAATAACATTGCGACACTAGCCCATACAGTGCGCGGCGCGCACACATGCTTAAAAAACCTGCTTCACATTGTTGTTGGCAGCGCTCTGTCTTGAGTTTTATTTGGTCTGAGCCTAGTAATGCGTGCAAAACGGCGCAGACAACGGAAATATTTGGTACACCCCATATACAGTGAAAGATTTCTATTTATTGTTTGATCAACGGCTTTATCCCCGAAAGTTTTTCAAGTACTTTCGAATGAATGTGTCTACCTTTGATAATTTGTTGAAATTGTTGCAACCTTACATTACTTAAGTATCAAGACACTCATTTTCGCAAAGCTATACCGGCTTCTGAACGACTAGCAGTCAGACTTATAATATACTGTCGTAGCAGTGACGTGAAATCTTTTTTTAAGTTTGTTAAAAAGCACAAAAAAATGTTGTATTACGTAATACTTACTGAAAAATATATTTTGCATCTATTGCGAGCAGTTCTGAAAGATTTTATAGATATTAGATAGAAAAGTTCTCATTTGGTTATAATAACTTCAAAATAAACGGGAAAGACTCGACGGGAAAGATAGTACTTGGATCGCTGGTCGTGTTCCTCTTTTTGGTCGTATTATTGTTTATGTTTTGACACATGTGATTAAAATTGTCAGAATCTAATTTTGGGCATTTTCACTTTAAGTGGCGCGTGCTGTTTTTCGCTTGTCCCGAAGAAATAAAGCACCTAAATAAGTATTTAACTGCATATTCTTTAGTATACAACGAATTTCCCCAAAAGTATGTAGAATGTAATTATGAATTAGATTCAAAGTATACAATTTGTATAAAAATTGATTATTTTATTGCCATTTAAAGATTCAGAAAGTACAATTTTTATGCTGTCCCGATACGGTTTGCCTAACTTTGAATCGTTTTATTGCTTGTATTAAAACAACTGTTAACGGTGCAGACGGTTGAATTTGGTTGCAAAATAGACGGTTATTACGTAAAAGACTATACTTAATACTTGTTTTATAGTAAAATTATTAAATAAATCAAATAGAAGCTTGTCCCTAACATTTGAACTTTACGGACAGTCTGGGATAGTAACGCTATTTTTTTTACGATATCGCCTATTTATTTGGGAAGTATTGTTATTATGGCAACCCTAATGTAGAAATGTCGTTGACTGAACAGCTATTTTGACTTCAGTTGCGACAAGTGAAGGATAGCGAGCGCACGTTTGTTGAGCCGAAAATCGAACTACGAAATTTTGTCTGGTAAGTAGCACGATTTACTTTAAATTTATTATCTTGGTCGTGTTTTGTTATTGTGCAATATGTGCTTTCATGTATAATGTAAACATATTTGTATTAGTTTTAAGATATCTTGTTATATTCTTCGGATAATTTAACTTTGTTTCGGAAATGAACCACTGGCGTCACGTCCGTTTAGTCACCGTTATAATGGTGCGGACAAAAACGTTACGCAACGGACAAGTAAAGCTAGGTGTTCACTATCAAACCTAACAATACCCCTATCCTACTTTACGCCTACCTACATCTACCCCTACACCTGTTCCTGTCTCTATCCCCACGCCTACCCCTGCCTCTACCCCTATTCGAAAAACCAGGCGTAGGTTAGAACCTACGCCTGGTTTTTCGAACATACCTATCATAATATGCGTAAATCTGCAAATTCTGAGTAGGGAATTGTGAGTACTTTTCTCTTTGCTATGTAGCTTCAATTTAAATTAATGGGAAAACGTTTAAATTTGATTAATATTATTATTTGACAGGTAACAATGCCGTTTACATCTGCTGACAGAGCTCAGAGGTACCGAAATAAACTAAAGAACAACCCAGAAAAGGCAGAAGAAGTAAGACATAACTATTGGCTTGGTTAAAAAAAAGAAAAAAGGTATCTGAAATAACCGAGGAAGAAGAAAAAAAGAAATCTGTCACAAACATAATATTATTATGTTCGTTAAATATAAATGATTGTATACAAATATAAATAAATATATTTTCTTCAGTTCCTGTGTCATTATTTTCGAGACTGGTGATAGTGAACATTATCCCTAAAAAGTCCATTGTGTAACGACGCGAGTCAGTTTAGTAACAGTCTCGATTTATTTTTCACAAACTTAATTAATAATAAATTGATAAATTTGAATTACTAGTACTTGATCATATCCTCAAAAAGAGTAACATATAGGAATTCAATTTCTATTCAAACTTTATCAAAATTATATCAGTTGAAAAAAATAGACGAAAAATAAAACCTGATCTAAGACATTTTGTTACGCAACAGACCTATTTATTGAATTTTAATAATATTAGATTAATGAATAGCCAAGGAAACCCTATTATTTTGAATACATAGACACTTTGAAAGCAATCCCAGACTGTTTAATTTTATTTTGCTGTTATAGTCTTAATTTTTTATTGGATTTCGAAGTTTGTTACTATCAAGACAAAAAAATGACCAGTCTCCTGATTTTAAAGCTGATTTCTAAATAAATATACATTATTTTATGGATTTTTTCCCTAAATGATAAAATTCATAATATTTCCCGTTATATTACGTCCTGAAAAAGTATAAATTCCATTTTTAGTTTTTGGGGGCAGTTATAACAAACATGTGCCATTTTAAATGAAAATGCCCATTTATGTTTTGAAATCCATAAGTATTTAAAAATAAATTATGTCAGTCAGCGCGAGGCACATTTCATTCATAATCAGTGAAACCCGACGAATTTGATATAATATATTGAAACCTGTAGGCCTACCACGAAATGGTTTTGAGACTCAAACATTCGGACGAGAATGCCGCGTCTTGCTCTAACAAACGTGAAATGACGTTGTTAGAGCAAGACGCGGCATTCTCGTCCGAATGTTTGAGTCTCAAAACCGTTTCGTGGTAGGCCTACTGTCCCGTCCGTCTCTTTGCTTTGCAGTTGAACTACTGGTAGTTATGTCTATTGTGGTTAGACAGTCTTGTCGTAGATGTGCGCGCTTGCATACATTTCAAAGGGAAGCCGACAGTCGTTAGTCAGACTTGGACTATGGACAATAAGTCAATATGAGTCTCGTTGGTGGTGGAAAGGACCACTATAAATCATTCTCCTTTCTGCTGTGAAAATGTGCTAGCGCAGTGCATCGCCGCCGTGTGGTCGATGTCGATGTCGATTGTCGGTATGTAGTAGGATAGGGGTTTCGAAATAAAAGGATACAGTTTTAAAACAACATTTATTTTTACATACATTAAGTCGGATTCAAAATGCCTGAAACATACTGATCTGTGTACACATCAGCTGGAGAACTCGTCGAGGTCCAAGCTCGGTTAGTTCTGCGACCCATCGGGAACGTCCAAATAATAAAGCATTTAGATATAATTATTTACTTCGCAATAAACACTACCTACTATACACATAATAATATATTAAAAATTTCATTTTTAATCATTAGGAATTGTATCGTAATATAAGGTATATTAAAAATTAAATTTGTTAAAAATATAGATTTTCAGTATATAGGAGTCAATCCGCAGTCCGGTGGAGGCCGGGGCGGCGGCGGAGGCCGACCCGCGCGACTGTACTTTGTGCATCGTATTACAAAAATATTATTAAATGCGATAGGTAATCGTAAAGAGACGAGGGCGGGCGGACCGCGGACGGCGGTCGTCGCTCCGCTCGCGAACTTGTGCGCCGGGACACTTAACACCTACACGAAATGTTATTAAAAAAGGAGAAATCGTTCGATTGTGTGGCCATCGGCACCGGAGACTGCCGGACGGTGGCGGCGGGCGGCGGCCCCGCGCGAGAACCCAACTCCGTGCGCCGCGGCTCGGTAGCGAACGACATTGACATGGCAGTATTCAATCTACGCATCGACAGAACATAGAAAATACATTAATCTACTTTATACATATGTATTAAGTGACTCACTCGTTAGTCGTTATTGCGTGTACGTATCGTCGGACGCGGGCCGCCGCTGCCGCGACCTGCGTCCGCGTCGCCCCGTCTCGGCGCCGCGGTCGGGTGCGCTCCGTCGCTTACGTCCACCGAAAACTCCCGTCGGGTCGCGTTCGCGACTAAAATTATTATTACGTCGAAGGTTGCGCGTCATTTTATATAATTTCCTACTTACGTACGAAGATTAACACAAAAAATCGTTTCAATATATTAATATATAATATTTAAAAAAAAATAACAGTAATCGCTTTAGTTAAACACATAAGTAACGAGTTCGCGACGGTTCAGCGAGGTCGCGTATGGCACGAGTCGCGCCGTTCAGTCGCGCGTCGGCGGCGCGAGCCCGAGTTCAGACTTCAGAGGCGGCGGACGCGCGGTGATTGTGCGGTGCGCGGCGCTCGGTCAGTCTTGCCGACCCAACTGTTTTTTCCTTGATGCTCCGTTTTCTGTTTTATTCCTAAAATCCCCAGTTATCTTAAAGTGTCGTAAGGTGACTCTAGATTTTTTTGCATTACACGCTAACTCGTAAATGACTGATTCGAAGCCCTGAAAAAGCAGGCGAAGAACTTTAATAAAATAAGCATCATTTCAAGAAGGAGATAGTCGGAACTCAGAAATTATTGATGTAGAAATTAAATATTAAAGTGACCATTTCTTTTCATTGTCGATGATATAATAATTCGTAAGTTTTAATAATAAATTACGATAACGATTTAAACGATAATAAAGTAAAAAACTATGTGAGTACTATAGTCTGTAACTAATATTAAAAAGAGTGTTTTTAGTATAAAATGTGGCACTTTCATATTTTCACCTACTGTTGTTTTTGCGTTTCTGGGGTTGGCAACACTGGATGACGTGACTAGCGCAAAACCTTCTGTTGCGTCATTTCCTTGCGATAAAGTCGATGCTGCCGCGCGAACACACGGTTCGCGCGCTGTAGTGTCAACGTTATATTATACTCTATTAAAATAAGATCCGCGCGATATCAGACCTGTTTGAACTGGGGCTCGTTCGCGTGACCGTCGCGGGGGAAGCCGTGCGACCGCGACCGCACCGCCGGCCGAGCGAAACCTAAGCACATGGAAGACGTTCACTAAACTAAAGTATAATAATATTATATACTATAACGTAACCTAACGAAAACGAGAACGAAACGAAAGTAATTAAAAATAATTAATAATGCGTATAAAACACGTTCGAGGAAAAATATAGCAATCAAAAATATACAGACAGAAAAGACCGAGTACGAGTCGGCCCGACGTCGCGGGCCCACCGGCGTCGGCGTCGCGCGACCTCCGGCGACTGACGCATCGAAACCGATCAATGTACAACACGTCGGCTCCCGCTGCCGCGCGTGCTATGGTTTCTCGACTCTATTTACAAAAGAAAATATGTATATTTCGAGAGCGGAATTTTTGCGTTTGTGCTAAAACTACGACGACCATCGTACCTCATTACTCGAAAAATCGTAGCCGAGATCGGCGAACGTTGCGAGAGTAGCGCGACGGCGGGTCCGGGCGCCTCGGCGGGCGGGAGCTAGCCTCGGTCCGCGTCGCAGCTACGCGACACTAACTTAGAAATATTTACTCTCATATCGGTATAGATCGGGCTTAGTATATTAAGGTAGCGATCGGTCGAGGAGCGAGCCGAGCCCCGCGCGCGGCGGCTTCGGCGCTCCGCTTCCTCGCGATGGGTTACACTGTCGTCCCGCGTCCGCCAGGAAATATTTTAATAAGACGACCGATCGCTCGACCCGGGAAAGTGTCGTCCCCCGGCGCGTGCGCACGTCCGCACGTTCGCTCCGAGCGACCGAGCTTCACGAGCAACGTACTACTAGTCGCAGGGGCAGCGCGGGGGTGGCGCGGGCGGGGGGCGGTTAGAGCAGCTCGTACTGGCGCAGGTGCATGCGCTGGATGATGTCGCGGCAGTCGTTGAACACGCGCTTGATGTTCTCGGTGTCGACGGCGCACGTGAAGTGCGGGTAGCAGTAGTGCTTGCCGTCGCCGCTCGCCGTGCTGATGCGCTGCAACACACGGGCGGGTTAGCGGGGGGTGGGGGCGCGGCGGGGGCGGGGCGGCGCGGGGAGGGTTACTCACCAGGAACTCGTCGCGGATGAAGTACTTGGCACGCGCGACGTCGGGGTGGTCGCGCGGGTCGAGCGCGGCGTCAGGCGGCGTGTGGTAGCGGGCAAACTCGGCAAAGTAGTCCTCCAGCCGCGACTTGCCGGCGACCACCTTCTCGGCCAGCAGGTCCTGCTTGTTCAGGAACAGGATGACGGAGATGGTCCGCAGCCACCGGTTGTTCCATATGCTCTTGAACAGGTCGAGGGACTCGCGCAGGCGGTTCTGAGTGGGGTCCTCGCGCAACACCATGTTGTACGAGGAGCAGGCCGTCACGAAGATGATGGCGGTCACGTCGTTGAAGCACTGGATCCACTTGCGCCGCTCGTCGCGCTGCCCGCCCACGTCGAACATGCTGCGGACACGCGAGACGGTCAGAGGCGCGGGGACGTGGGGTGTGGGCATGCGCGGGGATGTGGAGGGATATATTATACTCACTGGAAATTGACTTTGTCGACGACGAACTGCGTCTCGAAGATGCCGGAGGTGAGGACTCGACAGCGGAGGATGTCCTGCTCCGTGGGCGTGTAGTCCGGCCGCTTGATGATGTGCACCTGGTCCAGGAAGCTGCGACAGACGCACGACTCACGGTTATAGTGATGCCTCGTTAGCTCGTTTTTAAATTTTTTGGAGTGAATAAAAAAATATGTAGTCCATTTTTTTTAAATTCGGTATACGACTAGCTGACAAAAATTTTACTTTAGAATAACAACGGCATCTAATATCTAGAATAGCTTCCGGATCGGGGGTACCTAATTTGAACCGTTCCTACCCATCGCGACCCGATGTATCGCCAGATATTTCGAGCACCATCTATAAAATAATTAGAGTTTCCGAAACGGCAATAATAATCAGTCTCGGGTCTATGGAACGAATTAACGAGAAATGTATAAATTTTCATTTTCATCCATCGCCACTGATCTTTATACAAGTACGCTGGATAGCTGATAGCCTTTGAAATGACAGCTATTTCTTGTGCCTATTTGAAGCGGAATCAGCGCCCCCATTATTCGGGTAGAGAACTAAATCTGACGTAAAAAGCGGCCAAGTGCGAGTTGGACTCGCCCATGAAAGGTTCCGCAGCAGCAATAAGGTTTATTTTTATGAAATTAATTGGTGTTTGATTTATTTTTATATTTCAGTCAATTTTATGAAATTTAGATTATGGTTTACCATTTATGACGTATAAACAAAAACTACTGGCTAGATCTCGTTCAAACCAATTTTCGTTGGAAGTTTTTATAGTAATCTACATCATATATTTTTTTAGAATTATCATGCCCCTACTTTAGAAATTAGAGGGGGGGGGGACACACATTTTACAACTTTGGAAGAGTCTCTCTTGCAAACTATTCAGGTTAGAAAAAAATGATATGAGAAACCTCAATATGATTTTTGGAGACTTATCCATAGATACCCCACACGCATAGGATAGATGAAAAAAATTTTTTTTGTTTCAGTTGTACCTATAGGGACCCCTAAAATTTTTAATAATTTTTCCATTTTTGCATCAAAATCTTAATGCGGTTCACAGACTACGTCTACTTACCAAGTTTCAATAGTATAGCTCTAATAGTTTCGGAGAAAAGTGGCTGTGACATACGGACTGACACACAGCAGACAGACATGACGAATCTATAAAATGACGTTTGAAAGCTGCCATATTGGCGCTGATAGCAGTAGTGAGAGTATTTGGAACTAATACTAGCGATGACAACTGTTGTTATTGGTTGTGGCTACGTCAAATTTAGTTCTCTACCCGAATAATGGGCGCGCTGATTCCGCTTCAAATAGGCACAAAAAGCAGGTGTGTATCAGCTATCCAGCGTACTTGTATAATAGTGATCAGTGTCCATCGCTTATAAAATAAATGGAGAAGTGCACTGACTACTTGGCGCAGTCGATGAGCTGGTACTCGTTGCTGCGCTCGTAGGTGCGCTGCACGCCGCCGTCTCGCCACAGCGCCTCCGTGTGCTCGTAGAACTCCGCCGGGTAATCGAAGTCCGGTTGCGACGCCACGTCCTGCACACACCACACACCACAACGGTCAACGACTCATCACACACGCAGCAGGCTACCCAATACCCATACTTAACCGTTATCATTAATCCTTACCTAAATAAATGTCAAAGTATTCATTGGCATCATTTTGTGAAGCGTCCATAGATATTATCATGTAAACATGGAATGGAAAACATGGAATCCGAGAGTTGACAACTTTTTAAAAATAGTTATAAGCGCTTCAGTAGTTTACAATAATAACTGTAAATTTATATTTTATTCATTATTATGCCCTTGAATGAGTTAAAAATGTTTTTATTTTTATTTTATTTTATTTGAATGGAAAACATACAGTGATAAACTAAAATTAAGATAAAATCTGATTAATGTCTAAGCACTATTAACATGTTTCCGCAATTAGAGTCTCAACATTAACAAGATTGCTTTACATTTAGGTAGACAAAAGTATTTAGCAAAATTACACAATTAAATAGTCACACGTTACAAAAGTACCTAATCCTAGTAAAAATATCCATAGCACAAAAGTAATGAATCCAGCAGTCAGTGACCAGCCTCAAACCAGTTTTTATTGATTAACTTTCTGATAGCATAAATAGATGTATTAAAAATGTCAATATCATGATGTTTACTCAAATCATTCAGGCAAGCAGGTGTTCTAACGAAGAAGGAATTCTTTCTATAATTAGAGTGGGAGAAAGGAATATAAAGGGGGTTGAAGGAGCATATTCTGGATGAGCGTGAGGGGACTTTCAGGTTAATTTTGGAGATAAGAAGGGAGGAATCTATTTTGTTTTGGGCAATATTTAAAAATGTGCAAGTGTCAGCTACTTGACGTCTGACATGCAGGGGTAGTATGTGATACCTTCTGCATCTCGACTCATAGTCAGTGTCAAATGTTCCGCATTTGTATTGAAGGAATCTCTCAAAACGTTTTTGGATGGATTCCAGCCTGTTAATATAGGTAATGTACTGAGGGTTCCAAATTTGGGAACCATATTCAAGGACACTATGTACATACGAGCAATACAGTATTTTTAGAATTTTTATGGTTTTGAATTGTGAGCTCATTCTAATTACAAATCCCAGCGACTTGTTGGCCTTCGAAATAATGTGATCCAGATGTTTGGAGTATGAGAGTTTGGAATCGTGAATCACGCCTAGATCACAAATCTCTGATACTTTCTTTAAAGAGTGTTCACGCAGCGAGTAGGAAACGTTCTTTATTGTCTTATCTGCCCGGCTAAACGTTATCGTATAACACTTATTAGTATTTAGGTCTAAATTATTGTCTTGACAATATTTTTCAAATCTGTTCAGGTCCTCTTGTAGTAAGTAGCAGTCAGTCAGTGTTGTAATATTTTTGTAAATTTTCATATCGTCAGCATATAGGAGAAATTTGGAGTGATAAAAACATGTATAAATGTCGTTCACAAATAGGTTGAACAGTTATAGGGGTCCCAACAGAGAACCTTGGGGGACACCTGATAGTATCGTAGTCCAAGGGGAGGTAAAACCATTAACCACTACAGCCTGAGACCTATTTAGAACATAAGAGGTAAACCATCATGAAACAAAACAACAAGTAATGACTTTGATCAAAACTTGAGTCATAACCTAACAACTGTCAATTGAGTTTGACACTGAATGATTACGTCACTGCTTCTGATCGGCGTTTCCAATCACGTGACTTACAGTTACTAAATCCAATTTTTTTCAATCTACACTACTATTATAAAGAGGAAAGATTTGATTTTTTGTTTGTGTAAAATAAAATAAATCAATACATTTTTTTATTTGCATTGTTTTAGACTTTTTATCAATAAATGTATAAAATTTAATAATTATTTCAAAATTTTAAACATACTGTCAACTCCCGGATTGTCCTTTACAGTATTATAAGGCATGTATTTAACGCGGCGACAAATTGATACTATTCCGGGTCTTAAAAAAATTGAAAATGGATAGTAAATAAACTACTTTGGAGACTAATTTGAGGTAGCATCTTAACTAGAAAGCGGCGGCTTTCTAATGAGTTTTGAGGTTTTATTTAAATTTTACCTGGCAGTGATTTTCTTTTGTGGCAATTGAATTTCTTCTAAGGTCACAAATTATTGGCGGATAAAAAAGTTATAATAGGGTTTCATAAATTCTAAAATGGGGTTGTCTATAAACTTTACCAAGATCTGAAATAAATACAAACAAGATCTTAAAAAATACTTTTGGCTACATTTTTAGGGATCTAAATAAACCAAATTGTGAAACAGTAAAAAACTATTCTTGGTCTATTTAATTTTTTCTGGCTATCTTAAGACTTAAGAGGCCGGGGTACCCTCGAAATTCTCATACATACTTAATACCAAAATCATTTTCACATCACGAAAATATTCAACATTTTTGTTTCAGTTATTTTTCAGCTTAAAATAGTAATTACCTAGGTTCCTGCACAAATTTTTTCTAAAAAATATTTAAACTAAAAAAAAATTTTTTGTTTAAATATTTTTTGTAAATTTACTACTAAATATTAAAACACTAAAAAATAGAGTAAAACACAAAAAAATATATAAATATCACTAAAGCAATGTGTTCTTCCAAAAACCAAACAATCAAATGAGCTGGCATACTTTGCACCCCGCTAAAAACGCCATTTTTATCAGAAACACTTAAAACGTCAGTCATCGAAAAACACTTATTAGGGCATAATTGCTATAAAAATCTGTCAACTTGCCAGTTTTGTTCAATATTTTATTTCTTAAATGAGCTTAGAAACTATAAGAAAGGATTTCACACAGCCCGATCCACTTGAGTTCAAGTTGTGGCCCTTTTTACCTATGTTCCGCTAATTTTGCCAGTGTGTGTATATTTATATACAGCATGACTGGTGAGTCAATACCGATATTTAAGGAGAGTATTCAGTACTCTATTCTCATTATAAATATGTAATAAAATTAGGTTCTTAATTTTTTTCGAATTTCTCAAAAATTTATGAATCATGGATACTAAGTAAATTACGCGGCTAGGCAAGTAGGCATACTATGCGGCCGGCGCAGAGGCGTGCGCTACCAAAGAAACACCACACAACTACCCCTCCCGCTGGCTGTGTCCATGCGTTGGGTAAATAATTATGTAACTTTAAGCTACATTTACTCAGTGATCAATTGATATTATTTTTTTATATTATTTTTTTCCAACTAATATAATAGCCAAATATCACGTCCTCAAGTATTGAACATGTCTCACCAGTCACGCAGTATATAACGTTTTCTTACATTGTATTTTGACTTATCTATCACAATATACAATCATGAAACTTACCTGAAAGACAAAAAACAACATTTAAAGCCTTTACTTCCTATTTTACAGAAAATAAGAATAATTCTTATGATCGTTATTCGTTACACATTCATATGAAAAAACCGAATATCATGCCGCCAATGACTGTCAATGACATTGACAATTACTTTTTTTTATTATAACGTTTGACGGCAAAGTTAACACAGTAACTAATAAAGGAAAACTGTACTAATCTAGTTTTTTCTTTACATCTCCTATCCTCCGAGAGAACAATTGCACAATTGTTCGATTAAGAGCTTAACACTGCTGGAGATAGTTTTGTAATATGGTAAAGATTGGATTCGATCTTCTTATGTCCGGCATCAACTTCATAGATAGAGTTAGAAATTTTCTTCAAGATTCTGTATGGACCGATCCTCAATTCGTCCATTTTCTTCCGGTTCAATCGATTCCCATTTTCAACATATACCCTGTCTCCCTCTTTGAATGCATAATCTTCTCTACCTAAGTCATATATTTTCTTATTGTATTCGTGAGATTTTATTGAATTTTGAAGAGCTAGTTCTCTATCTCTTTTTAGATCTTCTTTTGTATATCTTGATTTTAACTCACGTGGCAAAATATCCACATTTTCGCCCTCTAACGGCCGTTCCCAATATTTGATCTATCTCTTACTTGAGATAGGAATAGCTCACATTAGACATTAGCTCCATATATTTTATGTCAATTCTATGTCAGCTGCGATCGGTTGTATGTCAAACTAGAGATAGATTGAATATAGGGAACGGCCATAAAAGGTACTTTGGACTATACTTTGTGACTGTATGTTCTGTTTCGTTATATTTTTCAACACACTGTTTTGCAACAGATGTCCAGGAAATCCTTTTATCATTTTCGTTTATTTTGCATCTTATCCTGTTGACTAAAGTTTGATTTAGCCTTTCATTGAGCCCGTTTGAAAATGGGGTGTCCACCGCTGTAAATATTATTGTTATGTTTTTCTTTTCCAGGAAGTCTTTAAATTCTTTGGAATTTATGCCAGGGTATTGGTCTGTTAATACCATATCTCACCAAAAACATACCTGTTAAAACGGGGCCAAGTTCCTATTCACTAATTGTTCGCCTTAAAAAAGAGTTGAAATCCAATTCAATGCCAAGTTTAGATGCACTTCCAAATCGATCATAATCATCTTCATCAACAGCCTGATCCTAAATACTTCTAAATTTGAACTTGGCAGGTTAATTTAATCACATAGATATCTTATATTTAAATTTAAAAATTATACATTATCAAGTGCTACTAGCATGAATACCTGCCAAGTTCAAATTTAGAAGTATTTAGGATCAGGCTGTTGATGAAGATGATTATGATCGATTTGGAAGTGCATCTAAACTTGGCATTGAATTGGATTTCAACTCTTTTTTAAGGCGAACAATTAGTGAATAGGAACTTGGCCCCGTTTTAACAGGTATGTTTTTGGTGAGATTTCAATACTTTTTTTAAGGAATCATACCAATTTGTTTCTTTCCTCCTCATCTTATTTCAGTGTATTTACTTGTACATATTAATTTTTATCTCAAATTCATAGATGAGCCGACTCACGCTTGACCAATTACTCAAATTTCTTAATTTTTTGTTAATCTACATATAACAAACAACCTGTGTGCCAAATTTCATAACGCTACGACAACTGGAAGTGGCCTAGAGGTTTTGATTACCGATTTTTATCTCAAATTCATAGATGAGCCGACTCACGCTTGACCAATTTCTCAAATTTCTTATTTTTTTGTTAATCTACATATAACAAACAACCTGTGTGCCAAATTTCATAACGCTACGACAACTGGAAGTGGCCTAGAGGTTTTGATTACCGATTTTTATCTCAAATTCATAGATGAGCCGACTCACGCTTGACCAATTTCTCAAATTTCTTAATTTTTTGTTAATCTACATATAACAAACAACATGTGTGCCAAATTTCATAACGCTACGACAACTGGAAGTGGCCTAGAGGTTTTGATTACCGATTTTTATCTCAAATTCATAGATGAGCATACTCACGCTTGACCAATTTCTCGAATTTCTTAATTTTTTGTTAATCTACATATAACAAACAACCTGTGTGCCAAATTTCATAACGCTACGACAACTGGAAGTGGCCTAGAGGTTTTGAAGCCGACTCACGCTTGACCAATTTCTCAAATTTCTTAATTTTTTGTTAATCTACATATAACAAACAACCTGTGTGCCAAATTTCATAACGCTACGACAACTGGAAGTGGCCTAGAGGTTTTGATTACCGATTTTTATCTCAAATTCATAGATGAGCCGACTCACGCTTGACCAATTTCTCAAATTTCTTAATTTTTTGTTAATATAACGCTACGACAACTGGAAGTGGCCTAGAGGTTTTGATTACCGATTTTTATCTCAAATTCATAGATGAGCATACTCACGCTTGACCAATTTCTCGAATTTCTTAATTTTTTGTTAATCTACATATAACAAACAACCTGTGTGCCAAATTTCATAACGCTACAACTGGAAGTGGCCTAGAGGTTTTGATTACCGATTTTTATCTCAAATTCATAGATGAGCCGACTCACGCTTGACCAATTTCTCAAATTTCTTAATTTTTTGTTAATCCACATATAACAAACAACCTGTGTGCCAAATTTCATAACGCTACGACAACTGGAAGTGGCCTAGGAATTTTGATTATCGGTCAGTGAGTCAGTGCCAAAATTAGCTATTTTTACAAGGAAATATTTCAGGATCTAACAAATCTATATGTATGAAATTTGGTATATTGCGTAAGTACTAGTATATAATTAGGTAGGTAAAATTTTATCTTTGCTCTCGCAATAGGCACTGAGATACAAGGGGGTCAAAAGTGCGTCGAAACCGTTCGTGTAAATAGTGCACGGCATGCGCGCGGCCTGCTGGAACTTGGCCGCGCACTCCGTGCGCTTTGATCAATATTATAGTTTTGTGTCACATTTTCAATAAGCTTAATAAAGTCACTAGAGCTTTGATTCCTTGACGTCAATATATAAGCATATCTCGTAAAATGATCAACCAGAAGATGCAAATACTTTTTTGTAGACCTTGATCCTCCGAAACCTCCAATGGTATCAACTGAAACAATTTGAAATGAGCGTGTTGCTGGACCTAAATGTGACATCAGGCCAAACTTCGATTTTCTTCTAGATTTATTCTTTACACAAATCTCACATTCATCGCAAATCTTCTTAATATTTGCTATAATATTTTTTGCTGTATAGAAAGGTGTTATTTTATTTATCATCTAAGTTCTTCCAATGTGACAGTAATTAGTATTGTGGATATCTTTAATCAGTGTTTTGCTAAATTCTTCTGACAATATGATTTTATTCCTTTTTTTATTCTTTTTATAGTAGATTTCATTCTCTATTATAAACTTAGATTTTTCATTTTGTATTTATCTAGATTTGTGTGTTGGTCCCTTTATATATTTTCCAAGGTAATTAAATTCACAACTTTTAAAAAATCATCAGTATTTTCACAAGGATCCAGAACTGGATTCCGGCTTAAGCAGTCTGCTTCTTGATTTGATTGTCCCGGATTACATTTTATTTTAAAATTATATTGAGACAAATAGTATGTTAAATCACCTAGTTCTTCATCAGTTCTAGCCTTGATCTTCAGATTTTCCAATGGTTTATGATCTGAATATAACGCAAATTCTTCTTAATTTTCTTCTTAATTCATTCTGAATATAAAGCACCACGGGAATAAAAGTTAATAATTTGACTACTACGCTATAGCTAAATTAATATTGGAATTTTTTGTGTTAGATTGATGCCAATAATAATAATCATTGTGACAAAAACGCTTGAAGGCACGGAAGTTCCTAGCACTGTCCACGAGATCACCGTAGTATGCGACTCCAGAGGCACAGAGTAGGTTGTTTAGCATTATAGTTCTTTCCTCCTGCCAGAGACCGCACTCCCAGAAAACATGATGAGCGGTTTGTTCGAACATGTTGCCTTCGGTCGAGCACTCGCACAAAGGTGATGCTACTAGTTTAAATCCATAAAGTTTAGCCTTACCATGACCGGTCAGGAATTGAGAAACGCAGTGGTCAACATCCATCCACTGTTTGGATAGCCGTTCTCGAATATTAGGGAAAAAGTTATATAGATGTCGCCCTTTGGTGGAACAGTCCCATAATACTCGCATCTGTATAAATTTTTATTTGTTGTTCCGGAGCAAATATTTTTAGAATTGGTCTGGAACATAGTAATTCTTTTATTTTGTTAAATGATTCCTGGCATTCTGTTGACCATATGAATTTTATATCTTTCCGTAGTAAATTGTGTAATGGATTCAGGATAATTGCACTGTGTGGCACAAATTTATGATAAAAATTCACTTTTACAAGGAAATGGCGTATATTTTTTCTTGTTTCTGGAACTAGAAAGTTTTTAACTGCTGTCAAATTGTCTTTGAGAGGGCTAACTGAATTATTTTCTATTATGTGACCCAAATATTTGGCATATCTATTTGCAAAAATACACTTCGAAAATTTCAGTCTAAATCCTTCCATTAATATTGCCTCAAGTAGTTTTAATACATGTAATATATGTTCCTCAAAAGTTTTTGAATAGACTAAGATATCATCAATAAAATTGACTGCAAAATCTGAGAGTTTGTGTTTTCTTATAATATTGGTCAATATTCTTTGAAAATTTGCCGGAGATGTTCTCAAGCCGAATGAAAGGCAGGTCCATTGGAAATGTCCTTCTTGGGTTACAAATGCCGTTTTGTATCTGTCTTGAATTTTTAAAGGAATAGACCAGAACGCTGAATTTATATCAAAAGTAGAAAAAAATTGCAGTTTACGGTCCTTACCATTAAATCCTCGATCAAAGGGAATGGCTGTGATTGAGGAACAACGATTTTGTTCAACTCTCTAAAATCTATACATAGCCTAGTTTTCTTATCATCTTCTTTCTTGTATGCCAAAGTCACTGGAGCAGCAAATGGGCTATAACATTCCTCAATCAAATTCTTCTCCAGTAGTTTTGATACTTGGTATTCAATTTCTTTTCTATCATCAGCTGTGCACCTGTAGGGACGTTTGTAACAATATTTATCTACTATTAAATCTATATGAGCTTCATAGTCACGGACAGTCCCAACATCATATTTGTCCTTAGCAAAAACTGCTTTGTATTTCTCTATTAGTTTATCAATTTCACTTTGTTGATACACATCCAAATGGTTTATTGAAATTTCAAATTTGTCGATGTTTATATGTTCATTAAAGTTCACTTCCCATTTGTTCGTATATTTAGCTCCTTGTTCCAGTAGCCCATCAAACAAACATCTTTTTTATTTTTGTCACCTAGTGCATCAGGAAGGATGGCCTAAATCCCCGCCAATATGGATTTATGCCACAAAGGAGCACGGAAGACGCCCTTTATGATGTAGTGGAACTGGTGAGAGAAGAGATTGGAAATAAACGGATGGTTGCTCTAATCTCACTGGATATTGAAGGAGCGTTCGACAACGCATGGTGGCCGCAAATAAAAATCCAATTAAAAAGGAAGAAGGTCAACAAATACCTGAGAAGCACATTCAACGACTATTTGAGCGAGCGACAAATAGAGCTGCATATGCTGGACATACTATCACAAAAGAAACCGAAAAGGGATGTGTGCAGGGCTCCGTAGGAGGACCACCAATGTGGGACATAATCATGGACCCCCTAATGGACATAGCAGATACCCTTGAAGCACACCTGCAAGCATTCGCTGACGACCTAGTGGTAGTGGCAGCTGGATCTAACGCTCAACAGGTGCAGGACAAAGCCAATAAAGCCCTGAAGGAAATTGAGAAGTGGGGTACTGAGAACAAGCTCAAATTCGCTGCACACAAAACCCAGGCTATATTAATTACAAATAAACGCAATTATGACATCCCAAACATTGAGTTCTGCGGTACAAAAGTGGCTTTCACTAACCATCTTAAGCTGCTCGGCCTTATCATTGATCACAAGTTAACGATCAAACAACATCTAGAACATGTTAATGATAAGGTCATTAAGATATACCAAAAGTTATCAAGGTCATGTAGAGCAACATGGGGCCTAAACTCCGAGATAATAAAGACTTTATATACATCCGTAGTGGAACCCACGATCCTGTATGCGGCAAGCGTGTGGGAACCTGTCCTTAGGAAAAAGTACATCAGAAAAAAGATAGACCGAATGAACCGAATGTTCACAATAATAATGTCAAAAGCACACAAAACTGTTTCCCTAATGGACAGCACAGTATTAAGTGGCACTATTCCCCTGCGCTTCAGGATTATAGAAAACGCAGAACTATATAGAGTCAAGAGAGGCAAACCCATGTCCTACTACCCAGATAGAAAAATAGAGAAAAGGGCCCACCCTTTTGACCTCCCTCATCCAGCAAGGAGAGAACGAATAACGTTTGATTGGGTCGCCGAAGAGGAAGATCTACAGAAAATGCCTGAACTCATCCCAACTCTGTATACTGACGGCAGCAAACTAGACCAAAAAGTAGGAGCAGCAGTCAGTTGCTGGGATGAGCACAGAGAGACTATAACAGCAAAGATAAAACTGGCGGACCACTGTTCGGTTTACCAAGCAGAGATGGCGGCGCTGCTGATGGCGACCCAGATCATCAATAAGATGAGGAAGAATGAGGTAAACATTGCTTCAGATTCCCGATCAGCCCTGCAGACCATCGCTGACCCTTGCAGCCTGAACCCAGTAGCTGTAGAGATAAGAAACCGAATAAGGGAAGACTCCACAAAAATCAACTGGTACTGGATAAAGGCGCACGTTGGCCTGGAGGGAAATGAACGTGCCGAGCACCTGGCGAGGGAAGCTACGAAAAAGGAAACAGCACCAGCATATGATTCAGTTCCCCTAAGCGCAGTAAAATATAACCTAAGGAAGAACACATTAGATAAATATCAAGAACAATATAATACCGAAAGAAACGGAAAAACAATAATATACTTTTTCGACGACCTGCGAACGGCGTACAAGATTCTCTCCGAAGTGAAGAAAGATAACCTGTCAGCACAACTTTTTACAGGACATGGAGGCTTCGGAGAGTACTTGGACCGATTGAAACTTAGGGAGAACTGCAAGGCGTGCAAATGTGACGACACAACAACCCAAACAGTTCTGCACTGCCTCATAGAATGTCCCATCTATGGAACACTCAGAAGGGAAACAGAAGAAGAAATTAACGAAGTCATAACAACAGACACAATTAAACACATAATGAAAAATAAAAAATGCAGACCACCCTTCATGAGGATGGCAAGGAGGATTGTGGAGCAAGTGGCAAAGACCAACAAGTAGCCAGAACACAAAAGAAAAGTAAAAGAAGAAAAAGAGAGAGAAAAAAAAAATTGAATTCTTTTCCGTTTAACTTAAAAGACAACAGGTTGTCGGAAAATCAACACCGACAGTCCATCATTAAAAAAAAAAAAGTGCATCAGGAATTTTGACATATTGATTGATATTTTCTTTATTTGAGAACTTGTCTTCTTTTGGATTGTTATATTGTATAATACTTAAATCTTCATTTTGAATTAATCTGAAATAGTTTAAACAATCCAAGCCAATGAGAAAATCATAATGAAAATTTTCTTTTTCTATGACAAAAATATCCATAACTCTTTCCATATTAAATATTTTAATTTTTAGAGATACTATACCTTTTGTTTTTTTCTCACCATTAATAGTTTTCAAGTTTGCTGTTTGTATAGAACTTATATCATTTTTCCTTTGTATCTTCAATAATTTTGCATTAATCAATGAGACATTTGAACCTGAGTCATAAATTCCACAAACTTGTAAAGTGTCGTTTAATAGTAAAGGTATTTTTATTAATGGTGGTATTTCTAGTTTTTTGGGTTCTCATTATTTAGTTCAATTTCCAATTCAGAGTTGTTTACACTTTTCACAATACCTTTTTTATTTTCCCTCCAGATGACAACGTTTACCTTTTTTCTCGGAGACACAAATTTGGCATGGCTTTTTTTCTTCAATTTTTTTTTATTTTTATATCAGGGTATGTGTAAGGTTTTTACCCGACTGCCAGGAGGGTTATGTGTTTAGCGCGTATCTTGTATGTTTGTAATATTCTTTATTACCTCGTATCTTCAGAACCGCTAAGCGGATTTTCATATTTGAGGTATCGTTAGATTTGTCTTAATGGTCCAAGTGTTCTTAGATAGGTGACATTAAGAAAAAACCAAAATGGCGGATGTTTGACGCCATATTGTGAGGTAAACAAAAATAAAAATTCACCAAGCATATCGAGTGGGGTATCAAAATAAAGGATTTTAAACACTGATTCTAAATATGTATATAACTTGCAGTTTTAATATTAAATCTAACGATAAATCTACACTAATAGTATAAAGAGGAACGATTTGATTTTTGTTTGTTTGGCTCGGAAACTACTGGACCGATTTGAAAAATTCTATTACCATTGGAATTCTATATTATTTTTGCTGAACATAGGCTGGATTTAATTTTGAAAAAAAAAATAGGGTTCCGTTAGATTTTTG
The DNA here is from genome assembly GCA_905404155.3 of Plebejus argus. Lineage (NCBI taxonomy): Eukaryota > Metazoa > Arthropoda > Insecta > Lepidoptera > Lycaenidae > Plebejus > Plebejus argus. The sequence continues at coordinate 74,863 of FR989927.1, read as the reverse complement.
GGTTCTTCGGACGTAAGGTGTAAATAACATCCAGAAAATATACTACTTATTTTACGTACGCTGCCTAAACTATAAAAGATAGAACCATAAAATGTTCTAAGTAATTGTAGAAATTATAAATATCTACAAAAAAGTCCGCGACACACTATACCTATCTATGTCGAGTGAGGCACAATAACCATTTTTTTATTTAAAAATCTTGAATTTTTTTTGGACTACATGTAAACTCATTTAATTTACTCATTCTTTTAATCCTCATCAAAATAAATTATTCCATCACTAAGTACAGTTTATGTAAATAATATTTGGTCTTTGAATGATTAAAATTGGACGTTTGGTTTTGAAATTATGGCGAAATTAAAATATTACGATAGTGGGCGTCACCAAGGCGGGGGTGCGCGTGCGGGAGGAAGACAATCTTCAGTCTACTAGGGCTGGTGCAGCCTGCGTATAATAACTGCGTCTTCGATGTTAGTGTCGGAGTCTGCGAAATGACTTGGGAATCATTTTGCTGACAGAGTCTTTCCTGGGACATACTTTTTGCAGCGGTCACCGACATCCACGCGGGCGAAGCCGCAGGCGACCGCTAGTACTTAATAATAATATAAAAAAACAAAAAACCGCCTGCATGGATAAATACAATATCAATTAAAAATTAACTGACATTACTGAAACTACGAAAATTCAATGACAAAGTATTAAAAAAACAATGATTAGGTACCTACTTAAAACACACATTGAAACATACATTGAAACAGTACCAAACCTATTTAAGTACCTATTATAACGTATTGTAGTTAGGTATAGACACGGAAATATCAGCACGGTAGTTAGTCAATTTTGTAGATTGATTGTCGAAATGGTTAGATGACTACAACTAAAAAGTCGCAAATAAAATAAATTAATTAAAAATCAAAAAACCCGACTGCAAAAAATGTTAACTAAAAAGAACGAAACAAGACCTAATTCTGCCGGAAGCATCGAATCCAATATCCATGTTTTAAATGATACGAGTTTCATGCCAGGATAAATAGAAGGTTACATAGAAAAATGTAGAAGAAAGTGGATTATAAAATGCAGTCGGAGGCATAATATTTTATGATTTATGATTAATTAATGTTAAACTTGGTGCGACATACCTCCGACTGCATTTTATAATCCACTTTCTTCTTCTACATTTTTCTATGTAACCTTCGATTTATCCTGGCATGAAACTCGTAAGCAAGAGTCGTATCAATTAAAACATGGATATTGGATTCGATGCCTCCGGCAGAATTAGGTCTTGTTTCGTTCTTTTTAGTTAACATTTTTTGCAGTCGGGTTTTTTTTATTTTTAATTAATTTATTTTATTTATCATATTTATTCTTTCCAACAAGGTGTTCTAGTTTTCCCAATTCATTGTACAGATCTTCAGTTTGGTGTGAAGTCTCCCGGTCAATCTTGTCCGTTACATAATTAGGTAAACCTGTTGCTATAAGGTGTATTATCAATCGCAGGGTTGCCAATGCAAATTATCATATTTCCCCAAAAATCATGGTCAAATTCCCCATTCACAGACAGACATGACGAATCTATAAGGGTTCCGTTTTTTGCCATTTTGGCTACGGAACCCTAAAAAGGCTTTTGATCTCGAGGTACACGTGAAAAAATAAGAGTGCCCCAGTATACGTGCGCAATACTCTGGTGCACTATTGAAATAATCAGATGCATAATCACTAAATAGCCTTACACAGAGCTGATAACAAACTTAATATAAATGTGTTAGTTTTGATTCAGAATGTTACACCTTCGTTTCTAATGAAACTATTCTCTCAAATTCGCTAAAATAATAAGAATAAACTTTAGTTGGCTAATACCTGCGTTTTCTAAAGTGAGTAGGTACTGAGTACCTATGTATGTTTCTTGAACTTACTCAAGAATATAGCGCAGGGGTTCGTGCGTATCGTAAGCGATAGATGTGAGAGGCCCACCTGTATGTAGTCGACGCGCGCCTTGTTCTCGGCCTTCTCCAGCGGGATGGGCGGCGTCAGCGTGCTCATGGCGCCCGTTATCGTCTGAAACGAGAGTACGTGGCGGTTGAGTGTGTGCGTGCGGGCGGGGCGGGGCGGGGCATGGCGGGGCACGGCGGGGAGGGGCGCGCCACTCACCAGGATCGCGTCGCGGATGTTCTTCTTAATGTCCTCGATCTTCTCGCGGCGCTCCTTGTCGGAGAAGCCGTTGACGTGCAGGATGCGCATCTGCTTCACGATGGTGGACTTGCCCGACTCGCCCGCGCCCAGCAGCAGCAGCCGGTGCGTGGCGCGGTACACCTGCGGGAGCGGCGCACGTGTTACGATTTCAATTTTCGTGCCGGATCGTTCGGCGCGGATTCGGCGGGGCTCGCACCTGTTTGTCCTTCTGGAGCTGGCGGGTGATGGCGTCGCTCCGCCGCTTCTGCGACTTGGCGTCGTCCTCGCCGCTCTTGGCGCCGGGGGAACCGAAGCACCCCATGGCCGACCACGCAGCCCACCTGCAACGAGTGCGACACCTTGGTGTTGGCTTTCTATTTCTTTGAGTGAAGCTCTCTAATATTACACGATTTCGTCATCGCGTCGTTATGGTGCATAAAAAGTGCGATGTAAATTTTACTCCCGTCCATAATACACATCAGTGTAGAACAGCAAAATTAAATCTACATATTGTGTATTTAACCTGAAAAACTTTTTAAGTGATCCGTGGTCTAAATGTGGTCCTTTCTTTTAAACTTGTGAGGTAGGTATCACATAGATGACGTATACTGGGTGCGTTTCTTTAAGGTGACGCCATGTTAAAGTAAAAAACCGTGTTGGATGTGTTTTTGATTGCTTGTTTTCTATGCGCGGCTGGCCCGGCCTCTCATAGAAAACAAGCAATGGAAGAGCAAAAAATGGAAAGAGCGTAGCGACAAAATGGTTTTTGTCGCGTAATTTAAAAACCATAAATACATTTCACATAAGCTATGGACAAATTAAAGTGTATACTAGAACCAATTTATGTACAAATTTTGGAAGCTTATATCACTCTCCTCTGTTGGCAAAATAGGAATCCCTTTTTTTACAGAGGTCTTTTTGATTGATTATTCTGTGTTATAAAAGTTGACCAATCGTGTTATGCTATGGGTAATTCAAAGACAAAGACATGATGAATACTGACAGTGAACTTTAATTTCTTAGCTTTAGTCATTGCTGAGAAAAATGGACATCGCTACAGTCAAATTATCAAGGCGTCACCTTAAGAGGGAACGCGGGTACAGGAAAATTTGAACGAAGAAACTATTGCCATCACGCTTCACCCTGCGCTGGCACGTGTATTGTGATAGAGACAGACACGGTAAATCGAGGTTACGTATTCCTCTGATTCCTCCTTCAAAATAGAGCCTATCTAATTATTATTTTTTAAATATCTTCAGAAAGGATGAGTCTAAGCCTCTACGTTTTTATTTTACCTAAAAGATCTTTCAAATTCCTTTTATGGTCGGTTGATTGGCGGGGTACGGAACATTCATTTTTTGGAAGGGTCATATTTTTTATTTATTAGTAAATTAAAAAAAATCGGACGTAGAGTAATAGCTTTCAGATCCCAATAATGTACAAAAAAAACATTTGTCTAGATGCATTATCCAGAGAGGAAATTGAGGAATACTTTTGTATGGAAAAAAAGTGTTAGCGTATGCTCTTAATATTATACCAGTTTCCGGACAAAACGCAAAACAAATTATTATTACCTAATATAAATAAAACTAAATTTTCAAATTGCGAGACTATCGCTAAAACTCAAGAACGGCTGAACCGATTTGGATCTGACGATGATACAATAGGGATGATGCCAAGGTCAAAGATTAGCGATTTTTGTAACTAAAATAAAGAAATAAAGGTAAAAAATGTGTTTCCAAAATTTCAACTTCATAACTTTTGTATTTTTTTTGTTATGCGCCTTAAAATTTGGATATTCAAGTCGAATTTTTTTCGATTAAATTTCGTAATATTTCTATACCTACCATTCGATAAAGAAATAAAGGTAAAAAATGTGTTTCCAAAATTTCAGCTTTATAACTTTTGTATTTTTTTTGTTATGCGCCTTCAAATTTGGATATTCAAGTCGAATTTTTTTCGATTAAATTTCGTATATCGATAACTTGTGTAATTTAAAGCAACTTATGTTATGAAACCACTTTCATAAACGCAATAATTAATAAAGCTATCGAACAAAAATCTCCCGCGACGCCTACAAACAACTCTAAGGTGACGTCATAATCGAGTAGCATTTTGTATGGAGCGTTTCGGGCAGGTCTATTTTATTTATTAAATGTTTGAATTGTCACATCTTGGTGAATTTTTAAGCTATCAGAGTACTTCTTTCACCGATGTTTCTAGTTTTAAGGGTCTTTCAATTACGAATAAGAAAAAAAATTGTCATCATACCTATTTAAGGTGGCACCAGCAGTCATTGATCTTTCTAGTCTAGGAGCTATAAATGAAAAATACTCACACTGCATTCTGTTAACTTAAGAATAAAATTGAATTCTTGTAAAGAAACAGACTATCGTACCTCGTGTGTTCATAAGTATCTTTTTGATTCTGTAATCAACAAAACGGGTTCCATAGTCAACAAGTTTTGTTGATTACAGAACCCTAAAACGGAACCCTAACCAGCTGATTTTTTTGTATAGTGATAGGTTAATGGTTATATAATTTAAGAGTTACATTGTCCTACAAATATAACAATCCATATTTTAGGACCATCAAATCAAATTATGAAATTCTTTCTATCTCTGTTAGTTACCACTTTCGAGATTTTTCGCAAATAAAATTGTTGTTCGTCGTATCAAAATGAAGCTACTCACAAAAAATGAGCTTGCTAGTTTTTTTTAATACATAAAATACCTGTAATTATAGGTATTTCATAATTATTACAATCTAGCCTAACTAAGACTAATAAGTAATTTTACGTTAACTTAATCTGCTAAGTAGAGTTTACTAAGATTGTGTCCATCAACACTTTCTTAAAGTCTGTATAAAGGAGAATACACATCATTGTTTGTGTTCATCACAGTCACTTTAGGTTTTTTACACTGATTTTAACACTTATTACACTAACTCAAAAGGTTTTGTCCTTTTCAGTTTTTAAAGTCCGTGTTGTCGAGGAGCTGGATGGCCTCGACATTTATGTGATGGTGAAGCCTCTTTTCGTGGGCTTCGGCGTATCTTTTTATAACTGTAGAGACCATGTCCACATTAAGGTCCCGGTGTAGGTCTTCGTTTCTAATGTACCAGTAACCAGGGTGCATTTACAATGCCTCTAAGTACTTTGTTTTGAAATCTTTGTATCATCATGGTATTAGTCTTTTTGGTACAGCCCCATAGCTGAATACCATAAGTCCATACGGGCATAAGGACTTGTTTATACAAGAGTATTTTGTTACTGATGGATAGGGATGACTCTTTCCCAATCAGCCAGTACATTTTCCTGTAGCGAAGCTCCAACTCTTCGCGCTTCTTTTTGACATGAGCTTTCCAGCGAAGCTTTGAGTCCAGTATCATGCCGAGATATTTGGCGGTGTTTTCGTGCGGTATTGCAGTATTGTTAATGCATACCGGGTTATAGTTTGGTATTTTATTCGTAAAATCAACATGAACCGATTTTGTCTCATTTAGCTTTATTCGCCACTTTTTCGTCCAGTCATATATGTTGATAATAGCTGTCTGAACTTTTTTCACTTATTCTGCTTGAGTGTCACTTGTAGCCATTATTGCTGTGTCATCTGCAAAGCTCGCAATGGTGCTGTTTTCTATTTTTGGAATACCTGAAGTGTAAAGTAGGTACAGGATCGGGCCTAAGACACTTCCTTGAGGTACTCCAGCTTTTATATTATGTTTCAGCTCTGAGTATGCTTCATCTTGTCTCACCATAAACATTCTTTGAAATAGGTAAGAATCTAAGATATCTGCAAACTATTTTGGGAGCAGTTTCCGCATTTTTTTAATAAGTCCCTCATGCCAAACCTTATCAAAAGCCTGCGCGACGTCCAAAAACACTGTCGTGCAGACTTTGTTTTCCTCCAGTGCTTTTTCTATTATTGCGGATATAAAAGATGTTTCTAATTCTAATTGGCAAACAGTTATATAGCAAGCAACACAGTACGTAGAGCTTGCTAGTAATAAAAAAAAATGTTCTAGGGAACCCGGACCAATGGTCAAATGTTCAAAAAGTTATTCACGATTTTTTAGCAAAACGGTAAGTTTTTTCATAAACATGCCTACAACAAAATTGTAGGCCATAAAACTATCTACAAAAAATGTATCAATATTTTTTCCTTATGAGTCACTGAAATATAATGAATCAAAAAGTTGTTCTCGTCGTTTAGTTATTTTTTTCCACCTGACTGGGGTATTAAGGCACGCGATGTTCAATATCAACATTAAATGGTCAATAATATTATGCATTATGTGATATTGTTCAATATTACTGTAGGTCTAGGGGCCCAATTAGACTACAAAAATCCATCACTTCATTTTCAATCACAGTTTGTATAGAAAACGATGAAATATGACAAGTTTTTTGACAGGGAGTCAATGACTTTTTTTTTTTCCCCGGAGGGGGAAATGCATTACGCATACCACCCAGGCGCAGGGGGCGACCCGAGCGGTGATGTGGGACTCCCGTGGCTAATGAGACCATGGTATCCCAACGTCCCTATCCGAGTCATAGAACGGATTACAGGCCAAATACCTAGAAATGATTTGGAAAAACTCAAAGGAAGAGGGAACATCTACGTCAGAGGTTCCCAAACTTATTTTGTCAACCTCCCACTTTGAGAAAAAATTATGTCTTAGCGCCCCGTTTGTTTCAATTTATAATGCATCCTGATGAAATAAATCACCCCCAAGCCTACACAACGCCCCCCTTTTTTCTTGGTCGCAAACTTTAGAACTTCGGCGCCCATAAGGGGGCGTTATCGCCCACTTTGGGAAAGACTCTCTACGTGCTTGGGGGTACGCACGACATCTGCCTAGTATTCCAAGTAAGCAATAAGTTGTGACTTGTGGCCTGGGATTTGGATTTTGGAGGCTGCCTCACTGGCCGAAGTGGCTCCCATGGCTCCGTCAATGATGGTTGTGGAGGAGTATCGCCAAGTTTTAGTGAACGCCACACTCAAAGCCCGCGATAGAAGCTATGCAATAGCTAAAAAAAATCATTGTTTTTGTAATTAATACCCGGCTTAGTAAATCTACGTGAACATCAAACTCTTTGTCATCTTTTTTTTTTTACGCGAAAAAAATACCGTTCTGCGGGGGATTGGGGTATCCTACCGCGGATATGTGGATTGTGGACTAGCTGCGTCTTAAGATGGTAGTAATGCAGCCTCTACCCACTAAAAACTTGGCGGAACTCCTCCACAACCACCATCGACGGCGCCACAGGAGCCAAAACATTGCATCCGCGACTCCATCGGCCGTCGCCTGCTGATTGGGCTATAGCAGGCTGACAGGCTCGTCTTGGGGGAAGGTTTATATACCTTCCAGGCCCAACAGATGTTCTTTTGGGTTTTGCTTGCGCTATCCTTTCTGAGTTCGCGATATTCAGGAGTACGATGCGCATCGCAACCAACTCGGAGACTCGCGTGCAATAGGCGATAGCATTCCCAAGCAGCCACCCCGAGTGCTCCAGCTAAGGCGGGACGTTCTGATCATTTCTGATCCTACGTCAGCTTCGCCTCGTGCTGTTTCGGTGGTTGAACGCCTCCCGCTTTCTTAGACGCTCAGCGTCCTCTTAAGCAGAGACCACCTGTTGTGTAAAAGTCTCCACCGCTTGCCAGTAATTATGTCCACTCTCCAGCAAGGCACAAAATATCGCTGAGAGTGTAATATCACGTCCGAGACAGTTCGTCAATTTCGGCATTGTGTGTATCGTATGCGGAACACTACGAACATGTCATAATCGTGTGCTACGCCGAGTCACATAATATTTTACTGCAGTGGTGACAAGCCGTTGTTTCCTCTCGTCATACTATCTTACATAGGTACCAACCGAAGCAGCCAAGGCCTGTCAGTAGCTGCGTGAGATGAAAAGACAGTGCATCGGTCTTTCAGTTGACCCATTCTTTTAGAACAGGTCGAATGGATGTCAGAAGGTTGAACTGACTTGCGGCTGCTCTAGTCGCTCAACCCAAAGCTCAAGCGCTCGTTTTTTGGCGCTTTTCCGCCATCGCTGGATAATGTCAGGTGACGGGTCCTGTGACTCCTATCCCGTGTCTTGTCTCCAAATCCCAAGACACAACTCATCGCTTACTTGGAATACATGGCAAACGCTGTGCGTACCCCAAGCACGTAGAGCAGTCTTTCCCAAAGTGTGCGATAACGCCCCCTTATGGGCGCCGAAGATCTAAAGGGGGGAGGGGGTTTGGGACCCAGAAAAAAGAAGTGGGGGCGTTGTGTAGGATTGGGGGTGATTTATTTCATCTGGATGCATTATAAATTGAAACGAAAGGGGTGCTAAGATATAATTTGTTCTCAAAGTGGGAGGTCGACAAAATAAGTTTGGGAACCTTTGACGTAGAGGTTCCCTCTTCCTTTGAGTTTTTCCAAATTATTTGTAGGCATTTGGACTCTAATCCTTTCTATGACTCGGATAGAGACGTTGGGATCGATTACTTATTGCTTTCAATTAATAAAATAATATTTGTTACTTATGTTATAAAAATGTTTGACCTTGAATAACTTTTGATTAACTTGACTTAGAACTTTGGTGTAATAATAAAAAATATTCCTTACATTATGTTCTATTTAAATAATGGGTTTATTTTCGTTGGCCGGCACTTTTAAAATTAGCCCAAAATTGTATGGACGTTGGATCTTTTCCTTTGGTATAGTTGTTCCTAAAGGTGTCCAGATGAATATAATAAAAGTCCCCGAGGGTGGGACAAGAGCCGGCGGTGGGGGAGGGGGGGAAAGATCTGTTTTTCGAAGTTTTTGCTTGTAACTCGAAAAGTATTTATAATATCTCGTTAGTGACTTCTACATTAATTATTATCCACATTAAATTTCCCATAAAATTTCCTATAAATTACGTCTACGCATTTTTACTGTACGATCATTACTTTAGGAAATACAGAGTATTAATAGGACGTACACTAGCACTGTTTTGCCATACAAACGTATTCCCCAATTTGCTCCCTGGACTCCCTGCGTCTAGACAAATGTTTTTTTTTTAATACAATATTGGGATCTATTAAAGCATGCCTCTACATTAGATTTTTTTCCAAAATTAAAAATATGACCCTAAAAAAATGAATGCCCCGTACTCCCGCCGATCGACCGACCATAAAACAAATTTGAAAGATAAATAAAATAAAATAAAATAAAAATAGCCTTTATTTCCTACCACCAGTTTACAGAAAATATAATATACTAGAGAATTTACTAATTTACTAACTAAACATACCAAAATATAACATTTCTCTTACTGTACCATTTTCAACTATAAAAGTACTATATTTTTTAATATTACAATTTCTTATTTGTGTTTAAAGAACTAAATTTTTGGTAGTGGTCGCCTCTACGGCGTAGGCCTCTCCTAAATCCTTCCAAATAATTCTGTCTCGGGCTACTTGCATCCATCCGCTTCCAAACCTGTCTCTGAAAATGTCCCTCCATCGTTTGTTGGGTCTGCCTTTTTTTCTTTTTATGTTTCTTGGCACCCATTCCGTCACCCGTTTTGTCCATCTATTCTTCATCCTACAAACGTGTCCAGCCCACTGCCACTTAAGTGTTCGGATTCTTTTAGTAACATCTGTAATTTTAGTTTGGGTTCTGATATCAGTGTTACGAATTCTGTCAGATAATTTAATTCCTAGCATACTTCTTTCCATCTTACGTTGGCAGATAGCAATCTTATCTTCTTCCTCTTTTCTTATAGACAACGTCTGACAACCGTACGTAAGACAAGGTAACACTGTTGCTTCGTAAATTCGTTTTTTTAGATTAAGATTTATACAGCTGTTTTTCATTATTTCTCTTAAACTCCAATATTTTTGCCATGCTAAAGTTATCCTTCTTTGTATTTCTTTCCCATAGTTATTTTTAAATGATATTAGCCGTCCAAGGTAAGTATACTCGGTCACATACTCTATATTTTCATTATTTACTTAAATATCTTGTTGAGGGCCATTTGTTAGGATCTTAGTTTTGGTCGTGTTGAGTGACAATCCTACCTTATAACTTTCCGACGCCAGCTCACCAATCATATTCTCTAGTTCTGTTGGGCTTTCTGCAAATACTACTATGTCGTCCGCAAAACGCAGATGGCTTAGAAGTTCTCCGTCTATATTCACACCTTTGGATTCGCAGTCCATAGATCTAAAAACTAACTCTAGCACGGCTGAGAAAATTTTTGGAGAGAGCGGGTCGCCCTGTCTTACTCCTCTTTTAATCGGGAACTCTATCCCTTCACGTTCTAGTCTAACTTTGGCATAGCACTTTAGAATAGACGCTCTTGATTATATCTATAAACGTTGGGTCGACGCCTTGTTGTGCCAACGACTTCCATATTGCTTCGAAATGTAGAGAATCGAAGGCCTTCGTATAGTCGATAAAGCGCATATATAATGTCTTTTTATATTCTCTACATTTCTCTATTATTTGTGTTATGACTTGTATGGTCTATAGTCGAGTAACCTTTACGAAAACCTGCTTGCTCGCGCGGCTGATTTTCATCTAGAGTAATTGATATTCTACCTAGAATTATTTTGGAGAATATTTTGTACAGGTTCGTCGTGAGACTGATTGGTCTGTAATTTGCTAGGTCGTTCCTGTCACCTTTTTTATGGAGTAAAATAATTGTTGACTTTGACCATTGTTCTGGCGTAGTTCTTGTTTTTAATATGTTGTCAAATAGAATCTGTAGGGGTTTCAGAAGCGCGATGGATATTGATTTTAATAATTCATTAGTAGGGTCATTTTCATTTTAATTTTTTTTGTGTGACAATAAAATTTTAGACAAAATTTTTGGTGATAAATTTTTGAAAAAAAAGTGAGTGGTGTGTCTTCGTAGTTTTAATAATGGTAAGCATAACTTGCAGCAAAAAACGCAACTGAAATTTTTTTTATATACAATCCATGGGTAAATGTCACGCAACGTGATGTGTGAAAAATCACTTTTTACTTTTTATTCAGTCTTAATTACATAATATATTTCCAAAATGTAAAGTTCTATAATAATTCATTATTATCAATTAATAACCCTTTGAAATTCGATATTATAACTATATTTCAATGAAGCATTCCAACTATATCTCATGATACATCATGTGAGAAAAAAAGCTGTCACAAACGTGGCTACCCGAAAGTACCCGAATTTATGGTGATATTTTTAGGAGAATATTGATCTACATGCACAGGCAACACTCACTGAAAAATAAAAAGTCGGCCATTTGCCTTCCGGTGCGGCGTGATTCAACAAGCTTATGCATAAAAAAGATATGACATTTTTTATATTACTGTTTGGATTTTGTAAACCTTAATGCATCATACACGTGGCTGCCATAACTATTGTAATTACTATGATTTTCACTTGAATTTCATTTATTTGATAGGTTAAGAAGTGATAATATTTTTGATTTAATGCTTGACCGAAGGCTACAATCTTAAGGTTATATTTTGGCGGCACGCTTGAAAAATGTCACAAACGTGGTTTGAAATTTCAGTCACAAACGTGGACATTGTCGGGCACGTTTTTGACACTTTACCACGTGTGTGACTTTTGTATTACATTTCATATAACATGTACTGAAAACACCCATCTAAATTCTTTGAGAATCTAAATTCGCACCGCACGCAGCACTCACTTTTCACATGGCGTAACGTAGGGACGGGTTCATCTTTGAGTTTTCATACAAACAAAAATCGTCAATCATTTGATACAAAAATAATCATTTTGCACAATTATTATACGATTACAACTACACACATACTGGCAAAATTAGCGGAACATAGGTAAAAACGGCCACAACTTGAACTCAAGTGGGTCGGGCTGTGTGAAATCCTTTTTTATAGGTTCTAAGCTCATTTAAGAAATAAAATATTGAACAAAACTGGCAAATTGAGAGATTTTTATTGCAATTACGAAAAACACTTATTAGGGCATAATAAGTGTTTTTCGATGACTGACGTTGTAAGTGTATCTGATAAGAATGGCGTTTTAGCGGGTTGCAAGGTATGCCAGCTCATTTGATTGTTTGGTTTTTGGAAGAACACATTGCTCAAAATTAGTGATTTCCCAGCATCTACGACAGCTAGAGCTGTAACCACGATAGAGAAAGGTCACCTACCGTTCGGTCAGTCAGGCCTTAGGTTTGTCGGTTTCCGTGGTCCATCGTAACTTTTAATGCTACAGAGAGATTGGATCTTACGTTCGGAGATGAGAACAAGGCAGATATCGGGTGACAATGTTTCAGGATGACCTTTTTGTAAGGGCACAAGCCTTAGGAAATGGACCTCAAACTGCTTTGCAGACACGAAACCTGTCGGAACAGTTCCGAGATGTACGTGTAAGTGATTGTTCAGTAAGAAGAAGACTTAGAGAAGTTAAATGAAACTCAAAAGTGCCAGCAAGGGCACCAGAACTTGAGACAGGACACCAAAGAGCCAGGCTAAGATATGCGCGTGAACATCAAAATTTGACAAGTGAGTGAAATCGTGTGCTGTACAGTGATGGGAGCAAATTCTGTGTAAATTTTGTTGATAGGCGATAAAGAATATGGATAAATGGTAAGGAACGCTATAGGCCATCAAACTTAACGAAAACAGTGGCCTATCATGCAGGCTTCGTAATGGTTTGGGGTTGCATAGATTTGGAGCCCGCACAGAGCTGATGATTGTTGAGGATGGTACTTTGACAGTACAGGGTTATAGCACAGACATCCTGAAATTGCATCTTGTGCCTTTTACACAGTTTTAGGCAGTAACTTCAATTTTATGCGCGTCCATAGAGTAAAAAAGTCGGGCATATTTACGTAAATGATGCTGGCGTAGCGCAGGTGGAGAGGACAGCACGGTCTACGGATGTGGATCCGATTGAGGACGTGTGGCACATCAATGGGTGAACGGTACGATTTAAAACTCTAGCTCCAAAATGTGTCCAGAAACTCGAGTTGGCGCTACTGGAGTAGTAGGAGAATATCCCACAAGAAATGATTGACAATCAAAATGCAAGCATGGAATGGAGTATCCAGGCCCTCTTGAGATCCATAGAAGGCATTACACGTTTTTAACATGGCATTTCTTTAATAAAAATGGAGAACTTAACTTAAAAACTTACTACTGAAATTTCAAAGATTTTCTTAATTTTTGATTTTTGCTGATTTTTTTTTATTTTGCCGGTGTGTTTTTTGAATTGAAATGTAGTTTTAGCCTAGACAAATACTTTCTGAATCTAAATAATACCTCAACTTTACATAAATGTTATTTAAATGTTATTTAGTCACGAGCATGGATAGGTTGTCACGGACGTGGACGCTGAATTTTTCAGATGTGCTTTTTTTAGTATCTAAAGGTATTTAAGCACAAGGACTAACAATAGCACATTCTAATACGTAATATCTAGCCATAAAAATAAAAAAACCCATGATTTGTGAAGCGATACCAAATAACGCACAAAATGAAAATGACCCAGTAATGTTATCATTACCAGGGGATTTATCATTTTTTGCGTGTTTATAGCCTGTTCAATTTCTGATAGTAAGATATTTGGTGTCATTGTAGGGCAATTGTTTGACAAAGGAAGATGGACAGACTCTGTTTAAAACAAGATTCTGGAAGGTGTGTTTTGACATCTATGCTATAGAGATCTGCAAAAAACTTACTTGCTTCCTTAATAATATCTGGACGTCTATACTGCACAACACCTGTTCTACTTTTCAAATTAGCTGTCCAGATAATTTTTCCACTTAGCTCTTTATATGCTTTACGTAGAGCTCCTGATCTACTCATAAATTTTTCAAAAGTTTTCTGGCGTATTGTTTTCCTCTCCTGACTAATAGCTCTATTTATCTGTCTGCTTATTTTTGTTATTTCCAATCTTATTTCTTTGGTTCTTTTCTTGTTAAATAAAAAATTTGAAAGATCTTTAAGATAAAATAAAAACGTAGAGGCAATAGACTTACTCTTCCTAAAGATATTTAAAAATAAATAAAATTAGATACTCTATTTTGAAGGAGGAATCAGGGGACTACCTTACGCCGATTTACTGCATTTGTCTCTAGATACTTACATATACGATAGTAAATCGAGGTAACGTATTCCCATGATTCCTCCTTCAAAGTTGATCCTTTCTAAATTTATTCTTTTTAAATATCTTCAGGAAGAGTAAGTCTATTGCCTCTACGTTTTTATTTTATCTTAAAGATCTTTCAAAATTGTTTTATGGTCGGTCGATTGGCGGGAGTACGGGGCATTAATTTTTTGCAATTTTTTTATGGTCATATTTTTAATTTTAGAAAAAAATCTAATGTAGAAGCATGCATTAACAGATCCCAATATTGTATAAAAAAATCATTTGTCTAGACTCATTGTCCAGGGAGTAAATTGGGAAGGACTCTGTATTTCCTAAGGTAATGATTGTACAGTAAAAATGTGTAGACGTAATTTATAGGAAATTTAATGTAGATAGTTAATGTAGAAGTCACTAACGAAATATTATAAATACTTTTTGAGTTACAAGCAAAAACCTTGAAAAAGAGACCTTTCCCCCCCTCCCCCACCGCCGGCTCTTGTCCCACCCTCGGGGAATTCATCTGGACACCTTCAGGGAACACCTGTACCAACTTTCAAAACTACACGAATTATTCGGTCTGAATTCCTTAATTTTCCCAGGCTATTGTGCCAGTAACAGTTAAGTTGCTTGAACCAATGACAAAAGCAGTGTGTGTCATAATTAGACATCTGATTATATGCATTTGCATACTTGCATATGCAAATGCATATAATGGCACTTTTAAGGCGTTTGTGCATATTTTGGCAATTTTTCGTTGATAGTGCATATTTCAGTCATTTTATGCCCTTGTAGTCTCTAAACTAGCTATCATGATAGACACCGATGTCACGAAATAGAGGTATGATAGATCAAAATACTTCAAATATGTGGCCCCACTATACACTATAGCAGAATAGGTACAATATATTTCTAGGAACAAAATTATTCTTAGTAATTGGCAACATTTATAGAAAAAAAATGAACTTTCATGAGCACTAATATTGCAATCGGAAAAAGTTGTAGAAAATTATTGGTACCTACTTTATTAGAAATTAAAAGTCCCAGATTTGATGAAATTATGAATATTGTGGCACATTTATTAACGGCACCGCTAGAAAGCTCTTCAAAAAACAATAAATGTTGTTAAAAGTGATTTTGATTGTGCATATTTTTTGCATATTTCGGCCATTTTTCGTGCAAATTTGGATGCATATTTCGGCACTTTGATCGTGCATATAATCCGATGTCTAGTCATAATATAATATAAAGCAGCTGTAAAGTTGTTCCTTATATTATATTCATTTATCTCTACAGTTTACACATATAAGGAGACGAGGAATATAATTTTAATAGAGAAGAATAAAGTAAATCACGAACGGGGTATAAAAAGGTTCCAAATTAAACATTATTGAAATATTTAATCAACTTCAAAAAAGGAGAAGATTTCTCAATTCAACTGCATATGTCATATATATAGCTTTTTAGGGTTCCATAGCCAAAATGGCAAAAAAGGAACCCTTATAGATTCGTCATGTCTGTCTGTCTGTCCGTCCGTCCGTATGTCACAGCCACTTTTCTCCGAAACTATTAGAGCTATACTATTGAAACTTGGTAAGTAGATGTAGTCTGTGAACCGCATTAAGGGCCCAGGTTACCCTCGAAATTTTCATACATTCTTAATACCAAAATCATTTTCTCATACGAAAACATTTAACATGTTTGAGTTATTTTTCAGCTTAAGATAGTAATTACCTAGGGTCCTGAACAATTTTTTTTTACAAAATATTTAAATACTAAAAAAAAAAATTTTGTGTTCAAATATTTTTTTGTAAATTTACTACTAAATATTTAAACACCAAAAAATAGACAAAAACACTAAAAAATATATAAATAAATAGTAAATTTACTACAAAATATTTAAATAATAAAAAATATTTTTTAGTTTAAATATTTTGTAGTATATTTACTATTTATTTATATATTTTTTAGTGTTTTTGTCTATTTTTTGGTGTTTAAATATTTAGTAGTAAATTTACAAAAAAATATTTGAACACAAAAATTTTTTTTTTAGTATTTAAATATTTTGTAAAAAAAATTTGTTCAGGACCCTAGGTAATTACTATCTTAAGCTGAAAAATAACTCAACCATGTTAAATATTTTCGTATGAGAAAATGATTTTGGTATTAAGAATGTATGAAAATTTCGAGGGTAACCCGGGCCCTTAAGATTTTGATGCAAAAATGGAAAAAATATTAAAAATTTTAGGGGTCCCCATAGGTACAACTGAAACAAAAATTTTTTTTTCATCTAACCTATGCGTGTGGGGTATCTATGGATAGGTCTCCAAAAATCATATTGAGGTTTCTCATATCATTTTTTTCTAACCTGAATAGTTTGCGAGAGAGACTCTTTCAAAGTGGAAAAATGTGTGTCCCCCCCCTCTAATTTCTAAAGTAGAGGCATGATAATTCTAAAAAAAATATATGATGTAGATTATTATAAAAACTACCAACGAAAATTGGTTTGAACGAGATCTAGCCAGTAGTTTTTTTTATACGTCATAAATAGTAAACCTTAATCTAAATCTCATTAAATCGACTGAAATATAAAAATAAATCAAAAATATTTTAATTTCATAAAAATAAACCTTATTGCTGCTGCGGAACCTTCCATGGGCGAGTCCAACTCGCACTTGGCCGCTTTTTTTTTATTTTAGTACGCAGATAACTTTGTCATTTAAGCACAGATTCTGATAATTCTTTTCTCATTAGAAAGAAAACATTTCACAAGTTGACCCATGGGCGGTGGGCCATGACAAACAAATACGGCACACCTGATGATGATTTAATTCGAAACCGGTCGTGTAATTTGTTAAAATTGTTATAATTTCTTAAACATAGTGGAAAAAGTGCACGAAAATTGTGTTTCATTAGTGTTCAATATGAATTTCCACCAAGAACCAACAGTACCATCGTACCTCCAGTACAATCAGTTACATATACAAATACGGCACATTAAAGTTATAATCATTATTAAGATTGGATACTGTATTCAGAAGGACCGGGCCACACTACACTTGAAATCGATGGAGATTTACCAGCAGGTCGGGGTTGCGTTGTCCACGGTGTCCTGGTTGGGTTGCGAAGGAGACTCGGCTCCCCGCGCGCCGCCCGCCGCAGAGGAAGCCGTGGTGTCGCCGTGTCCACTCACTGCGCCCACATCCTCTCGCACCGCACTGTTATTATCTCCACGACGACGACAGTCGCATCTCTACCTGAAAACACTGGCCACTTGACACTCGCTCCCGCCCCGCTCCGGCGACTGCGGAGTCGTCTCCGGCCCGAGCGCGGCCGCGGCGCGAGCCCGACGCGGTAGTCGGGGCGACCGGTGCTGTGATCACGCCCAACGTTTGACGAACGCGAATATACGATATAAAAAATGGCAACCTTCGTTTGCTAAGATCCTACTCGTTTCGCGATGGCACCGTTGTATATGTAATTTTTTGGAAACTTTCGCGAGTGACTTACGGAGTATTCGTTAGTGATACTCTTTGAAGAAAAGTAAACGAGGAAAAATAATATTTATAAATAGCATACAATTTTGGATAGGTGCAATTTTAGTACATCGGGCTAACATCACTATTCACTACATACACACCCTCGATTTGGGTGAAGTGAATCCGCTTCCGTCTCCTATTAATACTTTTATACAAAAATTATCACGATTTACTTATTATGACTACAAAATTAAATGACCTACACCCTGATAACTACAAAGACATTTTTGTAGAAATGACAGCTCAGTGCTCAGTGCTCACAGCAATCCGTATCGGCATCACAGAACCATAAAGTTTTTTTTTTAATTCGTCCCGGTCGGGACAGGCCACTGATCTCTATACCTACAAGTACGCTGGATTGCTGATAGCCTTTGAAATGACAGCTATTTTTTGTGCCTATTTAAAGCGGAACCAGCGGCTAGGAGTAAATCTGTTCTGTGAATCAGCGCCCCTATTATTCATTCGGGTGGAGAACTAAATCTGACGTAAAAATGACGTTTGAAAGCCGCCATATTGGCGCTGATAGCAGTAGTGAGAGTATTTGGAACTAATACTAGTGATAACTCTACCCGAATGCAGGCGCCAGACATGTGCTTCAAAGTTTGAGCAAACTTTGACGTGCGTAAACACATGTCTGGCAGCGGGACAAATGTGCCTGCCAGACTTGTTTTCAAAGCTTATTTTCAAATGTTTTGGCACAGTTATTGCAAAGATGGCTGACAGATCGGACGACGATTTTGTGGACGCCATCAATCTATTTTATTTAAGTACGTACTGTACTGTGTTAGTAGGCTATTTCTTTTCTTTTTAAGGTCTTCTATTGTAAATGGCATGGATAAACTATTTTTTATCCTTTGCCATGCGTCGTTTACCACGTTACGATTTTTGTGATTATTGTTTTTTGGATTACATATAGAGGGTTCACCTTGTAGTAATTCGAGAAATTCTATAACTATCTCATTACTCCACTCCATAATAATTATTGACCACAAATTAAGAGTAGGTATAATATTGTTATTGACTTTCAAAATATGTACCTAAACAACTACTCCGTTCAGCGGCGCGCGCGTTACTAATTACTGCGACAAGTGTGGCAGGCCGCACAAACTTTGAAGTTTGTTTACTTTGATGTTCGCAGAAAAACCGACACATGTCGGCAAATTGCAAATGTGTGTTCAAACTTTGCACAAATAGCATATTTTGTCAGTGCCACACTTGGCGAATTTGCGTATTTGAACACATGTCTGGCGCCTGCAGAATAATAGGGGCGCTGATTCCGCTTCAAATAGGCACAAAAAAATAGCTGTCATTTCAAAGGCTATCAGCAATCCAGCGTATATGGATAGAGATCAGTGGATCAGTGGGACAGGCAAAGGGAGCGAACTTGGTTAGAAATGCATAGACCAACAAAGAGTGCGAGAGAGAAGAAAATCCTTTATGGAATTATAACAAGATGAAAAGAGAGAGGCAGTCTAATGTGAACTGTAACCACTTTTATTTGACAGGTCGTCACAAGTCGACACGCGCTTTTGTGCCCTTTCGGTATTTGCAATTTATCGTATAATTCGTTTGTTATTTTGAACAAATACTATTATATATAACAATGATAACTTGTTTTGTGAGTGATTGCAGTGTAAATCATAGGAATAATCCTGAAAAATATACATTTCACAGGTAATTAAGCTTCATGTCCTAATTGCTACGATGTGTTTATTTCTGCTATATCCTGTCTTTAGTTCTGTATTTCAAACAAAATAATATCTATCCTCCCTTTTACTTTCATATTTTGCGTAACTAAAGGTGCTATTGTTCCTAAATTACACAATTTTTGAAGAAACATTTTTCATAAAAATTTTTACATATTATAGCGTATATGTAAAAATTTTTCATGAGAGAGAGTGCTTGAATCAAATTTATCGATATACTTATCGGTATTTAACTATAACATAAAACAAATCTAAAAATGTAATGGGTGTGTCAGAGTATTATGATATGTATTTAATTTAAGAATAAATAATATACTATGTGTGTTGTTTACTTTCAACATTATATTTGCATTTCTAATAATGTAAGAGCTGATTTTTCAGATAGCTTTTACCTGAGTAATAAATAAGTAACTTTAAAATGTGTATATTATTTACCCTTATAAGAACCTCATATCATAACATATCCGACGATTGAAAAATCACCCCAAACGAAAATGTGTATCTATACTTTTCAATCGTCACCTTTTTTCTGTCAAATAAAATAATTATACCTAATTTGAAATACAAAGTCTGCCAAAGTTGCATATTATTTATTTCTTAAAGAAACTCAGGTAAAATAACTCGAACGGACCATACTTTCTTTTGATAGTAAAAGATACATCACTAGCACACGCACACATTGACAGATCGAAAATCGTCACGCATTTTCGGGTTGCCAGGTGGTCTATACGACAGTATATTATAAGTCTATGGTTAGAACCATAAAGTAGGTAGGTAAAGCCCGACCAATAAAATAGAAAACCTCGCCATATTGCGGAAATCTATTGGATGGGTAATGGAAGGGGGGTTGGGAAAGCGGCAACCTACCACAATGCCTCTCCCCCCCCGCGATCCGTCCTCGGCCGCAGAGGATAGGGCAAGCGGCGCACCGTAATACCTACTTGCCTCTTCCTCTGCGGCCCCACCTCGGTGCGCATCCGCAGGCCGCAGCGGACTCCTCCAGTCCGCTGGGAGCGCCCTCCTCGGGCCAGGCGGCGACACCGGCCGGCCCGGCCCGAGTGCGATCATGTACATTCTCGCTTAGTTCAATCGCAGTTATGAACTCAGAGAGGATGGACCATTATTTTTCTCTATGAGATGGACGAAAACACTTCTCTTGCAGCTGCCGTAGCTCTCTATGCTATGAGCTATTTTAAATAATTAGTAATTATCAAATATTTATGTCGCAGGCGGATTGTATATTTAGCCGTATTACATTACGGCTAGCCGTTTTAAAAAACAGGGCAGTTTTGTAATTTATTGACATAATACTCTAATCTGTGATTATAACATCTCATGAGCATCTCCCATCTCCTACAGAAGTCAGAACCAAGGTCAGAATTTCAGAACATGTTCAGAACCAACACAAAAATCAACATGTCGCCTTAAGCAAGAAATACACGGTCGTCAACGGCGGTTGACGACCACGCAAAATCTGAAGCAAGAAATGCACGGTCGTCAACGGCGGTTGACGACCACGCAAAATCTATAATGAAAAACTGTTTGGCAAGTCGCAACACGTTGGCAACCGTGTGGCTGGCGCCTGGCAACGCGCATACTATTTTTTGCTGAAGGTCACAATATACAGTTTTAAATTATAATTGTCTATTATTCTTATTCTAATGTATCCTAGCAACTGTTGTTATTATTGTAATTGTAGATAGACTCGAAAATAAACGATTGTCGAAAGCAGAAATAAGTTCCACCTTTCTTTCTAATATCTTATAGTTGACGACCGCCTACGCCCGCCGTTGGCGACCATGTATTTCATACTTTAGCTTGCTACATAATATTATTATAATAATCTGTGGTTGTGATAAATAATCTCCGCTAGTCACTGATCTCTATAGGTACAAGCACGGTACAAGTTACGTAGTAACTACTAACTAGCTTGCTACATATATTAATCTGTGGTAGTAACTAATATCTGATCTGTGGGTACAAGTTTTTAACAGAGATCTGCCCATAGGGACCGTGCAGAAACTATAGAGGGCGTCGTAATTCGACAGCAGCGCCACGATGCGAGTAAAAGACGTAACTTGTGAGTGACTTTGACTTCGCATTCTCCTTGACCCTGGCTAGTTTATAAGTGTTTTTTACACAGATTAAGTATACATAGATGGATTCTTAGCTCGCCAGCGCGTGGCCATTTTATGCTTGTGTGCAATTGCTGTAGTGTGCGTGTAGGGATGGCGTATATCGATAAAAATATAAAATTAGACTACAGCTATCGACCAAGTCGACCATAATTTTATGTTATAGATTTTTATTAAGTATCAAAAAAGGAGGTTATCAATTCGACCTGCATGTTCAATTTAGGATATATTATGCTCATTATATTAGAAGTCGCTTTCAATTTGGTGAAAAGGTATTTTTTATCTATTTATTAAGTGTATGAAAATACTTAAATACAGGGTGCAATTAAACCTTCCTGCCAAATTTTGATATATTGATCCTTGTTCAAAATAAAAATACACGTATTTTTCTTTTAATATAGTCACTCAGTACTAAAATGTTGAGAAATAGCTTCCGAAAGTTATCCTAAAAAACACAATTAAAATGGATACTACGCGTCGCCGGCGGGTGAGTGCGCGCGCGCCTCCCCCCCACGTCACCCCCGCTCATCCCCACCGCCACGAGTAACCGTTCTGCATCGATTTTAAATGGGATAAAATATGTCATTAAAAAAATAACACCCAAATTTTTTTGCTAAATGACCTCTCCTAATGATACCTAAGCCCTGGAAAAAATTTGGCAGGATGGTTTAATTGCACCTTGTATAAACAAAATATTTATGTATATAATTACACAAATAGTTAAAAATATACATAATATGTATACTCCATAAGCCACGAAAGCTTGTCCGGAGTGTAATAGCTAATATCAATAAAATCAACAGTTTTTATAAAACACAACAGAAGAACAAAATATATTATACTTTATTAAACTTAATTACTATTAACTATTAAGCAACTATTTTGTAGAATAACAATTATTATTATCAAAGAAATATAAGAATGAATCTCAGTCCTACTTATTTAAAGTAATTCCAAAAACGCTTAGGTGCATTTCTTTACCTATTAAAATATAATTATGTAATAATATTTATACAGAAAAAGACTTAAAATAGATACTTCGACGCCCCCTGAATAATGATATTATAATAATAATAATTAATAACCTAAGTGGGACTCTAGAGTCTAGACGATCAATTTTATTGTGCAATATCACGGTGTGTGCAATCAAAATCATAGAGCACTAAACCAAATATTATTATTCACTTTCAATCTTATTATCAAATTAATAATTGAAAATAATTATTATCTTCATTATAGGTCTCTCCGTCACCACCATAATATTGAACTCTTCTTTAAGAGCATTCCAATAACCTGAAAAAAATATATGGTTTAGTGTCAATAAATGTACTATACTACTACATACTATAAAATATACACATAATTCATAATATTGTATACGGGGCAATATGCTTTATGTAAGTTTTCCATGCTTAACCCATCCAGCCCCAAGCGGAACCCAGGTGCCGCATAACAATTAACAACTAAATATATATTGTGTCTGGAATTCGACGATTGAGGTATTAAATTTATTTTATTAAATGATTATGACTTTAGCCTTATTAAAATTTTACATTTTACTTATTAAAAAAGAGTACCTAATGCCAGGATAAAATTTCAAGAAGTATCTTTAAGTAACGAATTGAGTACTTACAGGGGGGAGGTGTGAGAGCTGTTGATCATGCAATTATTTTACTCTCCGTTAGAACTTTCTTTATTTCAATAAAATCATTGTTTCAAATTTACGTTTGAAATGATAATTCCAAATTCCAATATTGTGATGCCTTCATAAGGGAGTAAGGATTAAAAACTTGCATGAAACTTGCGTCTAAAATATATATATGTTTGTCGTCTATTTTGAAGCATTTTCAACCTGAAAAAAAAATCATTTAGTCCATGACATTATTTTTATCGATAAACTATAGTTCAAGTAAGGCGCATCCCTAAAATACACGTAAAAAACTATGCAATATTTATAGCCAAATTATTACTTGATGTGACATTTTTATCACTAATGCCTTATATAGCATGATTAATGGATTATTATACTTATCAATTTTCTTTTTTAGCTTACAAAAATACCGATTGATAAGCCCAAACAACGTTGTTGAAAACTTACGTATGTTATGTTAAATCCACGTGTTTGAGGCATTCCTTGGCCGTTTTTATGGTTTATTATATAGCGGAACCACAAAACGCAATATTAAATTGCATTGAACGTTCACTAAACACTTTTATTACCACTTTTTAAACATGAAATATGCAGACCTACTCCTTTGTTATGTTCTACTAAGTGGGACATAACATTACAGGCTTTTGACGTTTACACACCGATATGAGCTTTCTTTTTCACCCAAATTACTACATCGTTAGTTAGAAAGAGTAACATTATCAGCTGTCAAAATATAAGGCGGACTCCTAAGTATTATTACCTCAATGGTTTTTTATGTTTTACACTATAAAATGATTCAATACTTACACTCCCAAGTGGCCACATACGGCCGCGAGAACAACGACAGATTTCCAAGAATTCGCGATCGAAGTATTAAAGTTAAAGACTAGACGACGCCCGCAACTCCGTTGCGCCAAAAATCATTTATCGCGCGAGAACCGTACATTTTCCCGGGATAAAAAGTATCCTATGTCCTTTCCCGGGGCTCAAAATAAATCCGTACAGAATTTCAGCAAAATTGGTTTAGCGGTTTGGGCGTGAAGTGCTAACAGACAGACACTTTCGCATTTATAATATTAAGTATATTTTTTAAAATATTAAGTATAATATTAAGGGTTTCTACTTTCTACCCGTAAACAAAGAACGGAAGAGTGAATAAAAATGTATAAAGCTTATCTAGTTAACTAAGAAAATATCTGAAAAAGTAATTAATAGCATCCATCAGCATAGAAAGTAAAAACTTGATAAATATTGCAATAAAATAATGAAGCTATGCAAAAATACTTATAATCTTACTGAAAATGCTTGTGGATTAATAAAATAAAACAAGTTCACTAAAATAAATGCTTTTATTTCATCAACCTTCTGCGATTCGATCGATACCATCTTCACAAATTTTGTCTGTCACTATTTTTAACTAATTTCAGTCTGGACCTCATCAGTGCAAACACCATTTATGTATTCTTAAATAACACACAAAGACTGCACTACTAATCTTTTTCCTACTTGAAGAATCATCCTTTTGAGAACCAACACTTTGACAAGATGGTTCAAGTTCAATACTATCCTGTGTTGAATTCCTGGCAGGACTTCTCCAAATTATCCTTACTTTTGATGCAACTTTATGCCAATTAAATGAGCGGTGCCTATGTATGTATATCAATTTAGATGGAAGCCAGTTTGGATGTTTACTGAAAGAAGCAACGGTTATAGGTTATGTTCATAAAAAATTAATTTACGGTTATAATCTACAAAATTCAGTGTTTTTACGAGTCTACACATAACATTCATGGAACTTTTTAAATACTTACGTATGTTTTTACTGCCTTTTATCCACTTCTTTCGTTTTTCAATAAGCAAAGGCATGTGAATACTTTGGCAGAAAAATAGTAAAATTTTACATCGTTCGATTTGCCTTTATATTTCTTGTATGTCCGGGAATACAACAATGCATTTCAATTCTTGAAAATACTAAAATTTTTCAAGAAATCTTATAATTTTCCGTAGCTTGAATAAAGCTTGACAATAAAATTTTCGTAAAAGTTTCGGCTATTCGCCACTTGTGGCAGTGTCGTCGCTCTGCACGGTCCCTATACTACCCCATACCCCTACTCTATAGGGACCGTGCAGAGCGACGACACTGCCACAAGTGGCGAATAGCCGAAACTTTTACTAAAATTTTACTGTCAAGCTTTATTCTAGCTACGGAAAATTAGAAGATTTCTTAACAAATTCTGAGTATTTTCAAGAATTGAAATGTATTGTTTTATTCCCGGAGGTTCTAATACTTAAAAGAAATATAAAGGCAAATCGAACGATGTAAAATTTTACTATTTTTCTGCCAAAATATTCGCATGGTTTTGCTTATTGAAAAACGAAAGAAATGGATAAAAGGCGGTAAAAATATACGTAAGTATTTAAAAAGTTCCATGAGTGTTATGCGTAGACTAGTAAAAACACTAAATTTTGTAGATTATAACCGTAAATTCATTTTTTATGAACACAATATGAACATAACCTATAACCATTGCTTTCTTTCAGTAAACATCCAAACTGGCTTCCATCTTAATTGATATACATACATAGGCACGGCTCATTTAATTGGCATAAAGTTGCATCAAAAGTAAGGATAATTTGGAGAAGTCCTGCCAGGAATTCAACACTGAGGATAGTATTGAACTTGAACCATCTTGTCAAAGTGTTGGTTCTCAAAAGGATGATTCTTCAAGTAAGAAAAAGATTAGTAGTGCAGTCTTTGTGTGTTATTTGAAGAATACATACCTAAATGGTGTTTACACTTATGAGATCCAGACTGAAATTAGTTAAAAATAGTGACAGACAAAAGTTGTGAAGGTATCGATCGAATCGCAGAAGGTTGAAATAAAAGCATTTATTTTAGTGAACTTGTTTTATTTTATTAATCCACAAGCATTTTCAGTAAGATTATAAGTATTTTTGCATAGCTTCATTATTTTATTGCAATATTTATCAAGTTTTTACTTTCTATGCTGATGGATGCTATTAATTACTTTTTCAGATATTTTCTTATTTAACTAGATAAGCTTTATACATTTTTATTCACTCTTCCGTTCTTTGTTTACGGGTAGAAAGTAGAAACCCTTAATATTATACTTAATATTTTAAAAATATACTTAATATTATAAATGCGAAAGTGTGTCTGTCTGTTAGTACTTCACGCCCAAACCGCTAAACCAATTTTGCTGAAATTTGGTATGGATTTACTTTGAGCCCCGGGAAAGGACATAGGATACTTTTTATCCCGGGAAAATGTACGGTTCTCGCGCGATAAATGATTTTTGGCGCAACGGAGTTGCGGGCGTCATCTGGTCTTTAACTTTAATATTTCGATCGCGGATTCTTGGAAATCTGTCGTTGTTCTCGCGGCCGCATGTGGCCACTTGGGAGTGTAAGTATTATATCATTTTATAGTGTAAAACATAAAAAAAACACTCATAAACTAGCCAGGGTCAAGGAGAATGCGAAGTCAAAGTCACTCACAAGTTACGTCTTTTACTCGCATCGCGGCGCTGCTGTCGAATTACGACGCCCTCTATAGTTTCTGCACGGTCCCTATATACTCTAATCTGTGGATCTGCCGCTAGTGTTCTATCATTCTATGTAGGTACCGTAAAATGGGGTGTATAGAATTTGCGGGGTGAATAGAAAAAATTTCAAGAAAGTTTTCAAGGTGTATGTTTGACTATTTTTTATTGAAGGTTTTTGGTAGATTTTTAAATTATTACCCATCAACATTTTTTCTTTGCGTTGGCAATAATTTCGAAACGTCAGAATTGACATTTACCGTTAGAAATTACTTCAAAGTCAACCCTCTATGAACCTCGCTAGATTGTACTACCGAAACTCTTGATTTTAGGTGTAAAGAAATTGTGAATTGTGGTGATTAATGTGCTTATCTCATTACACCTGTGATAAATTAAGTAAATGCAGTGAAGGTAAGTGACTATCCGTTATTAAACCTCAAAAAAATGTTAAAATCATGGCACATGTAAATTTACTGCAAAAAAGGGGTCAATAGAATCTACAATGGGGTAAATAGAACTGTAGTATGGGTTTAATAGAAACGTAGTAGGGAACAATAGAAACGCTTTATGTGTGAATAGCAACGAATGAGGGGCGAAAAGAGATAAATTAGTAGGGTTGTCAAAAACTGTCAACAGAACTAAATAAATAGGTACTTTCATAGTTTCTGAGAGCTGTAGATTCAGTGATAGATAGGTAAATAAATAATCTTTTTAAAGTGATATGTTTTATTACAGGTACATAATATCGCCTTAGGTATATATGTATATACATATGTTAATTCAAAATGCCGCGTGTATATAAGCCCGATCCTACAAGGAAAAGGTATAAAAAATATGACATGGAAATTTTACCTTTACCTTTTTTTTAGAATTTTGATTATTCTAACATAGAAGTACTTATTCTATGAGTTTATAACGTCACAAGATTTTATAATTATTTTTCGTCGCATATGTGTGCGACTTTTGATTTAGAAAAAAGATTTTATTTTGTTTTACTTCATTCTACTAAAAATACGAATAAATATAATATGTTGTTTGATTGATTGAATTCAGATCATAACTTTGTGTCCAAATGAAATCTGTTATAATTATTGTTAAAAATAATTGTTTAAATTTTAAAATTTTCATATTTTATATAGTAAAACAAGTTTTAAATACACAACCTTACATTTTGCATGTTGGTCAAGTATTTTTGGCAGCCCTTACAGTTTTTCCATTCACCCCTTTCATGTTTCTATTGACCCCAGTTGTTGGGTAAATAGAAATGATACATATTTTTTTGTAAATCTTGTAAACCGTTGCATATTGTTAAAAAATATTGTATTCAGCTCTTTCTCTATGTTACCGGACATGATATGAAGTCATTTGAAATTTAAAAAAAAAGTTACAGGCTACATATTCTAGCGACAAAGTTGAAAATCATTGCTATTCACCCCATTTTACGGTAAATAATACCAAACTTTTGGATAGGTAGGTATTTTCTCAGGTATTTTATTTGAATTTATTTTATCGTAAATCGTTGTCAAGATAATTAATACGGTGAATTTGGGATTACATATATTATTAATACAAGATTTTAATTCACCAAAATGGCATCAAATGAAACAATGTCAACTATGAAAGTTTTAGCCGCGAAATTCAGCTGCAATCATGAACCTGTATTGAAGTAAGTATTGAATACCTCTATAATACTCTAATCTGTGATTGAATACGTACCCAATATAATTTAAAAAGTGAGTATTGTTAACAATCGATATATTTTGGTTACAGTAAAGCTGGTGAGTACCTGCGACTATTGAACGCCAAGTCCACTACAGGGAGCAACATGACGGATACTAGCAAGGTCGTTATATGTTTGGATTTAGCGGCAACAACTCTTGGAATCCACGTCGATCAGGTATGCCCGTTGTATCATAATATATTATATTAATGTAATATTATATCTTCAAAAGATTATGAAAGGTAACATTGGCTTTTTTTGTTACCTATAAGGACCCCTAAAAATTTTGATAATTTTTCAATTTTTGTATCCAAATCTTAATGCGATTCACAGACTACATCCACTTGCCAAGTTTCAATAGTATAGCTCTTATAGTTCTGGAGAAAAGTGGCTGTTACATAAGGACAGACAGACAGACATGACGAATCTATAAAGGTTTCGTTTTTTGCCGTTTGGCTACGGAAACCTAAAAAAAAGAATTTATTGCCCTTATATGTCATAAAATACTAGTTATCTATTTTGTCTACTTTTGTTTTTCATCTTCCCTGTTGTTGAGACTTCCCAAACCTTTCACAGCTGGTCATCCAAGCCACTGAGCATTTGAGCTTTTATTGTTTTTTCACGTATCTTCTTTACAAAAGGATTGGTCAGGTAATACCTTTATTACTTACCTTAAACCTTTATTTTGTTCTTTTTTCTTTCAGAAATTGGCAGCAAGATATTCTGGATTGAAAGCATCTAGCTACTGTAATTTAAAAAAAGTAGTAGAAAATCGTCTAGAAATGAATAACGAGCAGATATCAGTATCAGCCTTATGCGTCGCTCTTCAATGCGGCGGTGCTCAGAGTCTGGCCCAGGCTATGTTGGATGAGTACCAGAAGGTTTCAGTTACTGTAAGTGATGACGATAGACACAGATGCGGCCGGGCCGTCTTAAACTCCATTACTCTCATAGAGTACGAGTTTACTGGCTTAAAAGGACCTAGACAGGATTGGAGCTGTATCAATGATTGTTATTATTTGAAAAAAATCGGCCAAGTGCGAGTCGGACTCGTGCACGAACGATTCCGTACCGATAAAGAGCGAAAGTAGGGAAAAATTGTGTTTTCTTTGTATGGGAGCTTCCCTTAATTATTTATTTTATTTAAATTTTATTATTAAATATAAAATTGCATATTATGTATATGTTACCGCTAGAATGCGGAATACGATAATATGCATATTAATGAGGTAAACTGCAGATGTCCTTATACCATATGTTAAAGTGTGAAATTTAAATCAAAAAAGCTTATATGCGCACTTCACCTAGTTAGTTTGCATAGTAACGAATAGTACATCGTTAAATTGCGGAAGACAATTTATGACGGTCGCCTCGCACGCTCGCTGCGCTCTCTCGGCTCCCTCTGTGTTGTAGTTTAAGTTCTAACCTAACCTACTTTTGGACTTTCTGGATTGCGTTTGTTTTGGCGGGGGGCTGCGCCCCCCGAGCCCCGCTTTCGGGGGGGGGGCTGCGATTTTTTGAATTTGCCGCCATTTACTCGACACTGGCCATGGTTCTATAGCCGAAGTGCCATTATAAAAAAAGGAAAATCAAGAAACTAAATGTCAAAAAAAATAATTGCCGTTGCTATAATATTGGTTGCTATGGAAAGAGTTTCTTGTCTTTGTCCACTGAAACTCAAGTCGATGGGTGGCGCCATGCTCGGGAAAAAGATATGTAGACATGGGAAAGAAACTGCCATTACTTTCTTCCGAAGAATCAACTGGGCAACGCCGTGCTAGCACCGCTGATATACACAATCTGTGAAAATTTCAGAAGTCTAGCTATAGCGGTTCTTGAGATACAGCCTGGAGAAAGACAGACGAACATACAGAAGGACAGCTATTCTATAAATTATCATGTGTCAAATAATATGTTATTTGGCACAAATATTATCTTCAGTAGTTCATGAAATTAATGCGTTCAAGTAATTTATCCCGTTTTTTCGATCTCCGATGAAAGGAGATATCCAATACAAAAATAGCAATTTTCAACCGACTTCCAAAAACGAGGAGGTTATACGTTCGGCTGTATGTATCTTTTTTTTTTATGTATGTTCAACGATTACTCAGCCGTTTGTGGTCCGATTTGCAAAATTCTTTTTGTGTTGTATAGGGTTTGACTCGAATTTGGTACCATGTTCATAAAAGTGGTAACCTGATGTTGGGATCCATGAGTAATCGAGGGAACTCCTCAAAATTTATATGGAAACATATAGTGATTTCGATTTTTTCTGAAGTATTTTAGGCATATACTATCAAAAAGTAAGATTTTGCACCAGGGTCCAGGATGTCCCCTCTTTCCAAAGGTACCCAACAGAACTTTTGAATCCTTATAGATACAAGTTCGAGGATTTTAGCTTTATTTAAACTACTCTAAGCAAAAGCCAATGAATCCTACATTATTTCTGCTGAACATAGGCTAAATTTTATTTTGGAAAAAGTAGGGTTTCGTAAGATATTTTGGTTTTTCGGACGCCAGGTGTAAAATCAACCGAAAAGTTACTTATTTTGCGTACGCTGCCGAAACTATAAAAGATAGAACCATAAAATGTTCTAAGAAATTGTAGATCTTATAAATATCTACAAAAAAGTCCGCGACACACTATACTTATCTATGTCGAGTGAGGCACAATAAGCATTTTTTTATTTAAAAATCTTGATTTTTTTTGGACTACATTCAAACCGTTTATTTTACTAATTCTTTTAATCCTTATCAAAATAGATTATTTCATCACTAAGTACAGTTTATGTAGATAATATTTGGTCTTTCAATGATTAAGGTGACGCCATGTTAAAGTAAAAAACCGTGTTGGATGTGTTTTAGATTGCTTGTTTTCTATGCGAGGCTCGCCCGTCCTCTCATAGAAAACAAGCAATGGAACAGCAAAAAATGGAAAGGGCGTAGCGACAAAATGGTTTTTGTCGCGTAATTTGAAAACCATAATTAATACATTTCATATAAGCTATGGACAAATTAAAGTGTATACTAGAACCAATTTATGTACAAATTTTGGAAGCTTATATCACTCTCCTCTGTTGGCAAAATAGTAACCTTTTTTTATAGAGGTATTTTTGATTGATTATTCTGTGTTATAAAAGTTGACCAATCGTGTTATGCTATGGGTAATTCAAAGACAAAGACATGATGAATACTGACAGTGAACTTTAGTTTCTTAGCTTTTGTCATTGCTGAGAAAAATGGACATCGCTACAGCCAAATTATCAAGGCGCCACCTTAAAATTGGACGTTTGGTTTTGAAATTCTGGCGAAATTAAAATATTACGATAGTGGGCGTCACCAAGGCGCGGGTGCGCGTGCCGGAGGAAGACATACTTTATATGTCAAAACAATGTTTGCGGGACAGCTAGAACTGGAACTAAAAAGGGTAAAATTATTATTTTTTAACAAAAAATTAAAACCGACTTCCAAGGTAAAAACAAAAGTAAGTAATATTCTTAAAAACAATCTAAAAAGAATCATATAATTCCTTTTCCTTATTATAGTGCAGTCTTCAGATTTAGCCTAAACCTCAACTATTTCTGTACTTAATCTTCATGCTTTTGAAGTCGGTACCAGCTTACTTTAGCGTAAGTTCTATGTTAAGGATCTCAGACCTTTTCCGGGCTGGTAGCGACTTCAAAAGTACGAAGATTGAATACAGAAATAGTTGAGGTTTAGGCTAAGTCTGAAGACTGCACTATAATAAAAGGAATTATTTGATTCTTAGATTATTTTTAAGAATATTACTTACTTTTGTTTTTACCTTGGAAGTCGGTTTTAATTTTTTGTTAAAAAATAATAATTTTTAAATTCCAATATTTCCCGAGATTAAGAAACAAACAAGCTCTTCAGCTGTATAACAATTAATATATGTATATATTATGTAGCTGGTTGTACTGTCGGTTCTTGGTGGAAATTCATGTTGAACACTAATGAACCACAATTTTTCAAACAAATATATTATATAATATAGTGGAAAAAGTACACGAAAAATGGAGTTTCTATTGTAGATTAAAATATGCAATGTTAAATCATGTACTTTTATTTGCAATAATATTTACAAAGTGAAATAACAACCATGCTGCTATGGTAACACCTATCAAAATCCTATTCATAGATAATGTAAAAACTAAAATATGTCAGTCCTCCGCCGCTATTCCTGATTAAGGTGACGCCTTGATAATTTGGCTGTAGCGATGTCCATTTTTCTCAGC
Organism: Plebejus argus; assembly: GCA_905404155.3. Lineage (NCBI taxonomy): Eukaryota > Metazoa > Arthropoda > Insecta > Lepidoptera > Lycaenidae > Plebejus > Plebejus argus. Next base: position 42,009 of record FR989927.1, on the reverse strand, counting down.
AATTACTAAAGCTAAGAAATTAAAGTTCACTGTCAGTATTCATCATGTCTTTGTCTTTGAATTACCCATAGCATAACACGATTGGTCAACTTTCATAACACAGAATAATCAATCAAAAAGACCTCTATAAAAAATGGATTCCTATTTTGCCAACAGAGGAGAGTGATATAAGCTTCCAAAAGGACCTTGCGGGATTTTGTATGGACCCCGTCCCCACCCTTCAACAGGCATGGGATGTGTCTTTATTTGTTCACTGGGACCCAGAAAAGTCATAAGCACCTGTGTCAGTTACAAAATCAATTGGGTTTATTTAAAAAACAAACTTTTCGCCGAAATTTTTTCCGTAGTCAACAAGGAACCCTTATAGTTTCGGTCTCTCCGTCCGTCTGTGTGTCTGTCTGTCTGTCCGCGGTTTTTCTCAGAGACTACAGGGCATACAAAGCTGTAATTCGGCATGTATGCATATTACCTTAATGGTGCCGACAAAGTGGTATATAAAATCTTTATTTTTTTATAGTACTTCCTAATTCCCATACACATCAAGCGGGTGTGATTTTTTTCGCGTCCACCCCACCGTGTGGGGTGTCGTTGGGTATTTTTTTTTAATATTATGAGCAGGTATTCAAAGATCATTTTCCGATTTAGGGATCTATTTGTGGAATATTATGAAGTTTGAAAGTGGAAAAAATCATTAGAGTCAAGTGTTCCCCCTTCTACTAGCTAAACGGTTGCTTCTGGAAATGTGAAAAAATTCGCGGTAGTAGGCGATATGCTGACTTAGGCGATAATATGCTCTAAGGCGTCACTATCAAACACGGCGCGGCGTCGTCACCGTGCCACAATACGACGCCGCCACCGTGACACGTGTGACGTGACACGTGTTCCGACTTCCAGTGCCACGAACGGTGCGCCGCCCCGTGGCTCACTTAGTTTGATTGAAATCTGACGATATTTGCATTACGCGACTTTGTTTGCTAGGTATTTCACAAGCCTCGTTTATGTTTGGAACGCCATTTTTCGGAAGTTTCACCCTGAATAGGGGCGCGCGGTGCACCGTTCGCGTCACCGGGACACTGTGCGGCATCGCACCGTGTCAGGGTGGCGGCGTCATGTCGTGGCACGATGACGACGCCGCGCCCTGTTCGATGGAGTAGCACTGTAACCCCTCGTATTTGAGAGATGTCGCCATAGTAAAAAATTATCTATTTTAGTAGATCTTTCGAATGACACCTGTTTCTAATCTGTTGATTGGTGGGGACGTTTCTTCTCATAGTCCTTTGCTGTCAAATTTTTTCTATCTCCCTCTGTTGTAAAATGGCAGCCATTTTAATTTTTTTGTATCAAAGACCCGGGCCCTCGTACTAATTTGACCAGTTAAGTACATCTTATGTAAATGTCCTATGAACATAAAAAGATCTCATTTGATAGCTGAAATTATAGACTACAAGAACACAAAAATTATGTTTTAATTTTCGTGGAATAAAACATAGGAAAACATAGGTAAAGTGAAAAAAGTTTGGATTTTTTTCGTTTCATTTTTAATTATTTGCTTTTTGTGAAAAATCTAGCAATTTAAACTAGTTATTTTTTATTTAAAGAGATAGAGGAGGTTATCAGCTAACATACATTCCTGAACCTCTTAGCTCTAGCTCAGATAGACAGGAATTATAACAATTTGAATAGGTCCCTTTTCCTTGCATATCAACCGGAGCAGTAGGAAAAAAATGCATTACAAATTTAAGTTAATTTTTGACGACAATTTAGTAATAAATACTTTATTGAGACATTATTTGTAGATTTTCGAAACATTTCGTTGTTTCTCCCTACTTTTGCATTTTTTTTCCTACTGCCCCGGTTGATATGCAAGGAAAAGGGTCCTATTCAAATTGTTATAATTCCTAACCTATCTGACCTAGAGCTAAGATGTTCAGGGTTGTATGTTAGCTAATAATCTCCTCTATCTTTTGAAAATAAAAAATAAATAGTTTAAATTGCTAGATGGTTCACAAAAGGCAAATAACTAAAAAAGACACGAAAAAATTCAAACTTTTTTCACTTTACCTATGTTTTTCTATGTTTTATTCCACGAAAATTAAAACATAATTTTTTTGTGTATTTGTAGTCTATAATTTCAGCTATCAAATGAGATCTTTTTAATGTTCATAGGACATTTACATAAGATGTACTGGTCAAATTAGTACGAGGGCCTGGGTCTTTGATACAAAAAAATTAAACTGTCTGTTACAACAGAGGGAGATAGAAAAAATTTGATAGAAAATTTGTCGATAAAATATGCCCTATATTATGACCTTAAAGGATCGGACACCGGTGTCGGGACACATTGTATATAATATATAAAACTCGAAGGTGACTGACTGACATGGTGATCTATCAACGCACAGCCCAAACCCCTGGACTGATCGGGCTGAAATTTGGCATGCAGGTAGACGTTAGGACGTAGGCAATAGGCATCCGCTAAGAAAGGATTTTGATCAATTCTACCCCCAAGGGGTTAAAATAGGGGATGAAAGTTTGTATATTATAATACTTCTTATGGCGAGCGAAGCCGCGGGCAACAGCTCGTAATAATATAAAATATCAATGAAAGTCATAGTGATGGCACCCGTGCCGCACTATGCTACGCGCTCTTATAATATATAATTAATGTGGAACGGCCGCATCGTGACCTTGCGACGCGCTTTCCGCCTATCACTATACCTACCACCTTAGGCATCTCTGCCTGGAGCACAGAATATATAAGAGTGGAGATAAGAGAGGCGGTGAGGCGCGGGGTGCAGGCTCACGCGCCGCGCCGCGCACCTGAGCTTCGGACACCGCATTCTGTACGCGGTCCCGTGGGACGCGGGTGACGTCACAATTAATATAATTGACATAGTGGCATGTGCTTCCAGTATTTTAAACAAGGCTGAAGTCTGAACCCCCTACATATTATAAGGAATCTTCTTATACCTAAGGAATCAGGAGTTCCGTTCACCAACGGATTACGGAACCTTCGGAAGCACTATACACTGGAATATAATGTCTTACTTTTTGGTGGCATGTTATGTTAATTTTACTATAAAAAAGTGAAAATTACTGTAATGTTTTTGTTGTAACTTGTAAGGGAGTTCCGTCGATACCTCCCAATCCCGAGAAAATCTTTATCAAGTTACCGTTTTTGTAAACATGGTATCAAACTCGGGTTAACAATCTATACAACAAAAAAAGAATTTTGAAAATCTGACCACAAACAGCTAAGTAAACATGAACTCCTCCTTTTTCGGAAGTCAGTTAAAAAAAGTATCTAAGATGTTGACCAGGGATGTAAGGTATCACCATGCCAAATTTCATTGAAATCGATCCAGCGGATTCAGAGATTAGCCTGTACAAACAGACAAACAAACAGAGAAACAAAAATTTCAAAAACAGTTACAATGTGTTCTACTACTCTTCTAACATGCCCCTGACTCGTTTTTTTAAGTTTATTTTCAATGTACAAAAGTTTTACCTCTACGATTTTATTATATGTATAAATAGATTGTACAAATTACTAGTTTATGTTCGGCACGCATTAGAATTTAAACCAAAATAGAAATGGTTTCTTAAGGCGTCTCCCAGACAGACGCGGCCTGCGGTGGCGGTCGCGGCGGCGGTCAGTTGGATGACTTGAAAGTTCTAGGAACGACACAGACACACGCGGTGGCGGTCGCAGTACAAAAAACTGACCGCCGCCGCGACCGCCACCGCAGGCCGCGTCTGTCTGGGAGACGCCTTATAAAGAATAATAATAATAATTGTCGAGTCCATTATTTTTTCACATTTCTACGATGGCCATGCTAGGCTTTCGGTATTAAGCTATTTATTATTTTTAGGGTTCCGTTATCCGTACCCAAAGGGTAAAAACGGGACCCTATTACTAAGACTTCGATATCTGCCCGTCTGTCTGTCTGTCTGTACTCTGTATGTCTTGAGGCTGTAACTCAAGAACCGCTATAGCTAGACTTTTGAAATTTTCACAGATTGTGTATAATATCTGTTGCCGCTATAACAAGAAATACTAAAAACAAAAATTTAAGGGGGGGGGGGCTTCCATACAACAAACTTGATTTTTTTGCTATTTTTTTCTCGATATCAATAACGGCAAACAATAGTCACTTGAAATATTCCAGAAATACTCAATTTTATTAGCACTTTAATAATTTATACTAAAATTTAAATAAATAAAATAATTAAGGGGGCTCCCATACAAAAAATACAATTTTCAGTCTATTTTTGCTCTATTGTGGTACCGAACCCTTCGTGCGCGAGTCCGACTCGCACTTGGCCGATTATTCTAAAAGCGTAATAAATTTTTGAACCATGTTTAAGGTCGATCCTACTTTACCGCAGTACGCTTGTGTGGCCGTCTATCATGCGTGCAGGTAACATTTTAAATCTTACTATCAAATTATAACTGGCCAGTTAAAAAATTAAAATTTGGAATATTACGAGAATTCTATATTTTGTATTTAATAGTCAATACGTAACAGACTTCTGGAACTAGGCGCCCGAATTGGGAATTTACACTAAATGTATATTCGTTTATTTCTAGAATTAACAAAATCAAGATTTCAAAAAGACAGATAATTGAAAAATCTAGGCTGAAGGCCGCTCAGTGGTCTAAACTCGAATCTGAGTTTAGCAATTTTGTAAATGAAAACTTTACATCCGCCAGGAATAAAAACAGGGATACTACTCACTGGACCGATACTAACAATGGTAAATATACATTATTTTTATGGCATTGCCGCAGTAAAGCTATTGCATAGTATTTTTTATCAATATTATTATATGCAATTATAATTAAAAAGAGCGTCCGTGGCCTAATGGGTAGACTTTTGGTTCGCACTCGTAGAACCTACACCAGGTTCGATCGCAGGTGGAGACTGGAGGCGTGTACCAATGAGACATTTTCTGGTCTCAAGTACATAATACGGACGCTCAATGCTCATACGGTGAAAGAAAACATCGTGAGGAAACCCACACATAGTTGGTCCCGGAGACGTATTGACTAGTTCTTTCCTCTGGACTGTGCCGACTATGTTGTGAGAATGTCGTATGTGCTTGGGCAATCATACGGACATTTAAATCTTGTCCCAGGCACTATTATTAGTATTTGAGGAGTGGTTACTTCGCTCTGAAAATACTGTATCAATCATCCACAACGGATGCAAAGGCCTAGTTTTTAACCGACTTCCAAAAACGAGGAGGTTATACGTTCGGCTGTATGTATCTTTTTTTTATGTATGTTCAACGATTCCTCAGCCGTTTGTATAGGGTTTGACTCGAATTTGGTACCATGTTCATAAAAGTGGTGACCTGATAATGGGATCCATGAGTAATCGAGGGAACTCCTCAAAATTTATATGGAAACATATAGTGATTTCGATTTTTTCTGAAGTATTTCAGGCAAATACTACCAAAAAGTAAGATTTTGCACCAAGATCTACCCTGGTTCCGAAGGTACCCAACATAACTTTTAAATCCTTGTATATACAAGTTCGAGGATTTTGGCTTTATTTAAACTACTCCAAGCAAAAGCCAATGAATCCTACCTTATTTCTGCTGAACATAAGCTAAATTTTATTTTGGAAAAAATAGGGTTTCGTAAGATATTTGGGTTTTTCGGACGCCAGGTGTATAATCAACCAGAAAAGTTACTTATTTTGCGTACGCTGCCGAAATTATAAAAGATAGAACCATAAAATGTCCTAAGAAATTGTAGATCTTATAAATATCTACAAAAAAGTCCGCGACACACTATACTTATCTATGTCGAGTGAAGCGCAATAACCATTTTTAACATAAAAACATACATACATACACTTCTGAAATTTGGCACATTTGTTCACACATTGAAATAGACTAACATAATATACAAAAACTGGGCAGTTCTGGAAATATTACATACATATGCGTCGAATTGATAATCTCCTTTTTTGAAGTCGGTTAAAAAACCGGCCAAGTGCGTATCGGGCCACACGCAATACAGGGCACATTTTTTCATGCCCTCCAGGATAAGGAAATTCTCTGCCGCGAAGCACCATTCGCTATAGTTGTCTCGCCCGCGTAGCTTGGGTACATTAACCAAGTAGTTGGCCGCCATAGCAAAATTTCAATCTGAAATAATCTTTGCAATCGTCCAACACTGTACAGCAAAAAACGCGTACCGAAAAAAAAGTACTTTCCTAACACTCGTAACGAAAACGAAATTCTTGTTAAAAACACTTTTCACTGGTAATTCTGGGCTTCATAACCAATTCATAACCTGTAGAAATAAAACAACCTTTGGTGGCGGAAAACACGGAAGTGAACTTTATTCAGGTGACACAGGAATAGACAATAGACGACATGACACAGGTTATAACATTCATAGATAATATAACATTTTAGATATCATAGACTATGACTTTATTTTCTACATTTACTTTAACTTTAATCGAGAAAATTGAGTGGTTAAGGCTGTAGTACTTGTGCAGACTTGTAGGGTTAGTAAATGAAACACCTATTAGTGTATCACTGAACACTCTACTCACGGCGGCGGCTGCTGAAGAAGTGGACGACAGCTGTCAAGTCTGTCGGCCATATTTTCACAGATGCACGGGTATAAAAAACGGATATTGGAAAAAATACAATTACCTTAAAGATAATATCTTTTCTTATTTCTTATCTTAGATCACGCAGAAGAAGATAATTCTCCGAATATAAATGAGGAGAAATCGGAAAACGGCATAGAATTATACGAGGATTGGAAAAGACGCATGATTTTGGAGGCGTATGATGAAATAAAACTATTGGAAAAAAAGGAACAAACAATAGAAAGTAATATTGGACTGACACCACGTAGATCTCCTAGGAAAACTCCCCAAAAATATTCACCGTATGACTCCAGTAAAAGTCCCAAGAAAGGTACAGGAATTCGTCTACTCTTTCCGTAAATTTTATTAATTATATAATATTATAAAACCTTAATAAAAAGTGAAATTTTTCAATTTTTGGTGGCTTTATTTTTATCTTATCCCCTTCGTATGGCATTTTTAAATAATCCCATAAATGTTGCTGTTATATATAAAAAATTGAACTGTCATCGATAAAAAACATATCCAACACAAAATAATAATGCAATTATACCGCAAAACGTAGTGAAATTGTAAAATTACAGACAGACAGACAGACAGACAGACAGACAGACAGACAGACAGACAGACAGACAGACAGACAGACAGACAGACAGACAGACAGACAGACAGACAGACAGACAGACAGACAGACAGACAGACAGACAGACAGACAGACAGACAGACAGACAGACAGACAGACAGACAGACAGACAGACAGACAGACAGACAGACAGACAGACAGACAGACAGACAGACAGACAGACAGACAGACAGACAGACAGACAGACAGACAGACAGACAGACAGACAGACAGACAGACAGACAGACAGACAGACAGACAGACAGACAGACAGACAGACAGACAGACAGACAGACAGACAGACAGACAGACAGACAGACAGACAGACAGACAGACAGACAGACAGACTAGGTTAGGTTAGGTTAGGTTAGGTTAGGTTAGGTTAGGTTAGGTTAGGTTAGGTTAGGTTAGGTTAGGTTAGGTTAGGTTAGGTTAGGTTAGGTTAGGTTAGGTTAGGTTAGGTTAGGTTAGGTTAGGTTAGGTTAGGTTAGGTTAGGTTAGGTTAGGTTAGGTTAGGTTAGGTTAGGTTAGGTTAGGTTAGGTTAGGTTAGGTTAGGTTAGGTTAGGTTAGGTTAGGTTAGGTTAGGTTAGGTTAGGTTAGGTTAGGTTAGGTTAGGTTAGGTTAGGTTAGGTTAGGTTAGGTTAGGTTAGGTTAGGTTAGGTTAGGTTAGGTTAGGTTAGGTTAGGTTAGGTTAGGTTAGGTTAGGTTAGGTTAGGTTAGGTTAGGTTAGGTTAGGTTAGGTTAGGTTAGGTTAGGTTAGGTTAGGTTAGGTTAGGTTAGGTTAGGTTAGGTTAGGTTAGGTTAGGTTAGGTTAGGTTAGGTTAGGTTAGGTTTTTTTTTTTTTTTTTTTTTTTTTTTTTTTTTTTTTTTTTTTTTTTTTATAAGCCATCCCCCTAACAGTATCAGGGCTTGTTTTTTGCTCTTTTAAATTTTTTGCTCTTTTTTATCTCTTTCTTTTTTAAAGTTCTTATAACTATTTTATTACAATAATTTTACAATCATCTTTTGTTTTCATACAAATATTTGTTCTCGTCCTTATATCTAATACAATGTTTGGTATATTTATTACAATCGTAATTTGTCGACAATATATTAAGTACTCTTGGTACGTGTCAGTTTTTATAGTTATAAGATTAATGTTTTACAATTATTTGGTAGCTTCAGTTCTTACACTTCAGAACATCACTGATGTTCGATACATTTCCAAATATTTCTTACAATTAATAATATGAGCAATAAAAATTATAATTCCAAATTCGATACAATAATGCCAGATAATGTCAATATGATTAATACAATTTAATAAGATTCAATAATAAAGTTCAGCAAATTCAATACAATAATTAATAAAATTCAAGATGTCAAAATTAAAACGATAAAACTACGGCACAACATTCAAACTAACCCTAATATCACAGTTATCCTACATCTACTATCACACTAATTTATCACAGTTTATTTTGTTTACATATACAACGATATATTTACAAAATGAGAGGAATATTTCCCTCTTTTTTCCCCCCAGGATGGAAGGCAGGTTCTCACTCGTGATCGATGTGCCCAATTTCTGCTCAATATCGTATCTATTGCTAGCAAAAATCGGGCACTCGAATAACAAGTGAGGAACCGTCTCCTCAACTCCGGGCTGACACGAACACGACGGATCCTCCTTCAACTTGAATCTGTTCAGGTAGAAGGCGAATCCGCCGTGGCCAGTCAGTATTTGTGTAGTGTGATGTGTAATGTCTATTTTCTTGACTATTTTGTGTGCAGCAGCAGCGCTTGGGAAAAAGAGCTTCGTGACTCCAGCCGTCCCTCCCACTTCGTATCTCCTGTCCCATTCCTCAACCGTATCCTCTCTTAAGATACGCTTGACGAATGAAACAGGACACAGATCGTAGTCGGGTTTCCTTTTCGAGCCCAGAGCGGCCTCCTTGGCTAACTCGTCTACTCTCTCATTCCCTCTCAATCCTGCGTGCGCCTTGATCCAAAACAGGGAGACCTCCCGCCTCTGCAATGCAGCTTTTCGGAGGGCCGCCCTTGTTTGCACCGCCAGGGGGTGAGGGGAACTAAGAGTGACTGCCTGGAGTGCCGATCTAGAATCGCTAAGTATACCGACTTTTGCCATTCCGCTCTTGCAGGCTTCATTTACCGCTCTTTGGAGCGCTAGAAGTTCGGCTTGGTAGACGGTGCAATACGACGGCAATGCAAGCTTGACGGCCTTTGTCTCGGCCTCGCCCTTCCATACGGAGAGTGCGGCTCCGACTCGACCCTCAATCTTGCTGCCGTCCGTATATATCCTATGGACGTGGCTGTTAACCACGTCTGCATATGAGTCTTCATCTACCAACCCGAACCTCAGCTCTACCTGCTCTGCAGGATGTGGGTCCTCAATCGCAGGAGCCATTCGCTCCACCTCCCTGTCTCTCAGTACCGGGTGTGGTACTCCCTTCTTGGCCTCATAAAGCCTCGATGCTTCGAGTATTCTGAGGTCAAGAGGGAGTATCCCAGCCAACAGCATTGCAGAGTTCAGGGAGACGGTTCGATATGCTCTGCAGATCTTCTGGGCAAAACCCCGTTGAACGGAGTTGAGCCTTTTTTGGACCCCCATCTTTTCCGCGGTGGGTGCCCACGCTGCTGATGCATACAAAATAGTCGGCTCTATCACGGCCATATATATAGTCCTTACTATTTGGGGGTTAAGCCCCCAACCTACTCTAGCAGCCTTAGCTAACTGCTTGTATCGTGCTATGGCCTTTTTGCATATGTTGGTGACATGGGCATTAAATGTCAGGCCGCCGTCGATCGTAAGGCCAAGTATTTTTATGTTATCGTAATATTTTAAATCTACACCCCCCATAACGAGTCGCGGCACATCAAATTTTAACTTACGCGTCGATAATAATGCACATGTTTTATGGGGGGCAAATTTCAGCTTGTTCAGATCCCCCCATTTCCTGATTTTGTCTAGCACCGTGTTTGCCTTTTGCTCTATTTCAAGGGCCGTTTTTCCTTCGAAAACCAACACGATGTCATCTGCGAACGCTTGGTTGAATACATCCATCTCCTCAAGCAAAGTTAGCAAGGGGTCCAACAAGAGATCCCACAGGATCGGTCCACCGATGGACCCCTGTACGCACCCCTTGTCGGTCTCCCTGCTCACTTCCACTCCTGCATATCTCACATTCACTCTTCTTCCGCTCAAGTAGCTACTGAACACCCGCCTCAGGTTCCCCGGATACCCAACTTCAGCCAACCGAACCTTTATGGCCGGCCACCAAGCACTGTCGAAGGCCCCCTCTATGTCCAGTGATACCACAACAGAAATTTTCTTCTCCTCCCTCAGCTTTCTGATGTGGTTCACCAACCTATAGAGGGCGTCTTCGGTGCTCCTTTGGGGCATGAAGCCATACTGGTTGGGGCTTATTTTGGGCAGCAGGTAGAACCTCAGTCGGGCGACCAGCATCTTCTCGAAGATTTTGCCGAGAACAGGAAGGAGGCCGATCGGTCGATAGGCTTTTGGCACCCGGTATGATTCCTTGCCCGGCTTCCTCAGCACCACCACTGTCGCCTGCTTCCATTTTTCGGGGAAGTAGCCGACAGTGAGGCACTTATTTAACAGGGCAAGGAACCATTCCGGGTTACAATCTACAGCGTGCTGGCAGATGTCGGACGTGAGGCCGTCCGCCCCGGGGGCCTTTTTGGGGTTGAAGGACCTTACGGCTCTCTTCAACTCCTCCATGATGAAAGGAGGGTCGTCCGGGCCCGTCGGCGGTTCGGAGTCCAAGGACTCCGCTCGCCGACGCGTCCGTCGATGTTCCTCGCTTTCATCACTTTCCAGGTCCGCGGGGTAGAAGGTCTCCGCCAACAATTCTGCAGAGCTTCGGGCGTCGAGGGTCTCGCTGCCCCTTGTCAGGGGCAGATCCTCCTCCCTCCCTCCAACTCTGTTCAGCACTCTGTAGATGCCCTCCCAGACCCCCTCCCTATCCTGTTTTCGGCAAAACTCCTTCCAGCTAGCTACTTGAGCCTCTTTCACTGCCTTCTCATACTTCTCTTTCGCTTCCAGGTACAACCCAACCACGCGGTTTCTGCGATCAGGCGCTGCGTTTCGGATCCTGCGTTTCCTCGTGGCGACCTCCTTCTTCATCTGCGCGAGCTCATCATTCCACCACGACAAGGTGAATTTCTGTGTGTGTTTTTTGGTCGGCATAGTGTCTCTGCATGTCTGCGTTATGGCTTCTGTGTAACTGTCTATTGCGTCATCTATTTGTTGTGTGCTGTGTATTGAGTCTATCGCTTGTACAGTCAATTGTCTGTCTGACATCAGCTGGGTCAGTTTCTCATGAAACTGAGTCCAGCTCGCCTTATGAGTGTTAAAGATGCGTGTGGTACGTATTATGTTCGTGCCTGTGGATTTATGTTGTGTGATGCCGAAGGATATGCCGTTGTGGTCCGAGCTCGTCAGACCCTCCTCTACCCTCCAGTCACCCACTCGGATCAGCAGATCGTCGGAGCACGCTGTCACATCCACGAAGCTGGAGTACCTTTTACCCCCTCTGACGGTGTCGTACGTAGGTATGTCTCCGGTGTTGAGTATGTGTAAGCTCATTGCTTCCAGTACAGCAGACACTTCCCTTCCTCGCGGGTCTTCCACATCGCCTCCCCACCACGGGCTCTTTGCGTTGGCGTCGCCTCCTAAGACCATCTTATCGGATCCCAACTCACTTCCTATCCGCATAAGATGGTCCAGGTAGGGCCCCACCGGCTTATCGGGCTCGAAGTAGAAGGACACTACAACCATCTCCCAGGCTTTGGTTCGGAGGGTGGCTACAACAATGTTGTTGTTGCTGAGGCGTGTGTGTAGTTCGACGTCTAACGTGTCGTCAAATACCACAACACACGCCTTGACAACACCGCCCCCTTCCCCATCGCTCTGGTAGACCCTCACTCCGTTGTGTGCCCTCATACTCCGGGCCCCGCCTATGTAGGGCTCCTGCAGCAGCGCTACGCAAGCCTTACGCTTGGTGGCTTCGAGCATTAGCTCCCTTGTGGCGATTTGGCTCCGCTGGAGGTTGGCCTGCAGAATTCGGTACTGGAAGTACTCACCGGGGACAACCTTAGCAGTACGCTACCGCCGATCTGGCCAGAGCATCCCACCTCTTCCTTTCTAAACACTCTCTATCAAAGGCACTGTGCTCCTCGTTGCCTCTCTTTGCCTTCGCGCAGTTGATGCACTTAGGCTTTTCTCCCTGCAGCCACTTGTCGCATTCAGTCCTCAGATGAGGACCGGCGCAGTGACTGCATCGCACCTGACTCTCCTCGCAGTGCCTCCTCGTATGCCCATACCCCAGGCAACAGGAGCACTGCACCAACGGACTATGGTCCTCCACACGCACTCTTCCTAGCCCAATATGGGCATGGCCTACATTCATGCATCTCTTCCATACCTGTGGGCTTACTCTGGCCACGAGGTGTTTTTGTAGGGGGTTTCTCGCATTCTTAACATATGCTACCTCAACCTTTTTCTCCTCCCCCTTCAAGCCCTCAAAGATGTCTGCATTTTGGTTGCAGAACGCAGTGACAAATTCCACTACGTCGACCTTCATCACATCTTTGAAGGCCAGGAGGGGGTTTTTATTCCTCACTTCTTCAACTATCAGTCCATCATTCATACGCAGTCTTTCCCTCACCTTGTTTTTCTCCTCCTCATTTATACACCCTACGACGACTTTCCTATTCTTTACTTTTCGCACCCTTTCCACCTTCACCCAACCGTCTTTTGGATTTACAGTCTGCCTAATCTTTTCTAATACCTCCTCACCATTATCTTGCCCGTCTCTGGAGGACACCATGACCGAATGCAGAGCTCTTGCTTCGGGAGGTTTCTCTACGACACCTCTCGAAGCAACGCTCGCATAGGTCGCTGGTTTGGCGACAGTCATGTTGTTCTCCAGCAACGAGCTTAATTTTCCCATTTTGTCTCTATTTTCCTTGATGCTTTCTCCTATTTCTTCCATCTTTCTTATATTTTCTTTTATTAATCTACTATTTTCTTCCAGGTTCCTCGCCAGTGCTTCAGCCTCCACATTCGTTCCTGCGCCGGCTGACCGGGGAGGATGTATAGGGTCCTTCCCCGGCCCTCCTTTGCTCCCGGCTTTGACACTGGTGAGTTCCGTTTCTAATTCTTTTATTATATCAAAGAGCCTGTCCATAGCGGTGAAGGCTCCTTCTTTAAGTTCCGTCTTAAAGTTTTTGGAAAGGTTTATGAGTTTCTTCGCTCGCTCTACACAGGCTCTCCCTTCTTTTGTTTTGGGTTTATTAGGTGGAATGGGGCTATATACTTTTTCTATGATTATCGGTTTTTTACTTGTTTTTGTCTTAGGTGGAACTGGTTCCTGACTTGGCTTTATCTTACTGGTTGTTGGTGTTTCATTATTTATAATAGTCTCATAATTGTCAATGCTCTTCCGTACAACGGAGGGCTTTGTCGGCTGCGACTGGGCTCTGCCCTCGTCGACCTCGTTTCTTTTCGGAGGAGAAATAGTAAAGGTGTCGCTAGCTCGCTGTATCTGGGGGGTGCGTGGCATCATTTTGTCAAGGGGATTTAGTCAGAATAATTAAAATAAAGTAAAATTTAAATGACAATTGTAAAATAAAATAAGATAAAATAAATTTAAATTAAAATTGAATTATTAAAAATATATGTCAAATTGGTAAAATGTCAAAATTACTAACCTAACAGTTTCCCCAATAGGGGGTTAACTGACCTACTCTAGCTAGATACAATAACGTGTTGTGTAAGGGGTTCCCTAAGCACACAATACAATCAAAACACTTAACCTAGCAACTACACCAAAAATGGTGTAGTTGGTCCTTATTCAAATACTTACAGACTAAACAGTAACTCCAATAGGGGCTACTGGTCACTAAAACTATTAACAATTTAGAGCGATTTTCGCCGGTCGATTTTTATAAAATAATATTTCGCCTATTGATTTTAAAAAGCAACGTCGAAATTTAAGCGCCTATGTTTTTTGAATGGCAAAAACCCTATTTATTCCTTATCGCCGTACGATCTCTTATAGTTGAAGAGCCGGCTCTCTCTTAGAATCTAATTTAAATTTTTTAATGCTCTAAAGAATTTTAGTTAATTATTAATTAATTATATTTTACTAGGTTTAATTTTCTACGAATTTAATATTTTTATTATTTTTTAATATTTTTATTTTATATTTTTCTTTGATGTTTTATTATTATTTTGATTGTATATTGAAATTTTTTAGTATGTTACTGATTATTCTATATTTGTGTTTAATTTAAAAGTTATTTTTATTATGTTTGTCTTATTTATTTAATATTTTGTTCGTTTTTTATTTTACAGAATTTCTGCGCGGCGGCTCTCGAACTACTAGACCACACACAGCGTATTTTGCTCAAGTGGGCGTGTCAGGGCTGTCACCTGTAAGAAGTTTAATCAGTGGAAATTTCCGTGACGTAAGAATTGTATTTAATTTTGCAGTATTATACAAGGACTATTTGATTTTGAAGAAACTATTGGTTTTTTGTTAATTTTTGTTTTTAATATATATATAGATGTAAAAATGAATGTAAATTAATGTGATTAGACTTTAAAATTTTTAACTTTATCTATTTAATTTTGTATGAAAAATTTACAAGTTAATTTTGTTTTGTCTGTTTAATATTTGTTTTTGTTTCAAACTCTAGGCTATTTTGTTATATGTACTTCTGTGCCTAAATTAAGTCGGAAATTTTAGACCACGAAAAATTTTTTGTTTATCTAGTTATTACTTATTACTATCTACTATAAATTTACAATATTTTAAGTTATTTAGACCTGTTATTTTTATTATTTTATATATTTTATTAGTTAACTATAATTTTTAATTACTTTAATTATTTACTAGGGTTAGCACAAAATTTTGATCCACAGCCCTGAACGCACCAGTAGGCGGAGCGGTGAGCGAGACGGGTATCGCACGCGGCAGCCCCACCTGTCTCGCTCGCACTTATGGTGTTGTCGCTGCGTTATCGGTTCAGATCTACGAGTGTAGTCCGGGTGTTGATGGTTATAATTTAGTGTTATTTATTTGTTTAAAGTTAATTTTATAAGCTAATTTATGTTTGCAAGAATGTACTATATTTATTATTAACGGTTTTTAATTAATTTAATGTTTTAATTTTAAATTTTTACAATAATAATCTTGACGTATTTACTGTTTTGACTTAATTCAACTTTATTATTATACTATTTTTATTTATTTTAAATCAAATTCGAATTAAAGTTTTAATTTTAGGGATTTTTTACTGTTAAATTTATGTGTTTTATTAATTAACTTTTAAAAATAGTAAGATTTCCTATCACACCTCGGACTACGGTGGGCGGGGCGATGAGCGAGACAGGTGGTGCGCGCGGCAGCCTTATCTGTTCCGCTCGCACTTATGGTCGTCGGCGTCTTATCTAGACGATCTTAGTCCAGGCGTTGGTGTTTGTTTCAATGTTTATTATTGTTAGTAAATATATGAGTCAAAATAAATGTTTATTAATTATTATTCAATACAATTTGTTAGTTTTAAGAATTTTAATTATGTTATTTATGTTATTTTGGTGTTTTATAATATGATTTAGTTTTTAAGACCAATATATGGGTGCGTTTTCTTATTTTAACTACGATTATTTATTTATTATTGCTTATTTATTTATGAATTACTAATTTAGATTAATTCTTATTGTACTAATTGACTTTTAATGAACTGATTTTTAATTTAGATTTATTACTTGCAAAAAACTACGTTCGTGCCTCGGACTATAAGGTGGAGCTTATTTTCTTGGGCGCTAGATCGCCCTAACTGATAATGTAGGGTTAGCGCCTTACTGGAATGTGATGTACAAACGAGCTGATAATCACCTGATGGATTTGCGATTTTTATATATCTATTTTTATATTTTAATGTGCTTATTATTAAGTTTTATGTGTTATGTTATTTTACTATTTGTTTGCCAGTTTATATTTACTACTTTTAGTTTTTATAGGCTGTTTTTGTGTTTGTATTTTTATTAATAAGTTATACTATTGTTTTATATTTTTTGTACTAGTGAATCTGACTTGTTTTATATTTTAAATATTAATTTTGTCGTGTTATCTATTAAATTACGAATATTTCTTGTGTGAATTTTGCTACTTTATATCCAATAAGATGTAAAAGAGTTTATATTTATTTTCCTATCTATATTTTAAATGAATTTTAGAGCTTAATGAAATTGTCAATTTAGAACAATTGATTTATAAAAATACTTTTCGACCGGCGAAAAACGTCATTTGCAGCCCTGAATAACATAAAATTCTGACGTCACAATTTGTTTTAAAACTTTGCAGTTTCTGCAAAAACTGCCGATCCGATCTCGATAAGACTTTATACTCAGGTGTGTTCCTGTATACGCTATAGTGGAAAATTAGTGTCGGATGTCTGCACTTAGCGGTTTGACTGCTATCTATGAAATTCCTGAGCGAGGGGCGTGGCGCCCGCCCAAGTGTTTTTTCACTATGGAGTTTTTACTCCCGTCTTAAAATCTAAATAAAACTTAAACTACTAACTTAAATTTAATGGGGCTTTTTTACTTCTAATAGGTACACTATATACTATATTAACACTAAGTTTCAGCCTTCTCGATATACGAGAGGTCTGTCAAAATTAACTTTAAAATTTTAGTGTCCTTTTCACAACTTTTATTGCCAAATTTTTCCACTTAGCTGAGTTTCCTGGGCTCCCGGCTGCTGGTGGTGGTTCCCGGTGCTGGTCCGCTGGTTTGCTGTGAGTCTAGACCGCTTAGGACACGGTCTAGACTTTTTAGTTTTTTGGCTTTTCTGGCCGAACCGCACACAGGATCGCCGCGAAAATTTGCACACTGCAGGTCCTCGACACTGCACTTTCGACGAAGTTGTAAAAAATTGGGGTTGCCGCTTTGAAAATGCAAAGCTAAGGGTCCGAAATTTTGGCACTTTTTAAAAAGCGATTTATTCAGCAACCACTAGTCCGATTTTAGTTCTGAAAACTGCTCTGTGTAGCCCCTGGTGCCCCGCTTCGAGTCGTGGTAGTCACTTTCTCCCCCCGCACTTCCCCGCGCAAACGTCCAGGAATCCTCTTCAGGTTTTTCGCCTGCAGCTCCTCACCCAGAAGCCAGAAAAATCTGGTTTTTTGGGAGCAGTAGGAAGAAGGTCTTGCGCGTCGATCGATGTGGTGAAAACGGGGGGTCGCCGCGACAAAGCGCGCGCCGCACGCGTCGAAAGGTCGAAAACCGGTGAGAAATCCGGTTTTTCGTCGATTTCTTCAGCTGGAGACGTCGGATTTTCACACGGTTTTCACTAGCACTTTTCTCTCGTCAATCCGCGTCGAATGACGTATCACACAACTCACTACGACACTTTCGGCTGCGTAAACGGATTTTAACGGACGGAGCGCGTGATTTTGCGACTTGCTCGGGCCACGGTCGGAGCGGAACTGGTTAGGTTAGGTTAGGTTAGGTTAGGTTAGGTTAGGTTAGGTTAGGTTAGGTTAGGTTAGGTTAGGTTAGGTTAGGTTAGGTTACAGCGTGGGTAGTAAAACCTGCGGCAAGCCTGCTCCGAAGAGGAAAGAGAGCTCGAAGAAGAGCCAAGTGTCTCAAGAGTCCGCCACACTGACTACGGCGGGCACTGAAACAAGAGCGGCCCCGATGGAAGCCCAATAACGGCGACACATCGCTTCCTGCAGGGCAATCTGAACCACTGCGCCCAGGCGCAGGACATCCTGGTTCAGAGTATGGCGCAGTGGTCGATTGACCTAGCCTTTCTGTCGGAGCCGTATCGCATCCTCTCCAGAAACGACTGGATCGGAGACGCGGATGCAACGGTCGCTCTGGTCCTTGGACCAAGAATGTCTCCCCCTCCTCCCGGGAGAACAACGAGAGGCAAAGGATTTGTGGTCACCAAGCTGGGGGCCCTCACCGTGGTTGGGGTTTACTTCTCCCCCAATAAACCCCTGGCCGACTTCGAGTCCTTTCTACTCCGGCTGTCCACTTTCATCGGTGGAGCATCGGGTCCGGTGATCGTCGCGGGAGACTTCAATGCAAAGTCAACGCACTGGGGCTCCCCGGCGACGGATGCAAGGGGTCACGCGGTTGCTAATTGGATGGCCTCCACAGGGCTAGTAGTGGCCAACCGGGGCACTGTGAACACGTGCATCCGAAGACAGGGTGGGTCTATCGTCGACCTGACTCTAGTGAGCTCGGATTTTGCCCGTCGCATCACCAACTGGCGGGTAGAGGAGGAAACGGAGACGCTCTCGGACCATCGGTTCATCCGCTTCGACATAAGTGCACGCGCGTCGGAGCTGGGCCGCACAATCACATCCGGCGGTGGCCCCAAATGGGCCTCGAGACGTCTAAACCGTGACCTTCTTGAGGAGGCTGCCATTGTCGCATCCTGGGCGCCTCTACCTTCAGACGACCCCGCTGAGTGCGCGGAATGGCTGAACGAGGCAATGCGCAACGTTTGTGATGCTGCGATGCCGCGAGTAGGCCCGTTTAAGCCGCGGCGCCGGATATATTGGTGGCGCCCTGAGCTATACGATCTGCAGAAGGAATGCACGGCTGCACGAAGACGCTACAAGCGTTACCGAAGACGGCGCAGAAGAGTCCAGCAGGAGGAGGACACCCTCTACGAGGTTTACAAAACAGCCTGCGCTGTTCTTCGGGACGCCATACAAAAGGCGAAGAAAGACAGCTGGGATGAGTGGCTACAGACGCTCGAGGACGATCCATGGGGCAAACCCTACAAATGGGTGCGCCAGAAACTCCGTCCCGCTGCTCCACCGTTGACCCAGTGCCTCGATCCAGATCTTCGCAGCAGGGTCATTACGGCTCTTTTCCCCTCCGGGGCCGAGAGCAGCCCAGTAGCGTCTATCCAACAAGAGGAGACCTCCGATGAGGAGGAAGAAATTCCGCCTGTCACGTCAGCGGAACTGGCGAAGGCGGTCCACAAAATGGGCCTAAAAAAGACGGCGCCCGGCCTCGACGGCATACCGGGACGAGCATGGGTCCTCGCAATGAAGGAGATGGAGCCGCAGGTACTCGCCACTTTGACCAACTGTTTGGTCCAGGGTAGAGTACCGCGGCGATGGAAAACTGGGAAGCTCGTGCTGTTGCGGAAAGCCGGACGGGCCGAAGATCAACCGTCGGCCTACCGCCCTATTGTACTCCTAGATGAGATCGCCAAAATACTAGAGAGGATCTTGGCGGCGCGTCTCGCCCAACACCTTGAGAGCGTCGGCCCCAACCTGAGCGAAAACCAATATGGGTTTCGCTCAGGGAGATCCACGATAGGAGCGGTGGCCCGACTGCGTGATTTAGTAGAGGAAGAAGTGTCCCAGGGTGGGGTTGTGTTGGTTGTGTCCTTAGACATTTCCAACGCCTTCAACTCCCTGCCCTGGGCAACCATCAAAGACGGACTCAGACGGCACGGCGTTCCGAGATACTTGCGCATCACCATCGGCGATTATCTCTCGGAGCGCTCAGTGCAATTCCCGACTCAAGACGGCTGGGAAGAAGAAGAAGTCGACTGCGGCGTCCCACAGGGCTCGGCTCTGGGACCGGGCCTGTGGAACGTCGGTTACGACCCGGTGCTTTCGGGCGCCAATCTACCCGGCGTGGAAGAAGTATGTTACGCTGACGATACCTGCACCGTCACCCGTGCCAAAACATACAGAGAGGCCGTCATCCGTGCAACGGCAGGTGTCGCTCAGACTGTACGGAAGATCCGAGCTCTAGGACTAAAGGTGGCGCTGGAGAAGTCCGAAGCTATATGCTTTCACGGGCCTAGGAACTCTCCACCCCCCGGATTGGCGATTGTCGTCGGTGGGACTCAGATTAACGTCACACCATCCATGACGTATCTGGGTCTCGTCCTGGATAGCCGATGGACATTCAAGAGGCACTTCGAGAAGCTCCAGACGAAGGTAGTGAAGTCCGCCGGAGCATTGGCTTCGTTGCTCCCGAACCTCGGGGGCCCGAGCCTCAGCTGCCGGCGATTGTATATGGGGGTCGTGCGCTCCATGGCCATGTATGGGGCGCCGATCTGGGCAGACCATCTGCAACAGGAGAATCGGCTTGCACTGGGCAGGCTGCAAAGGATAATGGCTACCCGAGCCGTCCGTGGCTACCGCACAATATCTAAAGATGCGGCATGCCTGCTCGCGGGAGCCATCCCTTGGGATTTAGATGCGCGTGCCCTCGCCGACGTATTCTGGCGTTGCGCAGAAGCCCGCGCGGGGGGCAGCAACCCCCCACCGGACGCCGTACGTCGGTGGAGGAACGACGCTAGAGACACTGCCATAGAAATGTGGAAGGAGCGGCTGGAGAACCCACAAGTCAGCATAGACTTGGTGCTGGCCATCCGCCCAGTACTCAAGGAATGGATCGACAGGAAGACGGGAGCACTCTCATTCCGCCTCACACAGGTGCTGACCGGGCACGGGTGCTTCGGTCGGTACCTGTGCGAGATCGCCGGGAGGGAGGAGACAACGCAATGTCACCATTGTGACGAGGAAAGGGACACGGCCGAGCACACTGTGACGGCCTGTCCCTCTTGGATTGGACAACGCGCAGCCCTCACGGCCGCAATTGGACCTGACATAACGCTGCCAGCATTGGTGAGAGCTTTGATGCGCGGCGACACGGATTGGAAAGCGGTGGATGACTTCGCCGAGGAAGTCATCTCCGCCAAAGAGGAGGCCGAGCGCTTAAGAGAAAGGGAGGCGCTCGACCCCAGAAGACGGCCAAGGCGAAGACGTCGTGCCAACAATGGAGACAACAACGTCCCGCCATAACCGGGGTGCTCGGGGCGGCGGTATGGGGATGCTGTCGCCCATTGCACTGAGTCCCCGAGAGGGTCGCGATGTGCAGTGTGCTCCTGCACATCGCGACAAAACGCAGTGGAACGGCCTAAGCAAGCCCCCATTGGGGCCTCTGCTCGGTCTGGGGAGCGGGTAAACCGTTCCCATCGAGAGGAGTCTGCAGCCCACTAAGCAGACGTCCGCTGACGAAGTTGTGGTGTCGTACAGTTCCCGCGACTTCGTCAGGAAGCGGAGGCTAGGAGCACCGTAGAGTTTTAGTGGGTAGGGCCGCGGCACACACCATCTCCGCAAGCGGCGAGCCCCACATATCCGCAGTGGGAGTCCCCATCCCCTGCGGAATGCGTCACAGCATTTCTCTACGTCAAAAAAAAAAAAAAAAAAAAAAAAAAAAAAAAAAGGTTAGGTTAGGTTAGGTTAGGTTAGGTTAGGTTAGGTTAGGTTAGGTTAGGTTAGGTTCCCCCCGATGGTTGCTCGCCTTGTCGTGGCGGTGGGGCTCTAGTAACCGCGGCTTGGACAACCGCGGTGAAGCGAAGAGGCAACCAGGGCCGGCCGGTGTCGCCGCCTGGCCCGAGGAGGGCGCTCCCAGCGGACTGGAGGAGTCCGCTGCGGATGCGCACCGAGGTGGGGCCGCAGAGGAAGAGGCAAGTAGGTATTACGGTGCGCCGCTTGCCCTATCCTCTGCGGCCGAGGACGGATCGCGGGGGGAGAGGCATTGTGGTAGGTTGCCGCTTTCCCTACCCCCCCTGCGAGCTGGCCGTTCCGTTTGAACGGCATTGGTGGGGCCGCAGAGGAAGAGGCAAGTAGGTATTGCGGTGCGCCGCTTGCCCTATCCTCTGCGGCCGAGGTGTGGTTGATGGCAGAGCCACAGACCTGATCTGCCACATGGCCTCCAAGTAGCAGACTCGGGGGGCGTCTGCTACAGCCCTGGTGGGGGCCGAGGAGGAGGGCGCACGTGTTGTGCGCCCATCGTGGAGTCTTCGGACCGCTGGCGGGGTCGCGGATGTGTGTATCGTTCCCGTGGCCCCGTCAAAAGGCGGCGTGGCGGAAGATGGGGGGGGGGTTTTAGTGGGTATACCGTGGTCTCATCAGCTACGGGAGTCCCACATCACCGCTCGGGTCGCCCCCTGCGCCTGGGTGGTATGCGTAAAGCATTTCCCCCTCCGGAAAAAAAAAAAAAAAAAAAAAAAAAAAAAAAAAAAAAAAAAAAAAAAAAAGGTTAGGTTAGGTTAGGTTAGGTTAGGTTAGGTTAGGTTAGGTTAGGTTGGGGGCGATACCGGTCCGTCCACGTTCGTGTCCCTGGGCGCCTGGGTGCGCCGCCCCGCCCTTTACACGAGGCGAGGCACTCAGGATGGCTGAACGCCGGTCTTTCACTATCTTTCACTCTGTTTGGTAGTTTACACTTCTTTTGTTATTTTATTTTTCGTTATCCTATCTTTTCACCACCTTTCTTCTCTATCTTTCTTGTTAAGTTAACTCTTCTCTACAATAGTGTGTGTTTGTGTGTACAAATCAGTGCGTGTTTGTGAGACGGATGGGCCTGTGGGCCCCCAACCCTAAACTGGTGGCGTCCGGTGACGGGGTGCATGGCGGGTGGGTGACCACGCAACGAGGATGTGGGGCAGAATCACCCCTTAACTGATCAAGTATGGAGTACAAGCATGTAGATAATTCTCCCAGGGTGGGTCCCGGCAATGCCGGAGAATCCCACACTCCCGCTTCGGCGGGGGATCGGGCCGCGTATACTGGGGGCCCCAACCATGCTTTGGAGAAGGTGAGGAGTGGATCAAACGACGACTTAAGCAAGAAAACGGTATCAGATAGGCACGACGTGATGGTTATGTTGACGACAAGTGAAGGAGAAGGCTCGCGGGCGACTACGCCCGTTTCTACTGGCTCTGTGAGTAAGAGTAAGTTCTTCCGAAAGCACCCAGGTAGTGCGACGGATGACATGAGCGGCGACGAGACAGCCGCCTCCATGGACTGCGACAGCGACACAAGCAACAGGGCTCGTTACCTTCGCAAGAGGCGTGGTGGCGAAGACAGCCCTGAGAAGGATAAGGGTGCGGCTAAAAACCGCCCCTCTAAACGTGGAAGGGGTAGGCCCCCCACAACTGGTGAATACGTTGGCCTGGCCAAGGCCAAACAGGACTTGCTGGACGCGGAAGAGCGGGCGCTGGAGATCGAAACCGAGCGCCAAATCTTGGAATCGGCTAAGAGGATTCCACGGGTTCCACGGGTTCTGGTGGACCGGATGTCGGAATCCTCACTCAACTTAGACGTCACCATGACAGAGAAGGAGGAGGTCACGACGGCGAGACTTGGTTCGGTGATTACCACCAGCCTAGGAGTCATCAATGACGTGACCAAGAAATCAAAAAATTTGAAGGGGACATCAGTGGCGGCCCTTAAGCAGGCAACAAGCACCATACAGGAGGCGTGTGCGGCTCTCCTTAATCACTCGGCAACCACTGAAACAAAAGCCCTGGAGATGGCTAATGCGCGCCTCTCCAGAGAGCTAGAGGAGGTGAAAAAGGAACTGGAGACTGTCAAGCGCAGACTGGCTGACGCTCCTCCACAACCTGCTCCCATCAACCAGGAGTTTAACATAGAGGAGATGCTACAGCGGGCCGTGCGCGAGGCGGTCTCTGTAACCAGTGCCCGAATGGACGCGAGACTGGAGGGACTAGAGGCCCGACTCTTACCAGAGCCGCGCCTGCGTCCGCCTTTAGCCGCGGACAACAAGAAGAAGGACAAGGCGGCCCCTGCCATCATACTTGAGGGATCGCCTTTAAATGAGAAGAAGACGCCTTCGCCGGAGCCATCAGTCTCCACATTGATGCCTCCGGCGAAGCCCGGTCCAGCGCCGAAAAAGGCAAAGAAAAAGAAAAAGTCTGCCGCCGCAGTTGAAGCGGCAGCCGCGAGACGCGATACGACGGCAACAACGGCGGCATCACAACCCGCCTCCACTTCTGAGTGGACACAGGTCGTCAAGAAAGGAAAGGCGACGAACAAGAAGGAAGAGGAGAAGTCGCAAAAGAAAGGAAAGAGGAAAAAGCGTAGAAGGAAGCAGAAGTTACGCGCGCCGAAGTCTGCGGCTGTCGTGATAACGTTGATGCCGGACGCGGAGAAGAGAGGCGTCTCATATAAAGACGTCCTCGAGAGGGCAAAACAGCGGCTGGACCTCCCGGCACTTGAAATTCCGGCGGTTAAATTCAAGCAGGCCGTAACCGGGGCTCGTTTATACGAAGTTTCGGGTGCGGCTTGCCAGGAAAAGGCCGATGCCCTCGCGGGGAAGTTAAGAGAGATTCTCGGGGAGGACGACGTCCGAATCTCCCGACCGCAGAAGTGCGCCGAGTTGAGAGTCTCGGGGATGGATGACACGGCCACCCCGACCGAGATCGCGGCAGCCATTGCTCGTTCAGGCAACTGTCGCGTCGAAGACGTCAAGGTCGGCGAGATCCGCCTGGACCGGAGTGGCCGCGGATCGGCGTGGGTCAAGTGCCCGGTCGAAGCCGCAAAACTGGTGACGGCTCCCGGCACCAAAGTTTACGTCGGGTGGTTAGTGGTGCGCGTATCTCTTCTGGCTGCGCGCACCATGAGGTGTTACCGCTGCCTCGAAGCGGGGCACACAAGAGCGACATGCCCCTCCGATACTGATCTCAGCGAGCTCTGTTTCCGCTGCGGACAGTCCGGACACCAGACTGGAACATGTGGAAATCCGCCCCACTGCGCTCTATGCGCATCGAAGGGGAAGCCAGCGGACCACACTGTGGGGAGTAAAACGTGCTCAAAGCCCGCCCCCACTAAAAAGAGAAGCGGCTCTAAAAAGAGCCAAGAGCCTAAGGAGTGCGCCACATCATCTACGGTGGCTCCTGGTGCTGGAGAGGTTCCGATGGAGGCCCAATAACGGCCACTCTACGCTTCCTTCAGGGCAACCTGAACCACTGCGCTCAGGCGCAGGACTTGTGGATTCAGGCGATACTGGAGCGGGGGGTAGATGTCGCCGTTGTTGCTGAGCCATACCGCGTCTTGGCTAGGGACGACTGGATCGGGGACGTCAACTCATCTGTCGCCGTGGTCCTCGGCCGCAATATCGTGCCTCCTTCTTCGGGGAACACGACTCGGGGCCAGGGATTTGTCGTGGTCGGTCTGAGGGCGCTTACCGTTGTGGGGGTTTATTTCTCACCCAACAGACCGTTGGCGGAATTCGAAGCTTTATTACTTCGACTCACCGCATACATAGAGGGGTCTCCGTCTCCTGTTGTCGTCGCCGGGGACTTCAATGCGAAGTCCACGCTATGGGGATCTTCGGTGACGAGTGCAAGAGGCCGCGTGGTAGAAGACTGGCTGATCACGACCGGTCTAGTGGTGGCGAATCGCGGCGCGGTCAGTACGTGTGTCCGCCGCCAAGGCGAATCGATCATCGACCTAACCCTGGTCAGTTCGTCGATAGCCCGACGAGTCAATGACTGGCAGGTCTTGGGTCACACCGAGACTCTCTCGGACCACCAGTATATCAGCTTCGCCGTCTGTACTCACTCGGTGGAGCTAGGCCGCCCAACTCGAACTGGCGGCGGCCCGAGGTGGTCCCTGAAAGGATTGGACCGAGACCTGCTCGAAGAGGCGGCGATAGTGGCGTCATGGGCCCCTCTGCCTTCGGAGGATGTGGACGAGTGCGCTGAATGGCTCAACGAGGCGGCGCACAACATCTGCGACGCCTCGATGCCTCGCGTAGGACCAGCTAAGCCTAGGTGCCAGAGCTATTGGTGGTGCCCTGAGCTTACGAGACTCCGACAGGAGTGTGTTGCGGCCAGACGCCGCTACCAGCGGTATCGCCGACGACGGACTCGAGAGGAACAGGTAGAAGAGTCCATCTATGACGACTACCGAACAGCGCGTCGCGAACTGAGAGACGCCATAAAGGAGGCGAAAAGACGTGCCTGGGAAGAGTTCCTGGATACGTTGGAGCAGGACCCGTGGGGCAAGCCATATAAATGGGTGAGGCAGAAGCTTCGCCCGGCGGCCCCACCGCTCACCCAGACTCTGCAACCGGAGCTCCGCAGAACCATCATTTCGGCCCTGTTTCCATCTAGGGCCGAGTGGTCGCCACCTCCCATGGCACCACCCACTGCAGAGTCCGATGACGAGGAAGAAGTGCCGCCCGTATCAGCGGGAGAGCTGGCAGCAGCCGTTCTGAAGATGGGCCAGAAGAACAGGGCTCCCGGTCTTGACGGTGTTCCGGGACGAGTTTGGGTGCTCTCGATGAAGCATATGGAGGAGCGGGTACTCACCGTTTTGACCAGATGTCTGGTCCAGGGTCGAGTACCCCGCCGTTGGAAGACCGGCAAGCTCGTCCTGCTTAGGAAACACGGGCGGCCAGAGGACCAACCATCGGCCTACCGTCCAATAGTGTTGATCGACGAGATCTGCAAGACTTTCGAGAGGGTGGTCGTGGCGCGTCTCAATCGCCACCTTGAGAATGTCGGCCCGAACCTCAGCAACGCCCAGTTCGGATTCAGACCTCGTCGATCGACCATAGACGCTGTAGCCCGAATACGGGCGATCACAGAGGAGGAAGTTTCCCGGGGTGGGGTGGTGGTGGTTGTGTCACTAGACATCAGCAACGCCTTTAACACTCTGCCCTGGGCAACAATAAACGAGGCGCTCAGGTACCACGGCGTGCCAAGGTACATGCGCAGGGTGATCCGGAATTACCTATCAGAGCGGTCGGTACAATACCCGACGGAAGACGGTGGTTGGGAGGAACATGAGGTCGACTGCGGCGTCCCACAGGGCTCTTCTCTTGGGCCGACCCTGTGGGACATCGGTTTCGACTATGTCCTCCGTGGCACCGATCTCCCCGGCGCAGAAAAGGTCGCCTATGCGGACGATACTGGTGTCGTTTGCCGTGGCAAGACAGTGCGCGAAGCGGTCGTACTCGCGACGGCAGCGGTAGCGCAAACAGTCCGGCGTATAGAGTCTCTGGGTCTGAAGGTGGCGCTTAACAAATCCGAGGCCCTGATCTTCCATGGGCCGAGGAACGCCCCTCCACCCGGTCTGGCTATCGTGGTCGGCGGAACCAGGATCGACGTGGCATCTTCCATGACCTACCTCGGTCTGGTACTTGACAGCCGGTGGTCTTTTAAGGAGCATTTCCGCCGGCTGTCCGAGAAGGTCACCAAGTCTGCTGGGGCTCTAGCCTCTTTGCTCCCGAATCTCGGGGGCCCCAGCTTGGAGTGTCGGCGCCTCTACATGGGGGTGATACGCTCCATGTGTATGTATGGGGCGCCGATCTGGGCCGAAGATCTGTTGCCCGCAAACGGACTCGCCTTGGGGCGACTGCAGAGGGTAATGGCGACGCGGGCTGTGCGCGGGTACCGCACCATTTCGAAGGATGCGGCGTGCCTGCTCGCCGGCAGCGTCCCGTGGGACATAGACGCGAGAGCCCTCGCCGACGTCTACTGGCGTTGCGCTGAGGTCCGCGCGGGGGGCAGCAACCCCCTTCCGGACGCCGTACGTCGGTGGAGGGCTCAATCCAAGGAGAGGACATTGGAGCTGTGGGAGGAGCGCCTGCTAGAGCCACGGGTTAGCGTAGGCCTAGTGGAGGCCATTCGCCCGGTTCTGAAGGACTGGGTGAACCGCAAGCACGGCGCTCTCTCGTTCCGCCTTACGCAGGTGCTGACCGGGCACGGCTGCTTCGGTCGGTACCTGTGTGAGATAGCCCGGAAAGAGGAGTCAGCGCGGTGCCACCACTGCACCGCGGACAGGGACACGGCCGATCACACCGTCTTGGCCTGTCCCTCATGGACGAGACAGAGAGCGGCCTTAACGGCCGCCATCGGACCAGACCTCTCGCTGCCGGCACTGGTGCAAGCCATGCTGAGCAGCGAGCACCAATGGGGACAAGTGGAGAGATTCGCCGAGGAGGTGATCTCCACGAAAGAGGAAGCCGAGCGAGTTAGAGAGAGGGAGGTGCTCGACCCTCATCGGAGACGACGGCCGAGGCGTGGACGGAACGACCAAAATGGCCAAAACGTCCCACCTTAGCAGGGGTACTCGGGGTGGCGGTGTGGGGACGCCGCCGCCCATCGCACCGAGTCCCGAGACGGTCGCGATGCGCCTCATGTTCCTGCGCATCGCGACACCACCGGAGGAGGATGGCCTAAACAAGCCCCCGTTTGGGGCCTCTGTTCGGCCTAGGGAGCTAACACTCCCACCAAGAAGAGGGGCCTGCGTATGAGTTAGCAGGCGCTGCGCTGCCGGAACTACGGAGTAATGCTCGTCGGGACCCGTGCATCCGCCAGCTGCAGGAGTCAGGAACATCGCAGTGTTTTAGTGGGTAGGGCCGCGGCACCACCATCTCGCATCTTCGCCGCGGCGATCCCCACATATCCGCAGTGGGAGTCCCCATCCCCTGCGTCGAATGAGTCACTTCATTTCACTGCGTTAAAAAAAAAAAAAAAAAAAAAAAAAAAAAAAAAAAAAAAAAGGTTAGGTTAGGTTAGGTTAGGTTAGGTTAGGTTAGGTTAGGTTAGGTTAGGTTAGGTTAGGTTAGGTTAGGTTAGGTTAGGTTGGGGGCGATACCGGTCCGTCCACGTTCGTGTCCCTGGGCGCCTGGGTGCGCCGCCCCGCCCTTTACACGAGGCGAGGCACTCAGGATGGCTGAACGCCGGTCTTTCACTGTCTTTCTCTACTTTTTGGTAGCATACTCTTCGCTTGTATTGTTTTGTTTTGTTTTACTATCTTTCACCGTCTTTTCTACCCTGTCTTTCCTGTTTTGTTTACACTCTTCTATACACTATTGTTTGATTGCGTGTATATTTCTGTGAGTGTTTGTGCGATGGATGGGCCCGTGGGCCCCGAACCCTAAGCTGGTGACGTCCGGTGACGGGGTGCATGGCGAGTCGGTGACTACGCATTGAGGACGTGGGGCAGAATCACCCCTAAAATGATCAAGTATGGATAGTTGCAACGAGAAAAATATTCCCCGGGCGGGTACCAACCTAGTTGGAGAATCCCGCACCCCCTCAGAGGAGGGGGTCTGGCCCACGTATACGGGGGGCGCCACCGCTGCAATGGAGGGAGAGAAGGAGGCCGCTACGGCGGCGAGAGGAGGTGATGGCGCATCTTCGCGCGATGGTCCGAAATCGGCGCTCCTAACCGCGCCGGTGGCGGACATACTTACGACGACAGACAATCCCAGGCACACGGCTCGGTCGCCGGTTGTGCAGCTGGAGAGGTCTCATGATTTGGATATGATGATAGTGAGTGAGGGAGAGGGTGGCTCGCGGGTGGCGACGCCGGTGCCCACCAGGAAAAACACTGGGTTTTTCTATAAACCAGGAAGTGGCAGCGACGAGAGTGGCAGCGAGTCCGCCGCCTCTCGAAATACGGACAAGGACGCCAATGAGGCGAAAGACAGGTTCCGACGCAAAAGACGCGGCAGTAATTTGGAAGACAGCCCGGAGAAGGAAAGAGGAGCGGTCCCGAAATCCTCCTCAAAACGTGGTAGAGGGAGACCTCCCACGACTGGAATGTACGTAGGGTTGGCAAAGGCCAAAAAAGATTATAATGACGAGGAAATGCGAGCTATACAGCTCGAGGCCGAGAAGGAGATTTTAGAGTCGGGCAAGAGAATACCGCTGTTCCGGTCAGGCCGGCTGTCGGCTAACTCCTCTAACTCGGACGTGACTGTTGTGGAGGAGCAGGAAGTTACGACGGCTTCTGTGGGCCGCGTAATTACTGAAAGTCTGGGGGCCATTTCCAGTGTGACCCAGAAGTCCAAGAATCTGAAGGGGACTTCAGTCGCTACTCTCAAGAAAGCGACCCAGGCATTGAGAGAGGCCTTTTCCACCATCATGAATCGATCGGTGTCGGACGAGACGAGAGCCCTTGAGGCGGCGAACGCTCGCCTTTCAAGGGAAATCAATGATCTTAAGATGGAACTGGAGGCCGTCAAGCGCAAGCTAGCCGACGTTCAACCACAGCCTGCTCCCATCTCCAAGGGACTGGATGTGGAAGAGCTCCTACAGCGAGCAGTGCGTGAGGCGGTCGCAGTGACCAGTGCCCGGATTGACGCGCGGATAGAGGGCCTCGAGGCTCGCCTCTTACCGGAGCCACGCCTGAGGCCTCCTCTTGCCGCAGACCGGAAGCGTGACGAAGCCCGAGACGCAACACCATCAGCGTCGAAGGCAAAAGAGAGGACTCCTGAGCCGGAGCCCGCGGTGTCGACTCTGTCGCCTCCGCTCAATCCCGGACCGGCTCCGAAACAAAAGAGGAAGAAAGTTAAAAAGTCGGCCGCAGCCGTTGAAGCGGCAGCCGCTAGGCGCGACGCTGCCCCAACTTCGGTGGCGCAGGGGCCAAACCCGACCACACAATGGTCGGAAGTGGTCAGGAGAGGCGGAAAAGCACAGAAGAAGGATGGAAAGAAGGATGTGCAAAAGACGAAGAAAGGCAAGAAGAAGAAGAAGAGAGGAAGTCTCCGCACTCCTAAGTCCGCTGCGGTGGTAATCACCTTGCAGCCTGAGGCGGAAAAGAGAGGCGTGACGTATAAAGACGTCATGGAGAAGGCCAAGCAACACCTCGATCTCGTTGCTCTAGAGGTCCCGCATCTCAAGTTTAAGCGGGCCGTTACCGGGGCTCGCATGTACGAGATACCCGGAACGGCCTGCAAGGAGAAGGCCGACATCCTCGCGGGAAAACTGAAGGAGGCTCTCGGAGAGACGGATGTCCGCATATCTCGGCCGCAGAAATGCGCCGAGCTGCGGATAACAGGCATGGACGACTCCGCCTCTGCGGCAGAAATCGCCGGGGCCATCGCAAGAACCGGTGGCTGTGCGGTCGATGACGTTAAGGTCGGCGAAATACGGGTGGATCGGAGTGGACGCGGTTCGGCCTGGGTAAAATGCCCGGTCGAGGCCGCCAAAATGGTGACGGCACCGAACACCAAACTCTATGTCGGGTGGACCGTGGTGCGCGTGGCACTCCTGTCGACGCGCATCATGAGGTGTTATCGGTGCCACGAAGCCGGACATACGCGGGCGACGTGCCCTACGGAAATGGATCGCGGAGACCTCTGTTTCCGCTGTGGCCAGGCTGGCCACACAATAAAGGAATGTGGAAACCCACCCCACTGCGCGGTATGCGCGGCTAACGGGAGGAAGGCGGACCATATCGTGGGGAGCAAACCCTGCAAGGTACCGCAAAAGACTGGGAAGGGCTCTAAGAAGAGTCAACCGCCTAAGGCTGCCACACCATCTACGGCAGCCTCGGAAGCGGGAGCGGCTCCCATGGACGCCCAATAACGGCTCCGATAAGGTTCTTGCAGGGGAACCTGAACCACAGCGCCCAGGCGCAAGATCTGTGGTCTCAGGAGGTCCTGAAGAGGTCGATCGACGTCGGTGTGATTGCCGAGCCGTACCGGATCCTCCCTAGGAGTGACTGGGTGGGCGACGCGGACTCGACGGTGGCTTTGGTCTTCGGTCCCAAAGTCGTGCCTCCGCCTTCCAGGAGCACGACCCGGGGCCATGGCTTCGTCGTCACGGACTTGGGGGCCCTCACCGTTGTGGGGGTCTACTTTTCCCCGAACAGACCCATCGCCGAGTTCGAGGCGTTTCTCCTCCGGCTCACCACCTTTGTGAGCGGGGCAGCCAATCCCGTGGTCGTCGCCGGAGACTTCAACGCGAAGTCCACGCGTTGGGGCTCCCCGGCCACGGATGCGAGAGGCAGAGCCATGGTGGACTGGCTGGCAACCAACGGCCTGGTCGTGGCCAACAGAGGTGCCGCTAGCACATGCGTCCGGTGGCAGGGGGAATCGATAGTGGACTTGACATTAGTCAGTCCATCAATCGCTCGCCAAATGAGCGGCTGGAGAGTCCTCGAAGAGGTCGAGACCCTCTCGGACCACCTCTACATAGGCTTCGACATTGCCTCCACGTCGGAAACCAGTCGCCGAATTCCATCCGGTGGCGGCCCAAAGTGGTCCCTGAGAGGTCTGGATCGAGACCTTCTCGAAGAGGCGGCGATAGTTGCGTCGATGTTCCCCCTCCCGTCGGACGACGTCGAGGAGTGCGCGGAGTGGCTGAACGAGGCGGCTCGCAACATATGCGACGCTTCGATGCCCCGTGCCGGACCGGCCTTGCCTCGGCGGCAGACCTACTGGTGGCGCCCGGAGCTCAAACAACTCCGGTTAGAATGTGTGGCTGCCCGCCGCCGACTCCAGCGTTACCGCAGGAGGCGAAACAGGGTGGAGGCTGAAGAAGAGGCCATACATGAGGGCTACCGCTCGGCGCGTCATACTCTACGTGAGGCGATAAAGGCGGCAAAGAAGGAGGCATGGGAGGAGTTCCTGAACACCTTGGAGCAGGACCCGTGGGGCAAGCCTTATAAATGGGTGAGACAGAAGCTTCGCCCCGCTGCCCCACCGTTAACCCAGCACATGCAGCCGGATCTCCGTCGCTCCGTACTCTCGGCCCTATTTCCATCCGGGGCCGAGCGGTCCGCACCATCTATGCGACCACCAAGTGCGGAGTCTGACGACGAAGAGGAAGAGGTGCCGCCTGTGACGTCCGCAGAGCTGGCAGCGGCAGTGCACAAGATGAGCCTGAAAAACCGGGCTCCTGGATTGGACGGGGTCCCCGGTCGCGTCTGGGTGGTGGCCTTAAAACACATGGAGGCGCAGGTGCTCGAGCTCTTTACCAAGTGTCTGGTGCAGGGCCGAGTGCCGCGCCGTTGGAAGTCGGGGAAGCTAGTGTTGCTGCGCAAAGACGGACGACCGGAGGACCAGCCGTCGGCCTACCGCCCTATTGTTCTTATCGACGAGATCTGCAAGACCCTAGAGAGGGTGATCGTGGGGCGCCTCAACCGCCATCTGGAAGGCGCCGGCCCGAACTTGAGCGACGCTCAGTTCGGGTTCAGATCTCGTCGTTCGACGATAGACGCGGTAGCGCGCGTACGGCAGATTTCGGAGGAGGAAATCTCTCGGGGTGGGGTGGTGTTGGTTGTCTCGCTGGACATTTCCAACGCGTTCAACACTCTGCCCTGGGAGACAATAAAGGAAGGACTCCGATACCACCGAGTGCCGAGATATCTTCGCCGAACCGTCGGCAACTATCTGTCCGAGCGCTCGGTACAGTATCCCACAGAAGATGGCTGGGAGGAGCTGGAAATGGACTGTGGCGTCCCGCAGGGTTCGTCGCTCGGTCCGGGCCTATGGGACATAGGGTACGACTCCGTGCTCCGCGGCGCCAATCTCCCGGGTGTGGAGCTAGTCGCGTATGCGGACGATACAGGGGTCGTGTGCCGCGCCAAAACGCACCGCGAAGCGACAATCCTGGCGACGGCGGCAGTCGCACAGGTGGTGCGAAGGATCCAGGCGTTGGGACTGACGGTGGCGCTGAACAAATCGGAGGCCCTGTTGTTCCACGGGCCCAGAAACGCGCCTCCGCCGGACCTGGCAGTGATAGTAGGAGGAACCAGAATACAGGTGGCATCAACAATGACCTACCTCGGCCTGGTTCTCGACAGCCGGTGGTCATTTAAGGAACACTTCCGCCGGCTGTCAGAGAAGGTGAAAAAGTCCGCGGGTGCCCTTGCCTCGCTGCTCCCAAATCTTGGGGGCCCGAGTTTGGTTTGTCGGCGTCTCTACATGGGCGTTGTCCGTTCCATGACAATGTACGGGGCGCCGATATGGGCAGAGAACCTGCTACCGGAGAATAGGCTGGCCCTGGGGCGGCTGCAGCGAGTGATGGCGACGCGCGCGGTTCGCGGGTACCGCACTATATCGCGGGACGCGGCGTGCCTCCTCGCTGGTAGTGTCCCATGGGACCTCGACGCTCGTGCCCTCGCCGACGTGTACTGGCGTGGCGCTGAAGTCCGCGCGGGGGGCAGCAACCCCCTCCCGGACGCCGTCCGTCGGTGGAGGGATCGAGCCAAGGACGTGACGATTGAGCTCTGGGAGGAGCGACTCCTGGAGCCTCAAGTCAGCGTGGCATTGGTGCTGGCCATGAGACCGGTGCTAAGAGAGTGGTTGACCAGAAAGTACGGCACGCTCTCGTTCCGACTCACGCAGGTGTTGACCGGGCACGGTTGTTTCGGCCGTTACCTGTGTGAGATCGTGAACCGAGAAGAGAGCACGCGCTGTCACCACTGTGACTGTGACAGGGACACGGCGGAACATACAGTCTCTGCCTGTCCCGCCTGGACTGGACAACGGGCGGCCCTCACGGCCGCCATTGGATCTGACCTTTCGCTGCCTGCGCTGGTTCGCGCCATGGTGGGCAGTGAACCCGGATGGACAGCGGTGCAAGACTTCTGCGAAGAGGTCATCGCCGCAAAGGAGGAGGCCGAGCGAGTGAGGGAGTTGGAAGCGCTCGACCCCCGCCGAAGAAGACGGCCGAGACGACGACAGGTCATTAGTAATGACCACTTGCCGCCTTAGCCGGGGGGCTCGGGGCGGCGGCATGGGGATGCCGTCGCCCAACGAGTCGAGTCCCCGAGTGGGTCGCGATGCGCTGCGTATTCTTCGCGCATCGCGACACCCTGGAGAGATAGGCCTATGCAAGCCCCGGGAGGGCCTCTGTTCGGCTTTTAGGAGCCCAGTGCTTCGCAGAAGAGGGGCCTGCAAAAAGCAGGCATAAACATGTAGGGCCGCGGACGAAGGCTAACGCGTGCTCGCAACCCTGCATGGTATGAAGAAGAATACCGTCGGGTTTTAGTGGGTAGGGCTGTGGTCGGCGGTCGTAGAGACCGCAGCGAGCCCCACATACCCGCTGGGGAGTCCCCAATCCCCGCGAGATGCGTCAAGGCATTTCCCGACGCAAAAAAAAAAAAAAAAAAAAAAAAAAAAGGTTAGGTTAGGTTAGGTTAGGTTTCAGGATGGCTGAACGCCGGTCTTTCACTATCTTTCACTCTGTTTGGTAGTTTACACTTCTTTTGTTATTTTATTTTTCGTTATCCTATCTTTTCACCACCTTTCTTCTCTATCTTTCTTGTTAAGTTAACTCTTCTCTACAATAGTGTGTGTTTGTGTGTACAAATCAGTGCGTGTTTGTGAGACGGATGGGCCTGTGGGCCCCCAACCCTAAACTGGTGGCGTCCGGTGACGGGGTGCATGGCGGGTGGGTGACCACGCAACGAGGATGTGGGGCAGAATCACCCCTTAACTGATCAAGTATGGAGTACAAGCATGTAGATAATTCTCCCAGGGTGGGTCCCGGCAATGCCGGAGAATCCCACACTCCCGCTTCGGCGGGGGATCGGGCCGCGTATACTGGGGGCCCCAACCATGCTTTGGAGAAGGTGAGGAGTGGATCAAACGACGACTTAAGCAAGAAAACGGTATCAGATAGGCACGACGTGATGGTTATGTTGACGACAAGTGAAGGAGAAGGCTCGCGGGCGACTACGCCCGTTTCTACTGGCTCTGTGAGTAAGAGTAAGTTCTTCCGAAAGCACCCAGGTAGTGCGACGGATGACATGAGCGGCGACGAGACAGCCGCCTCCATGGACTGCGACAGCGACACAAGCAACAGGGCTCGTTACCTTCGCAAGAGGCGTGGTGGCGAAGACAGCCCTGAGAAGGATAAGGGTGCGGCTAAAAACCGCCCCTCTAAACGTGGAAGGGGTAGGCCCCCCACAACTGGTGAATACGTTGGCCTGGCCAAGGCCAAACAGGACTTGCTGGACGCGGAAGAGCGGGCGCTGGAGATCGAAACCGAGCGCCAAATCTTGGAATCGGCTAAGAGGATTCCACGGGTTCCACGGGTTCTGGTGGACCGGATGTCGGAATCCTCACTCAACTTAGACGTCACCATGACAGAGAAGGAGGAGGTCACGACGGCGAGACTTGGTTCGGTGATTACCACCAGCCTAGGAGTCATCAATGACGTGACCAAGAAATCAAAAAATTTGAAGGGGACATCAGTGGCGGCCCTTAAGCAGGCAACAAGCACCATACAGGAGGCGTGTGCGGCTCTCCTTAATCACTCGGCAACCACTGAAACAAAAGCCCTGGAGATGGCTAATGCGCGCCTCTCCAGAGAGCTAGAGGAGGTGAAAAAGGAACTGGAGACTGTCAAGCGCAGACTGGCTGACGCTCCTCCACAACCTGCTCCCATCAACCAGGAGTTTAACATAGAGGAGATGCTACAGCGGGCCGTGCGCGAGGCGGTCTCTGTAACCAGTGCCCGAATGGACGCGAGACTGGAGGGACTAGAGGCCCGACTCTTACCAGAGCCGCGCCTGCGTCCGCCTTTAGCCGCGGACAACAAGAAGAAGGACAAGGCGGCCCCTGCCATCATACTTGAGGGATCGCCTTTAAATGAGAAGAAGACGCCTTCGCCGGAGCCATCAGTCTCCACATTGATGCCTCCGGCGAAGCCCGGTCCAGCGCCGAAAAAGGCAAAGAAAAAGAAAAAGTCTGCCGCCGCAGTTGAAGCGGCAGCCGCGAGACGCGATACGACGGCAACAACGGCGGCATCACAACCCGCCTCCACTTCTGAGTGGACACAGGTCGTCAAGAAAGGAAAGGCGACGAACAAGAAGGAAGAGGAGAAGTCGCAAAAGAAAGGAAAGAGGAAAAAGCGTAGAAGGAAGCAGAAGTTACGCGCGCCGAAGTCTGCGGCTGTCGTGATAACGTTGATGCCGGACGCGGAGAAGAGAGGCGTCTCATATAAAGACGTCCTCGAGAGGGCAAAACAGCGGCTGGACCTCCCGGCACTTGAAATTCCGGCGGTTAAATTCAAGCAGGCCGTAACCGGGGCTCGTTTATACGAAGTTTCGGGTGCGGCTTGCCAGGAAAAGGCCGATGCCCTCGCGGGGAAGTTAAGAGAGATTCTCGGGGAGGACGACGTCCGAATCTCCCGACCGCAGAAGTGCGCCGAGTTGAGAGTCTCGGGGATGGATGACACGGCCACCCCGACCGAGATCGCGGCAGCCATTGCTCGTTCAGGCAACTGTCGCGTCGAAGACGTCAAGGTCGGCGAGATCCGCCTGGACCGGAGTGGCCGCGGATCGGCGTGGGTCAAGTGCCCGGTCGAAGCCGCAAAACTGGTGACGGCTCCCGGCACCAAAGTTTACGTCGGGTGGTTAGTGGTGCGCGTATCTCTTCTGGCTGCGCGCACCATGAGGTGTTACCGCTGCCTCGAAGCGGGGCACACAAGAGCGACATGCCCCTCCGATACTGATCTCAGCGAGCTCTGTTTCCGCTGCGGACAGTCCGGACACCAGACTGGAACATGTGGAAATCCGCCCCACTGCGCTCTATGCGCATCGAAGGGGAAGCCAGCGGACCACACTGTGGGGAGTAAAACGTGCTCAAAGCCCGCCCCACTAAAAAGAGAAGCGGCTCTAAAAAGAGCCAAGAGCCTAAGGAGTGCGCCACATCATCTACGGTGGCTCCTGGTGCTGGAGAGGTTCCGATGGAGGCCCAATAACGGCCACTCTACGCTTCCTTCAGGGCAACCTGAACCACTGCGCTCAGGCGCAGGACTTGTGGATTCAGGCGATACTGGAGCGGGGGGTAGATGTCGCCGTTGTTGCTGAGCCATACCGCGTCTTGGCTAGGGACGACTGGATCGGGGACGTCAACTCATCTGTCGCCGTGGTCCTCGGCCGCAATATCGTGCCTCCTTCTTCGGGGAACACGACTCGGGGCCAGGGATTTGTCGTGGTCGGTCTGAGGGCGCTTACCGTTGTGGGGGTTTATTTCTCACCCAACAGACCGTTGGCGGAATTCGAAGCTTTATTACTTCGACTCACCGCATACATAGAGGGGTCTCCGTCTCCTGTTGTCGTCGCCGGGGACTTCAATGCGAAGTCCACGCTATGGGGATCTTCGGTGACGAGTGCAAGAGGCCGCGTGGTAGAAGACTGGCTGATCACGACCGGTCTAGTGGTGGCGAATCGCGGCGCGGTCAGTACGTGTGTCCGCCGCCAAGGCGAATCGATCATCGACCTAACCCTGGTCAGTTCGTCGATAGCCCGACGAGTCAATGACTGGCAGGTCTTGGGTCACACCGAGACTCTCTCGGACCACCAGTATATCAGCTTCGCCGTCTGTACTCACTCGGTGGAGCTAGGCCGCCCAACTCGAACTGGCGGCGGCCCGAGGTGGTCCCTGAAAGGATTGGACCGAGACCTGCTCGAAGAGGCGGCGATAGTGGCGTCATGGGCCCCTCTGCCTTCGGAGGATGTGGACGAGTGCGCTGAATGGCTCAACGAGGCGGCGCACAACATCTGCGACGCCTCGATGCCTCGCGTAGGACCAGCTAAGCCTAGGTGCCAGAGCTATTGGTGGTGCCCTGAGCTTACGAGACTCCGACAGGAGTGTGTTGCGGCCAGACGCCGCTACCAGCGGTATCGCCGACGACGGACTCGAGAGGAACAGGTAGAAGAGTCCATCTATGACGACTACCGAACAGCGCGTCGCGAACTGAGAGACGCCATAAAGGAGGCGAAAAGACGTGCCTGGGAAGAGTTCCTGGATACGTTGGAGCAGGACCCGTGGGGCAAGCCATATAAATGGGTGAGGCAGAAGCTTCGCCCGGCGGCCCCACCGCTCACCCAGACTCTGCAACCGGAGCTCCGCAGAACCATCATTTCGGCCCTGTTTCCATCTAGGGCCGAGTGGTCGCCACCTCCCATGGCACCACCCACTGCAGAGTCCGATGACGAGGAAGAAGTGCCGCCCGTATCAGCGGGAGAGCTGGCAGCAGCCGTTCTGAAGATGGGCCAGAAGAACAGGGCTCCCGGTCTTGACGGTGTTCCGGGACGAGTTTGGGTGCTCTCGATGAAGCATATGGAGGAGCGGGTACTCACCGTTTTGACCAGATGTCTGGTCCAGGGTCGAGTACCCCGCCGTTGGAAGACCGGCAAGCTCGTCCTGCTTAGGAAACACGGGCGGCCAGAGGACCAACCATCGGCCTACCGTCCAATAGTGTTGATCGACGAGATCTGCAAGACTTTCGAGAGGGTGGTCGTGGCGCGTCTCAATCGCCACCTTGAGAATGTCGGCCCGAACCTCAGCAACGCCCAGTTCGGATTCAGACCTCGTCGATCGACCATAGACGCTGTAGCCCGAATACGGGCGATCACAGAGGAGGAAGTTTCCCGGGGTGGGGTGGTGGTGGTTGTGTCACTAGACATCAGCAACGCCTTTAACACTCTGCCCTGGGCAACAATAAACGAGGCGCTCAGGTACCACGGCGTGCCAAGGTACATGCGCAGGGTGATCCGGAATTACCTATCAGAGCGGTCGGTACAATACCCGACGGAAGACGGTGGTTGGGAGGAACATGAGGTCGACTGCGGCGTCCCACAGGGCTCTTCTCTTGGGCCGACCCTGTGGGACATCGGTTTCGACTATGTCCTCCGTGGCACCGATCTCCCCGGCGCAGAAAAGGTCGCCTATGCGGACGATACTGGTGTCGTTTGCCGTGGCAAGACAGTGCGCGAAGCGGTCGTACTCGCGACGGCAGCGGTAGCGCAAACAGTCCGGCGTATAGAGTCTCTGGGTCTGAAGGTGGCGCTTAACAAATCCGAGGCCCTGATCTTCCATGGGCCGAGGAACGCCCCTCCACCCGGTCTGGCTATCGTGGTCGGCGGAACCAGGATCGACGTGGCATCTTCCATGACCTACCTCGGTCTGGTACTTGACAGCCGGTGGTCTTTTAAGGAGCATTTCCGCCGGCTGTCCGAGAAGGTCACCAAGTCTGCTGGGGCTCTAGCCTCTTTGCTCCCGAATCTCGGGGGCCCCAGCTTGGAGTGTCGGCGCCTCTACATGGGGGTGATACGCTCCATGTGTATGTATGGGGCGCCGATCTGGGCCGAAGATCTGTTGCCCGCAAACGGACTCGCCTTGGGGCGACTGCAGAGGGTAATGGCGACGCGGGCTGTGCGCGGGTACCGCACCATTTCGAAGGATGCGGCGTGCCTGCTCGCCGGCAGCGTCCCGTGGGACATAGACGCGAGAGCCCTCGCCGACGTCTACTGGCGTTGCGCTGAGGTCCGCGCGGGGGGCAGCAACCCCCTTCCGGACGCCGTACGTCGGTGGAGGGCTCAATCCAAGGAGAGGACATTGGAGCTGTGGGAGGAGCGCCTGCTAGAGCCACGGGTTAGCGTAGGCCTAGTGGAGGCCATTCGCCCGGTTCTGAAGGACTGGGTGAACCGCAAGCACGGCGCTCTCTCGTTCCGCCTTACGCAGGTGCTGACCGGGCACGGCTGCTTCGGTCGGTACCTGTGTGAGATAGCCCGGAAAGAGGAGTCAGCGCGGTGCCACCACTGCACCGCGGACAGGGACACGGCCGATCACACCGTCTTGGCCTGTCCCTCATGGACGAGACAGAGAGCGGCCTTAACGGCCGCCATCGGACCAGACCTCTCGCTGCCGGCACTGGTGCAAGCCATGCTGAGCAGCGAGCACCAATGGGGACAAGTGGAGAGATTCGCCGAGGAGGTGATCTCCACGAAAGAGGAAGCCGAGCGAGTTAGAGAGAGGGAGGTGCTCGACCCTCATCGGAGACGACGGCCGAGGCGTGGACGGAACGACCAAAATGGCCAAAACGTCCCACCTTAGCAGGGGTACTCGGGGTGGCGGTGTGGGGACGCCGCCGCCCATCGCACCGAGTCCCGAGACGGTCGCGATGCGCCTCATGTTCCTGCGCATCGCGACACCACCGGAGGAGGATGGCCTAAACAAGCCCCCGTTTGGGGCCTCTGTTCGGCCTAGGGAGCTAACACTCCCACCAAGAAGAGGGGCCTGCGTATGAGTTAGCAGGCGCTGCGCTGCCGGAACTACGGAGTAATGCTCGTCGGGACCCGTGCATCCGCCAGCTGCAGGAGTCAGGAACATCGCAGTGTTTTAGTGGGTAGGGCCGCGGCACCACCATCTCGCATCTTCGCCGCGGCGATCCCCACATATCCGCAGTGGGAGTCCCCATCCCCTGCGTCGAATGAGTCACTTCATTTCACTGCGTTAAAAAAAAAAAAAAAAAAAAAAAAAAAAAAAAAAAAAAAAAAAAAAAAAAGGTTAGGTTAGGTTAGGTTAGGTTAGGTTAGGTTAGGTTAGGTTAGGTTAGGTTAGGTTAGGTTAGGTTATTTTTTTTTTTTTTTTATTTATCAAGTCCCTACTACGGGACCTCTTGTTCCCCCTTCCACAGGGAAGAGCCAATTATTTACAGGGTTCATTTCATCCAGACAGTTTTTTATGCTTTTTTACAAATTTAAGTTTACAATTTCATTTTATACAATATACTTATAATTCTTATTTAATATAACATTTTCTATTTTTCTATTTATTATATATTAACACATATTTTACTTGTTTTTTATACATTTTTGCCTTACATAATTTAATATTTACTAACATTTTAATATTTCTTACATAATATTTTGTTTTCATCGTTTCATTAATATAATGCATAATTACTTTTTATCTCTCTGTCTCATTTATTTCTAGTACTGGTTACAAATTTACGTTTAT
Organism: Plebejus argus; assembly: GCA_905404155.3. NCBI lineage: Eukaryota > Metazoa > Arthropoda > Insecta > Lepidoptera > Lycaenidae > Plebejus > Plebejus argus. Next base: position 385 of record FR989927.1, on the reverse strand, counting down.
CATATTGTGGTTTCCATTAGTTTTTTACAGTATTATAATTTATTTTTTACAATATTATAAGATTACCATTCACTACGCGCAGCGTAGAGTATTCGGTGCCAATTTTTTATTGCTTAAGTTATTTATTTACTAAATAATTTGTTGCAATGTAGTGGGACGCAACATCGCGTCGCATAAGTAATGTGTCGTCAATAGCAGTGACATGTCATTTACATTCATTGAAATATATAATATATATACTTTTACCTTAATTTTATACAAATATATTATTGATAGATAGTTATACATAATTTGTTACAGTAATAATAATATTAATTTTGATATTATATTCTCATACATATTCATATTTTATCTTATATTATTTATTTGATTACAGAGGTTGCCT